>OY757915.1:17298381-17525881 GCA_963585895.1 Sepioteuthis lessoniana | reverse complement strand
TTTCCCCCTCCTCTCCACTCTTCCTTCCTTTGTTTTTTTCACTCTTCTTCACTCTTCCTTCATTCCCCCCTTCTCTGCACTGTTCCTTCCTTTTTCCCACCTCTCTGCACTGTTCCTTCCTTTTTTTTTTCCTCCTCTCCACTCTTCCTTCTTTTGTTTTCCTTTCTCTCCACTCTTCCTTCCTCTCCCCCATTCTCTCCACTCTTCCTTCCTCTTTTTCTCCCTTCTCTCCACTCTTCCTTCCTCTTTTTCTCCCTTCTCTGCAATTTTTCTTCCTCTTTTCCCTCCTTTCCACTCTTCCTTCCTTCCTTTCTTTCTCTCCACTCTTTCTTCCTCTTTTTCTCTCCTTTTTTTTCTCTATATTCTTCCTTATACTTTTTCATTCCTTTCTAACATCTTCATTTCTTTCTCAACGCTCCCCTTTCTTCATTTTCACTCACTCTCTTTATCAACCCCCCCAATCCACCCAACATCCCAGTCCACACTCCACCACCATCCCCCACTATTTTGCTATATTTTCTTTTTTAAATCTTAATTATTTCATTCGCGTCCCAGTTCCGACGAAGAAATAAGTTGTCACTTTTAAAGTTAACATCCCAACTTCCTAAATGACTGTCCGCCATTTTCTTAAGAGTCACATCATCAGTTGTAACACACCCATCCGAAAAAAAGAAATCTCTACCGTTCCTTTTGCTTTTTTTTTTGTATGCGTAGACGGACGCTTTCATCTGTTCTTGCAAATAGGCTATTGTTTACTAAATAGATTTAAGTCTGGCATAAGATTCAGTCTGACAAAAATAGCTGTAACTGACTACTAGAAAAGCTCGATAGCATTAAATATATCGGTGAATAAAAGCAATGTGTGCACATACAATAAGATCTTGTAGTATTTTGAAACATTGGTAAGGTACCATAGGCTTGTTTACTCGATGTTTTCCCCCCAACACATCCCTTCAAATGTCATTTTTACGCCGTCTTCAAACAAACTGATTTATCATTATCAATAATGATTATTATATTAGGTAGAAAGCTCGGAAAAAAAAGAGTTTTTCTTTGTTTAATGGCATATCAATATTCGTGTGTCATTTATTGCCAAAGTCATGCCTGTAGAACAGTAGAGGTACTATTTCACCTATAGCTGAGAGGATAAGAGAGTTCATGCCTTTTCCAAGGGTATTAGTTTGAAAGTGAACATAATACCTTGACTGGTGCTAGAACTCGTTCACTTCGAGGTCGTAGACTAGCACTTTAGCCTTTACGTCAAGAGGACTCGCCTGCTCTTAGCTAGATTCCTGCATGTCTTGTTCATCTTCCATAGATGCTTTGTGAGATGGTAAGTAAGTGTCCATACAGCTGCTATATTCTGGGATGCTGCTTCCAGGATCTATTCAAAACAACACGCAGCATTCTTTTTTTTTTTTTTTTTTTTAGTCCTGGCCTTTTTCTACATGCGTTTCTTTGAGAGTTCTAGTGGTGCATCTTAACAGTAGTTCTGACTCAGCCCCAGCTTGGAAGAAATCCAGTTATATTTCATTGAATACATCAAAATTCTATATGATCGATAATGTACCAATAGCTGTCTACGCCTTCCATATACGTAAGTTGATATTGCTATCGATGTATATGAACTGGTCTACTGATTTTAGAGGCTCTCCACTTAACTGAGAGATGGCTCCTTGTCTAAAATGTATGAAATCTTATTTGCATTCACGTGGAAGCCAATGCCTACAGTTGCTTGTTCTAGGCTATTCAGTTAAGGCAGGTGTATTTACAAGAAGCACTAGATCATCTGCATAGTCTGTGTTTGTCAATGTTTCTACAGGATATCGTGTGCTTCCTAATGTAAGGTAATAGAAACTAAAAGGAAATGGTTTGTCAGTATAAAAAAATATTTCCTTGAAGACGAAGGTAACCTTTAAAAAAAATAATTAAAAATAAACACTTCCATATCGACTTCTGTATTATCTTCGAATTAAAATTCATGCTTTTATTACTTCAAACATTTGAATGAAACAAATTTTTACAGATATGTAAATACTTTATCTTGTTCACAAAATGAGAAGGGGAAGAGTGGATGAACACTCAACTACCGTTCGTAATTTTAGTCTTGAATCAGTGGCGTTTTTGACAGGGAAGGTCTCTGCAGTTACCACCTCCTTGCCACGAGTCTAAGGAAGAAATTTGGCTCTCGTAAAGATAAGCTTGATAGAATGATACAAGAATTTTTATGAAAAAGAGGAGGAACCGAAAGCGTGGATTGGTTTAATGACACATCAACCATTATAGGTCATTAATGCCAAATCCATTTTTATATAAATAAAAAGTTCTATTTCAAACAATTCAGTTTAGCATAAGTACGTAGTTTAAATGTCAAAACAGTTCTATTTCAAGCAATTCAATTTAGCATAAACACACATTTTAGTTCTATTTGACCCATATATAGGAACCTATCAGGTGCAACCACCCCAGGCAGGAGTGGATCTGGGAGCGATAGCAATGAAGCTCCAGCAATACTGGAACCTCACCATCAGATAGTTTAGTGTCATATACAGGGCACTCGTTGCAGGGGGGGGTCTTACCCCTCTGCAGAGAATCAGTGGTGTATTCTATAGTTCCAGCAGACTGGGCAAAGGGTGGATTATAGTGGACCCAGATGCTTAGTTACTTGAAATAGGCAAGATTTTTTTTCTTTAACATGTTTTTTTTTTTTTTTTTTTAGTTTCCAGTTAAGTCTTATCAGTTAAACTGCCCGTCTGAAAACTACTTTATTAATAAAAACCAACTGCCCCACTCAAAAATATATATATCATTTTTATTAAATATGAGTTTATATGTATAATTGAGAGAGGAGAGTGAGGTGAAGTTCTCTTTATAACGCTTTCCGAGAAAGGCTTAAATCTACCTTCTCGTTACTGACATGCTATAATGGTTGAAGTTGGTGGGACAATATATCGGGGCAAACCAATGACTAACTTACCACACTGGCAGTAATAAGTGTTAAAAACTTTTACGCCTATTGTTAGCCTTTATATATAAAGTGTGTGTGTAACAAGAGAGAATATAGCAATGATACATTGAAACATGGATGAACACTTTCGGAAAGAGAGATCGATATACTAAATGGGTAAATACAAATTAATCGGGGATCAAAATAGTAAATAGCTCAGTAAAGTAATCCAGAATCAAAATATGACATAGGTAGCAACTAAGAGATTTGGGATCAAAATAGGTAAATAGAGACAAAGCAATCTGGGATCAAAATAGAAAATGGGTAGGGTGAGACAAAGCAAGCTGGGATCAAAATAGAAAATGGGTCGGGAGAGACAAAGCAAGCTGGGATCAAAATAGAAAATGGGTCGGGAGAGACAAAGCAAGCTGGGATCAAAATAGAAAATGGGTAGGGTGAGACAAAGCAAGCTGGGATCAAAATAGAAAATGGGTCGGGAGAGACAAAGCAAGCTGGGATCAAAATAGAAAATGGGTAGTGTGAGACAAAGCAAGCTGGGATCAAAATAGAAAATGGGTCGGGAGAGACAAAGCAAGCTGGGATCAAAATAGAAAATGGGTCGGGGGAGACAAAGCAAGCTGGGATCAAAATAGAAAATGGGTCGGGAGAGACAAAGCAAGCTGGGATCAAAATAGAAAATGGGTAGTGTGAGACAAAGCAAGCTGGGATCAAAATAGAAAATGGGTCGGGAGAGACAAAGCAAGCTGGGATCAAAATAGAAAATGGGTAGTGTGAGACAAAGCAAGCTGGGATCAAAATAGAAAATGGGTCGGGAGAGACAAAGCAAGCTGGGATCAAAATAGAAAATGGGTAGTGTGAGACAAAGCAAGCTGGGATCAAAATAGAAAATGGGTCGGGAGAGACAAAGCAAGCTGGGATCAAAATAGAAAATGGGTCGGGGGAGACAAAGCAAGCTGGGATCAAAATAGAAAATGGGTCGGGAGAGACAAAGCAAGCTGGGATCAAAATAGAAAATGGGTAGGGTGAGACAAAGCAAGCTGGGATCAAAATAGAAAATGGGTCGGGAGAGACAAAGCAAGCTGGGATCAAAATAGAAAATGGGTAGTGTGAGACAAAGCAAGCTGGGATCAAAATAGAAAATGGGTCGGGAGAGACAAAGCAAGCTGGGATCAAAATAGAAAATGGGTAGTGTGAGACAAAGCAAGCTGGGATCAAAATAGAAAATGGGTCGGGAGAGACAAAGCAAGCTGGGATCAAAATAGAAAATGGGTCGGGGGAGACAAAGCAAGCTGGGATCAAAATAGAAAATGGGTCGGGAGAGACAAAGCAAGCTGGGATCAAAATAGAAAATGGGTAGTGTGAGACAAAGCAAGCTGGGATCAAAATAGAAAATGGGTCGGGAGAGACAAAGCAAGCTGGGATCAAAATAGAAAATGGGTAGTGTGAGACAAAGCAAGCTGGGATCAAAATAGAAAATGGGTCGGGAGAGACAAAGCAAGCTGGGATCAAAATAGAAAATGGGTAGTGTGAGACAAAGCAAGCTGGGATCAAAATAGAAAATGGGTCGGGAGAGACAAAGCAAGCTGGGATCAAAATAGAAAATGGGTCGGGGGAGACAAAGCAAGCTGGGATCAAAATAGAAAATGGGTCGGGAGAGACAAAGCAAGCTGGGATCAAAATAGAAAATGGTTAGGGTGAGACAAAGCAAGCTGGGATCAAAATAGAAAATGGGTCGGGAGAGACAAAGCAAGCTGGGATCAAAATAGAAAATGGGTAGTGTGAGACAAAGCAAGCTGGGATCAAAATAGAAAATGGGTCGGGAGAGACAAAGCAAGCTGGGATCAAAATAGAAAATGGGTAGGGTGAGACAAAGCAAGCTGGGATCAAAATAGAAAATGGGTCGGGAGAGACAAAGCAAGCTGGGATCAAAATAGAAAATGGGTAGTGTGAGACAAAGCAAGCTGGGATCAAAATAGAAAATGGGTCGGGAGAGACAAAGCAAGCTGGGATCAAAATAGAAAATGGGTAGTGTGAGACAAAGCAAGCTGGGATCAAAATAGAAAATGGGTCGGGAGAGACAAAGCAAGCTGGGATCAAAATAGAAAATGGGTAGTGTGAGACAAAGCAAGCTGGGATCAAAATAGAAAATGGGTCGGGAGAGACAAAGCAAGCTGGGATCAAAATAGAAAATGGGTAGTGTGAGACAAAGCAAGCTGGGATCAAAATAGAAAATGGGTCGGGAGAGACAAAGCAAGCTGGGATCAAAATAGAAAATGGGTCGGGGGAGACAAAGCAAGCTGGGATCAAAATAGAAAATGGGTCGGGAGAGACAAAGCAAGCTGGGATCAAAATAGAAAATGGGTAGGGTGAGACAAAGCAAGCTGGGATCAAAATAGAAAATGGGTCGGGAGAGACAAAGCAAGCTGGGATCAAAATAGAAAATGGGTAGTGTGAGACAAAGCAAGCTGGGATCAAAATAGAAAATGGGTCGGGAGAGACAAAGCAAGCTGGGATCAAAATAGAAAATGGGTAGGGTGAGACAAAGCAAGCTGGGATCAAAATAGAAAATGGGTCGGGAGAGACAAAGCAAGCTGGGATCAAAATAGAAAATGGGTAGTGTGAGACAAAGCAAGCTGGGATCAAAATAGAAAATGGGTCGGGAGAGACAAAGCAAGCTGGGATCAAAATAGAAAATGGGTAGTGTGAGACAAAGCAAGCTGGGATCAAAATAGAAAATGGGTCGGGAGAGACAAAGCAAGCTGGGATCAAAATAGAAAATGGGTCGGGGGAGACAAAGCAAGCTGGGATCAAAATAGAAAATGGGTCGGGAGAGACAAAGCAAGCTGGGATCAAAATAGAAAATGGGTAGTGTGAGACAAAGCAAGCTGGGATCAAAATAGAAAATGGGTCGGGAGAGACAAAGCAAGCTGGGATCAAAATAGAAAATGGGTCGGGAGAGACAAAGCAAGCTGGGATCAAAATAGAAAATGGGTCGGGAGAGACAAAGCAAGCTGGGATCAAAATAGAAAATGGGTCGGGAGAGACAAAGCAAGCTGGGATCAAAATAGAAAATGGGTCGGGAGAGACAAAGCAAGCTGGGATCAAAATAGAAAATGGGTAGTGTGAGACAAAGCAAGCTGGGATCAAAATAGAAAATGGGTCGGGAGAGACAAAGCAAGCTGGGATCAAAATAGAAAATGGGTAGTGTGAGACAAAGCAAGCTGGGATCAAAATAGAAAATGGGTCGGGAGAGACAAAGCAAGCTGGGATCAAAATAGAAAATGGGTAGTGTGAGACAAAGCAAGCTGGGATCAAAATAGAAAATGGGTCGGGAGAGACAAAGCAAGCTGGGATCAAAATAGAAAATGGGTAGTGTGAGACAAAGCAAGCTGGGATCAAAATAGAAAATGGGTCGGGAGAGACAAAGCAAGCTGGGATCAAAATAGAAAATGGGTCGGGGGAGACAAAGCAAGCTGGGATCAAAATAGAAAATGGGTCGGGAGAGACAAAGCAAGCTGGGATCAAAATAGAAAATGGGTAGGGTGAGACAAAGCAAGCTGGGATCAAAATAGAAAATGGGTCGGGAGAGACAAAGCAAGCTGGGATCAAAATAGAAAATGGGTAGTGTGAGACAAAGCAAGCTGGGATCAAAATAGAAAATGGGTCGGGAGAGACAAAGCAAGCTGGGATCAAAATAGAAAATGGGTAGTGTGAGACAAAGCAAGCTGGGATCAAAATAGAAAATGGGTCGGGAGAGACAAAGCAAGCTGGGATCAAAATAGAAAATGGGTCGGGGGAGACAAAGCAAGCTGGGATCAAAATAGAAAATGGGTCGGGAGAGACAAAGCAAGCTGGGATCAAAATAGAAAATGGGTAGTGTGAGACAAAGCAAGCTGGGATCAAAATAGAAAATGGGTCGGGAGAGACAAAGCAAGCTGGGATCAAAATAGAAAATGGGTAGTGTGAGACAAAGCAAGCTGGGATCAAAATAGAAAATGGGTCGGGAGAGACAAAGCAAGCTGGGATCAAAATAGAAAATGGGTAGTGTGAGACAAAGCAAGCTGGGATCAAAATAGAAAATGGGTCGGGAGAGACAAAGCAAGCTGGGATCAAAATAGAAAATGGGTCGGGGGAGACAAAGCAAGCTGGGATCAAAATAGAAAATGGGTCGGGAGAGACAAAGCAAGCTGGGATCAAAATAGAAAATGGGTAGTGTGAGACAAAGCAAGCTGGGATCAAAATAGAAAATGGGTCGGGAGAGACAAAGCAAGCTGGGATCAAAATAGAAAATGGGTAGGGTGAGACAAAGCAAGCTGGGATCAAAATAGAAAATGGGTCGGGAGAGACAAAGCAAGCTGGGATCAAAATAGAAAATGGGTAGGGTGAGACAAAGCAAGCTGGGATCAAAATAGAAAATGGGTCGGGAGAGACAAAGCAAGCTGGGATCAAAATAGAAAATGGGTAGTGTGAGACAAAGCAAGCTGGGATCAAAATAGAAAATGGGTCGGGAGAGACAAAGCAAGCTGGGATCAAAATAGAAAATGGGTAGTGTGAGACAAAGCAAGCTGGGATCAAAATAGAAAATGGGTCGGGAGAGACAAAGCAAGCTGGGATCAAAATAGAAAATGGGTAGTGTGAGACAAAGCAAGCTGGGATCAAAATAGAAAATGGGTCGGGAGAGACAAAGCAAGCTGGGATCAAAATAGAAAATGGGTAGTGTGAGACAAAGCAAGCTGGGATCAAAATAGAAAATGGGTCGGGAGAGACAAAGCAAGCTGGGATCAAAATAGAAAATGGGTCGGGAGAGACAAAGCAAGCTGGGATCAAAATAGAAAATGGGTAGTGTGAGACAAAGCAAGCTGGGATCAAAATAGAAAATGGGTCGGGAGAGACAAAGCAAGCTGGGATCAAAATAGAAAATGGGTCGGGTGAGACAAAGCAAGCTGGGATCAAAATAGAAAATGGGTCGGGAGAGACAAAGCAAGCTGGGATCAAAATAGAAAATGGGTAGTGTGAGACAAAGCAAGCTGGGATCAAAATAGAAAATGGGCAAATAAAAGTAATCTGAAATAAATATATGACGCAGATCTGGGATCAAAATATTTTGCAGATGGATAGATAAATAAAAACTGAGTTGGATTGATCGAAAATATAAAAAATACAGGTTAAACTTTGATAAAGATAAATAGAAATGAACAACTTTGTGATAAATTCATTTTCTCTTCGTTAATATATATGTGTGTGTGTGTGTGTGTGTGTGTGATTTCTCCTGCAGCTGTCATTATGTGTTCATTTGATGTTCACAAGGAAGCGGAAATCAGGGAAGCAGTTGTTGTAATGCTCCCTATTATCCGCTAGCCCTTATCTCCACCCTCATCATGACATACGACCATTACCAGCTACCCATCATCAATGGAAATTGGTCGAACAGACGGGACTAACAGAGGCAACAAAGAAGAAAAGGGTATTTTAATGAACAAACATTGGAAGAGGAAGAGAGAAGTAAAAATTAAAAGGCAAAAATGTTACGGAAGTGGGAGGGTGGAGAAGTAAGAGAACGGAGAAAAAGGAGAGAAAAAAGTCAGCAAGTGACAACCAGAGCGGGAGGGAGAGAAAGGGAGAAGTGAGAGTGAAGTGATAGGTAACAGCGGGGGATATATATATATATATAAGGGACGACAACAGAGAGGGGGTGAGAGAGAACTGACAAGGAAAGCGAGAAAAAGAGAGGAGAGAGAAGCATAATCAAGAAATTGGGTGACAGAGAGAGAAATGCACTGAATGAGATGAAAAGTGAGAGAGAGAGTAGAGAAAGAAGTATGAGAAAAATGAGGGGGGATAAGGGGAGAAGTTTACGAGAGAAAATAAAATGCACTGAATGAGATGAGAAGAGGAAAGAAATGAGAGAGAGAGAGAGAGAGAACGAAAATAGGGAAGCGGGAGAGAAAAAGACAAATGATAGAATTAATGAGTACGACCGAAAGAGAGAAGAGGAAAGAGAAAAACAATATGAGAAAAATAGAGTGAATGAAAGCGACATGGAGAGAGATAGAGAAAATAGGAGAAAAAAAAAAGAGGATTACAGAGGGAGGGTACTGTATAGGATTGAAGTGAGTGAGAGATACGTAGATCACGTGAGATAATTTCGACACTTTCTTCGAAATATGTGTTGTCAGGTGACCATTCCCCTCTTCATCGAAGTCTGCTCTTAAATCTATATCTATATTAAACAACCGAGAGTAGTTTGTCTGTGTAACCTCTCTACACGAACAAATCTACTTAGTTGGCTGGGTTTCATGGCATATCAACCTTTGTAGGTTATTTAACGTCCAATCCATTTTTATAAATAGTCAGTTCGATTTCTAATAATTCAGTTTAATTATCAAAAGTATTCTTATTTCAAGCTATTCATTTAAGTCAAACAGTTCGAATTCAGTTTAGTGTAAGTATAGATTTTGTTTACACACAGCTAAATGTCAAAACAATTCAGTTTAATGTAAGTACAGTTTTTATGTCAAAAACAGTTCCATTTCAAATAATTCAGTTTAGCATAAGCACGCAGTTTAAATGCTAGTACAGTTTAATTGTCAAAAACATTTTTACTTCAAGCAATTCAGTTTAGTCAAACATTTCTAATTCAAACAATTCAGTTTAGCATAAGTATGAAGTTAGTTCTATTTAACCCATAGATAGAGCCCAATCAGGTGCTACCATTCTGGGCCAGAGTGGACCTGGGAGCAATGGCAATGAAGGGGTGCTCTGCATTCCCCAAAGCTCCAGCATCACTTGTACCTCACCATCAGATTGTTTAGTGTCATATCCAGGACACTCATTGGGGAGGGGGTCTTACTCCTCTGCAGAGGTGCTGTCGGTCTTTTCTATAGCCCTAGCCGACTGGGCAATACTCAGAATTAATGTCAAAACAGTTCTATCTTAAACAATTCAATTTAGCATAAGTACGATGCTTAAATGCAAACAAAAAAAAATCAAACCACGGTTTAGTTCTATTTAACCCATAGATAGTGGTAGCACCTGATAAAGGTCCGACCACTCCGGGCCAGAGTGGACCTGGGAGCGATCGCACAAAAGGGGTACTCGTATTCCCCAAAGCTCCAGCATTATTGGAGCCTCACCATTAGATTGTTTAGTGTCATATCCAGGATACCTGTTTAGGGGGTCTTACCCCTCTGCAGAGAAGCAGTCGGTGTATTCTACAGCCCGAGCCGACTGGGCAAATATATGATTTGGCATTGTGTGTGTGTGTGTGTGTGTGTGTGTGTGTGTGTTTTGTAAACGAATGGTTTGTGGCTAACATTTTTAAACGAGCCAGAGCTCATTTGTTTGCACTCAGTTAAATGGTTTCAAGTATTCTAACACGAATAATTTTATTTATTATCATTCATTTGTTTGCCCACAACCGATTTCAACAATTCTGATAAGAATGATTCTATTTATTCTTAATTATTTGTTTGCACACAGTTAACGTGTGCTAAATCTGGTGTGCATACTTATTGGATCCGAAGAAGAGTTTAAAAGAAAAAGATACCTTGGTTCTTCATGGAGAAGAATTCTCTCACATCATGGGATTTGGTCCACTCAGCTGGGGCCGCAGAATACACCGACTGCATCTCTGAAGAGGGGTAAGACTCCCCCAACGAGTGTCTTGGATATAACACTAAACAATTTGATGGTGAGGCTACACTAATGGAGTTCTGAAGAATGTGTAGTATCCCTTTATTGCCATCGGCCCGAAGTGGTAACACCGGATAGGGTCCTATCAATGAGTCAAATACAGCTGTTTGACATTTGAACTGTACTTATGCTAAATTGAATTGTATAAAATACAACTGTTTATGTATAAAAATGGATTTGGCTGTAACTAACTAACAATGTTTGATTTGACATAAAATTAAACCCAACCAAACAACCATCATGGCGTCGTTTCTCACAAGCAATAATCAGCAGGAAGCCATGTTGCTTCAAGACGGAACTAATCGTTGAGAACATAAATTTCAAGAGAAAATTAATTCTTTGTTTTACCAAAATAAATATCATGAGCTCTTCACCTGGTGTGCTGATGAAAGGTGACTTAGATTAGTGCTTTATCATTAGCCATTTCGACTCACGGGTGCCCGATATTTTCAGCCTTTTGCCATACTAAGCTTAACTTAGTAAATCATTAATTATTCATGCTTAATGAGACCTTATAAAATGAATTTATAGGTCGTTTTTCTTTAGTGCAAGAATAATAATAATAATGACACAGGAACATGTATCATACATCAAAATGAAACTGGTTTTCTCTGGATCACATCCCTACTTCTCAACATAGTCACCGTTTCCCCTCAAAAGAAATGTTCCACCTGTGCTGTCGCATGGGTTGAGACAGCCAGGTCAACTAATCCAAAAATAAAGACTCTGAAGGCATCATTAAGTCAAATGGAAAAAGTAAAAACTGAAAAAATTAAAAACGACACGTTTTAAGAGAAAGAACAATAATAACACATGAGAGAAGAAACGGTAATAAAGTTTAAAGTTAGAGTCCTGTTAAGCTAAGTGAAGAGGAGGGCTAAAGCAAACAAGGAATAAGGAAGAGAGTTAAAGATATCAATGGAGAGATAATACCGGTAAAGGAACAAGGTAATGAAGACATGAAATGTTACATTACAGGATAGAAAATAAGTAAAGTTGGCGACCATAGTCGAGGGTGACCCGAAGGCTCCCTTTTCGATAGCTACTACACCAAGGTGTAGGGAAGGGCGCTACTCCTTTCCCAGGATAGCTCCACTTTACCCTTGATCCGTACCTTATAATGCTGAGTGTTAAGCAAGGAGGCATCAAGTACCATTTTTTGAGTCTTTGGTATGACTCGACCTGGGATTGAACCCAGGTCTCCCAAGCCATTGGCGAACACTCTAACAGCTAGGCCAATGTCCGGTTGGATAGACAATAATGTAAATAAAATGTTCTATAGAAGAATGTAAAAGAAAACATATCCTTGATGCCAAGAAAAACGGAGATAAAAAAATGAAATAAAGGCTGCTCCGTGTGGCTACAGAGCGGAAGTCAAGACCCACCGGACAATGGTGTTTTACTTAAAAAAAAAACAAAAAAAAACAACGTCTCCCTTGAATTAAGGGTCACTAAAATGAGGTAAAAAGAGTCAAAGTTAAGGCAGGACACCACCTTCAAATGAGAGCATGTATCCCTGCCTCGTAAAATTCTATTGACTGTTCTTTGAGCCACTTCATCACTGCAGTTTTCACTTCGTCGTCACTGGCATCATGTTTGCCTCTTGAACGCTCTTTCGTGGGGTCGAAGAGATGATAGATTGACAGCGCTAAAACTGGTGAGTATGGAGGATGCGGTAGAGTTGTCCACCCGAATGAAGCGATTGTCTGTCTAGTCCTGGTTTTTGTGTGTGGTCGAGCATTGTCATGCAGAAGGAGAACATCATCGATTGGCAAGTAGGTTCTCACTTCAGACTATCAGACATTTTGGTGTAGTAGCTATTGAAAAGGAAACCTTCGGGTCGCCCTCGACTACGGTCGGTCATCTTACATTATATAAATCAAAGTAAAATGGGCCATCAAAGTCGAGGGCGACAGAAGGCTCCTTTTCATTAGCTATTACACCGAGATGTAGGGGAGGGTACTACTCCTTTCCTTGGATTACTCCATTTTGCCCTTGATCTCTACCTTATAATGCTGAGTGTCAAGCCAGGCAGCATCAAGTACCATTTTTTGAGTCTTTAGTATGACTAGACTAGTCTTTAGTATGATTAGACCTGGAATTGAACCACGGTCTCCCGGGCTATTGGCGAACACTAAAATGTTGTGATCCAACGAAACTGTCTGTAGATGACTATATATATATATATATATATATATATATATATATATAAGTGTTTGTAGATGCATCTATGCATATTTCTTCAAGTAAGTTAGTGGCATGCCTGCGGGACTTCGAATACATTGACTATCCCCTGTTGAGTAGAAAAACGTTTTCCCCCACCCGTAAAAAAGAAGAGTATCGTATGACAAACAGTATCTTATGGTGAAGCTTTTGTTCTGGAGATCTGAGTAGTATAAAGTTTTTCTTCATTGCCATTACTCTCAGGTCCACTTTGACTGGGAGTGGTAGTGCCTGATAAGGTCCCATATATGGAACGAATAGATTTGTTTTAAAATTATTAGTATTCGATAGGACCATGCGCAAAGGAAAAAACTACGAACGTACAATGAACACGATTCCTTAACCTCCTGGCATGAAATAACAATAGACGGGTTGACATGATGTTAAAAGCAATCGATCACAGGTTGGGTTTTTTTTTTTGCGCAATTAGTGTATGTGTGTGATTCTTGAAATTTTACCTTTCCTCAACTTTCCTTTAATCTCCTGAATCAAAAAGTGTGTGTGTGGGGGGGTATTGATGGTTACGATTCTCCGTAGCACAGTAGCTAACGTGCTGGACTGCGATATAGTAGTAAGCGAGTTCGAACTGTTATCTAGCTATAGCGTTCACTTCCCGACGAATACTCTTGGGAAAGGCATGAACCTCCTTATCCCCACCCCCGCTATGTGTTAAATAGTACATTATTGCTATTCTATTAGGATGGCTTTGGTATTAAATAACCCTCAAAGGTTTAGGTGCCTTTAAACAAAGAAATAGAACTGAAACACCTGTAAAATGTCCTAGAAGGGAAAGAAAACAAGACATACTCACCTTTGGTGGTGTAATGGTTAGCAAGCTTAACTAGCAAACTTACACGAGTGAGTTCGAGTCTCATTGGGTGCCCCATTCATTCGGCCTTGTGCCACATCGAAGCAAAGAGCTTCGTAAATTACTATACATGCAGGTTATATTAAAAATTTCGTTCAACATTTCTGGAAAGCTATCTAATGCGACAAACATTTGAAGAAGACCGGATTGCAAATCAGCCGAATTGATGTGAAAGAAATAATCAATGCAAGCAAGCATAACCAAGCAACGTGTAAAACTCAGCATGGTAAATATTTATAGATGGACAAAATGAGAAAAGCACAATATAGAGTTTTTTTTAATTATATGACACACACACACACACACACACACACACACACACACACACACACACACACAGAGAAAAACCCTCTTCCTAGTCACTCTCGTTTTCCACTTTTCGTCTTGTTGGCTAATGTGCCCTTCGTAACTGATCGACTTTTTTTCCACCCTCCCCAACTGGTGGATGAGGCAATGTCGGTAACAAGCCTTCATCTGACTTTCGGCATTTCAGCGATCCCCTCCACGTTCCAGACGCCGAACGTCTTACGAAGAGCTACAAATAAAAACATCCGTCCCTAAAAGAAAACACCAAGTATGAAGCAGGGTTTCTTTTGCCGTCTTCTTTTCGTCCCACGTATCCCATTCCTCTTTTAAGTCTTACTCACTTCTTCCCGCTGTCTTTCTTTGTTGGGATTCAAGCGGAAGCCATTTTGCTTTTTGCTTTTTCTTTTATCACTGTCTGGCCCAGTCGGCTGGGGCTGTAGATATGACATAGAACAATCTGACGGTGAGTCTCCAGTAATGCTGGAACCTTGGGGGATGCAGAGTACCCCTTCACTTCCATCGCTCCCAGGTCGACTGATAGGTTGCTACCACTATCAAGAGGTCTGATATAACTGCTTGACATTTTAACTGAGTGCAAACAAATGACTTAGGCTGAACGGAATTGCTTGAAATAGAACTGTTTAATCATTTAACTGCGTGTAAACAAATGACTGACTTTTAATTTCATCATCATCATCATATCGTGCTGGTAGCACGGATATACCTGACGCTCTCTCGCCACTCCTCCCTATCGTTCATCGCCCTAGGTAGGTCTTCAGGACAACATCCCGTATCCTCACATAGCTGCTGAATGTACGTTCGAGCTGGTCGCCCTGCTTTTGCGCGGCCATGTGTGGGGATCCATAAGAGTACATCTCTTATCAGTTCATCTCTGCTTCTCCAGCAGTGTCCTGCATGTCTGGTTCGTCTAACTTGAATAGTTTTCGTGATAGGGGGCAGGTGGCCGTACAGTTGGTGTCTTGTGGGGTGTTGCTGCCAGGACTTGTTCAGGATTGCACGCAGATAGACCTGTTTGATCATTTAACTGGGTGCAGACAAATGACTGATCAATTGAATTTTTAGTAATTCATAGAAATACTTGAAATCATTTAACTGTGCGCAAACAAATGATTAATAGTAAATAGAATTCGTCATATTAGATTGAAATAAGTGAAACCATTTAACTGTGTGACAAAAAAATTAACTTAGGCTCGTTTAAAAATGTTATCAGCAAAATGTGTTTAGAAATCATATATATATATATATATATATATATATATAAGATTTGGCATTAGATAATCAACCATGGTTGATGTGCCATAAAACCAAACCATATAAATTCAAACCAGTTCAACTCCGCTTAAAAAATTGGCCTTGTGTCACTTCCTTCTTGTGTGGAGGAGTTAGTTAACACATAATTGTTTTGCCCTTCTTTAGAAGATACAGTCGGCGTATTCTTATTCCTACCTACAGGGGAGTCATTTATTTGTATATATTTTGGGAAAAATTCGAGAATGTTTCGATACATTTTTTTGTAGATTACAAATTTTTGATTTTGCAGGAGTTACGACTCAATCAGACTTAGCGAAGCTACTGGTCTTTCATTCTGCTCATATCAATCGGAGTTATTTTGAAAGTTGTAGTACTAGTAGTTATTCTTCGTTTAAAATAAAGCCTCCAATCTATTTCCGCTTCAACTACAACGGAAACAGGAAGCCCAACAAGACTGTTCAGAGGTTTTCACTAGCAAAACAATTTTTCCACTACCATTACTATTGGCTATGATTTTTCCCCCGAGTGGAGGACTAGAGGCGATCCGAAAGTAAATGATTCCTATCATCATAAGTTGCTCTACAAGAGCTCCCAACCTGCGGCCCTACACCCCACTCAAAATTTTCTCTTTGCCTTTAAATGTTAACAGCCATTACAACGACAGATGTAACTTATAGATTTGCTTGCCGGTTGTTTTTATGGCATATCAACCCCCGTGGGATATGTAATACCAAATCCTGTTTATTATATAAGAAAAACTTGTAGGTAACATTCTAAACCAGCCAGAGCTACCTCATCAGGCTCACATTGCACCAAGTGAGCCGATGAGCAGCATAGACCAGCAGGGTTCGAGTCTCGGCTCGTTCCCGACCTTCCCCTCCCCCTTCATCCCACTTTAATCAGCCTTTTGACCTTGTGTCTAGTCCTGTCTGGTAAGAGGCAGCGACAAATAATCAGAGCTCATTTGTTTGAATACAGTTAAATGGTTTTAAGTATTGCTATCAAACACTTATAGTTTTATTTGCACACAGTTAAATGGTTTCGAGTATTGCTATCTAATATTAAAAGTTCTTGTCAACATTACTTATTCGTTTGCACTCAGATAAATGGTTTCAAGTATTGCGATGTTACACTAACAATACAATTTAACATCAGTCATTTGTTTGCAGTTCAATGGTTAAACATTCATATATGACCCATTGATGGTAACCTACCCTGGGTCAGAGTGGGTCTGGGAGTAATGATAATTTTTTTATATTGACCTCCGACCCGGCCGGGCTGTCAAAATAGGAAATGCACCTGTATAAATAACTGGTGCATCCGGTCGAGGAATATCAGAATATAACCTTGACCGTGGACGGGTTGGATGAGTGCCATTTGTGACGCCCACAAGAAGAAGGTGGTCGTTGAACTATTATATAACTCAGTGCACAGGAAATTCAGAAAGTTGGAGATCAGACCAGTTGGAGTGAAGATGCTGGAATGAGAACCAGGCCCCCGGTTGAGCAGCCCAGGAGAACGGGAAAGAAACGCTATTATGGCCAGAAGAGGGGTCAATATGTTGCAGTTCTGTTCGGTCTCCAACTCCCTCTCACACACAACCATTTCAAATAAAGTGAGAGGTATATTTTTCTAAAGAACTGTGTCCGCTCGTCTTTATTGTGTCGTCGTTATGATTCTGCATGCATCTGCATTTGAGTATACAACATCATGAGGCGATATTCCATATTCCCCAAAGCTCCAAGACTAAAACCTCACCATCAGATGCACTCAGTGTTCAGAAAATTTTGCTGGATATATTTCGATGTAATACGACCATCGATTCTCACAACCTACACTAATATAGTGGCCCTGTGCCAGACTAGGTCAAGTTCTGATATGCTCACGAGTTTCGCTATTAAGTTTTGTCCTCAATGAGTCGTGTGGTCCTATTTCTAAGTTAAAGTAAAACCTATAAAGGCGTCTGCCGTAGAGCAATTGAGTCCTGCATGCAATCGATACTGAAATTGATACTCACTGAGTGTCAGACTATCGAGTCAAAGTAACCTCACACTGGTAAATAATTGCTTATTCAGTCAGTACATCACGTGTGTCTTTCTATACAACTTTGTTTATTTATCCCTCTCATGCTTTCTTTTTTTTTTTAATCTATTCTCTCTCCCTTTTTCTTGATCTTTGTCCTTTTCTCTAAAATAAATAAATAAATAAAATTTATATATATATATATATAAACAAACGAGTGTCTTTCGTTCTGGTGCTTACTTGCTTTAATTTGTTCCTTTTTTCTTGCAATTTTTTTAAATTACTTTTTCAGCTCAGTATTTTCTTTTTTTAACTTGTCCTTCTCTTTCTTTCTCTCCTTATACTTTTCTTTTTACTCTATCACTTTCCCCTGTCTCTTCCTCTACTTCTCTCTTTTTAACTGGGTACTTTCTCTCTCTCTCTCTCTATCTATCTATCTTATTCTGTTGTATACTTTTTCCATCCTTGCTTTCATTGGTTGTTTTTATTTCTTTCTTATTTTCTCTCTCCTTCCCTTTCTTTCCCGCTTGCTTTTCATTTATTCTTGTTCTTTCTTTCACTTTTTTCTTCATTGCCTTCTTTTCCTTTTTATTACTCATTCTTATTTGATCTTTCCTTTCTCATTTATTTTCCCCACGTTCTTTCTTATTTCTTTTTTTCAATGTTTCTCCCCTCACCTCTTGTTTTAAATAAGTATCTTTCTTTCTGTTGCATATTTTTTCATCCTTTCTTTTCCAGGTTCCTATTATTATAATTGCTATTCCTCTTTTCTTTCTTATTTTCTCTTGTTCTTTCATCGTTTTCAGTTTCTCATCTTCAATCCTTAAATAGCACTCCCTCTAAAACTACATCCCGTTGTTTCAATTCTGTAAAACCGTTTCCTCCAAATTTCTTCCCGTCAGTATTTTTTTCCTGTGATCATTTTGTAAAAATCCCCACAGCTGTTCCATTCTTTCATAACCTTTGTCTAAGCCTATTGACATCGACTCACATGGCACCAAGTGAGACGATGCAGGGTTTGATCCTCGGCTCCGGTCCGACCTTCGGGTCATTTGAGACAAATATACCTATTGACATGAAGACTGTCTCATAAATATCATTTTCATTTATTTGTCTTTGTAATTATCTAGGATAGGGGAGGTTCATGCCTTTCACAAGGGTATTTTTTTTCGAAAGTGAACGTAAATGGTGCGATTGGAGTTCGAACACACTATAATTCCGCAGGCCAGCGTTTTAACGATTACACCACGAGGACACCCCTGGTCCACATAGGTTAGGTTAGGTTAGGTTAGGTTTGGTGGGTTTTATGGCATATCAACTCTTGTAGGTTATTTAACGGCAAATCCATTTTTATGTAAATAATCTGTTCTATCTAAAACAATTCAGTTTAGCATAAGTACACAGTTTAATTGTCAAAAACATTTATATTTCAAACTATTCAAGCAGTTATATGTAACAATTCAGTTAGGTGTAAATACAGTTTCAATGTCGAAAAGCAGTTCTATTTCAAACAATTCAGTTAAGTATAAGCACTCAGTTTAAATATAAGTACGGTTTAATTGTCAAAAACATTTCTATTTCAAGCTATTCAGTTTAGCATAAGAATGCTGTTAGTTCTATATAACCCAGAGATAGGGCCCTATCAGGTGCTACCATTCCGGGCCAGAGTGGATCTGGGAGCGATGGCAATGAAGGGGCACTCCGCATTCCCCAAAGCTCCAGCATTACTGGAACCTCACCATCAGATTGTTTAGTTTCATATCCAGGACACTCGTTGGGGGGGGGGTCTTACTCTTCTGCAGAGAAGCAGTCGGTGTATTCTACAGCCCCGGCCGACTAGGCCATCGCTGGGGGGATAGGGGGGTTCATACCTTTCCCAATGGTATTTGCCCAAAAGTGAACGTAATAGTGCGACTGGAGTTCGAACTCGCTTACTACGATTCCGCAGGCCAACGCTTTAACTATTACACCACGAGTACACCCGGCCCACATATCATCCTGGAAGTTAGTAAGATTTTGGCTGGGTAAATAAAAGCATAAGGGTCCACAAAGAAAAAGAGAATTTACGAGTTCGTGTTTAGAAATCCCTTTATAAAAGCAGAAAAATTGCATTATGTAGACTAGTTACCATTTATCTTTTACTGAGACGAATGTCTGATGATTGGGTGTAATAGCCACTAGTAATGTATTATTTTAGTACGAGCCGTTCAAAGTATGTGGGTCATTTAAATGAACAAGTTGGCTCTGACTGAAAAGATCCGGATCTTTTCGGTGTCGTCAAAGACAAATATAGTTTCAGAAAAGCAAAGCATTTAAAAACAAATATATCCTTAACGAATTAATTAATAAAAATACTGGATGAAAAAAAAAATAAACTGTAGCAAAATATTCCATTGTTTATGAAACTATGGAGTGAAATTTACAAGCTTTTCCAAATTTAAATAGAAGAAAAAAAAGTTGATTTGTGGCTCAAGCATACAAAAGTAAGTAAAGTTAGCGACCTTGGTCGAGGGTGACCCGAAGGCTCCCTTTTTAATAGCTACCACACTGAGGTGTAGGGGAAGGCGCTACTCCATTCGCTACTCCAAATTAATGTTCAGTCTGTTTATTTGAGGGTGATTGGAAATTAAATTTGGTTTTAGTGGGGTGGGGAGTCATTAACTTAATGTGGGTTAAATCGGCTCTGCTCATATATTTATGTGCGGAGTCTGTCGGTGATCGGTGTTAAAAGACGGTTCTCAGCTATATTCGGAGAAACCGGTATAAATTCAAAGCTTTCTTTCTAGACTGGTTACCACATCAAAGTTAAATTAACCCAATATGCCCTACTATTTACCCATAACTGGGAGGGAGAAAAGTTGGATTCTTACCTTTCCCAAGGGTATTAGCGCTGTGTGAAATACTAATAGTCTCGTCTAGGATTTGAACTCCGGTTGCCGTATGCATTTTCCACGACGAGTAACGGTTACACTACGAACACCTTCAAGAGAGATGCATAAATTTTTTAAAAATCGAGAAGCTCTTGTCGAAGACTTTCCCCAAACAGCTGCCTGATCTCAATGACAAATAGATAAAATGATATTTAAGTATTTAAGCTAATAGGCTTTGAAAAAAGGAAGTTATGAATGACTAGAAAAGCCTTGGGGATTTTTTTCAATGAACACGAAAGGATCTCACGGCTGCAATGTCAGATGAGCTATGTCATTTAAATAAGTAAAGTTGGCAACCGTAGTTGAGGGTGACCCCAAGTCTCCCTTTTCGATAGCTACTACACCAAAGTGCACGCGGGGGCGCTACTCCTTTCCCTGGATTACTTTACCCTTGATACGTACTTTATAATGCTAAGTGTTAAGTAAGGCGGTATTAAGTACTATTTTTTGACTCTTTGGTATGACTCAACCTAGAATTGAACCTAGGTCTCTTGGGCCATTAGCAAACACTCTAACCATTATGGCAATGTCCAGTAATTTAACCAGCATTAAACACTTTGCAATTGAAAAATAAGATTTATTTGATTATTTTCAACAGAAACGCGTCTTCAACTATGAAAAGGGTATCTTAGTTGCTGAGTTGGATAAGCAGAACATTACAGAATCTCCAAGAAAAAACCCAAAGATATAGTATTTCTCGATCTACAATAACTAATAAGCACATATTTTTCAATTTTTCATCAAATTAATTCCTGCCCAGTTGAGTCTGGCAGCAGAATACATCAACTACATCTCTGCAGAGGAGTAAGACCCCACCAACGAGTATTCTGGGTATGACACTAAACCATCTGATCGCGAGGCTCCAGCCTTGGAATTTTGGAGAATGCAGAATACCCCTTCATTGCCATTACTCCCTGGTCTACTCTAACACGGAGTGGTAGCACCTGATTAGATCCTATCTATGGGTCAAATAGAAGAAACTATGTGTACAAACAAATGATTGATGTTAAATTGTGACTGTTATATAGCAATTTCTTTAATTTTGTCAATCAAAGAGAATGGCTTCGAACTGACGAAGAAAAGAAGCAGAAGATACCCCGCAACAACAATTACCGACGCCGACTACGCCGATGACATAGCGATACTGGTAAATACACCTGACCAAGCCGAAACTCTTCTGCATAGTTTGGAACGAGCAGCAGCAAGCATAGGCCTCTATGTTAATGCACACAAAACGGAATATATGTGCTATAACCAAACGGGGGACATCTCCACTCTAGAAGGAACCCCACTTAAACTAGTAGACAAATTCACGTACCTAGGAAGCAGCGTCGAATCAACCGAAAAAGACATCGAAACGAGGCTAACGAAAGCATGGACAGCTATCAATAGGCTATCGATTATATGGAAATCAGACCTAACCGATAAAATGAAACGCAGTTTCTTCCAGGCAGCGGTCAAATCGATACTGCTATATGGATGCACTACATGGACGCTAACAAAACGGCTGGAGAAGAAACTGGATGGCAATTACACAAGAATGCTGCGTGCAATCCTGAACAAGTCCTGGCAGCTACACCCCACAAGACACCAACTGTACGGCCACCTGCCCCCTATCACGAAAACTATTCAAGTTAGACGAACCAGACATGCAGGACACTGCTGGAGAAGCAGAGATGAACTGATAAGAGATGTACTCTTATGGATCCCCACACATGGCCGCGCAAAAGCAGGACGACCAGCTCGAACGTACATTCAGCAGCTATGTGAGGATACAGGATGTTGTCCTGAAGACCTACCTAGGGCGATGAACGATAGGGAGGAGTGGCAAGAGAGGGTCAGGGATATCCGTGCTACCAGCGCGATATGATGATGATGATGATGATATAGCAATACTTGAAACCATTTAACTTAAGCAAAACAGAGCTCAGGCTCTTAAGAATGTTATCTACAAAATGTGTTTACAAATCATTTATAGATTTAATATATATGTATAAACAGGATCTGGCATTAAATAACACACAATGGTTGATATGCCATAAAACCAAACCTAATTCATTCATCTTTTAGTTTTGCATAATGGCAAAGCTATTCCTTTTTAATAAGGAGCCTCAAAGCAATAATATATAAAGTGGATGTCCCCGAGGTATAGTGGCGAACGTGCTGTACAGCGATATCCTTGTAAGCGAGTTCAAACTCTAGTCGCGCTATTATGTTCACTTTTGGACTAATACGTTTGGCAAAGGCATGAACCGTCTTATCTCCCCCTCCTCTGCTATGGATTAAGTAGTATAACTACGTGTTCATCTAGGACGCATTTAACATTAAATAGCCCACGAACGTTGATATGTCAAAGAAAACAAAGAAACTAAATAGAATAAAATACAAAATAAAAACTCAAAATTTATTCGGATATCATAAACAGATATTGTACATTTTTATAAGAATTCGGAAGAATGTTATTTCTGTTGTTTTTCTTCTGCAAAAAAAATGTATAGGTTTGTCAAAGTTTCTTTGGTACATTAGATCATTTTTTTAAATCATGATCTTTAAGTCAGTCTATTTCGTCTAACTTTTGCGCTAGTCATTCAAATGACTAACGTAACCAAGCTAATGTACATTCTCAACTAATATCCAGATTTGATCACGTTTCTACCATTCGCATTATGTTCTCTATTAACTTTGTTGGATATTGACTTGAAGACCCCTTTGACATCTGCCGATGTAGCGGCGGAAATCGGACCCTGGTTGATGGAAAATAACAAAAAATGCATTTGGTACCTAAAATAAACAAGATGCAGATGTTCTCGGCGGAAATGCCACGTAAATTGTATGGGTGGCATGCCAGAAATAAGCATGTCCATGTGCATTGTGTAGGCGGCAGGCTGGAGGAGGTGTGACCACAAGAGTTTGCGTGGGTGACATGCCAGAGAAGCGTGGCCACATTAATTGCGTGAGTCTCCAGGGTACTATATACCCTGTTAGCTCAACGTCTTCGACCCTCTTTTGCTCTATCCTCCGTCCATTTTGTGTATAAAAAAAAAAGCTAATTATATTTAAGTGCTGTCGTCCTTCTCTGTAATGCAACAGCACGTATCTTTTTTTAACTTTTAAGCCCTTTTTTTCTTTCTTATATATATTATATATATCACTCAATAGTCATCCACAGACAGATCTGTTTCGTTCTATCAGAACTCATCAGTGTGGCTAGACAGTATCTTCCCGTAGCTGGGATCGAAACCCGGTTGACTCAAACGCCAAGCCAAAGCTTCTAGCCATTCAGCCACGAGGAGATATTAGCTGCGAAGTAAATCTTAAACGGTTATGAATCACAATTACTATTGTTTACATATATCCGTTCAAAACGGTTGCCGAGACCTCAATTCATCTACGAAGAGGCTTGCCATAAACGCTAATGGCAACACGATTACTTCTTCGCCAGAGAAATCAACCCTACGGGGGTAGGGGATTAAAAATGCTGAAAAATGTTTATTTTCTTATATTTCAAAACTAAAATAAAATAAGTTAATTTTGGTTAGGTTGAGTTTTATGCCATATCAACCATCGTCAGTTATTTAATGTCAAATCCTTCTTTTACACATACATTAAATATATATGATTTGTAAACATATTTTATAGATACACACAGTTAAATGAGCAAACAGTTCTATTTCTAGCAATTCAATTTAGCATAAGTCAACAGAGATGATTCCTAGTATTGCTATCTGTCACTAACAATTCAATTAGACGCCACTCATTATACATGGTTAAATGATCAAACAGTTTTATTTCTGACGATTCAATTTAGCATAAATCATTTGTTTGCACGCAGTTTTAATGTGAAACAGGTCTATTAGACTCATAAATAGGACCCTATCAGATGCTACCACTCCATGTCAGGTGTACCTGGAAGCGATGGCAACGAAGGGGTACTCCGCATTCCCCAAAGCTCCAGCAATAATGGAGCTTCACCATCAGATTGTCTAGTGTCATATCCAGGACACACGTTAGAATAGTCTTACCCCTCTGCAAAGACGCAATCGGTATATTCTACAGCCCCAGCCGACTGAGCACGCTATTTTGACTGGGGTTTTTTTTTCTTAAATAAATATTTATATAACAGCTATTAGAATATAACGGTTGTTCTGAATCAAGTGAACACTTAACGCTTTTAATATCATCAAACAAACAACGTTTTTTTTTAGATACCCTAATAAAAGAAGACTTTATTTGAGGATTCTTTTAAACACAAGTCAACTTGGGCAACAAAAAATATCAAAAATACCCCATATCAAAGAGTGCTGACTGTAAGTATTCTTTTGACATTCTAACCGTACGTTCTTATCGTCCTCTATACGGCATCCAGTGTCCACACAGAGCAGATTTGTTGGTCAGCTAACACTATTGTGTACGCATGTGTAGAAATGTCGTTTAAGAGTTAGTCCTTTCTTCTGCGGTGACCAGTATGTCTTACTCGCCTGTTTGAGATGGATTACGAGATGGGAAGTAAGTGGCCGTAAAGCTACTTTTTATGGGATGCTGGTACCAGGATTTGTTCAAAACAACACATGCTGGCGTTTCGTTAGCGTCCATACGGTGCAGTCGTACAGTAGTACTGACACCGATACAGCTTGGAAGAATTCCAGTTTTATTTTAGCAGAGCGATCAGATTTCCACGTGGTCGATAACATCAAATGCAGTCCACGCTTTACCTATGCGTATGTTGACAATACTTTCAGTAAATGAGATATTGCTATCGATGTATATGAAATGAACAACTAATTCGATTGGAATCAGATTGGCATAAGTTTATGTAAAATCTTTAAACAAAAGGGTTCGTTGGCCGGTTGTTTTTTGTGGCATATCAAACCTTCTAGGTTATTTGATGCCAAAGCCTGGTTTCTCTTTCACACACACGCACAATTTGTAAACGAATAATTTATTGGTAACATTTTAAGCCAGCCAAAGCTTATTTGTTTGCACAGTTACATGGTTATAAGTATTGCTATCTAACACTTCTAGTTTTATTTGCACACAGCTAAATGGTTAAACAGTTCTGTTTGACCCATAGATGGGACCCTAATACGTATGACCAATCCAGATCAGAGTGGATCTGGGAGTAATGGCAATGAAGGGATACTCCACATTCCCCAAAGCCCATTATGTTGTTTAGTGTCATCCAGGACACTCGTTAGTGGAGTCTTACTCCTCTGCCGAGATACATTATTTTCAAACCAGCCTGAGCAAGTATTAAGTATTGCTATCTAACCCAATTCTATTTAGTAACAATAATCACAAGCAAAAGATTGAACAGTGACGCATAGAGAGGACCCTAACAGTTACTACCACTCCGGGTCAGAGTGTACCTGAGAGTAATGAAAACTGGAGCCTCACCATCAGACGATTTAGTATCATAAACAGGACATAAGTTGGGGAGTTACTTCTCTGCGGAGGTGCAGCTGGCGTATTCTACAGCCCCAGCATCCTGAGCTGAGGGTAAGAGCTAAAGTGAGCGATTCATACCTTTCTAAAGAGTGTTAGAGCGAAGTGAAATGCCAACTACTCCGTCCAGGATTAGAACTCAGTTCATCGAGTTTATTTCTAAGCCGAGTCTGACGAATATAACTGAGTGCATTCTGTAGAGCAGTTGTAAGCAAATTAGTCCAGCATAGTTGTTGAATAGTAAGTTTTATGCTTACAACATAGAAGGGTAAAACTCTCCCGACCAAAAACAGGTGTCCTGGTTGGTAGTGTTTTATGGACTTATCAGCCCTTTTTTCTTTGCAAAATTCTGTTTTACACACACACACACACACACACATATATATATACACACACACACACGTGTGGGGGGGGGCAGCAGACCTTCTTTTAAGCATGTTTGATTAAATAATAAAAACAATTAGTCTTTATAATTTTATTAGGATCCTTTCAAGTTTCCTGACACGTGGTTTGATTTTAGGTTAAGTTGGTAGATGATTTTACCGAAATTGTCCTGAGTGTTTACGGATCCTTCATAGGCCATCATCAGGAGTTGTTTGCAAGTGTACACCGATACTTTTGGTTGTCAGTATCGTTGTGAGCTGCAAGATCATATGTTTATAATATGTGTAGTTCGGCAGCAGTCCTTCATTTGTCAAGAAACTTGAAAGGATCCTAATAAAATTATATTAATAAAATGTGCCAATTATTTAATTAAACATGCTACACACACACACACACACACACACACAGAGCAGTTGTACAGCCACCTACCACCCATCTCAACGACCATCCAAAGTAGACGACAGTGCTGAAGAAGCCAGTACGAACTCATAAGCGACGTTCTCTTATGGACCCCTTCAAACGGACGTCCATGTGTAGGACGATCAGCTCGAACTTATCTACAAAAGCTCTGTACGGACACAGGATGTAATCTGGAAGACCTGCTGCAAGCGATTGATGATAGAAATGGATGGCAAGCACGAGATGATGAGATTATATATATGAGATGCACGTGCTGCAATGTTTATCATCATAGGAAAGGACGAGGCTGGTTGTATTTCACATAGCACTTATACCCTTGAGAAAGGCATAAATCCAATTATTCTCCCTCCAGCTATGAATAAATGATAGGGCAGACCGAGTTCTTAAACCTCGTTTAGGACACCAGTCTATGAGAAGGAAAACTCTGAATTAAAACTTGTTAAACTCCACTTAAAAATGGCCTTGTGTCATATCCTGCTCGTACTGAGGCGTTGGTAATTATATATGATTTGCTAGCGAATTGTTTATCGGTAATATTTTTAAACGAGCCCGAGCTTATTTGTAAGCATACAGTTAAATGATTTCTAGTATTGTTATCCAACACTAATAATTCTATTTAATACTAATCATTCTTTTGTCCAGAGATGGTTTCAAGAATTGCTATTTAACATTAAGTTTGGTTGATATGCCATTAAATCAAACCATTGTAGGTTATATAATACCAAATCCTCTTTATTCATATATATTAGATATATATGATTTGTAAACATAAGTCAACAAAGTTAAATAGTTTCAAGAAAAACAAAGTATCACTAACAATTCAATTAAAAATCAGGCATTTATTTACACATCGTCAAATGATCAAACAGTTCTATTTAAAGCAATTCATTTTAGCATAAGTTATTTGTTTGCCCTCAGTTTAAATGTTCAAACAGTTCTATTTGACCCAGTGAAAGGACCCTTTCGGATGCTATCTTTAGAGGCCAGAGTTGACAGGAGAGTGATGGCAATGAAGCAGTACTCTGCATTACTCAAAGCTCCAGCATTACTGAAGCCTCTCCTCTAGATTGATTAATGTCATATTGTAGGAGTGAGTTTTACCCCTCTGCAGAGATTCAGTCGGTGTATTCTAATGTCCCAGCCAGCTGGGCTCTATTCAACATTAGTATTTATATTCATCATGTATTCCTATGTTAAAGTTTTGTTTGCACACACTTAAATAATTTCAAGGAAATGATTGAATTGTTCTATTTAACGCATAAATTGAGCCTGTAACATACTACCACTCTGGGTCAGAAGGGACCGGAGAATAATGGCCAGGGAGCCTCACCATCAGACGCAGTTTAGTGTCACACCCAGTACATTCTGGGGCGGTAGAATACTCCGACTTTCCCTCTGAGTGTTCTGGATATGTCACTAAACAATCTGAAGCTGAGGCTCCAGTGATGCTGGAACTTTGCAGAATGCGGAGTACCCCATCATTGCCATAGCTCCCAGGTCCACTTTGGCCCGAAGTGGTAGCACCTGATAGGGGCCTATCTATGAGTCAAATAGAACTAAACTGCATACTTATGCTAAACTGAATTGTTTAAATTAGAACCGTTTGACTAAACTGAAGAGCTTGAAATGAAAATGTTTTCGATAATTAAACTGTATTTTCATTTAAACTGCGTGCTTATACTAAACTGAATTGCTTGAAATGGAACTGTTTTTGACATTGAAACTGTACTTACACTAAACTGAAATGTTATATATAGAACCGTTTTGACATTTAACTGTGTAAAGAAAATCTATATGTATACTAAACTGAATTGTTAGAATTCTAACTGTTTGAATAAACTGAACAGTTTGAAATAGAAATGTTTTTAATAATCAAACTATGTACTCATGCTAAACTGAATAGTTTGAAATAGAACTTATGATTAGTATAAAAATGGATTTGGCGTTAAATAACCTACAAAGGTTGATATGCCATAAAAAATCCAACCAACCAGTACATTCGTTGAGAAGAGGGTCATACCCCCGGCAGAAGTTCAGTTGGCGTATTCTACAGCCCTAGCCGACAGGGTGCGCTATCCTGGGTATGAAACTATACTGCATTTAATAATGTCAACATCCCCCTATTTAAAGTTCGCGCTTTGTATTCATTTTGTCTTCTCCAGACTTTTGTAAAATACTTGCTTTTCAACGGTGCTGTTTCGTCTATGAGGAATCAACAATGATCTATTATAAGCTTATAGGCATTAACTCTTGGAGGCGCGCTTAGCGTACTGATTATCCTCGTAAGGAATGGACAATTTACCCCAGTTTGAACCCTGAACATAGCTGTTTTCGCTTCACTTCAGACTAATGTCCATAGAAAAGGCATGAATCGATTTGTTACGCCGCCATCTATCTGTAAATAGTGGGACTGACTGGGTTCTTTAGTCTAGGAGAAGAAAAATTCACATTCAAACTAGCTGTGCTCCGCTGTAAAATCTAACCTTGTGTCACATCCTGCTCATGGTAGAGAGGTTGGGCAAAAGTTCTGCTATCATCCTCTCGGTACTGGTGGTCAGTGTTCAGGATCTATTATAAGCCAGGATTTTAAATGTAGATCTTTAAGGTAGGCCAATGTCCCTCACCTGGACGATTGACATGCACTCCGTTGCAAGTTTTTCTCTGCTGATTAGAAGATAATGTCTTGTTTATTTTCACTTAACATGTGACGTTGGCTACAACCAAATAACTTCTCTACTGTTTCAATTAGTAAAGAAAGACTACTTGGAGGTGAGAGGAGGGGGAAAGAAGAGAGGTGTCATGGTCGAGTATGGACAGCTATTTCCACGCGCGCATGCGCAGAACTTTATATTAAAATATTTTCTCAGCAACCACCCGTTGAATTATGTCATACATAAACACATTCAAAACACGTGTGTTCGTTAAATTTCAACAAACACGCCTACACACGTTGGGTGCATATTTTTTCTCTCGACTTCTGGTGAAACATGTCTTCACACCCAATACACGGAAAATCGGAGTTCTCCTGGTGTAATGGTTAAAATACTGGACTGCGGTCTCGAAGTAAATAAGTTTGAACTCCAGTCTCGCGATAATGTTCACTTTCAGACAAATACCCTTGGGAAAGGTTTTGAACCCTTATCCCTCTCTTTGTCAATGGGTTAAATAATATAACTACTATTGTTCTACAGGGATGGCTTTGGCACTGTATAACCTATAAAGGTTGATATACCATCAAACAAAATAAACCAAATTTCTGTTTGGTCTTTTATGTGGGTTCCGAGTCTGTTATGAGAAATATCGAGATTTGTACGAACTCGAATTCAATGAGGAAGTACTGTCTGGTAACTAGACAAAAATTATTTTTAGAATCCTTCAGTGCCTCGAGGTATCCGATAGGCTGACTGGTTAAGTGGCTAAATTAGTTGCATATTTTCCATTAAAGTCAGAATTCGGTTTGCAAGCACGAGTAGAAAAAAAAATTGATTCTAATGTTGAAAGCCAGTCCATTTATATTGGCGCAACGCAATCTTTCTATTCTAAAAGATCATTAATTTTCCGCCATTTTGCCAAGGCTGAAAATATTTTGAGTATATCCTCTGAAGGATAGGAACTCCTCCTTAAAAAAAAAAAAAAAAGGCGTCCAGAGTATGTCACTGAACAGCATCAGATGGGGAGGCTCCAGTTCTGGGGAATGTGAAGTCCCCTTCATTGACGTTACTCCCAAGTCTACAATTACCCGGAGTGGTAATACCTGTTAAGAGACCCATATATTAGTCAAATAGATGTTCAAAATACGTGATGCCATAAAACTATATATGATTTGTATTAAGAATTGTAACTTGAAGTTCTAATTGTTTACAAAGGATTATTAGTTACTTGAAACAATATTACAGTACGCAAACAAATTATTAAATAGAAATAACTGAACTATATAATTATTAGTGTTAAGAATATTTGAAACCTTACAACGGTAAACAAATTATGTAACATATTGCCCCTCGACCGAGCCGTCAATCAAGAGATGCACCTGTGTAAATAACAGTGAAACAAGTGCATCCGGTCGAAGATATCGGGATATCACCTTGACCAGTGGACGAGGTTGAATTCGGTGCAGATGCGTACGCCCACAGGAAGCAGGTAGACGTAAAACAATTATATAACCAGGTGCCATAGGCGGCTTGGGTCAGTTCGAGTTCCAGTTGGAGTCAGTTGGGTGACAAAATGCCATCGTGAGAATTAGCTTGTAGACTGAGGGCTTGGGCCCTCAGCGACCCACGGTTGAGCAGCCCAGCCAAGGTGAGGAAGAAGTGCTGCTATGGTCACGAGAAGAACTTTGGGTCAATATGTAGCAGTCTGTCCCCGTCTCCAACTCACCTCTCACGCACAACCAACATCAACCCTTTCGAGAATAAAGTGTGAGAGGTATATTTTTTATAAAGAAGTGTGTTCGTTCCTTCATTGAAGTCGTCATTATGTTTCTGCTTACATCTGCATGTATACGAGTACACAACAATTACTTGTATAAGATAAGAATATTTGAAACCATCCGACTGTACATAAATTATTTGTATTAGTAATATTTCATATAGATATGTGCAAGAAACACCTACACAAAAAAAAATTGAAATATAAATGTACCATGAACGCAATTCCCTGACCTCTTGGCATAAAATAACCCAAGATCGTTTGACGTGCTGTGGAAATCAATCAATCAATCAATCGATCATAAATTTTTGTTTCTACGTATTAAGCTGTAGCATGGCTGATCTACTCGTGATTATCTTTCTGGTGCAAGCGATCGGTGCTCGAACCGATGTTGAAGCCAGGATTTAGAATGTTGATTTTCAAGGCTGGTAGGTCGTCTCAATTCCGTCTTGTGCTGGACTAAGCTCAGCAAATAACAACATCAGCTGTGCAAACATGCACACACACACAGACAGACACAATCCAGTAAGCTGTTTAAACAGAGAGTTGGAGACTCCGATAGTTGCATTTAGCTTCTCGGTGACGTCAAAAACCGATCACGTGCTTGTTGTGTCGATTTAGCGTGAAGACAATCGACGTCACACGTTGACAAGACACGTGACTTTTTAAAAACCGGGGAAAGTTGAACCGACGGATAAAAGCAAAATGTTCTTTTCACTTTCGCTGCCTCCAAGATGCAGAAAGCCAGTGCGTAGTGGCTCATCTGATCGGCACGTTCTTTGGGTAACAACTCGGCTCTTTAAAAAAGTTTTTTTTGGTTTTTTAATTAGCTATTTAATATTGATTTGTTCTTCTCAACTTCAGTAATTTTGATTAGAAATGAACGATAAAAGAATGCATCTGATGCAGATCACCTTTTTTTTTTCTTTGTCTTATTCCTATTTTCCTTCATTTCTTTCTCTTTGAATTTTTTTTTTTCTGTTCCCCATTTTTTGCTTTCTTTGGCTTTTTTCCTTAATATTTTCTTCCTTTCCTTCTTCGTTTCTTTCCTTGTGTTTGCTTCAAATTCTTTCGTTGAATTTTCTTTTCTTACCTTTCATTCTCTTCTTCATTCATTCTCCTCTTCCTTTCTTTCCTTCATTCACCACTTCCTTCCTTTCATTCTCCTCCTTTCCTTTCTTCTTTCACTTTTCCTTTTCTTTCACCTCTTCCTTTTCTTTCTTCCTTCCTTCATTCGTTCTCCTCTTCCTGAGATTCATCTTTCTTCTTTCAGGTTTGGTTTGGTGGGTTTTATGGCATATCAACCTTTGTAGGTTATTTAATGCCAAATTCATTTTTATGTAAATAATCAGTTCTATTTAAAACAATTCAGTTTAGCATGAGTACACAGTTTAATTGTCAAAAACATTTCTTTTTCAAACTAGTCAAGCCGTTATATATAACAATTCAGTTTAGTGTAAGTACGGTTTCAATGTCAAAAACAGTTCAATTTCAAACAATTCAGTTTAGCATAAGCACACTGTTTTAATGTCAAGATGGTTCTATTTTAAACAATACGCAGTTTAAATGCATAAAAATAGTAAACTCAAACCACAGTTTAGTTCTATTTAACCCATAGATAGGACCCTTATCAGGTGCTACCACTCCGGGCCAGAGTGGACCTGGGAGCGATGGCAGTGAAGGGGTACTCCGCATTCTCCAAAGCTCCAGCATTGCTGAAACCTCACCATCAGATTGTTGTGTGTCATATCCAGGACACTTGTTGGGGGGAGGGTCTTACCTCTCTGCAGAGAAGCAGTCGGTGTATTCTACAGCCCCAGCCGACTGGGCAATTTCTGTTTTTCATTCATTCTTTTTAATGTGCAACAAGCTAGTCGATCATTTCAATTACCTCGAGGTAGTGAGTATCGCTAGTTGTAGCCTCGAGCCATACTTAGCTATATTTAGGGGAATAACACAAATTGTATAAAGGTTTATCCAAAATTTCCCAGCGTCTCTTGGAATTTTTTTTTTTTTTTTTTTTTACTACACACACACTCGTTTGTCACATAAGGCCACTGTCCTTTCTGCAATGAATAAGCTAAAAGATATCTCCCATGTTTCATGTAAGATGTTAAGTTATCTGATAGGCTAATATTTACCCAGACACCGTAAATTACTGGCACTTGAACCAAGCCGAACTCCATAATATGAAATGTTAGTAGATCGGCCCTCCTTGCCATCAAACACAATATATGTCGAATAGATGTTTTGAAATTGAATCTTATAATCTTTAAAAACATCTAAAGTTTTTTTTTGGGGGGGTGGGGGGTTCAAATATCCAGTTTCAGGAGTTTTTCGTTACATAATTCCTATTTCGGGGCTATCTAGGGTTTATTTTGCTGGACAAAAATGTGGGTACTAGTTACTCTGACAGGACTAGATTAGAGCCTTTTATTGACATCAGTAGAATCCATTAATAGTGACCTCTCGGCTCTCTCCTGATAACAGCGAGAGGTGAAGTCACTGCTTTTAATTTAGTAACATAATAGGGTCAATATAGTTAAGTTAGCAGCTCTTTTGTATCATAGATATAAAGAAATTTAATCTAAGATCATTTCAGTCAGTAGGTAGAGTGTTCACCAGTGGTCCGGGAGACCTGGTTTCAATTCCAGGTAGCGTCATACCAAAGTTTTAAAAATGGTACTTGAAACTTTGCTTAATACTCAGCAATATAAGGTACGTATCAAGGATAAAGTAGAGCAATCCAGGGAACAGTGTAGTAGCTATTGAAAAGGGAGCCTTCTGGTCGCCAACTTCACTTACTTTTATTGTTACTTTACACGATATACATTATAGCATACTCTTAAAATACATTTTTGTTGATACCATATTTACCAACCACTCCGCTTGGGTAGGATATGATACAAGGTCAATTTTTTAGCGGAGTTTAACAGGTTTGAATTCAGAGTTTTCCATCTCCTAGACTAGTTGCCTTACCAAGGCTGAAGAATCAGTCTGTCCTACTACTTACCCATAGCTGGAGGGAGGGTAATTGGATTCATACCTTTCCCAAGAGTATTAGTGCTATGTGAAATGCAATTTTTGTTGATAGTGTTCGAGATTGCGGATATATATATAAATATATATGAGTGGGTAAAGTGTTCGCCAATGGTCTGAGAGACCGGGGTTCCAATACCAGGTTGACTCATACTAAAGACGCAGAAAATGGTACCTGATGCCTCCTTGCTTAACACTCAGCATTATAAGGTACGGATTAAAGTTAAGTAGAGAAATCCAGTGAAATGAGTAGCATCCTGCTCTACGCCTCGGTGTAGTAGTTATTGAAAAGGGAGCCTTCGGGTCACCCTCGACAACGGTCAGCCAACTTATTTACTTACATACATTTATGCATACTTATGGGGGAAAATTTGTAAGCGAATAGTGGGTAGGTAATACTTTAAACGAGCCAGAGCTCATTTGCTTGCAGTGTTAAATGGTTTCAAGTATTGCTATCTAACACTAACAATTCTATCAAACATTAATCATTTGTTTGCACACAGTTAAATTGTTTTTCAATACTAACAATTCTATTCATCAAGTATTCTTATCAAATACAAACAATTTGCACACAGCTCCATGGTTTCAAATAACTGATAATAATCCTTAATAATCCTTTGATCCATAGATGGGAACCCTGACAGTTACGACCACTCTGGGTCAGAGTGTACCTGAAAGTAATGAAAGAGTATTCCACATTCCCCAAACTTTGGGACTGAAGCCTCACTATCAGATATAGTTTAGAGTCATACTCAAGACACGGTCTCAAGTAATGCCATCAAACTCTATTAATTCTATTTGATATCAATCATTTGTTTGCACACAGTCTAAATGGTTTCAAACCTTGCTATCTGTTTGTTTCGGTTTTAAGACCTATCAACCTTTGTAGGTTATTTAATGCCAGTTTTGCCAAAGTACACAATTTCAAAGTCAAAAACATTTCTATTTCAAGCTATTCCGTTTAGTCAAACAGTTCTAATTCAAACAATTCTGTTTAGTATAAGTATAGCTTTTGTTTACACACTGTTAAACGTCAAAACAGTCCTATTTAAAAACAAGTCATTGAAACTGTACGTACGTTAAACAGTCAAAAACAGTTCAATTTCTAACACTTCAGCATACAAAAACAGTTCCAATTCAAACAATTGAGTTTAGCATAAGTACACAATTCAAATGTCAAATCAGTCCTATTTCAAACAATTCAATTTAGCATAAGTACCCAGTTTTGTTCTATTTGACGCATAGATAGGACCCTATCAAGTGCCACAGTGGAATTGGGAGCGAAGGCAATGAAGGGGTGCTCTGCATTCCTCAAGGCTCCAGCATCACTGGAACCTCATCAGATTGTTTATTGTCATATCAGGACACTTGTTGGGGGGGGGGGTTCTTAACCCTGTGCAGAGAAGCAGTCGGTGTATTCTACAGCCCCAGCCGATTGGGCAATTTTGCTATCCGAGTGCGTATAACCCTCAGCCAATGCTTTAATCACCTTTAAGATAAGATAGAGTTAGGTAATTGTTTGCCACGAGAGCAACTTGAAAATTTTAAATAGAGTCGAGACAGTGTTAGGGCTTGTCATGACTGAATGATTGATCAGATCGAACCTCTCCGACCGCCAGTCTAACACAGTAATGACCAAAGTGGAATTTTCTAAGTCATGTGACCCCCTTCGGTTATCAGGTCATGGACCGCCCCACCACCAGGATACCGCGATCAAGCATTAAAGACCGCTACCCCCGCCAATAGATGGACCCGTTGGGGAGGAGGTCTTACCCCTCAGCAGAAATGCTATCGGCATATTCTTCTGCCCCTGCCTACAGGGCGACTAAGAGTCAACGGATCGAACTTAAATAATTTCGAATGTTAAAGAATGGATCAAATAAAATTTTTATTCATTGGACAATCCGTCCCTTATGAATACTATGGAAGTATGGTAATCATAGGTTGAGTATAGTATTTGTCGCTGCCTCCCACCAGACAGGACTTAATCATAGGTTGAGTATTCAACACAAAAATAGTTTATGATCAAGATGGGTTAAATATTTTTCATTTGTCTGGCCATAATACTTGATTTTCATTAGCCGATTTGGTTTTTATGCTAATGTGTTCTGACCACAACAAGGCATTGAGAAACAGATGGATTCATGCCTTTCTCCAAAGTATTAGTGTGAAGTAAAACACGAAGTGACTCGTCCAAGATTTAAACTCGGCTCGGGCCCATATCCTACGGGGATAACCATATTTACCCATAACTGAAGGGAAAATAATTGGATTCATACCTATCCCAAGGGTATTAGAGCTATGGGAAATGCAATCAGCCTTGTCCAGGATTTGAACTCGTGTCACCGTGTCCATTTCCTACGACGATAACCATTACACCACGGCCACCTCCAACTAGAGTTATTCATGTTAAATAACTCTATTTAGTATTGATCACTTGTCTGCACAGGTTTAAGGAATTTCTATCAAACACCAATAGCTTTACTTGCACACAGTTAAACTGTTTCAAGCATCGCTATGTTATACTAACAATTCAATTTAAGTTATTTGTTAGCACACAAATACTTGAACAGTTCTATGTGACCCATAAATTAGGACCTTAACCTATACGACCACTCCAAGTCAAAGCGGACCTTGGAGCAATGGCAAGAGTTCTCCACATTTCCTAAAGCTCCAGGAAGGGAGCCTCACCATCGGATAGTTTAGCGTTATATCAGGACGTGCTTTAGAGGGGCTCTTATCCCTCTGCAGAGATGCAGTCGGCGTATTCGACAGCCCCAGCTGGCTGTCAACACCCAGCCTTTTTCGATGCTAAAAAAACTCAGATATAAAGCTTGCTCAATAAGCTCAGTTTGGAATGTCAATATTTATGAAAAGTCCTTATTTTAAAGTCGGTTAAGTGTTGCTATATATAAACGTTCTTTTTGTCTTCGTTTAGCATAGACTTATCTTCAACTCTCACGGTCTGAGATTTACTAATTACGACGTCGGCAAGGGGTACTGCCAAACTGACTTTGATTTTGAGATTATCCACTGGAGACATCCTTTAAAATAACATCCACTCCTCACCCAGTAGCAGTAGTGGTGTTAAAAATCAAAGAAAGTGAAAAGAGAGATAAGTAATTAGACCTTGCCAGAGAACTAAAAAAGCTATGGAATATGAAGGTGACGGTGATACCAATTGTAATTAGAGCACTCGGAACAATTCCTAAAGGCTTAGTAAAAAAAACTGGAAGATTTCGAAATTAAAGACGAGCGGAAACCCTAAAATCTAAAGCAGTAATAATATCGGCCAGAATATCGAGAATAGAGGAAACTTGCTGTCACTGTACCTCCAGTGAAAAAACCATCAGCTAGTGCTGATGTGAAAAACTCGCCTAATCACTTGGCCGACCGAAAGCTTCTTTTTCAGTAGCTACTACACTAAGGTGTAAGGGAAGGCACCACTCCTTTCCTTGGATTGTTCCCCTTACCCTTGATCCATACTTTATAATACTGTTAAGCAAGGAAGCATCAAGAACCTCTTTTTTGAGTCTTTGGCATGACTCGACCAGGGATTGAATCTCGGTCTCCCGGGTCATTGGCGAACACTAACCATTATGCCAATGGGCCGGTCAAAATTAGTCGAGATTCTATTGTAGAAATCTCATCAAAGAAATAAATACCTGGGCTGCCTCCTTTCTAAGGTATTCTGGACCCTTCTTAAACTGGACTAAAGAGGAGCTCAAAAGCATGAACACTATTGCAAGTAAATTAATGATTATTGTAGCGAACAAAGTTCTAAACGATTGAATAACGCCGACCAAAAAATATTTTTTTTATTTCTTTAAACGGGGTGAAAAGTTTGTTGAAAAACAGAAGTCACAAAGTCTTTTCTTTGTCTGAACGTAAATATTTGCTTGTATTTATGTTATAAGAAAATATAACAAATTCAATGCAGCAATTTGAGTCGATATATTTTAGTGTGCGATCTTGGTGCGAGTGTGACAAAAAAAAACAAAAAAAAAACCCAACAACATTTCTATTTCAAACTATCCAGTTTATTCAAACAGTTCTAATTCGGCTAATTCAGTTTAGAGAAAATACAAATTTTGTTTACACAGTAAAATATCAAAACAGTTCTATATATAACAATTCAGTTTAGTCTAAGTACAGTTTCAATGTCAAAAACTGTTCAATTTCAAACAATTCAGTTGAGCAAAAGCACGCAGTTTAAATGTAAGTACAGTTTAATTGTCAAAAACATTTCTATTTCAAGCTATTCAGTTTAGTCAAGCATTTTTAATTCACCTAATTCAGTTTAATATAAGTACTGATTCTGTTTACACAGTTAATTTTCAAAACAGTTCTATATTAAATAAATCAGTGTAAGTACAGTTTCAATGTCAAAAACAGTTCCATTTCAATTAATTCAGTTTAGCATAAGCCCGCAGTTTAAATGTAAGTACGGTTTAATTGTCAAAAACATTTCTATTTCAAGCTATTCAGTTTAATCAAACAAGTCAGCTTAGCATAAGTATGCCGTTAGTTCTATTTAACCCATAGATAGGGCCCTATCAGGTGCTAGCACGCTGGGCAAGAGTGGACCTGGAAGCATTGGCAATGAAGGGGTGCTTCGTATTCCCCAAAGCCCCAGCATTACTGGAACCTCACCATCAGATTAGGGGTGTCCTCGTGATGTAATGGTTAAAGCGATGAACTGCGGAATCGTAGTACGCGAGTTCGTACTCCAGTCGCGCTATTACGTTCACTTCCGGGCAAATACCCTTGGGAAAGGTATGAACCCCCTTATTCTCCCTCCAGCTATGGGTAAATAGTAGGACGGACTAGGTTCTTCAGCCTTGGTGAGGCAACTAGTCTAGGAGAAGGAAAACTCTGAATTCAAACCTGTTAAACTCCGCTTAAAAATTGACCTTGTGTCTTATCCTGCCCGAGCGGAGGGGTTGGTAAATCGTACCATCAGATTGTTTAGTGTCATATCCAGGACACTCATTGGGGAGGGGGTCTTACCCCTCTGCAGCCGAGCAGTCAGTGTATTCTACAGCCCCAGCCAACTGGGCAATACACAGACTTAAATGTCAAACAATTTTATTTCAGATAATTCACTTCAGCATAAGTATACAGTTTAAACGTCAAAACAGTTCTATTTCGAGCAATTCAGTTTAGCATTAGTACGCAGTTTAAATGTCAAAATAGTTCTATTTTAAACAATTCAGTTAAGCATAAATATAGTTTAAATGCAAAATTCAGTATAGTGAAGGAAGCACGGTTTAGTTCTATTTAACCCATTGATAGGACTCATATCAGGTGTTACCACACCGGGCCAGAGTGGACCTGGGAGCGATGGCAATAAAGGGGTACTTCGCATCCACCAAAGCTCCTGCATTACTGTAACCTCATCAAATTGTTTAGTGTCATATCCAGGACACTCGTTGAGTGGGGGGGATCTTACCCCTCTGCAGAGGTGCAATCGGCGTATTCTACAGCCCCAGCCGACTGAGCAAAAGATGATCAGGACATTGTTATAAAGATGGTAGTGGTTAGTTTGGGTTTTATGGCATATCAACCATTGTAGATTATTCAATGCCAAATTCTCCTTATACATATATATTAAATATGATTTGTAAACATTTTATTGATGACTTTTTTAAAACAAGCCTAAACTATTTATTTTGTACACAGTTAAATGGTTCCAAGTATTGCTATGTATCACTTATAATTCAATTAACACAGTTAAATGATCAAACAGTTCTATTTCAAACAATTCAATTTAACATAAGTCATGTGTTCGCACTCAGTTTAAATGTCAAACACTTCTATTTGACCCATGGATAAGACCCTAGCAGGAGCTACCTTTCAGGGCCAGAGTGGACGTGGGAGCAATGACAATAAGGGGTACTCTACATTCCCCGAAGCTCCAGTATTACTGCAGCCTAACCATTAGATTGTTTAGTGTCATATTCAGGACACTCGTTAAGATGGGGGAGGGGTCTTAGCTCTCTGCAGAGATGCAGTCAGTGCATTCTACAACCCCATGGGCTCATGGTTATGAAGAGGAAACCTGAAAAGGGAAACTGACTCTTAATAACAGCACAGAATAATGCCATAAGAACTGATTATATCAAATCAAAAACTGGTAACACGCGGGAGAAAAGCAAATGTAATTATTAGGAGATAGAGATGAAACGATTAATCACAGACTAAACTAACATAGCAAACTTGCACGAAAGAAATACAAGTGTAGGCATGACTGGGTGGGAAAGGTGATCCACTGGGAATTGTGCAAGAGATTAAAATTTGATCTTACTAACAAACGCTATATGCACAAACCAAAAGTTGTCTTCCTAAAACAAATACATACAATTCTATCGGGTTTTGAGCTACAAACGGACTACCCAACCCGACCAGAATACCAGAACTTGTATTGATTTAAAAGAAATGAATATGTAGTAATACATCCAATTCTCTTGGACTTTGAGCTACAAATGAATTACCCAACCCTGACCAGAAAAATCAAACAGCGTTAATTAACAAGAAAAAAACTTTTCTATTTTACAGTATCAGCAAACCTTCAAAAGAAAAGAGTGAAAAGACAAACAAACACCTGGATCTTGCCAGAGAGCTGAAAAAGTTGTGACACCAGTAGTAGTTGGTGCTCTTTGAATAGTCTGGAAAAAAGACTAGAGGAACTGGAAATCAAAGAAAGAATCTAGACAATCCAGTTCTGTTGAAATCGGATAAGATACTGAGAAGACTTGTTGTCTCTTAGACTTCAGTGAAAGACCACTAGTAACATCTGATGTGAAAAACTCGTACAGAGTAATAATAATACAAACGGATCATCTAATCTCGGCTAGACGACCAGACCTAGTGATAGTCAATATCAAAAAAAAAAAAAAGTGAGAGAACCTGCCAAATAGTCGACTTTGCCTTTCCGGCTAACCACTGGGTAAAACTAGAAGAAAGCGAAAAGAAAGTTAAGTATATAGACCTTATCAAAGAACTAAAAAAACAAAAAAAAAACTATGGAACATGAAAGTGACGTTGATACCAATTGTAAATAGGAGGTGGCCGTGGTGTAATAGTTATCGTCGAGGGAAATGGACACGGCGACACGAGTTCAAATCCTGGACGAGACTGAATGCAGTTCACGTAGCACTAATACCTTTGGGAAAGGTATGAATCCAGTTATTCTCCCTCCAGCTATGGGTAAATAGTAGGGCAGACTGCTTTCTTCAGCCTTGGTGAAGCAACTAGTCTAGGAGAAGGAAAACTGAATTCAAACCTATTAAACCCCGCTTAAAATTGACCTTGTGTCATATCCTGCTCGAGCGGAGGGGTTGGTAAATATGGTAATTGGTGCTCTTAATAGTCACCAAAGGAGTAACAAAGGGAATGGAGGACTTGGAAATAAGAGGACGAGTGGAGACCATCCCAACTACAGCATTGTTATGATCGGACTGAATACTGAGAAGAGTCCAGGAGACTTGCTTTCACTCAGGACTCCAGTGAGAAACCATCAGCAAACGCTGGTGCGAAAAACTCAAATGAGTAAAATAATAATAATAAAAATAATAACAGTGGTATAAACAACTATAATCAATAACAGAAGCCAAAGCAGTTACTATTCTGAGATTTTGCAATCCAAAATCCTTAAAAATATTACCGAAAAAAGCAGCAAAAAACAAACGCGTAGAATACATATAAATACTATCTTCCCTCAAGCTAGGTCTTGGGTAAAGATCCGGAGAAGCATTTTAAGAAACTGGAAGTAAACCTGAAAATATTTTTTCACACCATATAATTTATTCTCAACATCATTTGCTGGTTGCCTTTCACAATAGTATAAGTGACAGCAAGTCTCCTCAGGTCTCCAGGACCATTCTGAGTATTCTAGCCTCTTCTAACAATGCTGTGGCCTGTATGGTTTCGATCCGACCTCCGATTTCTAATTCTTCCAGTCTCTTTCCTGGCGCGCTGACTACACCTTCATATTCCAGTTTTTTTAGCTTTCTAGCAAGAACCTAGTATCCATCTATCTTTTCGCTTGTTTTCACTGAGGTCAGCTAGAGTAGCAAAATCTATTATCATCATTAGTTTCTTTGTTTAAAGGAATATCAACTTTTGTGGGTTATTTAATGCCAAAGCTACCCTCGTAGAAAAACAGGAGTGGTTCTATTTAAGTCAATGCTACGGATGGACAAGAGTTCATAACTTTCTCAAGGATATTTAGTTCGAAAGTGAACATAATAACCCAACTGGGCTCGAACTCGCAAACTATAATGTCGCTGGCCAGCACGTCAGCCACTATAGAGACTCCCTCCATATTATAATGGATGATCCCAAATGGTCGACGTAATAGCACTATTTCAATAATGAATTTGACCTTGGACGAAACAACGTGAATTGGATTTTCAAAGCGGGTGTCTGAGTAATTAATTCTGTCGTGTCTTAATGAAAAGTGTTCTACTTTCATATATGTTCATTTTCTGAAATACCCTTTATTTGCTTTATCGGCGATCTCGGCCTGTCTCGCCTTTTCTCGTTTTTCTTCTTCCTTGGGAACTAACTCTTAATGCGAACATGTCTATCTCCACGCACACAGATTCAAATTCACTTTTCTCTTCGCTACGCCCTTTTTACTAAATGGCGTCATGTTTTTAAAAATCTCAATTTCTTAAGAATCTTGTTGCTGATGTCATTCTCGGTCATTTCATTATATATTCCTTTTCCTTTACTTCCTTCCTTTCTGTCTCTCTTTTTGCCTAGTGAATTACTGTCTCCTCGTCTCTTCTATTGTAAGTTTTCTCTTCCTTTTTTCCCCTTTATCACCTTTTTTCTCCTTTACTTCTTTCCCTCTTTTTTCTTCTCCTCTCTTTACTATTACTCCTTATTTCCCTTTCTTTCACCTGTTCGGTTTGTTTTGTTTTTATGGCATATCAACCATTGTAGGTTATTTAATGCCAAATCCTCTTTATACATATTTATTAAATATATGATTTGGTTTGGTTGGATTTTATGGCATATCAACCATTGTAGGTTATTTAATGCCAAATCCTCTTTCTACATATATATTAAATATATGATTTGGTTTGGTTGGATTTTATGGCATATCAACCATTGTAGGTTATTTAATGCCAAATCCTCTTTCTACATATATATTAAATATATGATTTGGTTTGGTTGGATTTTATGGCATATCAACCATTGTAGGTTATTTAATACCAAATCATCTTTATACATATATATATATATATATATATATATATATATATTAAATATATAGGATTTGGTTTGGCTGGTTTTTATGGCATATCAACCATTGTGGGTTATTTAATGCCTAATCCTTTATACATATAAGTATATGATTTGGTTTGGTTGGGTTTTATGGTATATCAACCATTGTAGGTTATTTAATGCCAAATCCTCTTTATACATATATATTAAATATATGATTTGGTTTGGTTGGATTTTATGGCATATCAACCATTGTAGGTTATTTAATCCAAAATCCGGTTTATACATATTTATTAGATATATGATCAGTAAACATGGGTCAACAAAGTTGGTTGGTTTGGTTTCTTTGTTTAATGGCATATCAACTCTTTTTAGGTTATTTAATGCCAAAGCCATTCTCCTAGAAGAACAGTAGTGGTACTATTTAACCCATAGCTGGGAGGATAAGGGGGTTCATACCTTTCCCAAGGGTATTTGTCCGAAAGTGAACGTAATAGCGCGACTGGAGTACGAACTCGCGTACTACGATTTCGCAGTCCATCGCTTTAACCATTACACCACGAGGACACCCCTCAACAAAGTTAAATAGTTCCAAGTATTACTATGCATCACTAACAATTCAATGAAACATCAGTCATTTGTTTTATTTCTAATAATTCTATTTAGCATAAGTCAATTGTTTGCTCACAGTTTAAATGCCAAACGGTTCTAGTTGACCCTATCAGATGCTACCACTCCGAGCCACAGTAGACCTGGGAGCGATGGCAATGAAGGAGTACTCTGTATTCCTCAAAGCTCCAACATGACAAGAGCCTCACCATCAGATGGTTTAATATCATATGCAGGACACTGGTTGGGAGGGTCTAATCCCTCTGCAGAGAAACAGTCAGTGTATTCTGCTGGCTGTGCTATGTTACCTGAATCTTTCACTGTCTTTTTCCGTATGACTTGTCACCGACGTCATTTTCAGCAATTTCTTCTTTTTCCTCCTCTCCCATTTCATTTTTTCTCCCCCCACCCTCTTTACTCAATCCCCCACCCTCTTTACTCAATATATCATCTCTCCCCATTTTTTTCTTCTATCACTACTCCTCTATCTTAAGTTTTCTTTTTTTTCCCTCCTACCTTCAACTTTTTCTCCGACGCCTTCTCCTCCTGCTTTATTTCTCCTCCTCCCTTCTATCATTTCGTTTTTGTTTCTCCTGACTCTCCCTTTCGTCTTCTCTCACATGAATCTTTCACTCCTATTTTTCCCCCTCTTTTTTCTACTTTGGCTTCTATTGCAGATGTTATTCTCAGTCATTTCATTCCTTCTCTCTCTTTGCTTTATATATATATTACTCCTCCCCCTCATCTTCAGTTTTTGTTTTCTTCCTTTTAGTCTTTCTCCTACTACATTTTCTCCGCAGTCTTCTCTTCCCCCTCCTTTATTTCTCTCCCCTCTTTTCTTCATTTCTCCCCCCCCACACACACTTCACTTAACACAACCTTTCGCTCTTATTTTCTTTCTTCTTTCCTCTTGTTTTCTTTCTTCTTCATTTCCATCACTAGTTCTGTTCGTTTCGTCGCTCTTCAACCACCAAAATCTTTTTATTAGTAGCACAGCTTCCACCCAACAAGATCCCAAATGTCAGTATCAAGTGACGTGTCCAGTGTCGTCTCGTTTGGAATATCAAATTCTCTAACCTCAAAACAAGCCAAAGACCCAAATTACAAATAAAACTATTTTCCTTTCGATCTGCAAACGCCCGAAGTAAACAATATTATAAAGCAAAAAAAGACAAAAGGAAGAAAAAAGAAAAGCTAAGACGAGAGTAATAGATGCTATACAAACTGGGTAAAAACAATGTTCATATTATCAAAAAGAAACGGAAAAAAGGCGTGTCATTAAAATAATAAATTAAGTATTATATAAATAAAAATCCGATTCAGTCAGCAAATATTACATTAACTCCTGACTATTTACAAGAGACTTTTCTGGTTTTCAATGCTTCCATCGTAAAATTGGGTAGCGCCCTTCCCTACACCTCGGTGTAGTAGCTATTGAAAAGGAAGCTTTCTGGTCACCCTCGACTACGGTCGCCAACTTTATTTTACTTAAAGAAAAGAAACATTTCGATTATAGATTGGATACGTAGTGAGGGTGATGATTACTTAGTCGGCGACCCGAGTTCAAATTCAGCATGAGGCGTTTTTCTTTTCATTTGACGCTCATACCCCGAAGAATGAAAAGTATGAAATCTTCTTTCCTCTCCTCTCCACTAGCTATGGGTAAAAATTGTGGCTGGTTCTGCACAAGCCCATCGCCACTATAAACAAATCACCCACGTTATTCATTGCCTAAACTATGGCTTCTATTAATGGTTCCCAAATGAAACCACCCTCAAAACGGCGGGGTTTTCTTTTTGTTGTTGGCTTGATAGTTCGTCTAGTTGTGTGGACCCCGTTGCTAACTCTCACACCCAGCCATGTGGGCATTTCACAGGCCATAAAACACACACACACAAAGGTGAAAGGAAGAAATAGACAAACACAGATTTAGAACTGCCAAACTTAAGAGAAGTCTGGCACTTTTAAGCATTCTAGAATATATTTATGTTCATAGCAATCGCGAGAACTCTACGAAAGTCCTACATAGCTACCAAAAATGCTGACTTATCAGGCCATCGTCTTCACTGCTATGTCTGGACTCCATGCACCAAAGTCTCACTCCTGACTTCTGCTACGTCTGACCCTCTGCGGCCTCGCCTCTAACTGACTAACTCTTTTCATCCTTCTCTTCTAGTCTTGCAGGTTTCCACGGACACAGGTCAATGTGGTTTTCGCGCCAAAGTAGACAAAAAAAAAAGGTATCCTGGATATTACCACCGCTTCAAAGATGCCAGAGATAAGATACTCTCCTTGGTCACCCATTCACGAATATATAACCGGGCCATTGGCCTAATGAGTAGAGTGTTCGCCAACAGTCCGGGAGACCGGGGTTCAATCCCAAGTTGAGACATACCAAAGACTAAAAAAAAAAAAAAAAAAAAAAAAAAAAAAAGAACTTGATGCCGCATTGCTTAACACTCAGCACTATAAGGTGAAGATCAATGGTAAAGTGGAGCAATCCAGGGAATAGAGTAGCGCCATCCCCTACACCTCGGTTTAGTAGCTATTGAAAAGGGAGCCTTTGGTTCCCCCTCGACTAAGGTCACCAACTTAACTAATATATATATATATATATATATATATATATTTACTAATCTAATATCTACCAGTATTCACGGTACCAGAAAAAAAAACCCTGGCCAAGAACAAGAGAAAAAAGTATCTCGAATCACCGCCCAGGGGAAAAAGAAAAAAATTTTGGGTCAAAATGAAAGAAAAGGCCAACCTCGTCCGACCCCTTGAAAAAAAAAAAAAAAAAAAAAAAAATCAAGGGATACGCAGTCAGTGGTCAAAAGAAAACCAAAAAACCCTCCGCGAATCCTGCAATGCTACAATTACTAAAGTGCTCAACACGAGACAATGGAGCCAATTATAAAATTAACCTAAATCGCGAGTCGAAAATCTACTAAAGTTTCACCTTAACGGATCATCAGGAAGCCTAACTATATATATATATATATATATATATATATATATATATATATATGAATGTTCATTGATACCGAGGGTTTGGCTTAATTTTAGTTTAATGGCATACCAAACTTCGTGGGTTATTTAATCCCGAAGCCATCCTTGTAAAAAAATAAACAGCATCGATACTATTTAACATATAGCTGGATGATAATGTGGTTCACGACTTTCCCCAAGGGTATTAGTTCGAAAGTGAACCCAATAGTCGACTGTAGCTCGAGTTCGCTTACTACGATGTCGCAGTTCAGACAAAAAAAAAAAAAAAAAAAAAAAAAGGTCTTCTCGACACTCCGGCGCCGCTTCAAAGATATCAGAGATAAGATACCCTCCTTGGCCACCTATCCACGAACACACACATCAATATATATTCACATTTACCAACCCCACCGCTCGGGCAGGATATGACACAAAGTCAATTTTTAAGCGAAGTTTAACAGGTTTGAATTCAGAGATTTCCTTCTCCTAGACTAATTACATCACCAAGGTTGAAGAACCTAGTCTTCCCGACTATTTACCCATAGCTGTAGGGAGAATAATTGGATTCATACCTTTCCCAAGGGTATTAGTGCTATATAAAATGCAATCAGTTTCGGCCAGGATTTGAACTCGTGTCGCCGTGTCCATTTCCTACGACGATAACCATTACACCACGGACACCTCCACTACACATCAATATATATTACACACACGAATGCTCATTATCATACCACACTCCACCCTTCCTTATCCTTGTCATTTATTCACAAATTACATCACTATAAAAGGATAAAACAGACATAACTGTTAACATGCAATGTGTTACATTATCCAAGAGGAGGCCTCATTGCTCCTTCAACAAAAGCACATACAGGGGAGACTGCTCCACACAGTTACAACAAAACAAAATGCAATGTGCTGGGAAAGCGTGTTCCTCCACTCCTCAAAATTAATCATAAGGAGGGCTTTTGACCACTCCCAACCGTCTCTCAAGTTGACTTCCACATCTCTCCTTGGTGTTCAGGAGCATTATGGTCTCTGCAGTTAACCAAACGCTACATCAGGACTTAGCATCTTAAAGGACCTCAACATCTCCGACTCCTCACCTTGTCTCTATATTTCATCTCAGAGGATTGAGAACGGCAAAACTCATGGAGGTGAAGTCGGCCACTTGTAATCATTATAGTATGTATTTATGTTCATAGCCATTGCGAGAACTCTGCGAAAGTCCTACACAGCTACCAAAAATGTCGACTCATCTGGCCATCGTCTGCACTGCTTTGTCTTAAATATGCTCCGGAGTCTCATTCCTGATTTCTGCTATGTCTGACCCTCCGCTTCGGACTGACAGCTTCTCGCTTCGGAGTCTAACCCCTAACTAACACTTCATCCTTCTCTTCCGGTCTCGCAGGTTTTCGCGGGCACAGCTCTTTGAGTGGTCTTCGCGCCAAAGAAAGGTCTTCTGAACACTCCGGAACCGCTTCAAAGATGCCAGAGATAAGATACCCTCCTTAACCACCCATCCACGAATACACACAAATATACACACGAATACACACAAATATACACAAGAATACATATATATATATATATATATATTCACGATTGCTCATTATCGTGCTATACTCATCGATACCGAGGGTTGGGCTTAATTTCTTTGTTTAATGGCGTACCAACCTTCATGGGTAGTTTAATGCCAAAGCCATACTTGTAAAAAAAAAGAACAACAACAAAAAAAACAAAAAACAAAACAGCATTGATACTATTTAACATATAGCTGGATGATAATGTGGTTCACGACTTTCCCCAAGGGCATTAGTTCGAAAGTGAATGCAATAATGGACTTGAGCTCGAACTCGCTTACTACGATGTCGCAGTTCAGCATGTTAGCCACTACACTCTGGGAGATTCCCGATATCAAGGTTACCCACAGGAAATGTCCAAACTTCTAGATGATTTTTCTTTAGATATTTCATGTCTGATGGCTATAGTAACAATAGGAATGATAAAAAGGTGTGTGTCGTTTCAATGCAAGGCCCTTTCAAACAAAGATATTACAATCATAAAAGTAGCTTCACGCATGAAATATATAGACGTAAAACTAGCTTGTCTAACTACGTATGGGAAGTCAGAAACAAATTTGATATTGATCCTACATTAAAATGGGAAATCGTGAAAAAGATGTGGTAAATGTAAGGGGGGGATAGATATTGTAAATTATGTATGGACGAAAAGTTAACCATAGCTAAATATAATAAACCAAAGGAATTGCTTTTTTTACTGAATTTTCCCGCCAAGTATCAGCTTGTAGAATTTGCAAATTATACAATCTGGGTTTTTTTTTCACACCAACAAGATTATATATATATATATATATATATATATATATATATATATATATATATATATAAATAAAATGTAAACAAAGGCTGCTGCTGCTGTTTCTAAAAATAAAAATACCTTAAAATTCCCTTAGTCAACGTGGTCCGCTTGGTGGACGAGTGGTCTGAAACACAGTCTAAGGTAAAGTTGGACGGCTTCGATCCCGGCTTCGAGCGTCCTGCGTGTTTAGCCACACGGAAGAGTTCTGATAGAACGAAACAGTCTGTCTGTGGATGACTATATATATATATATATATATCATCATGTCGTGCCGCTAGCACGGATATCCCTGACACTCTCTCGCTACTTCTCCCTATCATTCATCGCTTCTGGCAGGTCTTCAGGGCTACATCCTGTATCCTCACAGAGCTGCTGTATGTATGTTCGAGCTGGTCGTCCTGCTTTTGCTTGGCCATATGCGGGGGTCCATCGGGGTACATCACTGATGAGTTCGTCCTTGCTTCTCCAGCAGTGTCCGGCATGTCTGGTTCGTCTAATTTATATAGTTTTGTGTGCATTGACATGGAGGCCAATGCCTGCGGCGGCTCGTTCCAAACTAAGCAGTAGTGTTTCGGCTTGGTTGGGTGTATTCGCCAGTAACGCTATGTCGTCGGCGTCGGTAATTGTTTTTTCGGGGTACCTTCTGCTCTTTTTCTTTGTCAGTTCGAAGCCATTTTCTCTGATTTTGTCGTTCGAAGTTCTAAGCACGTAGTCTAGACAGATGATAAAGAGGTATGGGGGCTAGTGTGTCCCCTTTTGCACGCCGTTAAATGGTTCCAAGTTTTACTATTTACTATTAATCATTTATTTGCAAACAGTTAAATGGTTTCAAGTATTGCTATAGGACAGTAACAGTTTCACATCAGTCATTTGTTTGTTCTCCGTTGTAGGCGATTTCATTCTTAATTTGTTTTTGCACACTCGTATTGCTATCGTTTCTTCATTGCAATAATTGAAACCATTTAACTATGTAACACTTAGAATTCTAGTCAATATAAATCATTTGTTTGTAGAAAGTGAAGTGGTTACAAATATTGCTATTTAAAACTAATTATTCTCTTCAACATTAGTAATTCGTTGGGACACAGTTAAATGGTTCCAAGTATTGTTATATTTCACTAAAAATTCAATCAAACATCAGTCAATTGTTTACACGGGTAAATGATATAACCGTTCTAGTTGACCCTATCAGGTGATACCACTCCGGGTCAGTGTAGACCTGAGAGCGATGGCAATGAAGGGTTACTTCCCATTCCCTAAAGCAATTTAGATGAGCCTCATCATCTGATTGTTTAATGTCATATCCTGGACACTTTTTTTTGGGGGGGGGGATTTTATCTCTCTGCAGAGATGCAGTCAGTGTATTCAACAGCCCCAGCAGAGTGGACCGATAAAACTGGCTATAAATGAAAACCAGTCTGATTTTATCGTCTCACATGTCCTGCCCATCCCAATTGTGATTGCATGAGGAAGGTTTCTGTGCTTCTAATATTCCACTTAACAAATAAGTCAGAATTGGATTAGATGTCTTACGGTGTGTATCCACATATTTAGCGAGGACAATTTTAGTGAAAGGTATAAGTAAAGGAGGCGACCTTAGCCGAGGGTGACCCGAAGGCTCCCTTTTTAATAGCTACTACACCAAGATGTAGGAGAGGGCGCTACTCTATTTCCTGGATTGCTCCACTTTACCCTTGATCCTTACCTTATAATGCCGAGTGTTAAGCAAGGCGGTATCAAGTATTATTTTTTGAGTCTTTGGTATGACTCGACCTGGGATTGAACACCGGTCTCCCTGACCACTGGCGAACACTCTATTCATTGGGCCAATAACCCGGTCTATAAAAGCTAGTTAGTTAGTGATCTATTTGTTGTCTCGGACTTATATTCATACAAAAGAGTGGTGAAGACGACGGTCTTGTAACCTCAAATTTTAGCCTTAAACTAAACGCTGATTTCATTCCAGGGACAAAAGTTTTCAAAAGAACGAATATATCTAGCAACTCACGTGACCGTATAAGATGCACCGGTATTCATCTTACTGCTAAAATATGAGACTAGATTCGTATATTTAAGTTTTGAAATAGGGGTGTTTGGAAACTTATAATTGCTATTTTATACCTCTTCTATGTGTGAAGTAATTTCCCGATGCAATGAATAAATATGGTCGTTCCAATCTTTCCCAAATATGAGATTGGCATTTTCCCCCCACATCGATGGTAATAAGGGATTTTGGAAAAAAAGGCCAACCAGTAATCACTGAAAATACTTTCTACTGCTTAGCCAACTCAATTTTTCTAAATTTTGTACGAATAATTGAACTTCTTGGCATACTTCATTCTTATCAACACAACATTTATGCTGATGCATTATGCGGTATTCGTTGAGTTGGTTGGTTGTGATTTACCGCATTAATCCTCTTAGTTTATCTTATGCCAAATCCTCTTTATACATATATATTAAATATATAGGGTTTGGTTTGGTTTGGTTTTATGGCATATCAACCATTGTAGGTTATTTAATGCCAAATCCTCTTTATACATATATATTAAATATATAGGATTTGGTTTGGTTTGGTTTTATGGCATATCAACCATTGTAATTTATTTAATGCCAAATCCTCTTTATACATATATATTAAATATATAGGGTTAGGTTAGGTTTGGTTTTATGGCATATCAACCATTGTAATTTATTTAATGCCAAATCCTCTTTATACATATATATTAAATATATAGGGTTAGGTTAGGTTTGGTTTTATGGCATATCAACCATTGTAATTTATTTAATGCCAAATCCTCTTTATACATATATATTAAATATATAAGGATTTGGTTTGGTTTGGTTTTATGGCATATCAACCATTGTAGGTTATTTAATGCCAAATCCTCTTTATACATATATATTAAATATATAAGGGTTTGGTTTGGTTTTATGGCATATCAACCATTGTAATTTATTTAATGCCAAATCCTCTATACATATATATTAAATATATAAGGGTTAGGTTTGGTTTGGTTTTATGGCATATCAACCATTGTAGGTTATTTAATGCCAAATCCTCTTTATACATATATATTAAATATATAGGGTTAGGTTTGGTTTGGTTTTATGGCATATCAACCATTGTAGGTTATTTAATGCCAAATCCTCTTTATACATTAAATATATAGAATTTGGTTTGGTTTGGTTTTATGGCAATACAACCATTGTAGGTTATTTAATGTCAAATCCATATATATGTTTACGAACATTTTGTCGGTAACAATTTTTAAACGTGCCAGAGCTCATTTGATCGTACGTTTAAATGGTCTCCACCATTCCTCTCAAACACTGTTTTTTTTTTTCGGTGGGGGTTCGTTTTTCTTTTTACACATTTAAATCGTTTCAAGTATTGCTGATAAATACTAATAATTGAATTTAACAATCATTTTTTTGCTTACAGTGAAATGATTAAATATTCTTATTTGACGCATAAGTAGGACCCTAATAGCTACAACCACTCTCGGTCAGAGTGGAACTGAGAGTAATGGCAATAAGGGACCTCCATATTCCTCTAAGCTCCAAAACTGGAGCTTTACCATCACTTGTAATTTAGTGTCATATACAGGACACTCATTAGGGAAGGGCGTCTTACTCCTCTGAGGAGACGCCGTCGCCGTATTGTATAGCCGGAGACGACGGTGCCGGCGTTTGTTCGATCTAGAATCCCTAAGAGGAAAACCTTGTAGCTCTGAACAGGTTACTTATTGAGGATATAGTCGCATAACGCTAAATATGCCTCATGAAATTTCATGAAATACCCTGCATGTTACTCCAACGATCATGGAAGCAGGGGATAATACGTGAGTGTAGCAAGTCCCTCACTTCTCTAGCCCTGTGCCAGACTCCAAACTATTTCGGAGTTGAGTTTTCTCGTGATTCATCACTGGCCTTGTCTCGTCTTTGGGTGTGTACAGAAAAATGTTCCTGAGGAATCAGTCTCCAAGGCAACATCTCTTCATCGTCGTACGAGGGTTGCATAAGAAGACACACCCTTGAGCCTACGGCAAGCTACAGACGAAACCGGTTAATTTTTCTTGCCATCTATAGGGTCTGGTTGGTTGGTTTTTTGGCATGTCAACTGTTGGGTTATTTTATGCCAAAGTTAGTTTAACAGTTATAGTCTCCAGTTATGGAGGTGCCCGTGGTGTAATGGTTATCGTCGTAGGAATTGGACACGACGATACGAGTTCAAATCCTAGACGAGACTGATTGCATTTCACATAGTACTAATACCCTTGGGAAAGGCATGAATCCAATTATTTTCCCTACAGCTATGGGTAAATAGTAGGACAGATTAGGTTCTTCAACCTTGGTGAAGCAACTAGTCTAGGAGAAGAAAAACTCTGAATTCAAACCTGTTAAACTCTGCTTAAAAATTGACCTTGTGTCATATCCTGCCCGAGCGGAGGGGTTGGTAAATATGATAGTCTCCAGTTATGAATTGTACAAAAATATTTTACAGCATGCAAAACTGGTTATTTTATACTTAGAGGTTTGGGAATCGTGTTCATATTGAAATCAAATTAAGTATTTTTTGAACAGTTATGATATCAAATATTCTTATTTGATACAAATAATTTGCAACTCCAGACTAATTTATATACATTTTTGTTTCAAGTATTCCAATCTAACGTCAATAATTTGCAAAAAACTATATGGTTTCAAGTAACTAATAATTCTTAGTAAATAATCATAGCTTTAAGTAACTATTCTTTATACAAACAATTTACAGTTATATGGTATCTAGTATTCCTATCAAATACTAATAATTTTCAAACAGGCTTCTAAGACCCCTAGATGGGACCCTAACAGATACTACTCCTTCGGGTCAGAATTAACCTTGGAGTAATGGCAATGTAGGAATATTCCACACGCAGCGAGAGCTCCGGAACTCGAGCCTCACCATCAGATGCAGTTTTGTGTCATACCCAGGACACAGCACAGAAATGTATTTTAATCATTTTAAACCGGGTCTGTTGGACTCTTAAGTATACTAAGATTTTGTTAGAGTAGAGTTGAGAGTAATGGCAATGAAGATATGATTCTACACTCCCCAGGATATCCCTTTTTAGGGGACTTACTATTCAACAACAACAACAAAAATGCAGTCTGTGTATTTTAGGCACAGATAGGGAGAGAGTAGCTAAACTGACCATGCATATCTGATAAGAAAGAAAGCGGGGACACCTAAAAATTCCCTTGGCACTTGACCTCACACCACTTAGTTTTCTTCCAAGACCTATTGAAAGCATTCTGACTTCGTATCAAGGAATTTTCTCATCTCGACCACTATTAGTCCATTTAATCTACTCATTTCTTTACTTTTTCCTATTGGTTAGCTTATTTGGTTTAATGCTAAATCCTGTTCATACATGCTATATAATTTTAGCAAAGGATTAAATAATTATATTTGAGTAATAGATGGGAACTTAACAGGTACTGCCAATCCGGGTCAGAGTGTACTCAAGAGCAATGACAATGAAAGAGTACTCCACATTCGTCAAAACACTGGAGCATCACTATCAGATAGTTTGCAGAAGTGCAGTCTAAATATTCTACAGCTGCAGTCAACAAGGCGTTCCCTTTGCATATGATTTTTTTTTAATAGCAGATCAACCTCAGTGGTTGTATTTATCCTACGCCCCACCGGCATAAGAATGTGGCACAAGGCCGTTTTTAAACTGGGTCCGATCGAAGGGCCGAAGCCCAATACGACAGGCAGTTCCAAAAATGCCTTGAGCCCCGTCAGCATTCCTCTTTTTGGGGCGCCTCAGGCGCCGGACGATTAACCCAGCCCCTCCGAAGAGGGTTAAAGCCTGGGAGACGGCCCCTGAGGCCGGAGGGGTTGTATCCAGTGATGGAACACACCCGAACGAACCATGCAGCACGCAACCAAGCCGGTCGGGATTGCCCCACCACTGGACACAAAGCAACGCTAGAAGAAAGTCATCCTTTTAGTAGAACACTAGTGATACTATTTAACCCAGCGTGGTGGAGGGTAAGGGAGTTCATACTTTTCTCAAAAGTTCGAAAGTGAACGTAAGGGCGTGACTGGAGCTCGAACTCACTTACTACGATATCGTTGTCCAGCACGTTAGCAACTACATTAGCTGGGTGGGTGTGGGGGATATGTGGACTTTTCCCTTTTGTATTTACAAAGTCCTCAACTCTCAGAACATAACTGGCGTTTCTAAAAGCATAGCATACTGGGCGACAGCCTGTGTTGGCTCCGTACAGTTGTCAAATCCTCTCAAGTAAAAGATTGCTGCAACACAATTTTCTTTTGCAGACTTCTCGCTGTCTGGCCATTTGTCATTAAATGAAGCCGTTCTCTTAAAAGCTTTGTTTCGTCAGATATATGGTGGTTTACTGTACCTGTGACTATGTATTCCCTCATCTATGTAGCAAGCAGGTTTATCACGGCTGAACTTATTTTCTTTTTATTCTTACTTACAACAACACATTGCTTAGTAAGACGTACATGCCCCTGGTTACTTACAGAACCTGCTGTGACTAAGAAGTCATTCGTCTAAGAAGTGACCAGGCTCATGATTGCTTAACTTGCTATTTACTGAGATTGATTTATTTACTAAACTAAATTTGTAAAATATACAGATGCAGGGAAATACGAAAAACTGGCAACTCTCCGTTGTTCAGGTACGAAACGTTTATTAACTTCTTGACTTTAGTTTTTCGACACGAGGAGAGAGAGACACAATTTTTACTATGCTGACTGTACTATCTGACCCAACAAACGCGCTGCACATCCCGCAGCCCCCAGCTAGACTGACCCGGCCCAGAGTAGGAACTCAACTTACGTCTTTTTCAAAATCACCAAATTCTCAGCCCATCACTTCCGAGAATGACGTCACTTACATCCCAGTCTCATTTCCTATCTAGGGTTTTTATTATGACATTTGTGATTGTCATATCCTCTGCGCACGAGCGTGAACTGTACTCAATATGTGTGCACCTGCACTTAGAGCCGAATAGTTCAAAGCCCAACCAAACCAAATGATAAAATATAATTAACGAAAAATGATTAATATAAAAAAAATCATTCCGTAATTATATAACAAATTCTGTACGAACAGAATGTGACACAAGGTCAATTTTTAAGCGGAGTTCAGATTTTAATTCAGAGTTTTTCTTCTCCTAGACCGGTTGCCATACCGAGGCCAAAGAGTCCAGTCTGTCCAACTGTTTATCGATAGCTGGAGCGAGAATAATTGGATACCTACCGTTCCCAAGGGTATTAGCGTTATGGGGAAATGTAAACAGCCCCGTCCAAAATTTGAACTCTGTTCGTTATGTCCGTTTTGTTCGACGATAATCATTAGACAACAAGCAACTATTTACTAAAATTTGTTTAGTTTGGTTCACAGACCTCTGATTTCTCATCTTTATTGTGACCTGGCTCGGCCTTGATTAACTTGTTATTGACAAGATATGGCACACGAGCCAAAGGTTGCTTACAGTACCTGCTATTACTAAGAGGTCACTCATTTAAGTTTCAGTTTGTTTGTTTTTTGTTTAATGGCATATAAACCTTTGTAGGTTATTTAATGCCAAAGCCATCCATCTAGAAGAACAGTAGTGGTACTATTTAACCCATTAAAGGGGCATAAAGGGGTTCATACCTTTCCCAAGGGGATTTGTCCGAAAGTGAACGTGATAACGCGACTGGAGTTCGAACTCGCGTACTACGATTCCAAAGTCCATCGCTTTGACCGTTACACCACAAGGACCCTGCCACATTTAAGAAGTGACCCGGCTCATCATTGCTTTTGTTATTTACGAAGATTTGCTTTGATATGCCACACAATACTAGCTGTTACCTTGGGGTCACTAAGTACTAAGCAGATATACCATGTCTTAACTTTTTCCTTCCTTATTTACCAAATTTTACTTCGACACAATACCTACTTGGACAATCACAATATACTATATAGATTAATCGAAGATATTTAAAAACTGAAATAACCAATCATAAGGTTTTCGTGAAAGTACGATTAATGGATTATAAAGAAAATTTAGACAGATTAAACTTGAAAAAATTTCTGTTCAACACATACACACACACACTATGTGTGTGTGGGGGGTCCGCTAAGCAGATGATCCCTTTGTTTTGGCGCGAAACCAAACAAAGGCCTGAGCCCGCGATCCTCGACACGACCGGAAGTAGGTAAGGGAACGCCAGTTAGGGAGTTAGACAAAGGAACGCAGAGAGGTCAGTTGGCGAAGGGAGACGGGAGAGGGGCAGTAGACAGTTGATACCGGACAGCAGAAGAGACCAGCTGGCATGAGATAGGGTCTAGAAGGAAGTGAGGGAAGACCAGTCAAGATAAGTTGGCATTCCTAGGAGCTTTGTGGAAATTTCGCGAAGGATGCACGTTAGTGTTAGTCTACATATGCAAAGGAATGCAGAGTGTCACAATTTAACCTTCTTGCACTCGAGTTAACCCAAGCCCATATTATTCGTTTGTTCTTTCCTCCCACTCCCTTGATTGTATTTCTTGTAGCCATAAAGAAATGTGTGATACCCCTATCGGAACCATTAGATGATCACCGGCCAAGATTGAAATTGTTTCGAAGAAGTTGATGTATTCCGGGCGCCGAGGGGGTATTGTCAAAACACGATAAAAATTTTGGCAGGTCAAAGTTAAATGTAATTGGATACTGAATAAAAGAAACCCAGTAAACTATCAAACTATTATTATTTTGTTAAAAACAATTTGCATCACAATTTCACTTTTTACATTTTTCCTGTCTTTTTAACCTTGAAGCAATTATGTAACTGGCAGGTACCTGACATTGTCTGGGCTGAAAATGGTATTCTAAAGGACTTATTGTTATTCAAACCTATAATCTGCAAGAGCTTTATGTGGTTTTCTACCCAAGGCATATTGAACACTTTCAAATTTAACTTTCAATTCGTTGACTGCATCTTCTGCAGTAGGATGAGGACCCCCTCCTAACTGTTAATTTGTAGTTGCATTTAACTAAGTTATTATTTACTAAGCTTTGCTGAGATAGTATTAAGGTTGCTTCCAATAATTGCTTTTGGTCACTCATCAAAGTACTAAGCTAGTTTACTATTGCTTAACTTTTCTTTTTATTGTTACTTTCTAAGCTTTCCGTAGTCAGACACACAATACTTTCTGTTTATGAGTGACTATATTAATCTGACTAAACTAAATATTACTTCTTGAATTTAAGTGCCGATTTTTTTTTATCTTAAAAACGAGCCACCGAAAATAAATTGAGAAAAAAAAAAGTGTCGGTTGGTAACTTCAGAAATTTTTATGACTTTGAGGGCTCGTTGGGGTCTCCAGATTGTTAATACTGGTGGGAATGTTCTTCCTGCGCATTCTCGTGTTTACTAAACTCGAGGATCAGATTCACTGACACCCCCACACACACACACACAAAAATGATCCCAAGTTGGGAATTAGACAACACTGGTAGCATCAGGTTTCTTTTCCTCCTTACATATCCGAACAACACACTAAAAATTCTTTGGCGATACAAATAAAATAAATCCAGCTCTCGAAAAATTATGAAACATTTAAAACCTCAAAAGATCTAACTCATATCAATTTGTTTCATCGCCTAAAAAATAACAGTATTTCTAAATATCACTATGTCGACTGTACTCCTTGCAAAGGGAGTAAGACCCCCCTCATAAAAAAAAGCAAGGGGTGTTGTAGGTATAACTAAACTGCACCTGAGCGTAAAGCTACGGTTTTAAAGATTTGGGAAGGAGTATGTTGTACCTCTTCATTGCCATTACTCTCAGGTCCACTATGACCCAAAGTGACAGTACCTGTTAGGGTTCCATTTAGAGGCCAAATAAATGTTCAAAAGTCATTCGTATTTCAATAGGCCGTGCACAAAAAAAACTCTTCATAACTATACAAAAAGATTAAATATGAACGTACACTGAATGCAATTCTCTAACCTATAGGCAGAAAATAACCATTGACGAGTTTACTTGCCGTTAAAATCAATCAATCTAAATATGAATCTGTTAGGTTAGGTTTATTTGTTTAATGGCCTATCAACTTTCATGGGTTATTTACTGCCAAATGAATCCTTGTAGAAAAACAATTGGGGTATTATTTAACCTACAGTTGGGATAAGGGAGTTCATGCCTTTCCTAAAAGCATTAATCTGAAAGTGAACATAATAGCGCGACTGGAGCTCGAACTCGCTTACTTTGATGTCGCAGTTTAGCACATTAACCACTATGCCACTGGAACTTCTCCGGTGAATAATAGGTAAATATTTAAGGTTTTCAACTGATCGCTAGAACTTTAACAGGTACTACTACTCCGAACCAGAGAGGACCTGGGAGTCATGGCAAGGATAGGGTCACTCCACGGTCCTTTAAACTTTGGATGCAGTTTCGAATCATAACCAGGATACTTACGAGGACAGTTTGTTTGAGTCTATTGTAGAAGGGGGTAAAATGTTTAAGTTTCAAGGAGTTGGTTGGTTGGTTGGTTGGTTCGTTCGTTTTACAGCATATCTCTTTTCGGGGCATTTAACGCCTAATCAAATTTTAACCAATTCAGTTTAGTAAAAAATATAGTTTTTGTTTACAAACAGTTAAATGTAAAAACAGCTCTATTTCAAGCCATTCAGTTTAGCATGAGTACACGTTCAATGTCAAATTAAAAACAGTTCTATTTCAAACTGTTCAGTTTAGCATAAGTATGCAGTTTCGATGTCAAAAACAGTTCAATTTGAAGTAATTCAAGTTAGCATAAGTACAGTTTAGTTCTATTTGGTCCTATCAGATGCTACTACTCCGAGTCAGAGTGGACTAGGGAGAGATGGCAAAAAAGGGGGTACTCTGCATTCCCTAAAGCTCTAGCATTACTGGAACCTCACCATCACATTGTTTAGTGCCATTAACAGAACACACGTTGAGGGGGGTATCCCTGTGCAGTCGGTGTATTCTACAGTCCCAGCCAACTGGGCAAGTTTCAAGGAGTCACAAATTGAGGCCCACCATAGCTACTTGATGCAAAAAAAAAATTCATAGAATTTTTTAAAATTAAACAATCTAAGAATTTCACGTATGTCACTTCAAGTTAGATACTCTCAGTGAAAAGATTATCGTCATAGGAAACGGAATCGGAGACCAAAGATCGAATCTCAAACAGGGCTGTTTGCATTTCACTTGGCACTAATACCCACGGGAAAGGCATGAATCTAACTGTTCTTCCCCAAGCTAGGAGGTCTGTAGAGCAGACTCGGTTAGCTTGGTAACCAGTCTAGGAGAAAGAAAACCCTCAAATCAGTGGGATTCCGCTTAAAAGTTGACCTTCTGTCATATCCTGCCTATGGCAGAGGGGTTGGGTAAATGCAAATATGAATTTGTTATCAGCACCTTGAGTCGAGGAATAGGTAACGAGGTGGCCATTATAAGCGAGTTTGATTACAATATTTGCCAGCATCCACGTCCTTGTGCCAAACTAAGCTTACTGAATTATTTTTAAATGACTTATAGTACTACAAATAAGCTAGGACTTGTATGCCAGACTAAGTTAAGTTTTATCAATTGTAAATGTGAAGTATAATGGCTTTTTACGCGAGGGGGGGAACTTGCCATTTTAAGAATAAGAATTTGTAAACCAATGACATTTATAGGATTGCACATTTGAAGAGAAAAATACCAGCTACTATTTTTTTTTTTTTAAATACTGACTTTTAAAACATCCTTTTTATAATTGGTTATGAGAGGTTAAAAAAAAAATTTAAAAAAGCATTATTCAATAAATTTTTTTAAAATCTAAAAGTAAACTTAAAATGCAATGCCTGAAATGGGGATTCTTATGGATCGTAACAGATTTTTAATGAACAAAATTAAATTATTTAAAACAAAAACTCTCGTTGTTACCGAAGAGATCCAGTTTTGTTTTTGTTTTATATCAACCATTGTAGGTTATTTAATGCCGAATACATTTTTTCTACATATAAGCAGTTCTATTTCAAACAATTTTTGTTTAGCATAAGCCCCTCATCACTGGAGATCCCAGGCTTTAACCCTCTTCCGAGGGGTTAGGTTAACTGCCTGGCGCCTGGGGTGCCCCCTTTTAAGGGGAATACCAAGGCCCTAGGCATTTTTTGAAAATGCCGGGCGCGTGTGGGCTACGGCCCTGTGCCCGGACCTACCTTAATACTCATCCGGTTGGTGGTCCGGAAGCATAAGTACACAGTTTAGTTCTATTTGACCCATAGATATGGCCCTATCAAGTACTACCATTTCGGGTCAGAGTGGACCTGGGAGCGATGGCAATGAAGAGATACTCCGCATTCCTCAAAGTTCCGGCACGACTGTAGCCTCACCATTGGGCACCTCGGGTGGTGTAATGGTTAGCAAGGTAGACTAGCAAACCTACACGAGTGAGTTCGATTCTCATTGGGTGCCCCATTCATGCGGCCTTGTGCTACATCTAAGCAAAAAAGCTTAAGTAAATTAACTGTAGCCTCACCATCAGATTGTTTAGTGTCATATGCAGGAAAGTCGTTGGGAAAGGTCTTACCCCTCTGGAGAGGTGCAGTCAGTGTATTCTACAGCTCAGGCTGACTGGGCAATTTCGACTTGGGTTTTTATATATAACACTCAAGTATATATTAGTTTAGTTCTGTTAGACCCATAGATAGGACCCTATCGGATGCAATCACTCCGAGCAAGAGTGGACCCGGGAGCGATAGCAATAAGGGGGTACTTCGCATTCCCCAAAGCTCCAGCATTACAGGTGCCTCGCCACCAGATTGTTTTGTGTCATAAACAGGACACTCTTACCTCTTTTGCAGAGATGCAATCGATGTATTCTATAGCCCCAGCCGACTGGGCAAAGCTGATAATTGTTGGTATCTGTGTTATTATATGATTCAATATCCCATCTATAATAATTTTATTGGATTTTGTAAAAAGATCTTAATCTTGCAACTGAAGACACACACACACACACAAAAATCCATCCCCCTCATTATGACATCCAATGAAACTAAACTTTCAACAATATTCCATTAATTTATTTGAGAGAATGAAAATAAATTTAACACAAGATGAGGAGAGTGCAGCAAGTAAAAAGTTTAAGAAGCCCTCTTTTATGCAATCTAATGGAAAGTAGAATTTTGACACTAATGTTGAAGAGGCTTTAAAAAAAAAAAAAAAAAAAAAAAAAAAAAAAAATCGACGTTTTAATATTTTGTTATTTTTTTAAGAAAAAAAAATTTTTTTTTTTAAAAGACTATTATGTTGTTTGTTATCGATTGAGCATCAGTTGTTCTAAAGAGAATTTAAAAAATTTTTGAATTATACGTGATTTGTTGTTCCTTAAATTGGTCAAACTTTGCATGCGTCGTCATGAACCAAAAATGGCTCTTAAAGATCACGAAAATATCTTCAGGTTTCTAAAATATCAAAATTTTAATAACATTATACCCTCCATCAAGTATATAAAAAGCCTGAAACATTACAATATAGTCATTATTTAACAAGATTAATTTAAAATAGATTAGCATATACGTTCATTTGGGAAAAAATCATTTTTACTTGCACAAGTTTGTTAGTGATTTTAAAAAGATAGACAGACATTAAATTAATCAAAGAAAAATGAATTCTGAGTTTAAATTAAAAATAAGCGCCACTAAGAAAATAATCAAGAAATACTTACTATTCGGGGAAATGGTTTGAGTATTTATTCAAGAAATAAACCACTAAATAAGTCGAAAAAAGATCATCTTGTTTTTTGGTGTGATATTTAACTGAGTTTTTCTTTTTAAAAGAAAAAAAAAGAAAAAGAAATGTCTTATAGAAAAGAAAATATATTAACCAATCAACGTCCAGCAATTGTTCTTTTTAACGATACATGTTCTTCGGCAAAAGTCGCTTTTCAATCTTTCTTTATTTCTCTACAGTGTGTGTCTTTCTGTGGCATAGAATTTAATCCTAAAATTACTCCGAGGGAAAATGATTAAAGAAATTTGTCAATTTTTTGGTTCCACTTGTAATAAGTGTCCTGAAAGTCTTTTTAATCGCATTAGTTCGATCCTTCCCTTTGTTACAAAATTTGGGACGGAGAACAATCTAAAAAGAAGACGTTACGAATAACAACTAAATGTGGATGCTATTATTTTTTTCTTTTTCTATAATTGTTTTCTTGTTTCTTTTTCTTTCTTTTTTCTTTTCTTTCTCTTTCTTTCTCTTTTTCAAGTCTGGGGGATTTGCATGGGTACCTAGGTATTATGTCCCTGGTTCGCAACAGACTGTTTATGATTTATCTTGACTCTGTCTTTTATTGGTTTCGTTTGGTTTGGTTTTATGCGGGCAAATTTCCTGTCTAATCCCTTCGGCTTTGCAAGAACATTGCTAGGGGAGAGGCGAAATGGGAATTTGGAGGCATCGGAGTAAGAAATTAACAACTATCTTCAAGATACAATGAGTGACCCTGCAAAAGAGCAAGAAATGGGTATTAACAACCGCTTAATTCATCAAAAGCCACCAGTGGTCCAATATGACACCCGCTTGCCAACCTGGAAGGAGATGCAAGAAGTTGTGAGAGCCACAAGATCCGCCTCAGCACCAGGACCAAGTGGGGTACCTTAAATTGTGTACAAGCGGTGTAAAGGGATTCTACAAATTCTGTGGAAGATATTAAGGGTCATTTGGAGGAGAGGCAAGATTGTGGAGCAATGGAGATTCGCTGAGGGGGTATGGATCCCGAAAGAGGAAGGTTCGAAGTCATTGGACCAATTCCGAATAATTTCATTATTAAACACTGAAAGTAAGATCTTTTTCGGTTTATTGTCAAGGTGCTTGTCAGATTTCATTCTAGGTAACGGCTACATTGATACATCAGTCCAGAAGGGCGGGGTAACCGGTATGCCAGGGTGCCTTGAACATACAGGAGTCCTGACACAGCTCCTGAGAGAGGCAAAGGAAAGCAAAGGGGACTTGACTGTATTATGGTTGGATATCGCTAACGCCTACGGGTCCATGCCACACAAACTGGTGGAAGAAGCCCTAAAAAGACATCACGTACCGCCATCAGTATGCGATCTCATTGCAGACTATTATAAGAATTTCCGGCTGAGAGCATGTTCAAGTACAGTAACATCAGAGTGGCAGACCCTGGAAAAGGGTATCATTACAGGGTGTACTATGTCTGCCGTCCTATTCTCATTGACTATGAACATGCTTGTAAAGGCAGCAGAGGTGGAATGCCGAGGCCCTTTGTCTAGACCAGGAGTCCACCAATCACCAATAAGGGCTTACATGGATGATTTAACCGTGACGACAACATCTGTCATGGGAGGTAGATGGCTCTTAAAGAGAAATATGACCTGGGCTAGAATGTATTTCAAGCCAGCAAAATCCAGGTCACTAGTATTAAAAAAGGTCATGGAGAAAGTCCGATTTACAGTCGCAGGAGAAACAATACCTACTCTGAGCGAAAAGCCTATTAAGAGCTTGGGCAAAACTTTCAACAGTAGTCTGAAGGATACAGCCGCAAAACAGAAGACTATAAAAGACCTTGAGGAGTGGCTAACGAAGATCGAAAATCTGGATTGCCTGGTCGATTTAAGGCATGGTTATTCTAGCATGCAGTTTTGCCCCGGATATTGTGGCCATTGCTCGTCTATGATATTCCGATTACCACCGTGGAATCGTTAGAAAGAGCAATTAGTAATCGGTTGAGAAGTTACCTGGGCTTGCCGAGATGCTTAAGTGGTGCGGCTCTCTACGGAAACAGCAACGCGTTGCGCCTCCCCTGCAGCAGTCTCGTGGAAGAATTCAAAATCATGAAGACAAGAGGTCTACTGCAGTATACAGAGTCTGAAGATCCAAAGATGGCGGCAGCAGGAATTCAGATAAGATCTGGCAGGAAGTGGAGTGTGAAGAGAGAGTTGCAACTGGCGGAGGAGAGGCTTAGGCATAAAGCTATTTTAGGGTCGATAGCTAAAGGCAGAGCGGGATTGAGGTTTTTCCCCTCTACGCATACCAACAGGGCCAAAGGCAAAGAAAGACGCCAACTCATCCAAGAAGAAGTCCGTGAGGGCGTAGAAGAAGTGCGTTACTGTAAAATGGTCGGTCTGAGTCAGCAAGGAGCCTGGACAAGGTGGGAGGATGTAGAGAAGAAAAGGATTATATGGTCAGATTGCTGGCGGCCGGATTTTAGCGAGATTCGATTTCTCATTAAATCAGTGAATGATGTGTTACTTAGCCCAACGAACCTGCACATATGGGGGAAGAGAGACTCCCAATTGTCAACTATGTGCTAGGAAAGGATCTTTACAACATATCCTTAGTAGTTGCCCAAAAGCTTTGGGTGATGGACGGTACCGTTGGCGTCACGACCAAGCACTCAAGGTAATTGCGAATGAGGTGACTAAAACTATGAGGGCTAGTAATCATCAACCAGGAAAGAAATTGAAGCAGATCAACTTCGTAAAAGCAGGAGAGAAGATACAGAGAAAGAGGAGAGAGAAAACGAACCTGTTATCTTCCGCGTACAATTGGCAGTTGATAGTGGATCTGGAGACTCAGCTGAAGTTCTCTACACACATAGCTGTAACATTGCACTCTGATAACACAAAGCAGTGCATTATTTGGGAACTGACTGTGTCATGGGAGGAATATATCACTCTCGCTAATGAGAGGGAGAGGTCCAAATACCAAGAACTGGTCGAACAATGTCAACAAAAGTCATGGAAGATACATTATGACCCCGTAGAAGTTGGTTGTAGGGGCTTTGTTGGACAGTCTTTGGGCAGAGCCCTAGCAAAAATTGGTATAGTCGGGGCGCTGAAGGACATTACCAACACACTTTTGAAGGCGTCAAAGTGGATTTGGCTTAAGAGATCAGAGCCATGGAAGAAATAAAGAGGACGATGGAGGAGCCTAAGAATGAAGACAAGGAGACATATTACAGATTATAAGAGTATATCGAGTTAATATTAAGTTAGGGTAGTCGGAATGTCAGGGGGTGTTGAGAATCATAGGCGTTTGCGAGGGGGGATGGATATCTAATTATCCGATTTATTTTTTTTTGTCCTCGTATACTGGTTACGGTCCGCTACTAATTTAAAGTTTTAATAAGTTTATTTGCCAGCGGCCACTAGTAGTTTTAGTTGATTGATTGAAACCTAATTGCAAATAGTTTATGGGATGAAGGGTGGGAGTAGGAGTTAGGTTCGTAATAGTAATAAGTTAGAATGTAAGGAGTTGAATAGAGTAGCGTTTTTTTGTTTTGTTTTTTTTTGTTTTGTTTTTTTGAGAAATATGCATTAGATTGGTAATATGAGCATAGATTATTAACAAACGGGGAGAGAGATCTAGGTAAGTAAGTATGAGTTAACCTGTAGCAAATGATTTCGTGAGCCAAATAAATGGGAGTTTTTCCTTTTTTTTTTTTTTTTGGCTTCGAATAAGGGTATAAGGTAAGAGTTAAAGACTGACTGAATAGTTAGAGTAGGGGCTTATTTCATGTTAGTTTGGAAGTATTAGTATAGGCTAGATTTGGGGGGGGGATATGTGTAAGTCTTGTTAAGTGTAAATCATGGACGTGGACGAGTATTAAAAATACCATCTTACCTCGGTACCGAATCCGGAAGTAGTCAGCATAGGTATTTATTGCACGCCCAACCTTACGGGCAAGTGTGGCAAAAGGCCTTTTTTCGGTGGGTCCGGGCGCAGGGCCGTAGCCCATACACGCCAGGCATTTCCCAAAAATGCCTACAGCCCCGTCAGCATTCCCCTTATTCGTGGCGCCTCAGGCGCCGGGCGATTAACCCAACCCCCCCTAAGGGAGTGAAAGCCTGGGGGATGGCCCCCTGAGGCCGAAGGATATCCCCAGGCACAGAGACACACTCGGCCAGATCCGTGCCTCGGCCAAAGCGCTACCCAGCACCTGGAGAGGTCCAGTCCAAAATCAATCTGTCACCAAAATGATTTGGACCGCGGCTGAAGTAGACAGCCGAGGTATTTGTTGCACGCCCCACCTTACGGGCAAGTGTGGCACAAGGCTTTTTTCGGTGGGTCCGGGCGCAGGGCCGTAGCCCACTCGCGCCCGGCATTTCACAAAAATGCCTACGGCTCCGTCGGCATTCCCCTTATTAGGGGCGCCTCAGGCGCCGGGCGATGAACCCAACCTCCCCGAAGGGAGTAAAAGCCTGGGGGGAAGGTCTCCTGAGGCCGAAGGAATTCCCCAGGCACCAAGACACACTCTGCCAGATCCGTGCCTCGACAACACGGCTGGCCAAAGCGCTACCCAGCACCTGGAGAGGTCCAGCCCAAAATCAATCTGTCGCCAAAATGATTTGGACCGCGGCTGAAGTAGTCAGCCGAGGTATTTGTTGACCGCCCCACCCAACGGGCAAGTGTGGCACAAGGCCTTTTTATGGTGGGTCCGGGCGCAGGGCCGTAGCCCACACGCGCCCGGCATTTCCCAAAAATGCCTACGGCCCCGTCGGCATTCCCCTTATTAGGGGCGCCTCAGGCGCCGGGCGATGAACCCAACCTCCCCGAAGGGAGTAAAAGCCTGGGGGGAAGGCCCCCTGAGGCCGAAGGAATTCCCCAGGCACCGAGACACACTCAGCCAGATCCGTGCCTCGACAACACGGCCGGCCAAAGCGCTACCCAGCACCTGGAGAGGTCCAGTCCAAAATCAATCTGTCGCCAGAATGATTTGGACCGCAGCTGAAGTAGTCAGCCGAAACCGGATGAGGTAAAGATGGTATTATATATAGTAGAGGAGTGTGGAATGCCCTGTTTTTCATTGGCTGTTACTGAAGGACAAATGTGTGTAAGAACGGCCGAAGTCTGGCCATATTATATATATATACATATTTTTTTTTTTTGCTTTAGTAGAAGCACAAGCGTAGCACGTCGCGATCAAGGAGGCGGCTTGGCTCTTCCAGAGTCATGCCGGGGTTTCTGTCGGAGCCGATATGATGCATATAACCCGAAATCGGCGATGAAGACAGTGATACACTGAAGACCTACCTTGATTCTATTTACCAACCCCTCCGCTCGGGCAGGATATGACACAAGGCCAATTTTTAAGCGGAGTTTAACAGGTTTGAACTCAGAGTTTTCCTTCTCCTAGACTAGTCGCCTCACCAAGGCTGAAGAACCCAGTCTGTCCTACTATTTACCCATAGCTGAAGGGAGAATAATTGGATTCATACCTTCCCCAAGGGTATTAGTGCTATGTGAAATGCAATCAGTCTCGTCTAGGATTTGAACTCGAGTCGCCGTGTTCATTTCCTACGACGATAACGACTACACCACGGGCACCTCCATTAAGACCTACCTTGATGCATCTAGGATGTATGATTGAAATTGACTGTAAACTATTACAAATGCTCATAGAATTCATTGATTTTCAGTTTTCAGGTAATCTAAAGTTCAAGTTTCTTACTCGCCACGTCTTCGATTTCTATAAGAAGCATGTGTTTCTATCTGGACGATACCCCAATTTTGTCACACACACTGAGCAAGGTGAGCATGTTTGGCACTACATACTACTGTTAAACAGTTGTTCTCGGAAGACGAAACCTTCCAAGAGTATGCTACATTCGCAACTGTCAAATCACTACAGGGTGGAACGATAAAATTGTCGCCCAAGAAAAGACGACATGATTCCATTTCCATTAAATGAAAATCGGTTTTCTTTTTTTTTTGTTGCAGACCATCTACTAGTTGGCCAGTTGTGTACAAATCCCAAGAGTGATAGGAGCCTTCTATCATGTCTGAAAGTGACACAATAATCAACGAGCAAGATCGGAGATGCGCCGCTGTACAACTCATGCTCTCTACCGATCCAAGTTATGACAACAGGACCATTGCCAGCACCCTCAAAATGCAAATCCGGACGGTTCAACGCTTAAGGTTCAACGCTCAACAAAGTTTCCGGCTACGGCTATGGTCTTTGGTGTGGTTTCAAGTGAGGGCCACATCATGCCACCTCACATCTTCGAAGTCGGCTTGAAAGTCAACACCAAAATGTACCTGGATGTGCTGAAGAGTGTGGTGATCCCCTGATGCAATCAGGTGGCCGGTGGCAGACCCTGGGTGTGGCAGCAGGACTCGGCGCCGGCCCACAAGTCCAAAGAGACCCAGGCTTGGCTTCAGAAGGAGTGTTACGACTTTGTACCCTTCTCTCACTGGCTCCTCTCCTCCCCCGACCTGAACCCGCTGGACTACTTCCTTTGGTCATACGTCGAGAATAGCACCAACATGACCTCCCACAACACCAAAGCCAGCCTGATCAACGCCATCCGTCGAGTATTCGCTGAGCTCCCGCCGGCTCTTGTGGAAAAGCATGCTTCCAGTTCCGGATCCGTATCGAGGCGGTGATTGAGGCTGACGGCGGCTACATTGAATAGATGTCAGCTCTACTACATAATCAAGTTACCTGAATTGATTTTTTCAATAAAAGTTTTAAAATAAAGCTGTAGTGTTGTTTTCTTTAGGACTACAATTTTATCGTTTTACCCTGTACTTCTCTAATGTGCTCCTTCTGTCAACATCTTCATTTAATCCTGATATTACATCGTTTTGTGATTGGAAACAACATCAGCCGTTTGATTAATAAATACATCTGCCCCCACACAGGTAAATACTAGGACAGACTGGGTTCTTTAGACCTTTTTTCGCAACCAGTCAAGGAGACATACAAACCAGTTGTATTCTTTGCTAATGATCCTTGGGAAAGGTATGAATCGATCTGTTCTCCCTCCAGGTTGGAATGATTTGTAGGGTAGACTGGGTTCTTTAACCGTGGTATAGAAAGCAATCTAAGATAAAGAAAACTCTTAGTTCAAGCCATCTGTATTCCTTCCTAATGCCTCTAGGAAAGGGACAAATCCATCTATAGATAAAATTGTGGGACAGACTGAGATCTTTGGCCTTGGTATGATAACTGATCTATAAACAGAAAAACTTAAAAATTGGCTTTGTGTCAAGAAAGAGGATTAGGTAGAGTAAATATCTACAGACTTCATCATCATCATCATCATGTCGTGCTGCCAGCACGGATATCCCTGACCCTCTCTCGCCACTTCTCCTTATCCTTCATCGCCTCTGGCAGGTCTTCAAGGCTACATCCCGTATCCTCACATAGCTGCTGTATGTATGTTCGAGCTGGTCGTCCTGCTTTTGCTGGGCCATATGTTGGGGTCCATAGGAGTACATCACTTATGAGCTCGTCCCTGCTTCTCCGGCAGTGTCCAGCGTGTCTGGATCGTCTAACTTGGATAGTTTTCGTGATGGGAGGTAGGAGGCCGTATAATTGGTGCTTTGTGGGGTGTTGCCTCCAGGACTTGTTCAATATTGCTCGCAGCATTCTTGTGTAATTGCCATCTAGCTTTTTTCTCCAGCCGTTTTGTTAGCGTCCAAGTAGTGCATCCATATAACAGTATCAACACGACCGCTGCTTGGAAGAAAGTGCGTTTCTACAGACTTATTCCCGACAAAACCATACTTGTAATATCCATGTAACATTAGCAACAGAATTATCGTATCTCTTCGTGTTATTTGTCCTCAGTTAATCTCGAAAATCCCACAACTAACTGGCTCGAAATAATACTTCTAACAACCCAACATTCAGGATATATATATATATATACTCGACAGTAATCTGAGCTCTCCTTTATGAACTAATTCCAAACTTGATAAATTACATCGTATAATATAAAAAGTAAATAAGCTTATCACAAATATTAATTGCTGGCTATCACGGCTGTGGGGAACGTCGGACTAGTTCAATGAGTACATTTTTCAGTTTCTCATATCTATAGTATTTTGAAGTCAAAATGATGTTTTATGAACTTTATTGAGTGATGACACCAAGCTAAATATAGGGAAGTAGTTGTTAGACTAAAATTCCTTGGGAAGAAACCTTGCCTGCCCTGCATGTGATACTTTGAGTTCGAAACTGCATCTGAGGGAAATAAGCACCCTCCTAACTCCCAAAGCAAGATAAGAGCCTCTTGTCTGAAGTTCGGATACGAATATTCATACAGTATATGCGTTTTTATGCTATAAGCATATCTATCTATCTATATATATATATATAAATTTATAAAAAAAAGAAAAGGAAAAATGATGACATACTAGAATTAAGATTGATAATATAGTTAGAAATGGTTGAAATGTGGATATGTATTAATATAATTGCTAAATTGTTAATTTTATTGGTTTTGCAGTTGTCTTAAACGGAAATGAGAAGGGACCGGAACTAACCTTACATCGGTAAAAGCTATACACAGCTGAAATGGATTTCGTTTCTCCCTCTCCTTCCTTCCTTTGGCTATCCCTCCTATCTGGTTTTAATCTATCTTATTTTCCTATTGGATCTGATGAAGTCCTGTTAAAAATTATTTTAGAGTCTTTGATCTATACCAATGCTCTTAAAAGAATGGAAATAAATTTATTATCCTAATGTGACTGAATATTGGTTTCCTATTTTAATAATATTACTTGCTCTTGAGTTCGAAACTGCATCTCAGGGAAATGAGCACCCTCCTAACTCCCAAAGCAAGATAAGTCTCTTGTCTGAAATATGGATACGAATATTCATACAGGATATGCGTTTTTATGCTTATAAACAACCACCGCGCGCGCGCACACACACATTTACACACATATATAATTCTTTTTTTATATACACTTTCTTTTCTCCTGTTATTTCATCAAACATCCATCGCTATTTTAAGAACAGTTTTCATTAATTTAAAATCCTGATCAAGGTTATTATAAACGAAACGTTCAACGTCGACTTTCAATATAAATTCAACAAATTTTGGATTATTTGTTTTTTCTATTTTTCTTCATACTGTCGGCTTTAATTTCCTTATTTCCACAAATACACCCACCCACACACACATTTATATATAAAAGATATTCTTCAATCCAGTAAATCCAGGATAGGGAACAATTCTGTCAGGACAAATAAATTATTCAAATTTCGAATATTTAAATATTCCTGGTAAAGACCTTGTAGAGAAAGGAAAAATTTCGTATTTTGGTTTGGCGCACAATTCAATTCGACACTTAATTTCACTCAATCAGGGTGACTTATCCTATTCAGCCCGGACCTTCATTTCCGGCGACCAAATCTTGTAAGCTGCCAAACACACCCTCTTTGACTGGAGAACGCCGACCAGTGCAGACGTCACACTGGCCGTTCTTCAAGAGCGATGCTCTTTGGCTGTAGAATGCCGCCCAGTGTAGACGTCTCACTGCGGCTCTAGAATAGCAGCAGCAGCAGCATGGACAAACGAGGGAACCCATCTAATTTATGGATTCCTTACAAGGAATCCCAGTTGAATATAAATTAGATGCATTCAACATGCCTCGCACAGGCACAACTTTATGTCACCCCAAAATTGGTGATGTCGATCTGACGCGTAACCCCGCTCTCGACGCGCTAGCTCTCAATTCACCTCTGGGCCACTTTAATGGAGACCAACGCACGCCTCTCCACCAGACGGACAAAAACCATGGTGACTCTAAAATACAATCCCTCACACGTCCGACGACACACGTTGCCATCTCAACCTTCTCAACATCTCATAACTCAATTTCGTCTCAATACTCACAACCCTTCACGAGTCTTGCAGCACCAAAAGCAAACCCAATATTCCATGCTGCAAATAAAAACCTATTCACAAAAACACCTTTCGACCTTCGCCGTCTTACTTCTTCTTCATCATCCTCCTTTTATTTCTTACAAACTTAGCGAGGGCCTTACAACTCTCAGCGAGGAAACAACACAACGTAAACACACATACGTTACACCATTTTCCCTCGCTACTAACAAACCAACTTCTCCAGCTAAAATCATCCTACAAAAACTCTGGCTAAAAACTCAATGTAAATGAATTCACAGAGCAAATAATATTATTTAAAGAGAAAACCAATATTCAATCACATTAAGATAATAAATTTATTTCCATCCTTTTAAGAGCATTGATATGGATCAAAGACTCTAAACTAATTTTTAACAGGACTTCATCAGATCCAATAGGAAAATAAGATAGATTAAAACCAGATAGGAGGGATAGCCAAAGGAAGGAAGGAGAGGGAAAAACGAAATCCATTTCAGCTGTGTATAGCTTTTACCGATGTAAGGTTAGTTCCGGTCCCTTCTCATTTCAGATTAAGACAACTACAAAACCAATAAAATTAACAATTTAGCAATTATATTAATACATATCCACATTTCAACCATTTCTAACAATATTATCAATTTTAATTCTAGTATGTCATCATTTTTCCTTTTCTTTTTTTTATAAATTTATGTATATTTATATATATATATAGAGAGATAGATATAAGATCGAATCTTATATATATATATATATATATATATATATATATATATTCAATTATTTATTTGTATATATTTGTACATATATTAATCTATGTATTTGAGTTTCCTTCCAATTACACTGCATATATATATATATATATATATATATTCAATCTCAGTGTCATATTTCTATTTATCTCATTCTTGATTTTGATTTTTTTCCCTACGTGCCTCGTTACCCCCCACCTCAAAAAAGTAGACCCATTACAATTTTTTTATTCTCTTTTAAAAGCACCTGGAATTTATCATATCTCGTGGAACATTAAACAACAAAATGCATATTATTTGGTATTATTTATTACCAAACTCTACACCGTTGAAAATCTGTAACCGAAAATAGGAATATGCAAGAATTCAAAAACATATACCACCTTTTGTATATATTCATGCAGTTTCATTTTTTACTTACAGAGGTGTTACCATTTTCCCTGTGGTTTCAATGCTGTAGATTTCAGTAATGAGTAATACCTAATGATATCCGTTTTGATTGTATGACGTTCCACGAGAAATAGATAAATTCTGATATCTGGTCTAGAAGAAAATCATTTTTTTTAATAAAAGAGAGATAGGAGCTACTTGCAGATATCTTTCTCTCTCGCGCGTTCTGTCGGCGAGATTTAGAATATGCTGACTGTATCACCAACTCACGTATAAGACCCCCTCCTCTAAAAATGGGTGACTTAGGTATGACTCTAAACTACATCTACAACTACCAGTTTTGTGGGGTGTGGAGTAACACTTTATTGCCATTACTCCCAGGGTGACTCTTAGTCGGAGTGGGAGTGTCTGTTAAAAATATTTAAAATTATTTGTATTAGATTGGAACAGTTGATCTCGTATAACTACAAAAAACTCACGAAACTACACAAAAAATGTAAACATAAAATACCCCCATACGGGTTGACATGCCGTTAAAATCTCTCCCTCTCTCTCTCTCTCTCTCTCTCTCTCTCTCTCTCTCTCTCTCTCTCCAGGCTTGAATAGCGGTCTGAAATTGTTGATGGTTGATAAATGTAAACCATATGATATTTATATAAGAATGTGAGATGTGTTTGGACAAGTATGTTATAGTTCAAAATATTTTTTCAAAAGGGCTAAATTGTTTTAAAAAGGTCGAAATAGTATTCAAGATTAAGACACGATCGGCAGGCCTACGATAATGAACACACCTGAAATGGTGGATTCATTTAATGCATTCATTTTGGCTAACAGACGGATTGCTATAGAGGACATTTCTGAAGAACGAGGAATTTCTGTTGGTATAGCACACATAATTGTACATGATAACCTTGTCTTTTCTAAGGTCAGTTGTCGTTGGGTTTCACAAGGACAATACATCAACAACAGTGAAAACTCAGTCAGTTCGGTTGGAAACGGCTGCTACATCCTCCTTACAGTCCAGATCTGGACCCCTTCTGATTTTCACTTGTTCGCCTCCACAATTAATTTCTAGTTGGAATAGAATTTTCTTGCGATAATGAAGTGAAAAGCACCATCAGCAAAGTCGAAAGATTTTTATGCTGAAGGATTACAAATGATTTCGATGGGAAAAATGTTTTTTAAATAATGTAGATTATATATTTGAATAAATAATTTTAAAAAAAGAAAGAAAAATTAAGAAATATTTTTCTTGGGCGAAATGCGAGTTGTCATATTACAAAATTCACCTAATTTATTGAATGACCTTCATAAATTCATAGCGTCAATCCTCAAAATATTTTCTCTCGCTGTCAAAGAACAATTCCAGCTTTTCTCTCGCTGTCAAAGAACAATTCCAGCTTTTATCTGATTAATTGTTCTAAGAATTTTTTCCATACATTTTCCTTATTTTTCATGAAGCTTTGTCAGTCAAATGAAATAATGTGAGACGAGAGAGAGAGAGAGAGGTTGATAAACACACGAACCAAGTCAATATTTTTAATCTAAGGGAAATAATTAATTAAATACCTGCAGAGTTATTTCCCTTGACAAAATAATACTGTCTACCTATGGCCACATAAAAGCCTGGTCTCATTAGACGTCCCAATCATACAGCCTTGCACCACATCCAAGCATTGTAAACTGCTAAAATCTTCCTCTATTGTATGTGACGTAACAATATTTTTTCTATGCGAGGCAGCTAATTATGAGAGTTTGTAGGCTTCTTTTAGGCTTTTGTATAGAATACTTTTCAAAATTACATTAAAAAGATAAAAAAGGAAGCTAATAAGGTTTGATTTTTACCTTAGACCATTTTCTAAAGGCCAAACAAAGGACAATCAGACGATAAATAGACTTTCAAGAAGATTTGTTTTTATCTCAATGATAATTCCAAAAAATAACCATATCAACATCAGTTAATTATACCATTCTAAACGTTTAACCGTTCAAATTTACCGGGGGAAAATTTTTCTATTATTTTTTCTTTTTTTTTTTTCATTTAAACTACCGTATTTGACAGCATATAAGACGCCCGGGTATATAAGACGCACCCCAGTTTCAGGCGATTCAGCTTAATAACACCCACCTGACGCAAACGCCAGGTAGGCCTCTAGAAAACCAAGGGAAGGACAAGCTAATAACTGTGTGGGCATGTAGGGATTAAGAAATATATAAAATAAACAAATAAATAAGACAAAGTGAGAGAACTGGTCAGCCTTGGGTTGAATTGATTGAATGTCGAGTTCGTAGATGAACTGTATGGAATCCAAATTTGAAAAACCCAGTATTTTTTTGATAATAGATGTGTTGTATTGTACCATACCCATGATACGGATATACGAAACGTACATAGAATGTTCGTATATATATACATATATATATAGAACATAGGAATCTCGAAACACGAAAAACACTGACGACTTCTTAGTTCAGGTACGAAACTTTTTATTACCTTTGAGTTTAAAGGTTCTTCGACATAAGGAGAGAGATACACATTTTTTCTATTCTGGCTTTTACATCTGCCCCCCCCCCCCCCCATCTCGTGCGACACCTGCCTAAGGCATCCGCGAGCAAGCGAAAGTCAACCGTCTTCTCCCGAGGCAGGACTCAACTAACTTTTTCAAAATCCCCCAAATCCTCCGCGCGCTTCCGGTGCGTGACGTCACCCGCACTCTGTAGCCCCGTTTCCCATCTGGGCTATTGTGACATCTCTGAGTGACACGTCCGCTCCGCGTGCGCGTGAACACTTGTGTTAATGTTGTACCTAAGTGACCCATGCACTGAGCCGAAAGGTTCTCAGCCAAACTAAACCCAAAGGCATAAAACGAAATCCCTCGGCCATTATATCACACTTTTTCAAAAACCTTACACAAGATACATTTTAGAGAAATTGGTCTCGAATAACTTTTTAAATGTATCAATTTTTTTTAATATAATGGTAGTAAGATTGCTGTTTTCAAAATATAGAGAATCTTTTCACATCCAGTATAGTTCTCAAACTTTATATTCAAGGATGTACGAGGTGCCTTCAGTAAGTTTCGACTCTCGAAAGGACACAAGTTGTCTTCTGCAGTAGAGTCAGGAGCAGAAACATCAACTTCCGCTCGCGTATGTGCACGAGATTTCGAATCTCCAATTCCCCTTAGTCCTTTTCGGCCTTGTTATTCAGCGACTGACGTCTGCTTTATTTCATTTATTCATTCATTCAATTTCCTGTGAGCTGTTCAATTACATTACATCATCTCATACACGACGTTCTTTTAAGGACTCTTACTCATGGACACACCAGTTTAGGCCGACCAGCAAGGACTCACATACATTAGCTCTGTACGGGCAATAGATGCAGTCTTGAAGACCTACCAGTGTTGCATATTGGCCCCCGGCCGAGTTGTCTTAATAAGAACTGCACCCGTGTAAATAACAGGTGCATCCGGTCGAAGATATCGGGGGACAACCTTGACTGTCGATGGGTTGAATTGAGTCCAAATGTGATGCTCGCAAGAAGTAGGTGGATGTCAAATTATTATATAACCTGGTGTGACAGAAAGTCAGATCAGTTGGAGAGAAGATGCCGGAATGAGAACCATGTCCCAGCGGAGGCTGGGCCCCCAGGCCCCCGGTTGAGCAGCCCAGGAGAACGGGAAAGAAAGGCTGTGATGGCCAGAAGAGTTGGTGGGGGTCAATATGTTGCAGTCTTTGTGCGGTCTCCAACTCACCTCTCACACACAACCCTTTCGAATAAAGTGTGAGGTATATTTTTCTATAGAACTGTGTTCGCTGGTCCTTATTGTGTTTAATATGTTTCCGTGCGTATATGTGCAGTGTTGTTCATGGCTAAACAACACCACAAGCGATGGACGATAGAGACAGATGACGATTGAGTGTCAGGAAACTCCGTGGTATCACCATAACTTGATAATCATATTTCATCAGATCCCATACTTTTACTAACATCCAATTTGAATAATAATAATAATAATAATAATAATAATAATAATAATAATATCTTTAGCTCTTATCATTAGTTCATCCATAACTTTTTTGTATCATCCTCATAACTTTCCTTTGGTGAACCAAACACTTCCAAAGAATAAACAAATTGAAAAAAAAATGTTGTTAGTATACCTGCTGTTTAAATTGATGTATGGGGTCCGGCGTAGGTCAAGGGCAAGCTGTGTTACCGTTTTTTATCTGACTCCATTCTGGCGTTATTCTATTTTTACTCCACGTTGTCTTGATGTAAATCCTTGAACAAGAAAGCCCAAAAAGAATTCTACAAAAGAAGACAGCAACAGACAGGAGACGAAAAGGTTTCTTTTATATTTTTCCTTTATTTCCTGGGTTCAACAATCATTCAATGAGTGTGGGAATTTTCCCTGAATACAATTGAAATGGTTGAATCCCCAGTCAAGGTGTTTAAAAATACGTTAATCGTCTCTTGGTATATGAGTGTCCTCATTTGGTATTTTAAAGCTTTAACAATGTATTAGTCGCTTTTGAAAATTTGTCCAAGTCCAGTGTTTTAGTTCGTAGTTCGATAGGTCCATTTCGTAGCTTTTGTATTTTGGCATACTGTTAACCGAGACGAGTGCTACGAGTGAAAGGTTAGCACAATGTGGTGTCTTAGAGCGGCCATGTTGGCTTCCACTAGCAGTCGGGAGTTTGAGAGGTTGTCAATTCGCCGGTAACAGCTGAAAGAGAATGAGCTTCCTCCTTTTGTCGGGAGGTCCCTTTTTCTTTACGCATGCGTCGCCCCTTTTTCCTGTCAGGGGCCTCTGGGAGTTTCTGCATATTCTAATAATTTTCTTTGTTAATTCAATTTAGATTTTTTATTTATTTATCTATTTCCTACCGATGTGTTTGTTAATTCACCTGTCTTATCATATTTTACATATTAATGTTTTTGTAAATTTTTGTTTTTGAATTTATATATTTAAATAATGGTTTATAAACGTACTTAAAATTTAAGAATTTTATTTTCATATTTCAATTTTGAATTTACTTCCAATTTTTCTTATTTATTTTGCTTACTTTAAGTATTTTGATAGTTTTCCATACTTGATATTATTCCTAATTCTTTCCTAGCTTTATCTTTTTCTTTTCATTTACTAGATAGCCAATTACTTTTGCAAGATAATTTTTTTATGGATCTCCTTGTTTAGACAGTTTCTTAACTCCTGGAATATCTTTTTTTATTTTTGTTTCATCTTTCGATTCAATTCTTCCCTCATTTCGTTAATGTCTACAGACAAAGCCTTACAATTCCAATCAATATTACCTCCCTTTTCTAACACTAACTCTTCACATCATTTTTTTTTTTTTCTGTTTTCTGTTTATATTATCAACAACTAGTTTAACTTTAATTTTTATGGCAATACACGTATGATCAGATTTACCTTACGATTCTTTTAAACTTACCACTCCTATCAAATATTCTATCTTTGAAAAAACCTGATCAAACATAGCTTAATTCAATCTATCCCCCCACTACTTTACATTAAGTATCTTTTTTCTTTCAACCTATACAATCCTTTTGTTGTAAACAAATCTAAATATTTATTTTATATTCGAAAATGACGACTAATTGAATTTACAGGAGACACAACCATTTACCCAAACTACATTTGGTAAATTGAAATCTCCGACCACAATATTTTTAGATTTATCTGACGCAAAGTAAAGTTGGCGACCTTAGTCGGGGATGATCCGAAGGCTCTCTTTTCAGTTGCTACTAAACCGAGGTGTAGGGGAAGGCGCTACTCCATTCTCTGGATTGCTCCACTTTATCGTTGATCCTTACCTTATAATGTTGAGTGTTAAGCAAGGCAGCATCAAGTATCATTTTTTGAGTCCTCAGTATGACTCGACCTGGGATTGAACCCTGGTCTTCCGGACCATTGGCGAACACTCCGCTCATTAGCCAATGTCTCTGTTGTTCTAACAGTATATACTCTTCTTCTTTATTTAAATTTGGAAATCTGTATATAAATATACATCTATACATATATGTCGTAAAAAAAACTGGTAACATCGAAAATCAAATCCCTCCCCAGGAACATTTTAATTTCTTGCACAATTCCCAGTGGATCACCTACCCTATCCAGTCATGTCTAGTTTTGTGCTCCTTTTGAGCTAGTTTCTTACATTCACTTTTCATAGGATTACTGGCTTCTTCTCCATCACCTCATAATATACTCATGCTTCATCATCATTAATATCATTATAGCCTCGTCGGCTGGAGGGCTGTAAAATAAACTGACTATATCTCTGCAGAGGGGTACAATCTGATGGTGAGGCCCCAGTAATGCTGGAGCTTTGGGGAATGTAGAGTACCCCTTTACTATCATCGCTTCCAGGTCTACTCTAGCCCGGAGTGGTAGCACCTGAAAGGGTCCTATCAATGGGTCAAAGAGAACTGTTTGACCTTTAAATTGAGAGCAAACAAATGGCTTATGCCAAATTGAATTGTAATATCTTTCCAAGTACCATTTTTAAAGTCTTTGGTATGACGCGACCTGGGATTGAATCCAGGTCTCCCGGATCATTGGCGAACACTCTACCCACTGGGAAAATGAGCAATCGATAAAGTGATGGACTGCGGCCTCGAAGTAAGCAAGTTCGAACACCAGTAATACTATTACGTTAGAGATAAAGTCGCCGCTAACAGTTGTCCGAATACAATAAAATAAGTACTTATAAAAGTAAAAAAAGAACACAAACTAAAATAATACAAATTATTAGTCTTTTGACAGACACGCACAACAACAAAATTAAACACACACAAAAAAAAACAACAATAAAAGAATTTGTAGGTCTCTCTCTCTATATATATATATATATATTTCATCATCACCATGTCATGCCGCTAGTACGGATATCCCTGACCCTCTCTCGCCATTTCTCCCTATCGTTCATCGCCTCTGGCAGGTCTTCAGGGCTACATCCCGTATCCTCACAGAGCTGCTGTATGTAGGTTCTAGCTGGTCGTCTTGCTTTTGCTCGGCCATATGTGGGGGTCCATAGGAGTACATCACTTATAAACTCGTCTCTGCTTCTCCAGCAGTGTCCTGCGTGTCTGGTTCGTCTAACTTGGATAGTTTTCGTGATGGGAGGCAGGTGGCCGTATTGTTGGTGCTTTGTGGGGTGTTGCCACCAGGACTTATAAGTTTTATGTGAAACAATGGATTATGAATAGCAAGTTTACAATGAAATATTTTACGGATATAAGTAAATGAGTGTTTGCCAATGGTCCAGAAGACCTGGGTTCAATCCCAGATCGCGTCATACCAATAACTAGATACCTCCTTGCTTAACACTCAGCAATATAAGGTATGTATCAAGGGTAAATTGGAGCAATCCAGGGAAAGGAGTAGCACCCTCCCCTACACATCGGTGTAGTAGCTATTGAAAAAGAAGCCTTCTAGTCGCCCTCGACTTCAGTCGACAACTATATACCCAAGAAACGACTAACGTATTTTTAACACCTTTTCAATTGTATTCAGGGAGAATTTCCTCACCCACTGAATGTTTGTTGAACTCAGAAATAAAGGGAAAATATAAAAAAACGTCTTCATCTCCTATCTGTTACTATCTTCGTTCATATAATTCTTTTACGGTTTTCTTATCCAAGGAGTTACACTAGCAAGACAACGTGGGGGTAAGAATAGAATAACCTCAGAATGGAGTCAGATAGCAAACAGCAGCACAGCTTGCCCCCGCTAACCCCATATAATCTTGTGGATTTATATTTAAATCGTTCAAGGCTATTTTCCGTCAAAGGTCCTTCGTTGCTTTGCTTATAGTTTCTTCCCAATGTACATTTCCAGATTCCAAAGTTCAACTCAGTTTTTTTAGGAAAGGGGAATATCAAAGCAAGGAACAGGAAGTGACAAAGGGTCATAAACCCAGACAATTTGTCTAGCCCTAAGGGTGTTCTTCGGACTTACTAGTGCTAATTTTGTTGCAATCACTATTATGTATTTAATGCTGTTAAAAATTAGTGGCTTGTTAGAGAATAAGTGACAGCAAGTCTCTTTGTTCAAACTTTATTAGTGGCTTGTTAGAGAATAAGTGACAGCAAGTCTCTTTGTTCAAACTTTATTATTATTATTATTATTCAATGTGTATCTACATTTATTTCAAAACATTTTGAATATTGGGGTCCCATATACATACTTTACGTATGTTTACACACTCATTTAATTCTACACACACACACACAAACCTCCACGTAGATATTGTTATATAGTCATATGCCGTATCATAACAACACAATAATAAAGACTGACGCAATGATAAAGACGCACGCAGGAAGACTTCTTTAACAAAATATTTACCTCTCACTTTATTTGTAAGGGTACAAAAAGGTTGTGTGGGGTTTAACTGTGAGAGAGAGCTGGAGATCGAGCATAACTGCAATATTTTGACCCCACTGTTATGACCGTCACGTTGTGTCTTCCTTGTTCTCTTGATGCTCAACCGGAGGCCTAGGGGCTCACTCTGCTGGGTGCTGGCTTCCTTTTTTGCATCTTATCAGCAACTCATCAGGGTCCCAAGCCCCTTCGGCCTGGTGTGGCTTTCCCTACCACATCTCGTCTCCAACTGGCTGCCCTCAACTGGCTTGACTTCTGTCTTAACTGAGCTATATAATAGTTCAACGCCCACTTGATCGCCCACGCGATCTTTGAAATCGAATGTTTTATCGTCATCGAGCAGAAATAACTATCATGCAGTTCAGAGGTCACTCTCTTCCGGTGCGTCAGTCTATGAGAGTATCATGGGATTTTTTTTTTTACCTCGTCCCATTTCATCAGCCAATTTCCGCCCACGCGATTTCCTCTCATAACTGCCATTAGAATGTGTCACTTCCTTCCGGTGCATCACATTGAATGGCATTTTTGGCCGGGTCAAAAGGTCAAAACATAACAATATCAACTAACTTACAAAGAGTAAAAAAAATATAGATAGTTGCGAATTTCAATCAAGAAGATATAATAAATAACAACGATACTTGAAACCATTTAACTGTACGCAAACAAATAAGCCAAATCTTTCTTTCTTTTCTTTAATGTTAATCTCTTTCATATGATGCATATCTATTTAAATGTTTGCCCAGTCGGCTGGTGTTGAAGAATACACTGACTGCTTCTCTGCAGAGGGGTAAGACCCCTCCCCTAACGAGTGTTCTAGATATGACACTAAATAATCTTATGGTGAGGTTCCAGCAATGCTGGAACTTTGGGCAATGTGGAGTACCCCTTCATTGCAATTGCTCCCAGGTCCACTCTGGCCCGGCGTGGTAGCACCTGATAGGGTCCTATCTATGGGTTAAATAGAACTAACGGCATATTTATGCTCAACTGAATTGTTTGATTAAACTGAATAGCTTGAAATAGAAATATTTTTGACAATTAAACCGCACTTACATTTAAACTGCAGGCTCATGCTAAACTGAATTATTTCAAATAGAACTGTTTTTGACATTGAAACTGTACTTATACTAAACTGAATTGTTATATATAACTGCTTGAATAGTTTGAAATAGAAATGTTTTTGACAATTAAACTGTGTACTCATGCTAAACTGAATTTTTTAAATAGAACTGATTATTTTCATAAAAATGGATTTGGCGTCAAATAACCTACAAACCAACTATTGAACCCAACAAACCAACTATTTAAATGTGCGCAAACAAAGGACTGATATTAAATTGTTTCTGTTACATAGCAATACTCGAAACCTTTTCATTGTTTGCAAACAAAGAGTTTGGACCAAAATCAGCTTGAAAATGCTCGTTGTATGAAAAATGATCCTGGACGACAAATTTTAGTTATTACAGTTTTATTTACAAAAAACGGTGTTCCCAATTTAACATAGACTTGTGGGTGAAGGCAGCCGAGAATGCATCTAATGCAGGAAGCCTGAGCTCGTCCGCACAACGAATTCACCAGTCTAGAGTCTGTGCCTGTCCGTCGAAGCGAAACGGTGGAGTCTTTTTATGTCGTCTCAACCTCTTTGTCGCGTCAGAATCACTCAATAATTCACCAATCATAAATAGGTTGCGTTTGACTGAGTCTACCAAGATCGCTCTACATAGCTCTTGAATCTGGTCACCTCATAACTGGTACCAGCTCATATCATTACATTTAATAAAAAAAACAAATATTTTCGATTTTTTTTTTTTCAGTCAAGCTCTTCGTATTGTTTCTTAACTTTATAGAGTAAACAAAAACATATATAAGCAAACAATAAGCATTTGGACACTTCCTAACAACAAAATTTTACAAATGAAAAATGATAAAATCCACTTGATATTCCTGAAAAATAAAAAACGGGAAAAAAATGTTCGTTTTTTCAAAGGACCAGTAAAAAAATGCATCCATTTGATGATAAAGATTCTTTCTTTCTTACTTACTTTTTTTTGTGGTCATTTTTCGGCAAGTACGTTTCTTCTAGGTTTTGCTTTTTAGGGAATGAATAAAGGAAAGATTTTTTTTTCATTTTTCGAACATATATATATATATATATATATATGTGTGTGTGTGTGTGTGTGTGTGTGTTTGTGTGTGTGTGATTTGTACACACAATGTCTATAGTTTTTAGAACATTTTTTTTTCTGATATGGAGTTTTGTTTTTTTTTGTTTTGTCTTGTTTTTTTGTTTGTTTTTGTTTTGTTTGTTTATTTTGTTTTTGTTTGGGTTAGAGTTGGGGTTTTTTTTTTGGGGGGGGGTCACCGACACCAATATATCGAAACAGTTCCCAAGTGTCTATTCAATTCCATTGAAGTTTCCTTCCACTTCCATCACGGACACACTTATGATTAACGAACATTAAAGCAAAGCTCGTAATTTGGGAAAATCAACTCATTCATCCGACAAACTTGATCTGATTTTTTTTTGCATTTGTAAATTTAGACTTAATCAAAAAGGCAAAAACTTCAGATCTTCACCGACTGCTGATTCTCTCTTTTTCAATTAGCTGTTGATTTTAAGGACCCATATCTGAAATTGTACAAAACTCTTTATTGGCCACTCTAATATATTCCCAAATACATAAAAACTTATATATATATATATATATATATATATATATATATATATATATATATATATATATATAATGTGTGTGTAGTAGTCTATATTCGTAAATTATAAAGTGATTTAGTTCAAATAGATCAAACCCAAGTTTTTAAATCTACCTGGATTGCCCAGTCGGTTGGGGCTGTTGAATACACTGATTGCATCTCTTCAGTGAGGTAACAGCCCCAACAACTGTCCTGGATATAAAACTAAACAATCTGATGGTGAGGTTCCACATTTAAGCTGTGAACTTATGCTAAACTGAATTGTTTGAAATAGAACTGTTTATATGTATAAAAATGGATGTGGCATTAAATAACTTACAAAGGTTGATATGCCACAAAAGCCAAACAAACCAAATCAGCCTAAAATACTTTTCTTCCCTTTTTATAGATAGACTCTAAACATTCTTCACATTCCGTGTTACAAAATCATTCTTTTTATCAAAGCCCATAATAACGACTTAAATTATTTATATTTCTTTTGTTTTCCTGTATATTTAGCGCTCTATGTGACACTGCTCACTCCAATAATGCCTCTAAATATTCTTTATGAGGATTTCCTTGCATTCCCCAATTCCTATCAACTAATTTGAGGGGTGGTTCATCAATTGCTACAACATCTTCCTCTGGGTTGCTTTCACCCATTGATATCACTAAGGTAACTTGTAGCATCGGTCTATTTCTACCTTCTAAAATATTCCATTTATCAACCTTTGCAAAGATCTACTTTGCCCAGCCATTTCACACTTCGATCGTCCGTGTTGAGCAAGCACCGATCTGTTTGGGTGTGTTCTGGTTGTGGCGGCGGTCGATTGGCATCCTCGAGCCTCAGGGAGCTGTCCCCCTAGGCTTTAACCCTCCTTGGAGGGGTTAGGTTTATTTACCTGGTGCCTGAGGTGCCCCTTTTTAGGGGAATGCCGACGGGGCCCGATGCATTTTTGGAGCCGCCAGGCGCGTTTGGGCTATGGCCCTGTGCCCGGACCCACCTAAAAAAAATTTTGGTGAGACGGTCGACAAATACCACCTTTGCTAAGATCTACAGCGCGGGCTCTGATAATAACACCTGTAAACTGTTCTTTGATTTTTTTTACGAAACTAACCCGCTTCTTTCGATAATTATATAATATGGCTTACATCTTTTGATTAGAATTATTTTGGTTGTGACTTTTCAGACTGCTGTCCTTATCTTTATTGTTGTTAGTTGAAACACAACATTTCGGCTGCAGTATCCTCCGGCTTTCCTCGGGTGTCCCTTGTTTATCTGAGCATAGAAATGATTCAACCAGGGAATTAGGTTAATTAGTTTAATTTTTCTCTGGAGGTTCTTATAGTATACTGTTTCTCATATTTCAAAACTATTTTTTTAATTCTTTTTCGCTGCATATTCTTGTTGCTTTTCCGTAGCTTTAGATACGTTTTCTCCTCATAATAATCTAAAAGTCAAAAACTTAATTGTCTCGTTTTCATTGAATTTGATCGCTGCAAGAGTCTGATTCAAATGTATATCCCAGGATCGTTCCTTACCGGCCACGCTTTTCACTAATATATCGTGCATCGTGCAATGAAGCGTCTCTACCCTACCATTACTCCGAAAGTGGTAAAACGAAGTTGCATGTTCGATCCTAGATTTTTCCAGCGTTTCTTTCAGGATTTACGTTTTCCATGTTGTCATCTTCAACTATCTGTAATGGCGCACCGAAGCGAGGAAAAAGTTCATCTATCAATGGATGAGCGATAACTTCATCTTTTTTTATTATTTGGAACGGTGAGTAGCCAAACATTGAACAAATCTATAAAACTAACAATATACTTATAATTTATCCATTGAAGAGTGTTCAACGCTATTAAGTCTCAACCTGCTCGAGAGAATAGAAATATATATTAGCAAATGGTACGTACTTAAGGGTAGGCGGGTATCCGACTACAAATTTCCAAATCGGTCGACAAGCAACCAAACTGATTTGTTTAATATAGAACTGTTTTGACATTTAAATGTGTGTAAACAAAATCTGTACTTATACTAAACTGAATTAGAACTGCTTGACTAAACTGAATAGCTTGAAATAAAATGTTTTTCACAGTTAAACTGTACTTACATTTAAACTGCGTGCTTATCCTAAACTGAATTGTTTGAAATAGAACAATTTTCATAAACTGTACTTATTGACAATTAAACTGCGTACTCAAGCTAAACTGAATTGTTTGAAATAAAACTGTCCATTTGCATAAATTGGGATTTAGCGTTAAATAACCCATAAAGGTTGATATGCCATAAAACCCAACCAACCAACCAACCAACCAACTTCCTTTTCTTTCATCAAGGAAATTCGATATGGTTTTTTTCTTATCTAATAAGGCGATGGCTATCCGTACCTGTCTTCATTTTTATTATATCAATTCTACCGAGATATTCGTAGCCACAGATAAATCTATTTCTAATAATTTTTAGGTGGTAGCCATAAATTCACTAGGATATTTGGATCTTTCTTACAACAACCCTTACAACTACTACAACTTGATACTGTATTTATGTTGACGGCTGGAAAGATATTACCTACTTCACACTCTTGTCGAATCCTGACAGTTTGATGAATGCTATCGAAATAACTACGGGTATTTTTTTTTCTTTTGGTTATTCATCTTTATTATTCGCCAATGGCCCGGGAGACCTGGGTTCAATCCCAGGTCGAGTCATACTAAAGACTCAAAAAATGGTACTTGATGCCGCCTTGCTTAACACTCAGCATTATAAGGTAAGGATTAAGGGTAAAGTGGAGCAATCCAGGGAAAGGAGTAGCGCCCTTCTCTACACCTTGGTGTAGTAGCTACGAAAAGGGATCCTTCGGGTCACCCTCGACTACGGTCGCCAACTTTACTTTACTTATTAATGCATTCGTCATTAAAATGGAAAATTACTCAGATACCCCGAATCTATTTGTTCTATATAATTTCGTTGTTCTTTGTCGAATTTATTTCTAATTTTGACCAAACATACAGTGACTGATGGAAGTTTTAATATGGTATGGAAGGCCATCCACGCAATATTTGCTATGAGAACTGACTCATGTATTTTTGATGAATAAGATTCCTAAATCGTAGTATACGTGGGCTATGTTTTTTTTTTTTAACCAATCTCGTCTTAAAATAATGTTTCTGTTCAAATTATGTACAACATAAAATCCGTGTTTGGTTGCTCGTCGACCGATTTGGAAATTTGTTGTCAGGTACCGGCCGACCCTTAAGTCCGTACCATTAGCTATTTGCTGATTTATCTTTCTATTCGCTAGAGCAGGTTTAGAGTTAATAGCGTTGAACACTCTCCAATGGATAGATGAAGTTTCTGCACCGGGATCTAACAACGTTTTATAGATTACGCCATCAATATTTATTGTAATAGTACTAAGATTTCCTATTGCACTTATTCTAAGCGTCGGCAATCCTCCTGTCTGTCATGTGACCTTCCTACGAACGGACCGCACTAGTTTTCCTGAACTATACAGTGTCTCTGCACCTGTCTTATACGGTCACATTTTCAGGTGATTGGTGCCCAGTTAGTGTTGTAAAGAAGAGAGGACACCTCTCTGTATAGAATGGGCAATCATTTTTGAATACGAGCATTGACGGTGTTGGCCGAGGCCCAGCTTTTCCTAGTGAGAGCGGTTGGAAAGTCCGCCCTCCTTGCGAAAGTTGCCGAGATTCTCCCCAGACTATACCTGCTTTGTGGGACCAAGTTTATTGCTAGGTGCCTGAGGTTCCCTATAAGTGGGATGCCGACGGGACTAAGAAATTTTGCACTTGCCTGCGCATGGGTTTTCACCTGTATGAGGTCCCCACAGTGAGACGGCCTTGTGCCATATTTCAGCATGGTAGGGTGTTGGATAAATACCAGTTTTTCCTCGCGGCATACCCCTGTTAACTCATCCTTGTACGTCTTGTAAAATAAACTCTTTTCATTATAAGTTACGATTTGAGTTAGTATTTCAATAAGCCACCCCTGTAACATTACAATAGTTTGAAACTCAATGATCTGGCAGCCGTTTTAGTTGTCATCTAATATCAGATGGCACTTCCCTCATATTTTGTCTACCATTCGGCCTTCTATCCAGATTTCTATTTCTATGTACTATCTGTATATAAGGTTCTTGCTTATAAGCCTCGATTTCGATTGCCTGGTAAAAGTTTCCACATCGAGGTTTCTACCAACGCTATCCGAACAGCTTCCAGATTTGTCGGGTCCTGTCACATTATTATTGTCTGTATCCCCATACTAACTATATTAACTAATTGCTTTCCCTTTTCTGGACCTATATTTGGTTTGACTAGAAAAGTCTTACGAAATAGAGAGACATCCCTATATTTGTATTCTTCAATACACTCCTCTTGTTGCTATCAGATGGTTAATAGCCACTGTAATATAACCATAGAATTTACAGATTCTACATCAAACGATTAGTGCCTTCAAATCACACCAAGTTGCACCAGTCCGCCGCCCTCCCCGTGAATAATTAATATACCATATGGGCTTTTCTTTCCTTAAGTATTTCAGTGACCATAAAATGCTTTCTACTCCTCTCCTCAACGCTAGGAACATTTTTTTGTCCACCAAACCGTGTAATATTTTTAAAAAGATATAGCAAGTAACGGATTATTTGAGATTCCCACACCTTATATTCTAATTCTATTAGTTTAGCGCAGGTATGGGCAAACTGTGGCCCTCGGGTCGCATGCGGCCCCCTGCACTGTTTTGTGAGGCCCGCGGGAGCCTCTAAAAACATTTTAGAAGATAAAAATAACACTTGTACTTGTACTTGAATCGAGATTAAATTCTTTTGATTTTAAAAGATGCAGCTCTTTAATAATTTATAATCTAGTGATGCGACCCTCCTACCCAAAAGTTTGTCCACCCCTGGTCGAGTGCGAAAGTTCGTTTTCCAGATTTCGCGGTCTATGACGGGAAGGAAAAGAGAAACATCAATTAAAAAATCGAAGACGGCGCTGACTGGGACTGTTTTTTTTTTTTTTTTTTTTTCTGGTTGTTGACTCCGAGTTTGAGTCATCGAATCGAAGATTATTGTCAATCACGGCAGCAAAATAACCCCATAAGCATTAGAGCTTAGACCAACCCCTGACTGATATGGCAAAACTTTCTAGGAAAGAGAATGTTCCAAAACTTTTAAACCGAAAGAAAAGAAAAATACCTTGGGAAAGTATTTGTTATCATTCTTTGTATTTAGAAACCTGCATCAATGAAATTTGACCGACACTTTCATTGCACAAAATGTTTGGTTAAGATTCGTTCAGGCTTTTAATCTCAATGTGGACACGTACTTATCTATTAGATAAATACAAAAGTTTTCAGTGATCTTTTGGGGGAAAACTAGAAACTAAATACAGTTTCTTTTATCGTTTTTGTTGTTATCTTTATGCTGGAAACTTTTGCACAAACCTAAGGGTAGATGAAATTGCACACCCTTGGGAAAGCTTTCCCATGAGAATTTTTCAGGAAATAATTTTTAAAAAATATTTTTTTTATAAAAATCAAAAGACGATGTACCCAATTTTGTTTGTAAACCACAACTTAAAGTTTCACGGATATTATATTCGGCGTTTAACCGATGATTTATTTCATTTTACTCAATGTTTCGTTTTATAACAGTTATCTTGAAGGATTGCCTGGAGGAACGAATTGGAAATCCTGTGATTGTTTTTCAAGAATTCCATTTTGTCTTGATTTCAATTCACTGGGCCACTGAATGGGAGCGTTCTCTTCCTGTGGGCTATTGATCAACTCCTCTTTTCTTCTCTGATCAACTAAAGAACGCTGATTCAACGGTTTTTGCAGATCTTCGATACTGTTACTGTCATGTCTTATCGACATGTCATTGTTCTGACCAACAATTTTATTGAGCGGGCCGAAGTGATTTTCACTTCTGAATACCACCTGATTCTGCGACTCAAGTTGATCCATCTGTTCCTGTGGGCTATTAATCAACTTTTCTTCTCTTCTCTGATCAACCAAAGAACGCTGATTAATTGGTTTTTGATTATTGATACTATTACTGTCATGTTTTACCGATATGTCATTGTTCTGATCAATTAATTTATTTAGCGAGCGGTAGTTACCTTCACTTCTGAATACCGCCTGATTCTGCGGCTCAAGTTGAACGTTTTGTTGCTGTTGGCTATTGATCAACTTCTCTCCTCTTCTCTGATCAACAAAAGAGCGCTGATTCAACAATTTTAGCTGCTCATTGATATTAAAAGCGTTATGTCTTATTAATCCGTCATTGTTCTGACCAACTATTTTATTGAGCATGCCGTTAGTATCTTCAATTTTGAATGCCGTCTGATTCTGCGACTCAAGAGAAGCTGCTGGCTGGTAATTAGCGTTATTTCTAACCTGTTGTAAATTGATCTTTTGTTTATTGTATGTATTCCCACTTTGAGATTGAGCCGGTCTTCTGTTAAACGAATCAGGAACGAGCAGTTTCAGCAATTTGAACCTGCCTCCAGACTGGATATTTAACCTTTCTCTGTCGTAAAAATTATTGTTTTGTCCGTGCAACTGATCATTCTTGAGTTGATAGTTGGTCAATTGATTATTAAAAAGAGGTTTGTATATCGGACCAGCTTTCCTCGCTAGAATATTATAAGCATTCCTTGGTTGTTGGTTGACACTATCTATTGGTCCATTTCTTGCTATAAAATTCCCTCGAGAAGGTATGTTTATTAGCTGACGTCTTAACAAGGGCTGACCAAGTTGCAATAAATATTTTCCAAGAGCACTTTTTCGGCTCTGAAGCAGTCGATCTTTGAGCGATTCTTTGAGTAAAGCATTTCTCAATACAGATCTATACCGTGATAGAATTGGGGATTCCTTGTAACTATTTCTCCTCTGCTGTTGAAGAATATCATTTCCTTTATATTTCCCATTGATAAAACTATTTGATTGGGGAATATTTTGTTGAGCATCGCTAATAGAAAACCTTTTAGAAACTCCCTTTCTCTGTTCTCGAAAACTTTGAGCCATGATTCGTTGGAGCGGTGAACTTTTAAGTAAATTCCCTTCTTGTCGATAGCCCTCAATATCTGGCCCGTTATACTTGAATTTTTTCGCCCTTAGTAGATTTAATAATCGATTTCGTGCAATCATAACAAGTTTATCTGTTTGCTTAGAACTATTTGGTTGTAATGATTCATTATTTTGAAGCATGTGATTTACCCTGATTGTTGTAACAATATGTTTTCCAAAAAGAAATTCGGTCTGATTTTTTACATCGCCAAGTTTGTCTTGTGGCAAATCCACGATTGCGGGTTGACGAAAGACGACTCTCTTTCGGAAGAAATCGTTTTTAAGCCTATTACTATTGTCTATTTCATTAATTTCAGGTGATATAACGTTCTCTGAACTGATACTATTATTATCTGTGTCACTATGGTATACAGTTGATTCAAGAAGATCAGAATCTTTTGTAAGGTTTCCTTCTTGCGTTAAATTAAGCAGGCGACTGTGAGAAACGTTGCTTTCTGTAACAAAACCTCTATTTTCTTCGTTTTCGTTTTCGTCTTCGTTTTTGGTATTTTCCTTTTTTAATCCATAAAAATATCCAAAATACGGGTGATTCATTTTCATATGTTCAAGGTCGTAAATCTCTTCTGGTTGCAGTTTGTTGGCATAAATTTGTCGTCGATTTGTGTAGATCCCATTCTGCTTATTCGAAGAGAGCATGATAGAACTGAAAATTAACATTAGGATTAGCCAAAATATAATGAGGCCGCTGAAAAAAATCTTCCAATTCTTGTAGGAATAGATTTTCGAACTGGGTATGAGATACATTTCACTGGGTTGATTTTGGGTGCTCAAATAACAGCGCAAATTAAATTCTGAAGAGAAGAGGAAAGAAAGTTTATATTAGGAAAGACTTTAAAACAACATTTACAAAAATTGTTACAAAATCTAAAAAAAGAAAAATCTCTCATAACATTTTACTAGCAAGTAGTGAGAAGTATTGTAGGATTTTACAAGCAAATAGTGGTAAGTATACAGAAATAAAACAGGTTCAAAAGTTTGAGCAATGAAAAATTACATCTAATTAATAAAATTCTGAAAAGGAAAGGAAATTTATGTTAGGAAAGGCTTTAAACTACGTTTATAAAAATGTGGCAAGATCAACCCTTTTGCTGTGCGAACAGATTTAATGTACTTTTGGTCATTGAATAAAAAAGTTTGCAAATAAAAAATTCATTGGAGTTTCACAATTACAATACTAAAATATATTATTGGCGACGGATGGAGGAGGTTATGGTACAAGTGAAATTTTTTTAGAACTGAGTTATATCGAACAAGAAGCTCTTTCAAGGGTATATCTAAAATCTTAAGATTAAATCTACGATCTAAGATTACATCTAAGATTAGATCTAAGATCTAAAATTTTAAGTAATTTATACTAAATTTGCTTCTCGCTCTTACTCACTAAGTATGTTTGAGTAAATTGAGTTGCCCACCGTACCAAAAGGTTTATTTTTTAAAGAAGAAATTCTCTGATTACAGGATTTTACAGCAAGTAAAACTTGTTCAAAATTATATTCTGTGAGCAAAAGTTTATTTAGTTATCCGCAGTCGGAAATTCTGTCAGATCATTGAAAGTTAATATCTGACAAAGGCCTCGGAGGAGCCGACTGAGATAGAAACGATCAAATTGGTGGTGCCTGTGGTGTAATGATTATCGTCGTAGGAAATGGACACGCGAGTTCAAATCCTGGACGAGACTGATTGCATTTCACATAGCACTAACCCCCTTGGGAAAGGTGTGAATCCAATTATTCTCCCTCTAGCTATGGGTAAATAGTAGGACAGACTGAGCTCTTCAGCCTTGGTGAAGCAACTAGTCTAGGAGAAGGAAAACTCTGAATTCAAACCTGTTAAACTCCGTTTAAAAATTGACCTTGAGTCATATCCTGCCCGAGCGGAGGGGTTGGTAAATATGGATAGAAACGATCAAATATGGTCGTCGAAGAAGTAACCCTGAAACATTTATTTCCTCAGTAAACAGACTGGTGTCCTTGTGGTGTAATGGTTTACGCGCTGGAAAGCAGAATCGTAGTAAACGAGTTCGACTTCCAGTCGCTCTATTGCGTTCACTTTCGGACAAATACCCTTGGGAAAGGTATAAACCCCCTTATCCTCTCAGCTATGGGTTAAATAGTATCACTGCTGTTTTTCTAGAGAGATGGCTTTGGCATTAAATAACCGATAAAGTTTGATATGCCATTAAACCAAAGAAACCGAAACCAAACCCAATAATCAGAGTCGAGTAAAGGTAAGAAATTATGCCCAAATGATTGACCTTTGAGAGGGGGTATAACCAGGGAGGGTGGGGAGACCAGAAACAATACACAAATTATAGGGGCTTTTAGAGGTGAGACTAAAGAAAGATCAGAAATCATGGTCAATGACGTTCTCTTACGGACAATTACCCTTGGGAAAAGTATGAACCCCCTTATCCTCCCAACTATGGGTTAGATAGTACCACTACTGTTCTTCTAGAAGGATGGTTTTGGCATAAAATAACATACAAAGGTTGATATGCCATTAAACAAAGAGACCAACCAAACTTAGATACCTCAGTTTTATTAAAGTCATACGAGAGATATGGAGTATTGAAATAAAATTTTCTAATATCTTAACTTCATTGCAAACTTTGAACAACGATGCTCGGTAGAATTACACACTAATGTATTTGCTTTTATGAGAAAGACTTTAAGATACGTGACACAATTATTTAGATAGAAGAACAGCGTATGTAGAATTATTCAACGTGAATTAGTTTTTTTTAGAAAGGTTTTCTATTCAAACTTCATACAGGACAAAATTATTTGGATAGAAGAATAGACTTAAAATGTGGTTGGTTTCATTAAAAACTACAAATATCATAGTTGACAATGGTCGGTGGCAGGCAAGTTAATGATATTACAGCAGTGAACAGGGCATGACATTTAATATGAAACATTTACATATACAGAAAGAAAGATTTTAGAAGCCAATAGGCTGAAGTCACAGCTGACTCACCGTTGTGATCTAAACGTTGCTCCAAAAGACATATAAAACTGAATTCATGGATTTTTTGGAGACCTTCAGTCTATGTGAGTTTCGGATATTCGTAAGCTGATATTTAATCCGATTAAAGATTCCCTGCTTTTGACCAGGATCTTTGGATGTCATTGATACTTTATATTTGTATAGATATTATGTATGTATTCGTTTATTTTCTTTGTTTAATTGCATATCAATCTTTCTGGGTTATTAAATGCCAAAGCCATCCTAGTAGAAGGACATGGCCTAGTCGGCTAGAATTGTAGAATACATCGACTGCATCTCTGCACAGGGGTAAGACCCCGCAACAAGTGTCCTGCATATGGCACTAAACAATCTGATGGTGGGACTCCTGTAATGCTGGAGCTTTGGGGAATGTGGAATAACCCTTCATTGCCATCGCTTCCAGTTCCACTCTGGCCGGGAATGGTAGCACTTGATAGGGTCCTATCAATAGGTCAAATAGAACCGTTTGACATTTAAACTGAGTGCAAACAAATAACTTATCCTAAATTGAATTGGTAGAAATAGAACTGTTTGATCATTTAACTGTGTGTATCTCCAAAATTTATTTACAAATAAATAGCTATGGGTAAATAGTAGGACAGACTGGGTTCTTCAGCCTTGGTGAGTCAACTAGTCTAGGAGAAGGAAAACTCCGAATTCAAACCTGCTAAACTCCGCTTAAAAATTGACATTGTGTCATATCCTGCCCGAGCGGAGGGGTTGGGTAAATAGAGTATAAGAGTCTGTAATAAATTCATAATGATACTAAGAAAGTGAATTTTGTCTTTATATAATTTTTTTAGGTCTACACATTTTGAATGTTGATGTATTATTAATCCTAAACTACTTATACATCAATAGCCATTTCTATTGAGCACTCATATTGGATACTCCTACCCCTTGGATTTCCTCCTTGGATCATATATATATATATATATATATATATATATATATATCAGTGGCGACTCTAGCCTATTTTTGCTACTCGTGCCCCCCCCGCGCCCTCTGTCAACTTCATGTTTATGCGTAAGTATGTGTCTACGATATACACAGACACAGCTAGTAGTTTCAATTTCGCTTAAAATAAAGATTATTTGTTGAAAATGTATTCAAATAAACAAATTTTAGTTACAGAATGTAATATATGCAACATTCATTAAAGAAATAGAGATCTGTTCGTGAAAAAACGAATTAAAACACGCCGTTTAACCAACATTTACCATAGCGATGATGATGACGTCGGCGACGGCTATAATCTGCTATCTCTCTCTCTCTCTCTCTCTCGGTCCCTCTCCCTCTTCCCAAGACAGGCGTCAGCAGTCACATTGTGCTAATTTTTTTGAGCACGGTATTTTGACTTGCTTTTGCCATTGGCTACAGCCAAAAGCGAGATTTCTCTAACATTACTGTTATTATAAGGGTCTTGTGCTTGGCACGGATTACGCGTGTTCAAATTTATAGCCGATTTTATGGGATGTTTAATGGATCTGACGGTGGCCGGACAAAGACCATCCGTTCAAAACAGCATCGTTGTATTATTCCCAGATATATTTATGAACTTTTGGCTACTTAGTTATCGAAACTTGAATAGATACGTAATTTAATTGGGATCAACTAAGTATGTTTGCTTGAAATTAATGGATGATTTTTAATCCATTTTGAATAACATTGACCGAGTTATTTGTCGTGCCGGGCACGAGTAGCACTAGTCCCATCTCCGCCCCTGATATAAATATAGGCATGGACAGCTATCAATAGGCTATTGGTTGTATGGAAGTCAGACCTGACCGATAAAAAGAAGTGCAGTTTCTTCCAAGCAGCGGTCATATCGATACTGCTATATGGATGCACCACATGGACGCTAACCAAACTTATGGAGAAAAAACTTGACGACAATTACACAAGAATTCTGCGAGCAATATTGAACAAGTCCTGGAGACAGCACCCCACAAAACAGTAACTGTACGGCCACCTACCACCCGTCTCGAAAACTATCAAAAATAGACTAACCAGAGATGCGGGACACTGCTTGAGAAGTAGGTACTAGCTCGTAAGTGAAGTACTCCTGTGGACCCCTTCCCATGGACGAGGAAAGGCAGGACGCCCAGCTCGAACCTACATACAGCAGCTCTGTGCCGATACTGGATGTAGCCCAGAGGACCTGCCAAAAGCAATGGACGATAGGGAGGGGTGGCGAGAAAGGGTCAGAAATATCCGTGCTGATAGCGTGACATGATGATGATGATGATATATATATATATATATATATTATAACAGTGTTGGTTGTCGATAGATCACTAAATCACTTTGTGGGTTTGTGTTGAACCAAGTGCAATATAATATGGAGAGTGCTCAATATCTAGGATAGAGCTATTATAAAATAATAATAGATAAATTTATATTAGATATAAATATATTTAATTCGTGGAATTTAGACTGCGATCCCTGGGTTTCATGGAGTTTTTTTACAAAACAACAATCATCAGACAGTTAAGAAAATGAAATGAATCGAAAATCGAAAAAATACGAAAAAAATACAGTCAAAACCGTTGTGGTTTTGCATGATTTTTTTACGTGTTTTTTGTTTTTAGGTTTTTTTATTTTTATTGTTTGTTTTTTTTTTAATTTTTTTTTTTTTTTTTTACATATGGTAAGTGTGTGAGTGTGTGTGCGTGTGCGTGTATGGATTGCAGTTGCGTATTAATGCATGTTTGTATGAGTTGTATAAGCGGATGTGAATTCGTATTTATTCGTATAAAATATATATATATATATATATATATATATATATATATATATATATATGTGTGTGTGTATGTGTGTGTGTGTGTGCGCGTGTATGTGTTATTCAAGGGGAACAACTCTGTCAACATGTGTTAACCTGAATGATTCATTTAAAAAAGAAAATACACTTTCAATATAGAACTCACCGAATAATGCGATGATAAGCTTAAACGCTAACTTTTGTTTATTTACTTTTACTCTTGTTTTTTGTTTGTGGGTTGTTGTTTTTGTTTTTGTTTTGTTTTTGTTTTTTTGTTTTTTGTTGCTGTTGATTTCGTTTTTAGGCTTTTTTTGTGTGTGTGTTTTTTGTTTTTAGGTTTTTTTGATTTTTATTGTTTGTTTGTTTTTTTTTTATTTTATTTTTTTACATATGGTAACGGCTTGAATTCTGGAACAAAAGACGCAATGATATATGCTGTTTTATCGCATATCAAACCTCGGGGGTAGTTTCATGCCAAATTCAGTTCATATATATATATATATATATATATATATAGTGATACCAAATAGAATTATGAGTTATGAATATTAGATGTCAATACTTGAAACCATTTAACTAGGTGCAAATAAATGAGTTATTTCAACTCATTTAAAAATAAAGTTACCTGCAAAATATTCGCTTACACACACACACATATTTATTTGCACCTAGTTAAATGGTTTCAAGTATTGCTATCTAACTCTAATAATTTGATTTATCAAGTTTTAGTAAAAGTAAAGTTGGCGACCGTAGTCGAGGGCGACCATAGTCGAGGGCGACCAGAAGGCTCCCATTTAAATAGCTACTACACCGAAGTGTACGGGAGGGCGATACTCCCTTCCCTGGATTGCTTCACTTTACCCTTGATACGTACCTTATATTGCTGAGTGTTAAGCAAGGAAGTATCAAGAATCATTTTTAAAGTCTTTGGTATAACGCGACCTGGGATTGAACCGAGGTTTCCAGGACTATTGGCGAACACTTTACCCACTAGGCCAATGAGCTGAAGTATTTATCAAGCACTCCTGTATAATATAAATGATTCATGAAAGGCTGTATGGTTTCAAATAATTAATGATACCCTTAATAAATGATTGAACAGTTCTATTTGACTCATAGATGGAGCTACAACAAAGTGAACCTGGAAGTAATGGCAAAGAAGAGACACTCGACATTCCAAAAAAGTTCTTAGACTCGAGCCTTACCCTCCAATGCAGTTTAGTGTCATACTCAGGACACGAGTTAGGAGTTCTTACCTCTTTGCAGAGGTTCACTTCGGGTATCCTATTGCCCCAGTCGACAAGGCAGGATGATATACGCATATATTTCGAGCTAGCTAGCGAGCTTGCAAGCAAGCAAACCAGATAGATAGATAAATAGATAGAAATGGTATGTACTGAAAGACAAAATGTTTTCGGAAATAGGACCTTCTTCAAATAAAATCAATGGCAAAGTTTTTTCTTTTTTTAACTAGATTCAAAGAAACATCTGTTGCAACATGAATTTAAAAACGAATTTAAATGTCAACCTTTTCTCATCTATCTTATTTTGAGTGTAATCAGTTTAAAAAATCAAAATCCTAACTTTGTATTTGTTTTATTAATGTTAAAAAGGTTTCTTTTAATTGTGCCTCTAAATTTTTTCCGAAAAAGATATTTTTCAAGCAAGACCTGAGCTTTCAAAATTTTTTTGCATTAATTTCACAGTTCTTTAAAATAAGATTTTTGCGATACATTATTTCAGTCTTGCTTGTTAACCCAAATACATTGGGGTGGATTAGAACAGCGAATATATTTGGAGGATTTTCTCTTCCAATATCATTACTGCTGATTGTGGATGGATATGAACATAGATAGATAGATAGATAGATAGATAGATAGATAGATAGATATGGACAAAATGACATAGATAGATAGATAGATATGGACAAAATGACATAGATAGATAGATAGATAGATATGGACAAAATGACATAGATAGATAGATAGATAGATATGGACAAAATGGCATAGATAGATAGATAGATAGATAGATAGATAGATATGGACAAAATGACATAGATAGATAGATAGATAGATAGATATGGACAAAATGACATAGATAAATAGATAGATAGATAGATAGATAGATATGGACAAAATGACATAGATAAATAGATAGATAGATAGATAGATAGATAGATATGGACAAAATGACATAGATAGATAGATAGATAGATAGATAGATAGATAGATAGATATGGACAAAATGACATAGATAGATAGATAGATAGATAGATAGATAGATATGGACAAAATGACATAGATAGATAGATAGATAGATAGATATGGACAAAATGACATAGATAGATAGATAGATAGATATGGACAGACTGACAGATTTGATTTGATTAGCTTTCTTTATTTAATGGCATATCAATCATCGTGTGTTATTTAATGCCAAAGCTATCTTAGTAGAAGAACCACAGTGGTGCGATTGAACCCATAGCTGGAGAGAATAAGGGGATTCACAACTTTCCAATGGATATTAGTCCGAAAGTGAACCTATAAGCGCGACTGGGGTTCGAACTCAGTTATTATCCAACACTTTATCCACTACACCACGGGGACTTCTCCGATGATTGTGAATCCACAAGCGGCAATGAGGCAAAACGAGGGAAAAATGCGAAAAACTATTCAACATTTATTATAAGTAGTGAAAGGTGTAATATATTCTCTTGGATAAGAATGTAAAGAAGTTTCTTTCCTTTGTCTAATTGTGTTGCTGTCTGCCTTTGTCTAGCAGTCTTCCGGCTGGTTCCGTTCTTTTGAAGAGAATAAGAAGGAAAGGCAAATATGAACCGTATCCAAACTTCTCAACAAGCGACCCTACAGAAAGTCATGAAGATTGCGATTCAAAATAGCTTCGGACTTCTTGCCTATACAGAGGAGTGTGCATATGCATATTTACCAACCCCTCCGCTCGGGCAGGATATGACACTAGGTCAATTTTAAGCGAACTTTAACAGGTTTGAATTCAGAGTTTTCCTCCTCATCAAGGCTAAAGAACCTAGTCTGTCCTACTATTTACCCATAGCTGGAGGAAGAATAATTGGATTCATACCTTTACCAAAGGTATTAGTGCTATGTGAAATGCAATCAGTTTCGTCCAGGATTTGAACTCGTGTCGACGTGCCCATTTCCTACGACGATAACCATTACACTACGGGCACCTCGACATATGCATATGGATGAGAGTGAAATATCTGGCCCGGTTTGTTCATAAGAGTTCGGCCCCTCAGTCAAATCTATAGTCGATAACTGTTGGAGACACCAACAGCACAGGACTTGTTACTAAAGACTATAATAAATAAAAGAAAGTGGGATGTAAGTAAAGATTTACCTATATTTACTTAAGATCTGAGAAAAAGACAGAAACGGGATATATAGATAGAGGGGTCGACAAATAGGTAGATGGATTTTCATTCAATTTACGTTTCATATATATCTTTTTTACTTAAATTTATATTTGTACCACACACACACACACACACACACACATACATATATATATATATATATACATATATATATATATATATATATATATATATATACCAAGCCCTCCGCACGAACAGGATGTGACACAAGGTCAATTTTTTAGTAGAGTTTAACAGGTTCGAATTCAGTTTTCTTTCTTCTAGACCAGTTGATAGACCAAGGTTGAAGAGCCAGTCTGCCCTACTATTTACCCATTGCTGGAGAGAGAATAATTGGATTCATACCTCTTCCCAAATGTATTAGTGCTACGTGAAATACAAAGTTTCGTCGAGGATTTGAAGTCGGAATACCATGTCTTTGTCCAACGAAGCTAAATATTGCACCAAAAACGCCTACCATGTGTGTGTGTGTGTGTGTGTTAATATTTATGATGTAAAAAAAAAGTAAAGTTGGCAATCGTAGCCGAGGGCGACCAGAAGGCTCCCTTTTCAATAGCTACTACACTGAGGTGTAGGGGAGGACGCTACTCCTTTCCCTGGATTGCTCCACTTTATCCTTGAAACGTACCTTATATTCCTGAGTGTTAAGCAAGAAGGTATCAAGTACCATTTTTAAAGTCTTTGGTATGACGTGACCTGGGATTGAACCAAAGTCTCCCGGACCATTGGCGAACACTTTACCAACTAGAGTGCTCAATATCAGGGAAAAGGTTGAAATAGCGTGGACATAGTTAACAGCATTTGGTAACTGTCGGTATTCGATCGTCGGACCAGATGCTTGGACCAGCAATGGCATAGACGTGAAACTAAGAGTAACTAAGTTCCGTTGACTTTATTTATAGGAGCAACACCTCAATGCACCAACTGTAGGGGCAACTTACTTCTTATCTCACAAATTTTCCAAGTAAGACGGACAAGACATGCGAGGCGAACTTATAAGCGACGTTCTATTATGGACTACTACACATAGACACACCAGTGCTGGGCAACAACAACAACAACAACAACAACAACAACAATAATAATAATCAACCAAAAAAAATCTGCAAAATTGTCGACTTTGCTGTCTCGCAGACCATAGAATAAAACTGAAAGAATGTGAAAAGAGAGATAAGTACCTCGACCTTGCTAGACAATTGAAAAAACTATGGAACATGAAGGTTACAATTATACCAATTGTGATTGGTGCTTTTGGTACAGTAACTAAAGGATTATTAAAGGGCCTGGAAGATTTGGAAGTTGGCGGCCGAGTGGAGACCATCCAAACAACAGTATTATTGAAAACGGCCAGAATACTGAGAAGAGTCCTGGAGACTTGAGGAAACTTGCAGTCACTCAATCTCCAGGGAAAGACCATCAGCTAATACTTGAAATACTAGAAAATGATCGATATATCATTGTAGAAGTAATAAATTAACAAATCACACTATTAATACACACACACACACACACACACACACATATATATATATATATATATATGTAGCAGCGTAAATAACGGGACCACCCTTCCCAGAATACCCCACAAACTCGACCACCCTTCCCATCATCCCCTCACAACAACATATAAAGGGATACCCACCTCGCGGGAACGTCTTGGTTTGTTGATTGAATTGACGAGAAACTGGCAGTTACCTAGCGCCGTTGACTCTACATTAGATATTAGCCCAAAAGTGAACGTCATAGTACGACTGGGGTTCGAAATCGGGATGGATAGATAGATAGATAGGAGAGAGATCGATGACTAAGAGTGTGAAAGGTAGTGATGAAAAGATACGATGAAATCATTTACTTACCTTAGCGTAACACAAGTGACGATCACTGAAAACCAAATTCACAAGCAATATTCTTGCTAGCCTAACTTGACCAGTGACGAAAAAAAATAGCTTAAAATTGAGTTTTAGCCTATACGTAAACAGCTTATTTGTTAGAGAGAAAATGACAAATCTGTGAAGTGTTTCTTTCCTTCTCTATTTTTTAGGCCAGTAACAGCTTCTGGTTATGACACAACAACAACAGCCAAAAACAATGCTCACACACACACACACACACACACACTCTCTCTCTCTCTCTCTCTCTTTCTCTCTCTCTCTCTCTCTCTCTCTCTCTCTGGGTTGTTTTGATTTTTATTTATAATATAGAAAAAGCAATAAAAGTTGGTGTTATCTACAATAGCAAAGACATGTATTGCTCATATTAAAATGAAGTCATATAAAAGTACATTTAGATTTTTATATGGTGTACCAATTACGAGATCATGAAATTTCTTTTTAACCCTTTGGCAAGAACATAATATTTTTGTCCATGTAGAGAGGGTGAATTATTTAAGTCAGGGCAGTGGGGCCTCAGAGCGGTGTTTTTAATACACTGACACTGAATTTGTCAACGAGCAGTTAACAAAAACAATAAAAATGTCGCTCCAACGGTGTACCGTTGGCAAAAGGTTTCAATTTTCTTTGCTGAATGGCATATCAAACTTTGTAGGTTATTTAATAGCAAAAATATCCTTATATAAGAATGACACTGACACTATAACGCCATGGGTATTGTTTGATTCATACTTTCCAAATAGTATAAGTCCGAAAGTGAATGTAATAGTGCTACTGGACTTCGAATTCGGATACTTCTGCAACGCAATCTAGCTACGGAACCACGGGGAACACATGTAAAAATGAATAAATATCAAATTAGATACATAAAACAAAACAAGATAACTGCTTTTAAATGTTTTCTTGTGTTAAGAATATAGACAAGGTCAAAAGCTTCTCATCTAAACTTTACGAGTTACTCCTATAATTTCTTTAAACGATTCCTATTCATTTCTCTTGACAATTATGCCTTGTGGCGCTATTGGTAGTACGTCTGACTCCAGAGCGTTACGTGTTCGAATCGCGTCGGGTTCCAACGCTTTTCATCTTTACTTTACTCGTAACTCTTAAAATTTCTTTTCATCGCTTACGACAATTGGGCCTTGTGGCGCTATTGGTAGCACGTCTGACTCCAGAGCGTTACGTGTTCGAATCGCGTCGGGTTCCAACGCTTTTCATCTTTACTTTACTCGTAACTCTTAAAATTTCTTTTCATCGCTTACGACAATTGGGCCTTGTGGCGCTATTGGTAGCACGTCTGACTCCAGAGCGTTACGTGTTCGAATCGCGTCGGGTTCCAACGCTTTTCATCTTTACTTTACTCGTAACTCTTAAAATTTCTTTTCATCGCTTACGACAATTGGGCCTTGTGGCGCTATTGGTAGCACGTCTGACTCCAGAGCGTTACGTGTTCGAATCGCGTCGGGTTCCAACGCTTTTCATCTTTACTTTACTCGTAACTCTTAAAATTTCTTTTCATCGCTTACGACAATTGGGCCTTGTGGCGCTATTGGTAGCACATCTGACTCCAGAGCGTTACGTGTTCGAATCGCGTCGGGTTCCAACGCTTTTCATCTTTACTTTACTCGTAACTCTTAAAATTTCTTTTCATCGCTTACGACAATTGGGCCTTGTGGCGCTATTGGTAGCACGTCTGACTCCAGAGCGTTACGTGTTCGAATCGCGTCGGGTTCCAACGCTTTTCATCTTTACTTTACTCGTAACTCTTAAAATTTCTTTTCATCGCTTACGACAATTGGGCCTTGTGGCGCTATTGGTAGCACGTCTGACTCCAGAGCGTTACGTGTTCGAATCGCGTCGGGTTCCAACGCTTTTCATCTTTACTTTACTCGTAACTCTTAAAATTTCTTTTCATCGCTTACGACAATTGGGCCTTGTGGCGCTATTGGTAGCACGTCTGACTCCAGAGCGTTACGTGTTCGAATCGCGTCGGGTTCCAACGCTTTTCATCTTTACTTTACTCGTAACTCTTAAAATTTCTTTTCATCGCTTACGACAATTGGGCCGTGTGGAACTATGGTAGCGCGTCTGACTCCAGATCAGACGGTTACGTGTTCGAGTAACGTCGAGGTCAAAAACTTTTCATCTTTACTTTACTAGTAACTCTTAAAATTTCCATAAACAATACCTATTCATTGCTCTTGACAATTGGGCTTTGTGTCTGACTCTCGATCAGAAGGTCACGTGTTCAAATAGCGTCCAGTTGGAAAGGTTTTCATCTTTGCTAGTAACTGTTAAAATTTCTATGAACAATAGCTTTTCACACTTGGGCCTTGTGTCGCAATGGTAGGGAATCTGACTCAAGATCAGAATGTTACGTGTTCGACTCGCGTCGAGGTCAAAAGTTTTTCATCTTTACTTTACTAGAAACTCTTAAAATTTCTATAAACAATTCCTATTCAAAAATCTTGACAATTGGGCCTTGTAGTGCAATGGTAGCAAATCTGACTTCAGATATGAAGGTTACGTGTTCGAATCACATCGAAGTCAAATGCTTTTCATCTTTACTAGTAAATCTTAAAATTTCTATAAACAATTCCTATTCATTGTTCTAGAAAATTGGGCCTTGTGGCGCAATGGTAGCGTGTCTGACTCAACATCAGAAGTTTACTTGATCAAATCGCGTAAAGGTCAAAAGCTTTTCATCTTTACTTTGCTAGTAACTGTTAAAATTTCTATAAACAATACCTATTCATTGCTGTTGGGTTTTGTGGCACAAGGTCAGAAGGTTACGTGTTCGAATCGCGTCGAATTCCAACAGTTTTCATCTTTACTTTATTAGTAACTCTTAAAATTTTTATAAACGATTCCTATTCATTATTTATGACAATTGGACCTTGTGGCGCAATGGTAAAACGTCTGACTCCAGATTGGAATGTCTCGTGTTCAAATTGCGTCAGGGTCAAAAGCATTTAATCTTTACTTTACAAGCAACTCTTAAAGTTTCTAGAAACAATTCCTATTCATTGCTCAAGACAATTGGGCATTGTGGTGCGATGGTAGCATGTCTGTCCCGATCAGAAGGTTACGTGTTCGAATAACCTCCATGTTAAAAGCTTTTCATCTTTACTTTACGAATAACTCTTAAAATTTCTGTAAGCAATACCTATTCATTGCTCTTTGCGATTGTGCAGTGTGGAGAAATTGTAAAGCGTCTGACTCTTGATCAGAAGGTTACGTGTTTGAATTGCGTCCAGTTTGGAAGCATTTCATCTTTAATAATAACTCCTAAAATTTCTATGAACAATTCCAATTCATTGCTTTTCACATTTGAGCCTTGTAGCGCAATGGTAGCGCATCTGACTCCAGATCAAAATGTTACGTGGTCAAATCGCGTGAAGGTCAAAAGCTTTCCATCTTTATTCTAATATTAACTCTTAAAATTTCTATAAACAAATCGTATACATGGCTCCTTAGAATTGGACCTTGTGGCGCAATGGTAGCGCATCTGACACCAAATAAGAATGTTACGTGTTCGTCTCGCGTCGAGGTCAGCAGCGTTTCGTCATTACATTACTCGTAACTCTTACATTTTTTATAAACAATTCCTATTCATTAGTCTTGACAATTGGGCCTTTGTGGCGCAATTGTACCGCGTCTGACTCCAGATCAGAAGCTTACGTGATCAAATCGCGTCGAGATCAAAAGCATTGCATCTTTACTTTACTAGTAACTCTAAAAATTTCCCCCCCAAAAAAAAATTCCTATTCATAGCTCTTGACAATTGGGCCTTGTGCCACAATTCTAGCGCATCTTACTCCACATCATAATGTTACGCGTGGTAGTCAAGAACTTTTCATCTTTACTTTACTAGTAACGCTTAAAATTTCTATAAACAATTCGTATAAGTAGCACTTTCTAAATGGGCCTTGTGGCGCAATGGTAGCGCGTTTGACTCCAGGTTTGAAAGTTACATGTTTGAATCGCGTCGAGGTCAAAAGGTTTTCATTTTTACTTTACTAGTAGCGCTTAAAATTTCTATAAACAATTCCTTTACACTACTCTTGACAATTGTGCCTTGTCGCCCGTCTGACTCAAGATCAGAAGTTTACGTGTTCGAATCGTGTTGAGGTCAAAATCATTTAATCTTTACTTTACATTGCACTTTATAAATGGAGCTTGTGGCGCAATAGTAGCGCGGTTGACTCATGTCAGAAGTTTACGTGTTCGAATCGCGTCAAGAACAAAAGCTCTTTACTTTACTAGTAACGCATAAAATTCTATAAACAATTCGTATACATTGTCCCGGACAAATAGGCCTTGCGGAGCAATTAGCAGCGGTTCTGATTCCAGATCTGACGCTTACGTGTTCGAATCGCATAGCGGTCAAAAGCATTTAGTCTTTACTTTACCAGTAACTTTTAAAAATTGTATAAACAATTCCTATTACAATTGGGCATTGTGGCACCATTGTAGGGCGCCTGATTCTAGATCTGAATGTTACGTGTTCGAATCGCGTCGAGGTCAACAGCTTTTCGTCTTTACTTTGCTAGTACCTCTTAAAATTTATGTAAACGATTCCCCTTCATTACTCCTGAAAAACTTTTTATCTTTATTTTACAAGGAACTCTTCAAAATTCTATAAACAATTCCAATTCATTCACCCTTAGAAAGGAGCCTTGTGGCGCAATGGTAGCGTGTCTGACTCCCGATCAGATTTTTACGTGTTCGAATCGCGTCGAGATCAAAAGCTTTTCGACTTTACTTTAATAGTAACTCTTAAAATTTCTATAGTCAGTTCGGCCTATTGGGTATTGTGTCACAATGGTATCGTGGGTAACTCTAGATCAGAAGGTTACGTGTTCGAATCGCGTCGAGGTCAAAAGCCTTTTCATCTTTACTTTACTAGAACTAATTAAAATTCTATAAACAATTCTTATTCCATGACCTTTACTATTGGGCATTGTGGCACAATGGTAGACCGTCTGACTCCAGGTCGGAAGGCGACGTATTCAAATCGGGACGAAGTCAAAAGCGTTTCATCTTTACGTTATTAGTAACTCTTAAAATTTCTATAAACAATTCGTATACGTTCCTTGTCACTATTTGGCCTTATGACGAAATGGTAGCGCATTTGACTACAGATTAAAAGGTTACGCGTTCGAATTGCGTCGAGTTCAAAAGCTTTTCGTCTTTACTTTATTCGTAACTCTTAAAATTTCTATAAACAATTCCTATTCGTAAATTCCCGCGATTGGGCCTTGTGGCGCGATGGTAGCACGTCTGATTGTAAATCAGATGGTTACGTGTTCGAATCCCGTCGAGGTAAAAAGCTTTTCTTCTTGACTATACAAGTAACTCTAAAAATTTCTATAAACAATTCCTCGCAAATGGGTCGCAAAGATGGCACGTGACTCCATCTCAGAAGGTTACGCGTTCGCATCCCGTCGAGGTCAAAAGCTCGTAAATTCTCACAATTGGGCCTTGTAGCGCGTCTTACGTGTTCGAATCGCGTCGAGATCAAAAGCATTTCGTCATTACTTTAATAGTAACTTATCACAATTCTCTAAACATTTCGTATTCATTAACTCTTAAAATTAGGCCTTGTGGCATAATGATAGCGCCTCTGACTCCAGGCCAGAAGGTTACGTGTTCGAATCGCGACGAAGTCGAAACCTTTACGTCTTTACTTCAGAAGTAAGTCAAAAGCTTTTCATCTTTACTTTACTAGTTACTCTTAAAATTTCAATAAACAATTCGTATAAATTGGTCTTGACAATTGTGCCTTGTGGCGCAAGGGTAGCGCATCTGACTCCAGATCAGAAGGTTACGTGTCCGAATCCCGCCGAGATCAAAAGCTTTTCATCGTTACTTTGCTAGTAACTCTTGAAAACTCTATAAAAAATTCGTATACATAGGTCGTGACAATTGGGTCTTGTGGCACATCTGATTCCAGATTAGAAGTTTACGTGTTCAAAAGGTTACCTGTTCGAATCCCGTCGAAGTCAAATGCTTTTCATATTTACTTTATCAGCAACTCTTAAATTTTTTATAAACAATACGTATAAATCACACGTTAAAATTTGGCCTTGTGGCGCAATGGTATCGCGTCTGACTCCACATCAGAAGGTTACGTGTTTGAATCGCATCGAAGTCAAAAGCTTTTCGTCTTTACTTTATCAGTAACTCTAAAAATTTCTATAAATATTTCGTATACATTTTCTTTCACAATTGGGCCTTGTGGCGCAATGGCAGCGCGTTTGACTCCAGATAAGAAGTTTACGTGTTCGAATCGCGTCGATATCAAAAGCTTTTCGTCCTTACTTTCCTAGTAACGTTTAAAAATTCTATAAATAATTCCTATTCATTGACTTTTACAATAAGGCTTCGTGGCACAATGCTGGCGCCTCTGACTCCAGGCCAGAATGTTATGTGTTCGAATCGCGACGAGATCAAAAGCTTTTTGTCTTTGCTTTAGAAGTAACTCTTTAAATTTCTATAAACAATTCGCATTAATTTGGCATTGTGGCACATTGGTAGTGCGTCTGACTCCAGATCAGATGGTTACGTGTTCGAATCCCGTCGAGGTCAATAGCTTTTCGTCTTTACTTTACTAGAACCCTTCAAAATTTTATGAACAATTCCTATTCAATGTCCTTTACAATTGGGCCTTGTGGCACAATGGTAGCCTGTCCGACTCCAGATCAGAACGTTATGTGTTCTATTCGCCTCGAGGGCGAAAGTTTTCATCTTTACATAACTAGTAATACTTATAATTTTTATAAACAATTCGTATACATTGCTCCTAACAATTGGGTCTTGTGGCGCAACAATAGCTCGTCTGACTCCAGATCGGAGGTTTCCGTATTGGAATCACGTCGAGGTCAAAAGCTTTTCATCTTTACTTAACTAGTGATTCTTAAAATTTCTATAAACAATTCGTATACATTTGTCTCTGCAATTGGGCCTTGTGGCACAATGGTAGCACATCTGATTCCAGGTCAGAATGTTACGGGTTCGAATCGCGTCGGGGTCAAAAGCTCTTTACTTTAATAGTAACTCTTAAAATTTCTGTAAACAATTAGTATACATTGGTCTTGGTAATTAGGCCTCCAGATTAGAAGGTTACGTGTTCGAATCGCATCGAGGTCAAAAGCTTTTCGTATTTACTATTTTTGTAACTCATAAAATTTCTATAAACAATTCCGTAGTTTTAGGGTAGATAATCTTCCTGAGTGTTGAACCCGGGATTGAACCAGGAATCTTTAGATTTCAGTCTAAAGTGCTTGCTACACCACTTCCCTCTTTGCGTTCCTCCTCCACTTTCCTCCTTCTCTTCCTCACTTTCCTTTTCTCTCTCTCTCTCTCTCTCTTTCTCTCTCTCTCTCTCTCTGTGCTTCTTCTTTCGTTCCTCTTCCACCTTCTGTCCTGCTTCTGCTTCTCGCCGAGAAAAACTGACGACAATAAAAACAAGTCGGTTTTTATTCACGTCACACTACCCATAATCCATTTCCTTAGCCGATAAAAATTCCGGTCGGGGGCCTCCTCTCTTTTTTTCCTTTAGAGTGGGCTGAAGTTGGATTATTAAAACTGGAGTGAGTATTTTTCTTTTCTTTCACCCGGTAATGGCGGTGTTTCTTCCTTCGTATCAGATTATTACCCTGCACGCCAGAGACAAACGAACCCTCTTTTGTCGTGAGCTATCGTTAGTCTCACTTTCATGGCCACAAATTCGTATACATTGCTCATTACAATTTGGCCTTATGGCGGAATGGTAGCGCGTCTAGCTCCAGATCAGAAGGTTAAGTGTTCGAATCGCGTCAAGGTCAAAAGCTATTCATTCATCTTTGCTTTACTCGTAACTCTTAAAATATCTGTAAACGATTCTCCTTCAATATTCCTGAAAATTGAGCATTTTGGCGCCACAGTAGAGCGTCTGACTCCTAATCAGAAGATTACGTGTTCGAATCACGTCGAGGTCAAAAACTTTTTATCTTTATTTTACAAGGAACTCTTCAAAATTCTATAAACAATTCCAATTCATTGATCTTTATAAATGGTCTTTGTGGCACAATGGTAGCGCCTCTGACTCCGGCTTCGATTTTCACGTGATCGAATCGCGTCGAGGTAAAAAGCTTTTCGTCTTTACTTCAATAGTAACTTTTAAATTTCTATAATCAATTCGAATACATAATTCCCGCCAATTTACTTTACTAGAACTCTTTATAATTCTATAAACAATTCTTATTCGATAGCCTTTACAATCGGGCGTTGTGGCACAATGTTAGCGCGTCTGATTCCAGCGCAGAAGGCTACGTGTTCGAATCGGGACGAAGTCAAAAGTGTTTCTTCTTTATACCATTCCTATTCGGAAATTCTTACGATTGGGCCTTGTGGCGCAATGGTAGCGCGTTTGACTCCAGATCAGAAGGTTACATGTTCTAATCCCGACCAGGTCAAAAGCTCTTCATCTGAACTTTGCTAGTAACTCTTAAAATTTCTATAAACAATTCGTATACATTAGTGGTCACAGTTTAGAAGGTTATGTGTTCGAATCGCGTCGAGGTCAAAAGCTTTTGATCTTTATTTTACAAGTAACTCTAAAAATTTGTATGAGCAATTCCTACTCGTTAATATTGACAATTGGTCGTTGTGGCGTAATGGTAGCGCGTCTGACTCCAGATCAGAAGGTTAAGCGTTCGAATCCCGTCGAGGTCAAAAGCTGTTCATCTTTACTTTACTAGTAACTTTTAAAATTTATATAAACATTTCGTATATAACGTACTTGTCAATTGGGCCTAGTGGCACAATGGTGGCGTTTCTGACTCCAGATCAGAAGTTGACGTGTTCGAATCGCGTTGAGGTTAAGGGCTTTTCTCCTTTACTTTATTGATAACTCTTAAAATTTCTATAAACCATTCGTATACAGTGGTGGTTACAATTTGGCCTTGTGGCGGAATGGTAGTGCGTCTGACTCTAGATCAGCTGGTTACGTGTTCGAATCGTGTCAAGGTCAAAAGCTTTTCGTCTTTACTTTACTTGTTACTCTTACAATTTCCAGTAATAAATCGCATACATATGTCGCAATGGTTGCACGTTGACTTCAGATCCGCGTGTTCGAATCCCGTCGAGGTCAAAAGCTCATCATCTTTACTTTACTAGTGACTCTTAAAATTTCAATAAACAATTCGTATACATTCATCCGCACAATTGGGTCTTGCGGCGCAATGTTAGTGCATCTGACTCCAGATCAGATGGTTACCTGTTCGAATCCCGTCGAGATCAAGAGCTCTTCATCATCATGTCGTGCCGCCAGCACGGATATCCCTGACCATCTCTCGCCACTTCTCCCTATCATTCATCGCCTCCGGCAGGTCTTCAGGGTTACATCCTGTGTCTTCACATAGCTGCTGTATGTAGGTTCGAGCTGGTCGTTCTGCTTTTGCTTGGCCATATGTGGGGGTCCATAGGAGCACATCACTTACGAGCTCGTCCTTGCTTCTCCAGCAGTGTCCTGCGTGTCTGTTTCGTCTAACTTGTATAGTTTTCGTGATGGGAAGCAAGTGGCCGTACAGTTGGTGTCTCGTGTGGTGTTGTCGCCAGGACTTGTTCAATATTGCTCTCAACATTCTTGTGTAGTTGCCGTCTAGCTTCTTCTCCAGCCGTTTACTTAACGTCCATGTAGTGCATCCATATAGCAGTATCGATACAACCGCTGCCTAAAAGAAACTGTGTTTCATTTTATCGGTCAGGTCTGATTTCCATATGATCGAGAGCCTATCGATAGCCGTCCATGCTTTTGTCAGTCGTGTGTCGATGTCGTTTTTGGTTGATGAGACGCTACTTCCTAGGTAGGTGAATTTGTCTACTAGTTTCAGAGAGGCTCCGTCTAGTGTGGTGATGTTGCCCGTTTGGTTGTAACACATATATTCAGTTTTGTGTGCATAGACATGGAGGCCAATGCCTGCTGCGGCTCGTTCCAAACTATGCAGTAGTGTCTCTGCTTGATTAGGCGTATTCGCCAGTAACGCCAAGTCATCAGCGTAGTCGGCGTCTGTGATTGATTTTGCGGGGTACCTTTTACTTCTTTTCTTAGTCAGCTCGAAGCCATTTTCTCTGATTTTGTCGATCGACGTTCTAAGTACGTAGTCTAGACAAATGATAAAGAGGTATGGGGCTACTGTGTCTCCTTGTAGTACTCCTGCAACAATGTCGAAGTATTCCGTGTCTCCATCTGGTGAACGTACTTTCACTTTTGTGTTTCTGTAGAGAATCATTATTGCTGCTACGGTTTCTTTTGGGAGGCCGTATGCTAGTAGTATTTGTTCCATCTTCCCTCTGTGGGTGGAATCGAAGGCCTTGATAAAGTCGACAAATAGTAATGTCACCTGAAGGTTTTTTGCCCGAACACTTTCAAGGATTCTACGGATGGTCAATATTTGTGAGGTTGTGGATCTATTTCTCCGGAAGCCATTTTGGTTTTTCCTAGGGAAGTTGTCTATTTTGGGTTCTATGCGGTTTCGTAGTAGGGCATTGTAGATTTTGGCTGCTATGGATGTAAGTGTTATCCCTCGGTAGTTCTTGGCTAAACCGAGGTCGCCTTTTTTAGGGAAAGGAAGGATGCATCCCTTCATCCATCTTTCTATTCTATTTTGACTATAGACTGCGTTGCATTGCCGGAGCAGTATATCGTCGAATTGTCTAGTCTTCCACACTTCTGGGGGGATTTCGTCCAGCCCTGCAGCTTTCCTATTTTTAATTTTTTTAAGAACCGAGTCGAGTTCTTCCTTGGTGAAAGGACCTAGTTTAATGTCTTATTGCTTACTGATAATTCTGGTGATCGGTTCATCCGTTATTTTCGGTGGGTTTCCTTGTAGATTTTTGAAATGCTGTTCCCACAGTTTTACTCTTTCTTGTTGGCTTGCCGCTTTCAGTTTTGCTTTGGCTGTGCTCTTCCTCCTACTTACTTCGTTTATTGTTTGCCAGGCTATCCTGGATTGTCCATCTTCCACCGAGTCTCTAATCTTATCTATCAGATTTTGTATGTATTCTGCCTGTTCTTTTAGATATATTCCTGCTAATTGACATTGTGCCTTTTCTAGTTTTCGAGCATTTATGTTTGTTGGGTTCTTCCGATAGCTTTTGGAGGCAGTTTTCACGAGTGCACGTTTTTCTCTAACCGCTGACGTTTCCCAAGGGACTCTATATTTAGTTCTAGGTTTTGTTGGGATACACTTTGATGCCGTCTCAAGGTGTGCCTCGACAAAATTTTCATATTCGTCATTTGGGGTACCTTTTTCTGTCTTCTCTTGTAGTGTTTCGAATCTGTTTCTTAAGTCTAATGCATATTTGTCTCTAATATCTCTGTTGTTAAGTAGGGCCCAGTCATAGTGCTTAGTTGTCGCTGTTCGTGTGGCGTTTATTCGTAGGCTTAGTCGTACTTTGGCCGTAACTATTCGATGATCGGAGGACACACCCTCGAAAGAGGAGTATGCCTCGCAATTCATCGCACTATTTTTCCATTTCCTGTTTATAAAGACGTAGTCTATCTGTGGTCCATAATTTTCTCTCCCTTTTTTGAAAGTTTGTATTGAGGCATGTTAATCTATTTTCTATCATGAAATCAATTAAATGTTGTCCATTCCTGTTTGACGTGTTGTGTAGGCTGTATTTGTTGTTTCTGTTTTTCCCGATTTGTGTATTCATATCTCCGCCAATGACTAGCAGGTTGTGTTTCGGGATGCTACGCACTAGGGAGGATAACTCATCGAAGAAGGTGACTAGTTCGGTTTCGTCACTAACATTGGTAGGGCTGTAGCAGGAGGTCTTGATAATTGGGTCTTGTGGTGCAATGGTAGGGCGTCTGACACCAGATCAGAGAATTACGTGTTCGAATCACGTCGAGGTCAAAAGCCTTTCGTCTTTACTTTACTAGTAACTCTTAAAATTTCTAATAATAAAACGCATACATTGGGCAGCACAATTAGGCCTTGTGGCGCAATAGTAGCGCGTCTGACTCCAGGTCAGAAGGTTACGTGTTCAAATCGCTTCGAGGTCAAAAGCTTTTCGTCTTTACTTTACATGTTACACTTATTATTTCTAATGATAAATCGCACACATTCATCTGCACAATTGGGCCTTGTGGCGCAATGGTAGCCCGTCGGACTCCAGATCAGAAGGTTACGGGTTCGAATCGCATCAAGGTCAAAAGCTTTTCGTCTTCACTTTATTGTTACTCTCAAAATTTCTGATAATAAATCGCACACATTTATCTGCACAATTAGGCCTTGCGGCGCAATGGTAGCCCTTCTGACTCCAGATTAGAAGGTTACGTGTTCGAATCCCGTCGAGATCAAATGCTTTTCGTCTTTACTTTACTTGTTACTATTACAATTTCTAATAATAAATCGCACACATGCTCAATTGGGCCTTGTGGCGCAATGGTAGCGCGTCTGACTCCAGATCAGAAGGTTACGTGTTCGAATCGCTTCGAGGTCAAAAGCTTTTCATCTTTACTTTACATGTTACTCTTATTATTTCTAATAATAAATCGCACAAATTATCCTGCACAATTGGGCCTTGTGGCGCAATGGTAGCGCGTCTGTCTCCAGATCAGAAGGTTACGTATTCGAATCACGTCGTAGTTAAATGCTTTTCGTCTTTACTTTAATGTTACTCTCAAAATTTCTGGTAATAAATCGCACACATTTATCTGTACAATTGGGCCTTGTGGCGCAATGGTAGCGCGTCTAACTCCAGATCAGAAGGTTACGTATTCGAATCACGTCGAGGTCAAATACTTTTCGTCTTTACTTTATTGTTACTCTCAAAATTTCTGATAATAAATCGCACACATTTATCTGCGCAATTGGGCCTTGTGGCGCAATGGTAGCGCGTCTGACTCCAGATCAGAAGGTTACGTGTTCGAATCACGTCGAGGTCAAATACTTTTCGTCTTTACTTTATTGTTACTCTCAAAATTTCTGATAGTAATCGCACACATTTATCTGCACAATTGGGCCTTGTGGCGCAATGGTAGCGCGTCTGACTCCAGATCAGAAGGTTACGTGTTCGAAACGCGTTGAGGTCAAAAGCTCTTCATCTTTACTTTACATGTTACCCTTATTATTTCTAATAATAAATAGCACACATTTGCCTGCACAATTGGGCCTTGTGGCGCAATGGTAGCGCGTCTGGCTCCAGATCAGAAGTTTAGGTATTCGAATCACGTCGAGGTTAAATGCTTTTCGTCTTTACTTTAATGTTACTCTCAAAATTTCTGATAATAAATCGCACACATTTATCTGCACCATTGGGCCTTGTGGCGCAATGGTAGCGCGTCTGACTCCAGATCAGAAGGTTACGTGTTCGAATCGCGTTGAGGTCAAATACTTTTCGTCTTTACATTACATGTTACCCTTATTATTTCTAATAATAAATCGCACACATTTGCCTGCACAATTGGGCCTTGTGGCGCAATGGTAGCGCGTCTGACTCCAGATCAGAAGGTTATGTGTTCGAATCACGTCGAGGTCAAATACTTTTCGTCTTTACTTTATTGTTACTCTCAAAATTTCTGATAATAAATCGCACACATTTGTCTGCACAATTGGGCCTTGTGGCGCAATGGTAGCGCGTCTGACTCCAGATCAGAAGGTTACGTGTTCGAATCGCGTCGATGTCAAAAGCTTTTCGTCTTTACTTTACATGTTACCCTTATTATTTCTAATAATAAATCGCACACGTTTGCCTGCACAATTGGGCCTTGTGGCGCAATGGTAGCACGTCTGACTTCAGATCAGAAGGTTACGTGTTCGAATCACGTCGAGGTCAAATACTTTTCGTCTTTACTTTAATGTTACTCTCAAAATTTCTGATAATAAATCGCACACAATTATCTGCACAATTGGGCCTTGTGGCGCAATGGTAGCACGTCTGACGCCAGATCAGAAGGTTACGTGTTCGAATCGCGTCGAGGTCAAATACTTTTCGTCTTTACTTTAATGTTACTCTCAAAATTTCTGATAATAAATCGCACACAATTATCTGCACAATTAGGCCTTGTGGCGCAATGGTAGCACGTCTGACGCCAGATCAGAAGGTTACATGTTCGAATCACGTCGAGGTTAAATGCTTTTCGTCTTTACGTTAATGTTACTCTCAAAATTTCTGATAATAAATCGCACACATTTATCTGCACAATTGGGCCTTGTGGCGCAATGGTAGCGCGTCTGACTCCAGATCAGAAGGTTACGTGTTCGAATCGCGTCGAGGTCAAATACTTTTCGTCTTTACTTTATTGTTACTCTCAAAATTTCTGATAATAAATCGCACACATTTATCTGCACAATTGGGCCTTGTGGCGCAATGGTAGCACGTCTGACGCCAGATCAGAAGGTGACGTATTCGAATCACGTGAAGGTTAAATGCTTTTCGTCTTTACTTTACATGTTACCCTTATTATTTCTAATAATAAATCGCACACATTTGCCTGCACAATTGGGCCTTGTGGCGCAATGGTAGCGCGTCTGACTCCAGATCAGAAGGTTACGTGTTCGAATCACGTCGTGATCAAATAATTTTCGTCTTTACTTTATTGTTACTCTCAAAATTTCTGATAATAAATCGCACACATTTATCTGCACAATTGGGCCTTGTGGCGCAATGGTAGCACGTCTGACGCCAGATCAGAAGGTGACGTATTCGAATCACGTGAATGTTAAATGCTTTTCGTCTTTACTTTACTTGTTACTCTCAAAATTTCTCATAATAAATCGCACACATTTATCTGCACAATTGGGCCTTGTGGCGCAATGGTAGCGCGTCTGACTCCAGATCAGAAGGTTATGTGTTCGAATCATGCGGCGGTCATATACTTTTCGTCTTTACATTACATGTTACCCTTATTATTTCTAATAATAAATCGCACACATTTGCCTCCACAACTAGGCCTTGTGGCGCAATGGTAGCGCGTCTGACTCCAGATCAGAAGGTTATGTGTTCGAATCACGTCAAGGTCAAATACTTTTCGTCTTTACTTTATTGTTACTCTCAAAATTTCTGATAATAAATCGCACACATTCATCTGCACAATTGGGCCTTGTGGCGCAATGGTAGCGCGTCTGACTCCAGATCAGGATGTTACGTGTTCGAATCACGTCGATGTCAAAAGCTTTTCGTCTTTACTTTATTGTTACTCTCAAAATTTCTGATAATAAATCGCACACATTTATGTGCAGAATTGGGCCTTGTGGCGCAATGGTAGCGCGTCTGACTCCAGATCAGGAGGTTACGTGTTCGAATCACGTCGATGTCAAAAGCTTTTCGTCTTTACTTTATTGTTACTCTCAAAATTTCTGATAATAAATCGCACACATTTATGTGCAGAATTGGGCCTTGTGGCGCAATGGTAGCGCGTCTGACTCCAGATCAGAAGGTTACGTGTTCGAATAACGTCGGGGTCAAATAATTTTCGTCTTTACTTTATTGTTACTCTCAAAATTTCTGATAATAAATCGCACACATTTATGTGCACAATTGGGCCTTGTGACGCAATGGTAACGCTTCTGACTCCAGATCAGAAGGTTACCTGTTCGAATCACGTCGGGGTCAAATAATTTTCGTCTTTACTTTATTGTTACTCTCAAAATTTCTGATAATAAATCGCACACATTCATCTGCACAATTGGGCCTTGTGGCGCAATGGTAGCGCGTCTGACTCCAGATCAGAAGGTTACGTGTTCGAATCGCGTCGAGGTCAAAAGCTCTTTACTTTACATGTTACCCTTATTATTTCTAATAATAAATCGCACACATTTGCCTGCACAATTAGGCCTTGTGGCGCAATGGTAGCGCGTCTGACTCCAGATCAGAAGTTTACGTATTCGAATCACGTCGAGGTTAAATGCTTTTCGTCTTTACTTTAATGTTACTCTCAAAATTTCTGATAATAAATCGCACACATTTATCTGCACAATTGGGCCTTGTGGCGCAATGGTAGCGCGTCTGACTCCAGATCAGAAGGTTACGTGTTCGAATCACGTCGAGGTCAAATACTTTTCGTCTTTACTTTATTGTTACTCTCAAAATTTCTGATAATAAATCGCACACATTTATCTGCATAATTGGGCCTTGTGGCGCAATGGTAGCGCGTCTGACTCCAGATCAGAAAGTTACGTGTTCGAATCACGTCGAGGTCAAAAGCTTTTCGTCTTTACTTTACATGTTACCCTTGTTATTTCTAATTATAAATCGCACACATTTACCTGAACATTTGGGCCTTGTGGCGCAATGGTAGCGCGTCTGACTCCAGATCAGAAGGTTACGTATTCAAATCACGTCGAGGTTAAATACTTTTCGTCTTTACTTTATTGTTACTCTCAAAATTTCTGATAATAAATTGCACACATTTATCTGCAGAATTGGGCCATGTGGCGCAATGGTAGCACGTCTGACGCCAGATCAGAAGGTGACGTATTCGAATCACGTGAAGGTTAAATGCTTTTCGTCTTTACTTTACTTGTTACTCTCAAAATTTCTGATAATAAATTGCACACATTTATCTGCACAATTGGGCCTTGTGGCGCAATGGTAGCGCGTCTGACTCCAGATCAGAAGGTTACGTGTTCGAATCGCGTCGAGGTCAAATACTTTTCGTCTTTACATTACATGTTACCCTTATTATTTCTAATAATAAATCGCACACATTTGCCTACACAATTGGGCCTTGTGGGGCAATGGTAGCGCGTCTGACTCCAGATCAGAATGTTATGTGTTCGAATCACGTCGAGGTCAAATACTTTTCGTCTTTACTTTATTGTTACTCTCAAAATTTCTGATAATAAATCGCACACATTTATCTGCACAATTGGGCCTTGTGGCGCAATGGTGGCGCGTCTGAATCCAGATCAGAACGTTACGTGTTCGAATCACGTCGAGGTCAAATACTTTTCGTCTTTACTTTATTGTTACTCTCAAAATTTCTGATAATAAATCGCACACATTTATGTGCAGAATTGGGCCTTGTGGCGCAATGGTAGCGCTTCTGACTCCAGATCAGAAGGTTACGTGTTCGAATCACGTCGGGGTCAAATAATTTTCGTCTTTACTTTATTGTTACTCTCAAAATTTCTGATAATAAATCGCACACATTTATCTGCACAATTGGGCCTTGTGGCGCAATGGTAGCGCTTCTGACTCCAGATCAGAAGGTTACGTGTTCGAATCGCGTCGAGGTCAAAAGCTCTTCATCTTTACTTTACATGTTACCCTTATTATTTCTAATAATAAATCGCACACATTTGCCTGCACAATTGGGCCTTGTATCGCGTCTGACTCCAGATCAGAAGGTTACGTGTTCGAATCACGTCGAGGTCAAATACTTTTCGTCTTTACTTTATTGTTACTCTCAAAATTTCTGATAATAAATCGCACACATTTATCTGCACAACTGGGCCTTGTGGCGCAATGGTAGCACGTCTGACGCCAGATCAGAAGGTGACGTATTCGAATCACGTGAAGGTTAAATGCTTTTCGTCTTTAATTTACTTGTTACTCTCAAAATTTCTGATAATAAATCGCACACATTTATCTGCACAATTGGGCCTTGTGGCGCAATGGTAGCGCGTCTGACTCCAGATCAGAAGGTTACGTGTTCGAATCGCGTTGAGGTCAAATACTTTTCGTCTTTACATTACATGTTACCTTTATTATTTCTAATAATAAATCGCACACATTTGCCTGCACAATTGGGCCTTGTGGCGCAATGGTAGCACGTCTGACTCCAGATCAGAAGGTTATGTGTTCGAATCACGTCGAGGTCAAATACTTTTCGTCTTTACTTTATTGTTACTCTCAAAATTTCTGATAATAAATCGCACACATTTATCTGCACAATTGGGCCTTGTGGCGCGTCTGACTCCAGAGCAGAAGGTTACGTGTTCGAATCGCGTCGATGTCAAAAGCTTTTCGTCTTTACTTTACATGTTACCCTTATTATTTCTAATAATAAATCGCACACATTTGCCTGCACAATTGGGCCTTGTGGCGCAATGGTAGCACGTCTGACTCCAGATCAGAAGGTTACGTGTTCGAATCACGTCGAGATCAAATACTTTTCGTCTTTACTTTAATGTTACTCTCAAAATTTCTGATAATAAATCGCACACATTTATCTGCACAATTGGGCCTTGTGGCGCAATGGTAGCGCGTCTGACTCCAGATCAGAAGGTTATGTGTTCGAATCACGTCGAGGTCAAATACTTTTCGTCTTTACTTTATTGTTACTCTCAAAATTTCTGATAATAAATCGCACACATTTATCTGCACAATTGGGCCTTGTGGCGCAATGGTAGCGCGTCTGACGCCTGAGCAGAAGGTTACGTGTTCGAATCGCGTCGATGTCAAAAGCTTTTCGTCTTTACTTTACATGTTACCCTTATTATTTCTAATAATAAATCGCACACATTTGCCTGCACAATTGGGCCTTGTGGCGCAATGGTAACACGTCTGACTCCAGATCAGAAGGTTACGTGTTCGAATCACGTCGAGGTCAAATACTTTTCGTCTTTACTTTAATGTTCCTCTCAAAATTTCTGATAATAAATCGCACACATTTATCTGCACAATTGGGCCTTGTGGCGCAATGGTAGCGCGTCTGACTCCAGATGAGAAGTTTACGTATTCGAATCACGTCGAGGTTAAATGCTTTTCGTATTTACTTTAATGTTACTCTCAAAATTTCTGATAATAAATCGCACACATTTATCAGCACAATTGGGCCTTGTGGCGCAATGGTTGCGCGTCTGACTCCAGATCAGAGATTACGTGTTCGAATCACGTCGAGGTCAAATACTTTTCGTCTTTACTTTATTGTTACTCTCAAAATTTCTGATAATAAATCGCACACATTTATCTGCACAATTGGGCCTTGTGGCGAAATGGTAGCGCGTCTGACTCCAGATCAGAAGGTTACATGTTCGAATCGCGTCGAGGTCAAAAGCCTTTCGTGATTACTTTACATGTTACCCTTATTATTTCTAATAATAAATCTCACACATTTGCCTACACAATTGGGCGTTGTGGCGCAATGGTAGCGCGTCTGACTCCAGATCAGAAGGTTACGTGTTCAAATCACGTCGAGGTCAAATACTTTTCGTCTTTACTTTATTGTTACTCTCAAAATTTCTGATAATAAATCGCACACATTTATCTGCGCAATTGGGCCTTGTGGCGCAATGGTTGCGCGTCTGACTCCAGATCAGAAGGTTACGTGTTCGAATCACGTCGAGGTCAAATAATTTTCGTCTTTACTTTATTGTTACTCTCAAAATTTCTGAAAATAAATCGCACACATTTATCTGCACAATTGGGCCTTGTGGCGCAATGGTAGCACGTCTGACTCCAGATCAGAAGGTTATGTGTTCGAATCACGTCGAGGTCAAATACTTTTCGTCTTTACTTTATTGTTACTCTCAAAATTTCTGATAATAAATCGCACACATTTATCTGCACAATTGGGCCTTGTGGCGCAATGGTAGCACGTCTGACTCCAGATCAGAAGGTTATGTGTTCGAATCACGTCGAGGTCAAATACTTTTCGTCTTTACTTTATTGTTACTCTCAAAATTTCTGATAATAAATCGCACACATTTATCTGCACAATTGGGCCTTGTGGCGCGTCTGACTCCAGAGCAGAAGGTTACGTGTTCGAATCGCGTCGATGTCAAAAGCTTTTCGTCTTTACTTTACATGTTACCCTTATTATTTCTAATAATAAATCGCACACATTTGCCTGCACAATTGGGCCTTGTGGCGCAATGGTAGCACGTCTGACTCCAGATCAGAAGGTTACGTGTTCGAATCACGTCGAGATCAAATACTTTTCGTCTTTACTTTAATGTTACTCTCAAAATTTCTGATAATAAATCGCACACATTTATCTGCACAATTGGGCCTTGTGGCGCAATGGTAGCGCGTCTGACTCCAGATCAGAAGGTTATGTGTTCGAATCACGTCGAGGTCAAATACTTTTCGTCTTTACTTTATTGTTACTCTCAAAATTTCTGATAATAAATCGCACACATTTATCTGCACAATTGGGCCTTGTGGCGCAATGGTAGCGCGTCTGACGCCTGAGCAGAAGGTTACGTGTTCGAATCGCGTCGATGTCAAAAGCTTTTCGTCTTTACTTTACATGTTACCCTTATTATTTCTAATAATAAATCGCACACATTTGCCTGCACAATTGGGCCTTGTGGCGCAATGGTAACACGTCTGACTCCAGATCAGAAGGTTACGTGTTCGAATCACGTCGAGGTCAAATACTTTTCGTCTTTACTTTAATGTTCCTCTCAAAATTTCTGATAATAAATCGCACACATTTATCTGCACAATTGGGCCTTGTGGCGCAATGGTAGCGCGTCTGACTCCAGATGAGAAGTTTACGTATTCGAATCACGTCGAGGTTAAATGCTTTTCGTATTTACTTTAATGTTACTCTCAAAATTTCTGATAATAAATCGCACACATTTATCAGCACAATTGGGCCTTGTGGCGCAATGGTTGCGCGTCTGACTCCAGATCAGAGATTACGTGTTCGAATCACGTCGAGGTCAAATACTTTTCGTCTTTACTTTATTGTTACTCTCAAAATTTCTGATAATAAATCGCACACATTTATCTGCACAATTGGGCCTTGTGGCGAAATGGTAGCGCGTCTGACTCCAGATCAGAAGGTTACATGTTCGAATCGCGTCGAGGTCAAAAGCCTTTCGTGATTACTTTACATGTTACCCTTATTATTTCTAATAATAAATCTCACACATTTGCCTACACAATTGGGCGTTGTGGCGCAATGGTAGCGCGTCTGACTCCAGATCAGAAGGTTACGTGTTCAAATCACGTCGAGGTCAAATACTTTTCGTCTTTACTTTATTGTTACTCTCAAAATTTCTGATAATAAATCGCACACATTTATCTGCGCAATTGGGCCTTGTGGCGCAATGGTTGCGCGTCTGACTCCAGATCAGAAGGTTACGTGTTCGAATCACGTCGAGGTCAAATAATTTTCGTCTTTACTTTATTGTTACTCTCAAAATTTCTGAAAATAAATCGCACACATTTATCTGCACAATTGGGCCTTGTGGCGCAATGGTAGCGCGTCTGACTCCAGATTAGAAGGTTACGTGTTCGAATCACGTCGAGGTCAAATACTTTTCGTCTTTACTTTATTGTTACTCTCAAAATTTCTGATAATAAATCGCACACATTTATCTGCACAATTGGGCCTTGTGGCACAATGGTAGCGCGTCTGACTCCAGATCAGAAGGTTACGTGTTCGAATTGCGTCGAGGTCAAATACTTTTCGCGTTTACTTTATTGTTACTCTCAAAATTTCTGAAAATAAATCGCACACATTTATCTGCACAATTGGGCCTTGTGGCGCAATGGTAGCGCGTCTGACTCCAGATTAGAAGGTTACGTGTTCGAATCACGTCGAGGTCAAATACTTTTCGTCTTTACTTTATTGTTACTCTTAAAATTTCGGATAATAAATCGCACACATTTAACTGCACAATTGGGCCTTGTGGCGCAATGGTAGCGCGTCTGACTCCAGATCAGAAGGTTACATGTTCGAATCGCGTCGAGGTCAAAAGCTTTTCGTGATTACTTTACATGTTACCCTTATTATTTCTAATAATAAATCGCACACATTTGCCTGCACAATTGGGCGTTGTGGCGCAATGGTAGTGCGTCTGACTCCAGATCAGAAGGTTACGTATTCGAATCACGTCGAGGTCAAATACTTTTCGTCTTTACTTTATTGTTACTCTCAAAATTTCTGATAATAAATCGCACACATTCATCTGCACAATTGGGCCTTGTGGCGCAATGGTAGCGCTTCTGATTCCAGATCAGAAGGTTACGTGTTCGAATTGCGTCGAGGTCAAATAATTTTCGTCTTTACTTTATTGTTACTCTCAAAATTTCTGATAATAAATCGCACACATTTAACTGCACAATTGGGCCTTGTGGCGCAATGGTATCGCGTCTGACTCCAGATCAGAAGGTTACGTGTTCGAATCACGACGAGGTCAAATACTTTGCGTCTTTACTTTATTGTTACTCTCAAAATTTCTGATAATAAATCGCACACATTTATCTGCACAATTGGGCCTTGTGGCGCAATGGTAGCGCGTCTGACTCCAGATCAGACGGTTACGTGTTCGAATTGCGTCGAGGTCAAATGCTTTTCGCGTTTACTTTATTGTTACTCTCAAAATTTCTGATAATAAATTGCACACATTTATCAGCACAATTGGGCCTTGTGGCGCAATGGTAGCGCGTCTGACTCCAGATCAGAAGGTTACGTGTTCGAATCACGTCGGGGTCAAAAGCTCTTCATCTTTACTTTACATGTTACCCTTATTATTTCTAATAATAAATCGCACACGTTCGCCTGCACAATTGGGCCTTGTGGCGCAATGGTAGCGCGTCTGACTCCAGATCAGAGGGTTACGTATTCGAATCACGTCGAGGTTAAATACTTTTCGTCTTTACTTTAATGTTACTCTCAAAATTTCTGATAATAAATCGCACACATTTATCTGCACGATTGGGCCTTGTGGCGCAATGGTAGCGCGTCTGACTCCAGATCAGAAGGTTACGTATTCGAATCACGTCGAGGTTAAATGCTTTTCGTCTTTACTTTAATGTTACTCTCAAAATTTCTGATAATAAATCGCACACATTTATCTGCACAATTGGGTCTTGTGGCTCAATGGTAGCGCGTCTGACTCCAGATTAGAAGGTTACGTGTTCGAATCACGTTGAGGTCAATTACTTTTCGTCTTTACTTTATTGTTACTCTCAAAATTTCTGATAATAAATCGCACACATTTATCTGCACAATTGGGCCTTGTGGTGCAATGGTAGCACGTCTGACGCCAGATCAGAAGGTGACGTATTCGAATCACGTGAAGATTAAATGCTTTTCGTCTTTACTTTACTTGTTACTCTCAAAATTTCTGATAATAAATCGCACACATTTATCTGCACAATTGGGCCTTGTGGCGCAATGGTAGCGCGTCTGACTCCAGATTAGAAGGTTACGTGTTCGAATCACGTCGAGGTCAAATACTTTTCGTCTTTACTTTATTGTTACTCTTAAAATTTCGGATAATAAATCGCACACATTTAACTGCACAATTGGGCCTTGTAGCGCAATGGTAGCGCGTCTGACTCCAGATCAGAAGGTTACATGTTCGAATCGCGTCGAGGTCAAAAGCTTTTCGTGATTACTTTACATGTTACCCTTATTATTTCTAATAATAAATCGCACACATTTGCCTGCACAATTGGGCGTTGTGGCGCAATGGTAGTGCGTCTGACTCCAGATCAGAAGGTTACGTATTCGAATCACGTCGAGGTCAAATACTTTTCGTCTTTACTTTATTGTTACTCTCAAAATTTCTGATAATAAATCGCACACATTCATCTGCACAATTGGGCCTTGTGGCGCAATGGTAGCGCTTCTGATTCCAGATCAGAAGGTTACGTGTTCGAATTGCGTCGAGGTCAAATAATTTTCGTCTTTACTTTATTGTTACTCTCAAAATTTCTGATAATAAATCGCACACATTTATCTGCACAATTGGGCCTTGTGGCGCAATGGTATCGCGTCTGACTCCAGATCAGAAGGTTACGTGTTCGAATCACGACGAGGTCAAATACTTTGCGTCTTTACTTTATTGTTACTCTCAAAATTTCTGATAATAAATCGCACACATTTATCTGCACAATTGGGCCTTGTGGCGCAATGGTAGCGCGTCTGACTCCAGATCAGACGGTTACGTGTTCGAATTGCGTCGAGGTCAAATGCTTTTCGCGTTTACTTTATTGTTACTCTCAAAATTTCTGATAATAAATCGCACACATTTATCTGCACAATTGGGCCTTGTGGCGCAATGGTAGCGCGTCTGACTCCAGATCAGAAGGTTACGTGTTCGAATCACGTCGGAGTCAAAAGCTCTTCATCTTTACTTTACATGTTACCCTTATTATTTCTAATAATAAATCGCACACGTTCGCCTGCACAATTGGGCCTTGTGGCGCAATGGTAGCGCGTCTGACTCCAGATCAGAGGGTTACGTATTCGAATCACGTCGAGGTTAAATACTTTTCGTCTTTACTTTAATGTTACTCTCAAAATTTCTGATAATAAATCGCACACATTTATCTGCACGATTGGGCCTTGTGGCGCAATGGTAGCGCGTCTGACTCCAGATCAGAAGGTTACGTATTCGAATCACGTCGAGGTTAAATGCTTTTCGTCTTTACTTTAATGTTACTCTCAAAATTTCTGATAATAAATCGCACACATTTATCTGCACAATTGGGTCTTGTGGCTCAATGGTAGCGCGTCTGACTCCAGATTAGAAGGTTACGTGTTCGAATCACGTTGAGGTCAATTACTTTTCGTCTTTACTTTATTGTTACTCTCAAAATTTCTGATAATAAATCGCACACATTTATCTGCACAATTGGGCCTTGTGCTGCAATGGTAGCACGTCTGACGCCAGATCAGAAGGTGACGTATTCGAATCACGTGAAGATTAAATGCTTTTCGTCTTTACTTTACTTGTTACTCTCAAAATTTCTGATAATAAATCGCACACATTTATCTGCTCAATTGGGCCTTGTGGCGCAATGGTAGCGCGTCTGACTCCAGATCAGAAGGTTACGTGTTCGAATCGCGTCGAGGTCAAATACTTTTCGTCTTTACATTACATGTTACCCTTATTATTTCTAATAATAAATCGCAAACATTTGCCTGCACAATTGGGCCTTGTGGCGCAATGGTAGCGCGTCTGACTCCAGATCAGAAGGTTACGTGTTAGAATCGCGTCGGGGTCAAATAATTTCCGTCTTTACTTTATTGTTACTCTCAAAATTTCTTATAATAAATCGCACACATGTATCTGCACAATTGGTCCTTGTGGCCCAATGGTAGCGCGTCTGACTCCAGATCAGAAGGTTACGTGTTCGAATCGCGTGGAGGTCAAATACTTTTCGTTTTTACTTTATTGTTACTCTCAAAATTTCTGATAATAAATCGCACACATTTATCTGCACAATTGGGCCTTGTGGCGCAATGGTAGCACGTCTGACGCCAGATCAGAAGGTGACGTATTCGAATCACGTGAAGGTTAAATGCTTTTCGTCTTTACTTTACATGTTACCCTTATTATTTCTAATAATAAATCGCACACATTTGCCTGCACAATTGGGCCTTGTGGCGCAATGGTAGCGCGTCTGACTCCAGATCAGAAGGTTACGTGTTAGAATCGCGTCGGGGTCAAATAATTTTCGTCTTTACTTTATTGTTACTCTCAAAATTTCTGATAATAAATCGCACACATTTATTTGCACAATTGGGCCTTGTGGCGCAATGGTAGCACGTCTGACGCCAGATCCGAAGGTGACGTATTCGAATCACGTGAAGGTTAAATGCTTTTCGTCTTTACTTTACTTGTTACTCTCAAAATTTCTGATAATAAATCGCACACATTTATCTGCACAATTGGGCCTTGTGGCGCAATGGTAGCGCGTCTGACTCCAGATCAGAAGGTTATGTGTTCGAATCATGCGGAGGTCAAATACTTTTCGTCTTTACATTACATGTTACCCTTATTATTTCTAATAATAAATCGCACACATTTGCCTCCACAAGTAGGCCTTGTGGCGCAATGGTAGCGCGTCTGACTCCAGATCAGAAGGTTATGTGTTCGAATCACGTCAAGGTCAAATACTTTTCGTCTTTACTTTATTGTTACTCTCAAAATTTCTGATAATAAATCGCACACATTCATCTGCACAATTGGGCCTTGTGGCGCAATGGTAGCGCGTCTGACTCCAGATCAGGAGGTTACGTGTTCGAATCACGTCGATGTCAAAAGGTTTTCGTCTTTACTTTATTGTTACTCTCAAAATTTCTGATAATAAATCGCACACATTTATGTGCAGAATTGGGCCTTGTGGCGCAATGGTAGCGCGTCTGACTCCAGATCAGGAGGTTACGTGTTCGAATCACGTCGATGTCAAAAGCTTTTCGTCTTTACTTTATTGTTACTCTCAAAATTTCTGATAATAAATCGCACACATTTATGTGCAGAATTGGGCCTTGTGGCGCAATGGTAGCGCGTCTGACTCCAGATCAGAAGGTTACGTGTTCGAATAACGTCGGGGTCAAATAATTTTCGTCTTTACTTTATTGTTACTCTCAAAATTTCTGATAATAAATCGCACACATTTATGTGCACAATTGGGCCTTGTGACGCAATGGTAGCGCTTCTGACTCCAGATCAGAAGGTTACCTGTTCGAATCACGTCGGGGTCAAATAATTTTCGTCTTTACTTTATTGTTACTCTCAAAATTTCTGATAATAAATCGCACACATTCATCTGCACAATTGGGCCTTGTGGCGCAATGGTAGCGCGTCTGACTCCAGATCAGAAGGTTACGTGTTCGAATCGCGTCGAGGTCAAAAGCTCTTTACTTTACATGTTACCCTTATTATTTCTAATAATAAATCGCACACATTTGCCTGCACAATTAGGCCTTGTGGCGCAATGGTAGCGCGTCTGACTCCAGATCAGAAGTTTACGTATTCGAATCACGTCGAGGTTAAATGCTTTTCGTCTTTACTTTAATGTTACTCTCAAAATTTCTGATAATAAATCGCACACATTTATCTGCACAATTGGGCCTTGTGGCGCAATGGTAGCGCGTCTGACTCCAGATCAGAAGGTTACGTGTTCGAATCACGTCGAGGTCAAATACTTTTCGTCTTTACTTTATTGTTACTCTCAAAATTTCTGATAATAAATCGCACACATTTATCTGCATAATTGGGCCTTGTGGCGCAATGGTAGCGCGTCTGACTCCAGATCAGAAAGTTACGTGTTCGAATCACGACGAGGTCAAAAGCTTTTCGTCTTTACTTTACATGTTACCCTTGTTATTTCTAATTATAAATCGCACACATTTACCTGAACAATTGGGCCTTGTGGCGCAATGGTAGCGCGTCTGACTCCAGATCAGAAGGTTACGTATTCGAATCACGTCGAGGTTAAATACTTTTCGTCTTTACTTTATTGTTACTCTCAAAATTTCTGATAATAAATTGCACACATTTATCTGCACAATTGGGCCATGTGGCGCAATGGTAGCACGTCTGACGCCAGATCAGAAGGTGACGTATTCGAATCACGTGAAGGTTAAATGCTTTTCGTCTTTACTTTACTTGTTACTCTCAAAATTTCTGATAATAAATTGCACACATTTATCTGCACAATTGGGCCTTGTGGCGCAATGGTAGCGCGTCTGACTCCAGATCAGAAGGTTACGTGTTCGAATCGCGTCGAGGTCAAATACTTTTCGTCTTTACATTACATGTTACCCTTATTATTTCTAATAATAAATCGCACACATTTGCCTACACAATTGGGCCTTGTGGCGCAATGGTAGCGCGTCTGACTCCAGATCAGAATGTTATGTGTTCGAATCACGTCGAGGTCAAATACTTTTCGTCTTTACTTTATTGTTACTCTCAAAATTTCTGATAATAAATCGCACACATTTATCTGCACAATTGGGCCTTGTGGCGCAATGGTGGCGCGTCTGAATCCAGATCAGAAGGTTACGTGTTCGAATCACGTCGAGGTCAAATACTTTTCGTCTTTACTTTATTGTTACTCTCAAAATTTCTGATAATAAATCGCACACATTTATGTGCAGAATTGGGCCTTGTGGCGCAATGGTAGCGCTTCTGACTCCAGATCAGAAGGTTACGTGTTCGAATCACGTCGGGGTCAAATAATTTTCGTCTTTACTTTATTGTTACTCTCAAAATTTCTGATAATAAATCGCACACATTTATCTGCACAATTGGGCCTTGTGGCGCAATGGTAGCGCTTCTGACTCCAGATCAGAAGGTTACGTGTTCGAATCGCGTCGAGGTCAAAAGCTCTTCATCTTTACTTTACATGTTACCCTTATTATTTCTAATAATAAATCGCACACATTTGCCTGCACAATTGGGCCTTGTATCGCGTCTGACTCCAGATCAGAAGGTTACGTGTTCGAATCACGTCGAGGTCAAATACTTTTCGTCTTTACTTTATTGTTACTCTCAAAATTTCTGATAATAAATCGCACACATTTATCTGCACAACTGGGCCTTGTGGCGCAATGGTAGCACGTCTGACGCCAGATCAGAAGGTGACGTATTCGAATCACGTGAAGGTTAAATGCTTTTCGTCTTTAATTTACTTGTTACTCTCAAAATTTCTGATAATAAATCGCACACATTTATCTGCACAACTGGGCCTTGTGGCGCAATGGTAGCACGTCTGACGCCAGATCAGAAGGTGACGTATTCGAATCACGTGAAGGTTAAATGCTTTTCGTCTTTAATTTACTTGTTACTCTCAAAATTTCTGATAATAAATCGCACACATTTATCTGCACAATTGGGCCTTGTGGCGCGTCTGACTCCAGAGCAGAAGGTTACGTGTTCGAATCGCGTCGATGTCAAAAGCTTTTCGTCTTTACTTTACATGTTACCCTTATTATTTCTAATAATAAATCGCACACATTTGCCTGCACAATTGGGCCTTGTGGCGCAATGGTAGCACGTCTGACTCCAGATCAGAAGGTTACGTGTTCGAATCACGTCGAGATCAAATACTTTTCGTCTTTACTTTAATGTTACTCTCAAAATTTCTGATAATAAATCGCACACATTTATCTGCACAATTGGGCCTTGTGGCGCAATGGTAGCGCGTCTGACTCCAGATCAGAAGGTTATGTGTTCGAATCACGTCGAGGTCAAATACTTTTCGTCTTTACTTTATTGTTACTCTCAAAATTTCTGATAATAAATCGCACACATTTATCTGCACAATTGGGCCTTGTGGCGCAATGGTAGCGCGTCTGACGCCTGAGCAGAAGGTTACGTGTTCGAATCGCGTCGATGTCAAAAGCTTTTCGTCTTTACTTTACATGTTACCCTTATTATTTCTAATAATAAATCGCACACATTTGCCTGCAAATTTGGGCCTTGTGGCGCAATGGTAACACGTCTGACTCCAGATCAGAAGGTTACGTGTTCGAATCACGTCGAGGTCAAATACTTTTCGTCTTTACTTTAATGTTCCTCTCAAAATTTCTGATAATAAATCGCACACATTTATCTGCACAATTGGGCCTTGTGGCGCAATGGTAGAGCGTCTGACTCCAGATCAGAAGTTTACGTATTCGAATCACGTCGAGGTTAAATGCTTTTCGTATTTACTTTAATGTTACTCTCAAAATTTCTGATAATAAATCGCACACATTTATCAGCACAATTGGGCCTTGTGGCGCAATGGTTGCGCGTCTGACTCCAGATCAGAAGGTTACGTGTTCGAATCACGTCGAGGTCAAATACTTTTCGTCTTTACTTTATTGTTACTCTCAAAATTTCTGATAATAAATCGCACACATTTATCTGCACAATTGGGCCTTGTGGCGAAATGGTAGCGCGTCTGACTCCAGATCAGAAGGTTACATGTTCGAATCGCGTCGAGGTCAAAAGCCTTTCGTGATTACTTTACATGTTACCCTTATTATTTCTAATAATAAATCTCACACATTTGCCTACACAATTGGGCGTTGTGGCGCAATGGTAGCGCGTCTGACTCCAGATCAGAAGGTTACGTGTTCAAATCACGTCGAGGTCAAATACTTTTCGTCTTTACTTTATTGTTACTCTCAAAATTTCTGATAATAAATCGCACACATTTATCTGCGCAATTGGGCCTTGTGGCGCAATGGTTGCGCGTCTGACTCCAGATCAGAAGGTTACGTGTTCGAATCACGTCGAGGTCAAATAATTTTCGTCTTTACTTTATTGTTACTCTCAAAATTTCTGAAAATAAATCGCACACATTTATCTGCACAATTGGGCCTTGTGGCGCAATGGTAGCGCGTCTGACTCCAGATTAGAAGGTTACGTGTTCGAATCACGTCGAGGTCAAATACTTTTCGTCTTTACTTTATTGTTACTCTAAAAGTTTCTGATAATAAATCGCACACATTTATCTGCACAATTGGGCCTTGTGGCACAATGGTAGCGCGTCTGACTCCAGATCAGAAGGTTACGTGTTCGAATTGCGTCGAGGTCAAATACTTTTCGCGTTTACTTTATTGTTACTCTCAAAATTTCTGAAAATAAATCGCACACATTTATCTGCACAATTGGGCCTTGTGGCGCAATGGTAGCGCGTCTGACTCCAGATTAGAAGGTTACGTGTTCGAATCACGTCGAGGTCAAATACTTTTCGTCTTTACTTTATTGTTACTCTTAAAATTTCGGATAATAAATCGCACACATTTACCTGCACAATTGGGCCTTGTGGCGCAATGGTAGCGCGTCTGACTCCAGATCAGAAGGTTACATGTTCGAATCGCGTCGAGGTCAAAAGCTTTCCGTGATTACTTTACATGTTACCCTTATTATTTCTAATAATAAATCGCACACATTTGCCTGCACAATTGGGCGTTGTGGCGCAATGGTAGTGCGTCTGACTCCAGATCAGAAGGTTACGTATTCGAATCACGTCGAGGTCAAATACTTTTCGTCTTTACTTTATTGTTACTCTCAAAATTTCTGATAATAAATCGCACACATTCATCTGCACAATTGGGCCTTGTGGCGCAATGGTAGCGCTTCTGATTCCAGATCAGAAGGTTACGTGTTCGAATTGCGTCGAGGTCAAATAATTTTCGTCTTTACTTTATTGTTACTCTCAAAATTTCTGATAATAAATCGCACACATTTATCTGCACAATTGGGCCTTGTGGCGCAATGATAGCGCGTCTGACTCCAGATCAGAAGGTTACGTGTTCGAATCACGTCGGGGTCAAAAGCTCTTCATCTTTACTTTACATGTTACCCTTATTATTTCTAATAATAAATCGCACACGTTCGCCTGCACAATTGGGCCTTGTGGCGCAATGGTAGCGCGTCTGACTCCAGATCAGAGGGTTATGTATTCGAATCACGTCGAGGTTAAATACTTTTCGTCTTTACTTTAATGTTACTCTCAAAATTTCTGATAATAAATCGCACACATTTATCTGCACGATTGGGCCTTGTGGCGCAATGGTAGCGCGTCTGACTCCAGATCAGAAGGTTACGTATTCGAATCACGTCGAGGTTAAATGCTTTTCGTCTTTACTTTAATGTTACTCTCAAAATTTCTGATAATAAATCGCACACATTTATCTGCACAATTGGGTCTTGTGGCTCAATGGTAGCGCGTCTGACTCCAGATTAGAAGGTTACGTGTTCGAATCACGTCGAGGTCAATTACTTTTCGTCTTTACTTTAATGTTACTCTCAAAATTTCTGATAATAAATCGCACACATTTATCTGCACAATTGGGCCTTGTGGTGCAATGGTAGCACGTCTGACGCCAGATCAGAAGGTGACGTATTCGAATCACGTGAAGATTAAATGCTTTTCGTCTTTACTTTACTTGTTACTCTCAAAATTTCTGATAATAAATCGCACACATTTATCTGCTCAATTGGGCCTTGTGGCGCAATGGTAGCGCGTCTGACTCCAGATCAGAAGGTTACGTGTTCGAATCGCGTCGAGGTCAAATACTTTTCGTCTTTACATTACATGTTACCCTTATTATTTCTAATAATAAATCGCAAACATTTGCCTGCACAATTGGGCATTGTGGCGCAATGGGAGCGCGTCTGACTCCAGATCAGAAGGTTATGTGTTCGAATCACGTCGAGGTCAAATACTTTTCGTCTTTACTTTATTGTTACTCTCAAAATTTCTGATAATAAATCGCACACATTTATCTGCACAATTGGGCCTTGTGGCGCAATGGTAGCGCGTCTGACTCCAGATCAGAAGGTTACGTGTTCGAATCACGTCGATGTCAAAAGCTTTTCGTCTTTACTTTATTGTTACTCTCAAAATTTCTGATAATAAATCGCACTCATTTATCTGCACAATTGGGCCTTGTGGCGCAATGGTAGCGCGTCTGACTCCAGATCAGAAGGTTACGTGTTCGAATTACGTCGGGGTCAAATAATTTTCGTCTTTACTTTATTGTTACTCTCAAAATTTCTGATAATAAATCGCACACATTGATGTGCACAATTGGGCCTTGTGGCGCAATGGTAGCGCGTCTGTCTCCAGATCAGAAGGTTACGTGTTCGAATCGCGTCGGGGTCAAATAATTTTCGTCTTTACTTTATTGTTACTCTCAAAATTTCTTATAATAAATCGCACACATGTATCTGCACAATTGGTCCTTGTGGCCCAATGGTAGCGCGTCTGACTCCAGATCAGAATGTTACGTGTTCGAATCGCGTCGAGGTCAAAAGCTCTTCATCTTTACTTTACATGTTACCCTTATTATTTCTAATAATAAATCGCACACATTTGCCTGCACAATTGGGCGTTGTGGCGCAATGGTAGCGCGTCTGACTCCAGATCAGAAGTTTACGTATTCGAATCACGTCGAGGTTAAATGCTTTTCGTCTTTACTTTAATGTTACTCTCAAAATTTCTGATAATAAATCGCACACATTTATCTGCACAATTGGGCCTTGTGGCGCAATGGTAGCGCGTCTGACTCCAGATCAGAAGGTTACGTGATCGAATCACGTCGACGTCAAATACTTTTCGTCTTTACTTTATTGTTACTCTCAAAATTTCTGATAATAAATCGCACACATTTATCTGCACAATTAGGCCTTGTTGCGCAATGGTAGCGCGTCTGACTCCAGATCAGAAGGTTACGTGTTCGAATCACGTCGATGTCAAAAGCTTTTCGTCTTTACTTTATTGTTACTCTCAAAATTTCTGATAATAAATCGCACACATTTATCTGCACAATTGGGCCTTGTGGCGCAATGGTAGCGCGTTTGACTCCAGATCAGAAGGTTACGTGTTCGAATCACGTCGGGGTCAAATAATGTTCGTCTTTACTTTATTGTTACTCTCAAAATTTCTGATAATAAATCGCAGACATTGATCTGCACAATTGGGCCTTGTGGCGCAATAGTAGCGCGTCTGACTCCAGATCAGAAGGTTACGTGTTCGAATCACGTCGGGGTCAAATAATTTTCGTCTTTACTTTATTGTTACTCTCAAAATTTCTGATAATAAATCGCACACATTTGCCTGCACAATTGGGCCTTGTGGCGCAATGGTAGCGCGTCTGACTCCAGATCAGAAGTTTACGTATTCGAATCACGTCGAGGTTAAATGCTTTTCGTCTTTACTTTAATGTTACTCTCAAAATTTCTGATAATAAATCGCACACATTTATCTGCACAATTGGGCCTTGTGGCGCAATGGTAGCGCGTCTGACGCCTGAGCAGAAGGTTACGTGTTCGAATCGCGTCGATGTCAAAAGCTTTTCGTCTTTACTTTACATGTTACCCTTATTATTTCTAATAATAAATCGCACACATTTGCCTGCAAATTTGGGCCTTGTGGCGCAATGGTAACACGTCTGACTCCAGATCAGAAGGTTACGTGTTCGAATCACGTCGAGGTCAAATACTTTTCGTCTTTACTTTAATGTTCCTCTCAAAATTTCTGATAATAAATCGCACACATTTATCTGCACAATTGGGCCTTGTGGCGCAATGGTAGCGCGTCTGACTCCAGATCAGAAGTTTACGTATTCGAATCACGTCGAGGTTAAATGCTTTTCGTATTTACTTTAATGTTACTCTCAAAATTTCTGATAATAAATCGCACACATTTATCAGCACAATTGGGCCTTGTGGCGCAATGGTTGCGCGTCTGACTCCAGATCAGAAGGTTACGTGTTCGAATCACGTCGAGGTCAAATACTTTTCGTCTTTACTTTATTGTTACTCTCAAAATTTCTGATAATAAATCGCACACATTTATCTGCACAATTGGGCCTTGTGGCGAAATGGTAGCGCGTCTGACTCCAGATCAGAAGGTTACATGTTCGAATCGCGTCGAGGTCAAAAGCCTTTCGTGATTACTTTACATGTTACCCTTATTATTTCTAATAATAAATCTCACACATTTGCCTACACAATTGGGCGTTGTGGCGCAATGGTAGCGCGTCTGACTCCAGATCAGAAGGTTACGTGTTCAAATCACGTCGAGGTCAAATACTTTTCGTCTTTACTTTATTGTTACTCTCAAAATTTCTGATAATAAATCGCACACATTTATCTGCGCAATTGGGCCTTGTGGCGCAATGGTTGCGCGTCTGACTCCAGATCAGAAGGTTACGTGTTCGAATCACGTCGAGGTCAAATAATTTTCGTCTTTACTTTATTGTTACTCTCAAAATTTCTGAAAATAAATCGCACACATTTATCTGCACAATTGGGCCTTGTGGCGCAATGGTAGCGCGTCTGACTCCAGATTAGAAGGTTACGTGTTCGAATCACGTCGAGGTCAAATACTTTTCGTCTTTACTTTATTGTTACTCTAAAAGTTTCTGATAATAAATCGCACACATTTATCTGCACAATTGGGCCTTGTGGCACAATGGTAGCGCGTCTGACTCCAGATCAGAAGGTTACGTGTTCGAATTGCGTCGAGGTCAAATACTTTTCGCGTTTACTTTATTGTTACTCTCAAAATTTCTGAAAATAAATCGCACACATTTATCTGCACAATTGGGCCTTGTGGCGCAATGGTAGCGCGTCTGACTCCAGATTAGAAGGTTACGTGTTCGAATCACGTCGAGGTCAAATACTTTTCGTCTTTACTTTATTGTTACTCTTAAAATTTCGGATAATAAATCGCACACATTTACCTGCACAATTGGGCCTTGTGGCGCAATGGTAGCGCGTCTGACTCCAGATCAGAAGGTTACATGTTCGAATCGCGTCGAGGTCAAAAGCTTTTCGTGATTACTTTACATGTTACCCTTATTATTTCTAATAATAAATCGCACACATTTGCCTGCACAATTGGGCGTTGTGGCGCAATGGTAGTGCGTCTGACTCCAGATCAGAAGGTTACGTATTCGAATCACGTCGAGGTCAAATACTTTTCGTCTTTACTTTATTGTTACTCTCAAAATTTCTGATAATAAATCGCACACATTCATCTGCACAATTGGGCCTTGTGGCGCAATGGTAGCGCTTCTGATTCCAGATCAGAAGGTTACGTGTTCGAATTGCGTCGAGGTCAAATAATTTTCGTCTTTACTTTATTGTTACTCTCAAAATTTCTGATAATAAATCGCACACATTTATCTGCACAATTGGGCCTTGTGGCGCAATGATAGCGCGTCTGACTCCAGATCAGAAGGTTACGTGTTCGAATCACGTCGGGGTCAAAAGCTCTTCATCTTTACTTTACATGTTACCCTTATTATTTCTAATAATAAATCGCACACGTTCGCCTGCACAATTGGGCCTTGTGGCGCAATGGTAGCGCGTCTGACTCCAGATCAGAGGGTTATGTATTCGAATCACGTCGAGGTTAAATACTTTTCGTCTTTACTTTAATGTTACTCTCAAAATTTCTGATAATAAATCGCACACATTTATCTGCACGATTGGGCCTTGTGGCGCAATGGTAGCGCGTCAGACTCCAGATCAGAAGGTTACGTATTCGAATCACGTCGAGGTTAAATGCTTTTCGTCTTTACTTTAATGTTACTCTCAAAATTTCTGATAATAAATCGCACACATTTATCTGCACAATTGGGTCTTGTGGCTCAATGGTAGCGCGTCTGACTCCAGATTAGAAGGTTACGTGTTCGAATCACGTCGAGGTCAATTACTTTTCGTCTTTACTTTATTGTTACTCTCAAAATTTCTGATAATAAATCGCACACATTTATCTGCACAATTGGGCCTTGTGGTGCAATGGTAGCACGTCTGACGCCAGATCAGAAGGTGACGTATTCGAATCACGTGAAGATTAAATGCTTTTCGTCTTTACTTTACTTGTTACTCTCAAAATTTCTGATAATAAATCGCACACATTTATCTGCTCAATTGGGCCTTGTGGCGCAATGGTAGCGCGTCTGACTCCAGATCAGAAGGTTACGTGTTCGAATCGCGTCGAGGTCAAATACTTTTCGTCTTTACATTACATGTTACCCTTATTATTTCTAATAATAAATCGCAAACATTTGCCTGCACAATTGGGCATTGTGGCGCAATGGGAGCGCGTCTGACTCCAGATCAGAAGGTTATGTGTTCGAATCACGTCGAGGTCAAATACTTTTCGTCTTTACTTTATTGTTACTCTCAAAATTTCTGATAATAAATCGCACACATTTATCTGCACAATTGGGCCTTGTGGCGCAATGGTAGCGCGTCTGACTCCAGATCAGAAGGTTACGTGTTCGAATCACGTCGATGTCAAAAGCTTTTCGTCTTTACTTTATTGTTACTCTCAAAATTTCTGATAATAAATCGCACTCATTTATCTGCACAATTGGGCCTTGTGGCGCAATGGTAGCGCGTCTGACTCCAGATCAGAAGGTTACGTGTTCGAATTACGTCGGGGTCAAATAATTTTCGTCTTTACTTTATTGTTACTCTCAAAATTTCTGATAATAAATCGCACACATTGATGTGCACAATTGGGCCTTGTGGCGCAATGGTAGCGCGTCTGTCTCCAGATCAGAAGGTTACGTGTTCGAATCGCGTCGGGGTCAAATAATTTTCGTCTTTACTTTATTGTTACTCTCAAAATTTCTTATAATAAATCGCACACATGTATCTGCACAATTGGTCCTTGTGGCCCAATGGTAGCGCGTCTGACTCCAGATCAGAATGTTACGTGTTCGAATCGCGTCGAGGTCAAAAGCTCTTCATCTTTACTTTACATGTTACCCTTATTATTTCTAATAATAAATCGCACACATTTGCCTGCACAATTGGGCGTTGTGGCGCAATGGTAGCGCGTCTGACTCCAGATCAGAAGTTTACGTATTCGAATCACGTCGAGGTTAAATGCTTTTCGTCTTTACTTTAATGTTACTCTCAAAATTTCTGATAATAAATCGCACACATTTATCTGCACAATTGGGCCTTGTGGCGCAATGGTAGCGCGTCTGACTCCAGATCAGAAGGTTACGTGATCGAATCACGTCGACGTCAAATACTTTTCGTCTTTACTTTATTGTTACTCTCAAAATTTCTGATAATAAATCGCACACATTTATCTGCACAATTAGGCCTTGTTGCGCAATGGTAGCGCGTCTGACTCCAGATCAGAAGGTTACGTGTTCGAATCACGTCGATGTCAAAAGCTTTTCGTCTTTACTTTATTGTTACTCTCAAAATTTCTGATAATAAATCGCACACATTTATCTGCACAATTGGGCCTTGTGGCGCTATGGTAGCGCGTTTGACTCCAGATCAGAAGGTTACGTGTTCGAATCACGTCGGGGTCAAATAATGTTCGTCTTTACTTTATTGTTACTCTCAAAATTTCTGATAATAAATCGCAGACATTGATCTGCACAATTGGGCCTTGTGGCGCAATAGTAGCGCGTCTGACTCCAGATCAGAAGGTTACGTGTTCGAATCACGTCGGGGTCAAATAATTTTCGTCTTTACTTTATTGTTACTCTCAAAATTTCTGATAATAAATCGCACGCATTTATCTGCACAATTGGGCCTTGTGGCGCAATGGTAGCGCGTCTGACTCCAGATCAGAATGTTACGTGTTCGAATCGCGTCGAGGTCAAAACCTCTTCATCTTTACTTTACATGTTACCCTTATTATTTCTAATAATAAATCGCACACATTTGCCTGCACAATTGGGCCTTGTGGCGCAATGGTAGCGCGTCTGACTCCAGATCAGAAGTTTACGTATTCGAATCACGTCGAGGTTAAATGCTTTTCGTCTTTACTTTAATGTTACTCTCAAAATTTCTGATAATAAATCGCACACATTTATCTGCACAATTGGGCCTTGTGGCGCAATAGTAGTGCGTCTGACTCCAGATCAGAAGGTTACGTGTTCGAATCACGTCGAGGTTAAATACTTTTCGTCTTTACTTTATTGTTACTCTCAAAATTTCTGATAATAAATCGCACACATTTATCTGCACAATTGGGCCTTGTGGCGCAATGGTAGCACGTCTGACGCCAGATCAGAAGGTGACGTATTCGAATCACGTGAAGATTAAATGCTTTTCGTCTTTACTTTACTTGTTACTCTCAAAATTTCTGATAATAAATCGCACACATTTATCTGCACAATTGGGCCTTGTGGCGCAATGGTAGCGCGTCTGACTCCAGGTCAGAAGGTTACGTGTTCGAATCGCGTTGAGGTCAAATACTTTTCGTCTTTACATTACATGTTACCCTAATTATTTCTAATAATAAATCGCACACATTTGCCTGCACAATTTGGCCTTGTGGCGCAATGGTAGCGCGTCTGTCTCCAGATCAGAAGGTTACGTGTTCGAATCGCGTCGAGGTCAAAAGCTCTTCATCTTTACTTTACATGTTACCCTTATTATTTCTAATAATAAATCGCACACATTTGCCTGCACAATTGGGCCTTGTGGCACAATGGTAGCGCGTCTGACTCCAGATCAGAAGTTTACGTATTCAAATCACGTCGAGGTTAAATGCTTTTCGTCTTTACTTTAATGTTACTCTCAAAATTTCTGATAATAAATCGCACACATTTATCTGCTCAGTTAGGCCTTGTGGCGCAATGGTAGCGCGTCTGACTCCAGATCAAAAAATTACGTGTTCGAATCACGTAGAGGTCAAAAGCTTATCGTCTTTACTTTACATCTTACCCTTATTATTTCTAATAATAAATCGCACACATTTGCCTGAACAATTGGGCCTTGTGGCGCAATGGTAGCGCGTCTGACTCCAGATCAGAACGTTACGTATTCGAATCACGTCGAGGTTAAATACTTTTCGTCTTTACTTTAATGTTACTCTCAAAATTTCTGATAATAAATCGCACACATTTATCTGCACAATTGGGCCTTGTGGCGCAATGGTAGCGCGTTTGACTCCAGATCAGAAGGTTACGTGTTCGAATCACGTCGGGGTCAAATAATTTTCGTCTTTACTTTATTGTTACTCTCAAAATTTCTGATAATAAATCGCACGCATTTATCTGCACAATTGGGCCTTGTGGCGCAATGGTAGCGCGTCTGACTCCAGATCAGAAGGTTACGTGTTCGAATCGCGTCGAGGTCAAAAGCTCTTCATCTTTACTTTACATGTTACCCTTATTATTTCTAATAATAAATCGCACACATTTGCCTGCACAATTGGGCCTTGTGGCGCAATGGTAGCGCGTCTGACTCCAGATCAGAAGTTTACGTATTCGAATCACGTCGAGGTTAAATGCTTTTCGTCTTTACTTTAATGTTACTCTCAAAATTTCTGATAATAAATCGCACACATTTATCTGCACAATTGGGCCTTGTGGCGCAATAGTAGCGCGTCTGACTCCAGATCAGAAGGTTACGTGTTCGAATCACGTCGAGGTCAAATACTTTTCGTCTTTACTTTATTGTTACTCTCAAAATTTCTGATAATAAATCGCACACATTTATCTGCACAATTGGGCCTTGTGGCGCAATGGTAGCACGTCTGACGCCAGATCAGAAGGTGACGTATTCGAATCACGTGAAGATTAAATGCTTTTCGTCTTTACTTTACTTGTTACTCTCAAAATTTCTGATAATAAATCGCACACATTTATCTGCACAATTGGGCCTTGTGGCGCAATGGTAGCGCGTCTGACTCCAGGTCAGAAGGTTACGTGTTCGAATCGCGTTGAGGTCAAATACTTTTCGTCTTTACATTACATGTTACCCTAATTATTTCTAATAATAAATCGCACACATTTGCCTGCACAATTGGGCCTTGTGGCGCAATGGTAGCGCGTCTGTCTCCAGATCAGAAGGTTATGTGTTCGAATCACGTCGAGGTCAAATCCTTTTCGTCTTTACTTTATTGTTACTCTCAAAATTTCTGATAATAAATCGCACACATTTATCTGCACAATTAGGCCTTGTGGCGCAATGGTAGCGCGTCTGACTCCAGATCAGAAGGTTACGTGTTCGAATCACGTCGATGTCAAAAGCTTTTCGTCTTTACTTTATTGTTACTCTAAAAATTTCTAATAATAAATCGCACACATTTATCTGCACAATTGGGCCTTGTGGCGCAATGGTAGCGCGTCTGACTCCAGATCAGAAGGTTACGTGTTCGAATCACGTCGGGGTCAAATAATTTTCGTCTTTACTTTATTGTTACTCTCAAAATTTCTGATAATATATCGCACACATTGGTCTGCACTATTGGGCCTTGTGGCGCAATGGTAGCGCGTCTGACTCCAGATCAGAAGGTTACGTGTTCGAATCACGTCGGGGTCAAATAATTTTCGTCTTTACTTTATTGTTACTCTCAAAATTTCTATTAATAAATCGCACACATTTATCTGCACAGTTGGGCCTTGTGGCGCAATGGTAGCGCGTCTGGCTCCAGATCAGAAGGTTACGTGTTCGAATCGCGTCGAGGTCAAAAGCTCTTCATCTTTACTTTACATGTTACCCTTATTATTTCTAATAATAAATCGCACACATTTGCCTGCACAATTGGGCCTTGTGGCGCAATGGTAGCGCGTCTGACTCCAGATCAGAAGTTTACGTATTCAAATCACGTCGAGGTTAAATGCTTTTCGTCTTTACTTTAATGTTACTCTCAAAATTTCTGATAATAAATCGCACACATTTATCTGCACAATTAGGCCTTGTGGCGCAATGGTAGCGCGTCTGACTCCAGATCAAAAAGTTACGTGTTCGAATCACGTAGAGGTCAAAAGCTTATCGTCTTTACTTTACATCTTACCCTTATTATTTCTAATAATAAATCGCACACATTTGCCTGAACAATTGGGCCTTGTGGCGCAATGGTAGCGCGTCTGACTCCAGATCAGAACGTTACGTATTCGAGACACGTCGAGGTTAAATACTTTTCGTCTTTACTTTAATGTTACTCTCAAAATTTCTGATAATAAATTGCACACATTTTTCTGCACAACTGGGCCTTGTGGCGCAATGGTAGCGCGTCTGACTCCAGATCAGAAGGTTACGTGTTCGAATCACGTCGAGGTCAAATACTTTTCGTCTTTACTTTATTGTTACTCTAAAAATTTTTGATAATAAATCGCACACATTTATCTGCACAATTGGGCCTTGTGGCACAATGGTAGCGCGTCTGACTCCAGATCAGAAGGTTACGTGTTCGAATTGCGTCGAGGTCAAATACTTTTCGCGTTTACTTTATTGTTACTCTCAAAATTTCTGATAATAAATCGCACACATTTATTTGCACGATTGGGCCATGTGGCGCAATGGTAGCGCGTCTAACTCCAGATCAGAAGGTTACGTATTCGAATCACGTCGAGGTTAAATGCTTTTCGTCTTTATTTTTATGTTACTCTCAAAATTTCTGATAATAAATCGCACACTTTTATCTGCACAATTGGGCCTTGTGGCGCAATGGTAGCGCGTCTGACTCCAGATCAGAAAGTTACGTATTCGAATCACGTCGAGGTCAAATACTTTTCGTCTTTACTTTATTGTTACTCTCAAAATTTCTGATAATAAATCGCACACATTGATGTACACAATTGGGCCTTGTGGCGCCATGGTAGCGCGTCTGATTCCAGATCAGAAGGTTACGTGTTCGAATCACGTCGAGGTCAAAAGCTTTTCGTCTTTACTTTACATGTTACCCTTATCATTTCTAATAATAAATCGCACACATTTTCCTGCACAATTGGGCCTGGTGGCGCAATGGTAGCGCGTCTGACTCCAGATCAGAGAGATACGTGTTCGAATCACGTCAAGGTCAAATACTTTTCGTCATTACTTTATTGTTACTCTCAAAATTTCTGATAATAAATCGCACACATTTATCTGCACAATTGGGCCTTGTGGCGCAATGGTAGCGCGTCTGACTCCAGATCAGAAGGTTACGTGTTCGAATCACGTCGGGGTCAAATAATTTTCGTCTTTACTTTAATGTTACTCTCAAAATTTCTGATAATAAATCGCACACATTGATCTGCACAATTGGGCCTTGTGGCGCAATGGTAGCGCGTCTGACTCCAGATCAGAAGGTTACGTGTTCGAATCGCGTCGAGGTCAAAAGCTCTTCATCTTTACTTTACATGTTACCCTTATTATTTCTAATAATAAATCGCGCACATTTGCCTGAACAATTGGGCCTTGTGGCGCAATGGTAGCACGTCTGACGCCAGATCAGAACGTTACGTATTCGAATCACGTGGAAGTTAAATACTTTTCGTCTTTACTTTAATGTTACTCTCAAAATTTCTGATAATAAATCGCACACATTTTTCTGCACAATTGGGCCTTGTGGCGCAATGGTAGCGCGTCTGACTCCAGATCAGAAGGTTACGTGTTCGAATCACGTCGAGGTCAAATACTTTTCGTCTTTACTTTATTGTTACTCTAAAAATTTTTGATAATAAATCGCACACATTTATCTGCACAATTGGGCCTTGTGGCACAATGGTAGCGCGTCTGACTCCAGATCAGAAGGTTACGTGTTCGAATTGCGTCGAGGTCAAATACTTTTCGCGTTTACTTTATTGTTACTCTCAAAATTTCTGATAATAAATCGCACACATTTATTTGCACGATTGGGCCATGTGGCGCAATGGTAGCGCGTCTAACTCCAGATCAGAAGGTTACGTATTCGAATCACGTCGAGGTTAAATGCTTTTCGTCTTTATTTTTATGTTACTCTCAAAATTTCTGATAATAAATCGCACACTTTTATCAGCACAATTGGGCCTTGTGGCGCAATGGTAGCGCGTCTGACTCCAGATCAGAAAGTTACGTATTCGAATCACGTCGAGGTCAAATACTTTTCGTCTTTACTTTATTGTTACTCTCAAAATTTCTGATAATAAATCGCACACATTGATCTGCACAATTGGGCCTTGTGGCGCCATGGTAGCGCGTCTGATTCCAGATCAGAAGGTTACGTGTTCGAATCACGTCGAGTCCAAAGCTTTTCGTCTTTACTTTACATGTTACCCTTATCATTTCTAATAATAAATCGCACACATTTTCCTGCACAATTGGGCCTGGTGGCGCAATGGTAGCGCGTCTGACTCCAGATCAGAGAGATACGTGTTCGAATCACGTCAAGGTCAAATACTTTTCGTCATTACTTTATTGTTACTCTCAAAATTTCTAATAATAAATCGCGCACATTTGCCTGCACAATTGGGCCTTGTGGCGCAATGGTAGTACGTCAGACTCCAGATCAGAAGGTTACGTGTTCGAATCACGTCGAGGTCAAATACTTTTCGTCTTTACTTTATTGTTACTCTCAAAATTTCTGATAATACATCGCACACATTTATCTGCACTATTGGGCCTTGTGCCGCAATGGTAGCGCGTCTGACTCCAGATTAATATGTTACGTGTTCGAATCGCGTCGAGGTCAAAAGCTTTTCGTCTTTGCTTTACATGTTACCCTTATTATTTCTAATAATAAATCGCACACATTTGCCTGCACAAATGGGCCTTGTGGCGCAATGGTAGCGCGTCTGACTCCAGATTAGAAGGTTACGTGTTCGAATCGCGTCGAGGTCAAAAGCTTTTCGTCTTTACTTTACACGTTACCCTTATTATTTCGAACAATAAATCGCACACATTTGGGTGCACAATTGGGCCTTGTGGCGCAATGGTTACACGTCTGACTCCAGATCAGAAGGTTACATGTTCGAATAACGTCGAGGTCAAATACTTTTCGTCTTTACTTTATTGTTACTCTCAAAATTTCTGATAATAAATCGCAAACATTTATTTGCACAATTGGGCCTTGTGGCGCAATGGTAGCGCGTCTGACTCCAGATCAGAAGGTTACGTGTTCGAATCACGTCGAGGTAAATACTTTTCGTCTTTACTTTATTGTTACTCTCAAAATTTCTGATAATAAATCGCACACATTGATCTGCACAATTGGGCCTTGTGGCGCAATGGTAGCGCGTCTGACTCCAGATCAGAAGGTTACGTGTTCGAATCGCGTCGAGGACAAAAGCTTTTCGTCTTTACTTTAAATGTTACCCTTATCATTTCTAATAATAAATCGCACACATTTTCCTGCACAATTGGGCCTTGTGGCGCAATGGTAGCGCGTCTGACTCCAGATCAGAAGGTTACGTGTTCGAATCACGTCGTGGTCAAATACTTTTCGTCATTACTTTATTGTTACTCTCAAAATTTCTGATAATAAATCGCACACATTTATCTGCATAATTGGGCCATGTGGCGCAATGGTAGCGCGTCTGACTCCAGATCAGAAGGTTACGTGTTCGAATCACGTCGAGGTCAAATACTTTTCGCGTTTACTTTATTGTTACTCTCAAAATTTCTGATAATAAATCGCACACATTTATGTGCACAATTGGGCCTTGTGGTGCAATGGTAGCACGTCTGACTCCAGATCAGAAGGTTACGTGTTCGAATCGCGTCGAGGTCAAAAGCTTTTCGTCTTTACTTTACATGTTACCCTTATTATTTCTAATAATAAATCGCACATATTTGCCCGCACAATTGGGCCTTGTGGCGCAATGGAAGCACGTCTGACTCCAGATCAGAAGGTTACGTATTCGAATCACGTCGAGGTCAAATACTTTTCGTCTTTACTTTAATGTTACTCTTAAAATTTCTGATAATAAATCGCACACATTTTTCTGCACAATTGGGCCTTGTGGCGCAATGGTAGCGCGTCTGACTCCAGATCAGAAGGTTACGTGTTCGAATCACGTCGAGGTCAAATACTTTTCGTCTTTACTTTATTGTTACTCTCAAAATTTCTGATAATAAATCGCACACATTTAATTGCACAATTGGGCCTTGTGGCGCAATGGTACCGCGTCTGACTCCAGATCAGAAGGTTACATGTTCGAATCACGTAGAGGTCAAATACTTTTCGTCTTTACTTTATTGTTACTCTCAAAATTTCTGATAATGAATCGCACACATTTATCTGCATAATTGGGCCTTGTGGCGCCATGGTAGCGCGTCTGACTCCAGATCAGAAGGTTACGTGTTCGAATCACGTGGATGTCAAAAGCTTTTCGTCTTTACTTTATTGTTACTCTCAAAATTTCTGATAATAAATCGCACACATTGATCTGCACAATTGGGCCTTGTGGCGCAATGGTAGGGCGTCTGACTCCAGATCAGAAGGTTACGTATTCGAATCACGTCGGGATCAAATACTTTTCGTCTTTACTTTATTGTTACTCTCAAAATTTCTGATAATAAATCGCACACATTTGCCTGCACAAATGGGCCTTGTGGCGCAATGGTAGCGCGTCTTACTCCAGAGCAGAAGGTTACGTGTTCGAATCGCGTCGAGGTCAAAAGCTTTTCGTCTTTACTTTACATGTTACCCTTATTATTTCTAATAATAAATCGAACACATTTGCCTGCACAATTGGGCCTTGTGGCGCAATGGTAGCACGTCTGACTCCAGATCAGAAGGTTACGTGTTCGAATCACGTCGTGGTCAAATACTTTTCGTCTTTACTTTATTGTTACTCTCAAAATTTCTGATAATAAATCGCACACATTTATCTGCACAATTGGGCCTTGTGGCGCAATGGTAGCGCGTCTGACTCCAGATCAGAAGGTTACGTGTTCGAATCACGTTGAGGTCAAATACTTTTCGTCTTTACTTTATTGTTACTCTCAAAATTTCTGATAATAAATCGCACACATTTAATTGCACAATTGGGCCTTGTGGCGCAATGGTAGCGCGTCTGACGCCAGATCAGAAGGTGACGTATTCGAATCACGTGAAGGTTAAAAGCTTTTCGTCTTTACTTTACTTGTTACTCTCAAAATTTCTGATAATAAATCGCACACATTTATCTGCACAATTGGGCCTTGTGGCGCAATGGTAGCGCGTCTGACTCCAGATCAGAAGGTTACGTGTTCGAATCACGTCGAGGTCAAATACTTTTCGTCTTTACTTTATTGTTACTCTCAAAATTTCTGATAATAAATCGCACACATTGATGTACACAATTGGGCCTTGTGGCGCCATGGTAGCGCGTCTGATTCCAGATCAGAAGGTTACGTGTTCGAATCACGTCGAGGTCAAAAGCTTTTCGTCTTTACTTTACATGTTACCCTTATCATTTCTAATAATAAATCGCGCACATTTGCCTGAACAATTGGGCCTTGTGGCGCAATGGTAGCACGTCTGACGCCAGATCAGAACGTTACGTATTCGAATCACGTGGAAGTTAAATACTTTTCGTCTTTACTTTAATGTTACTCTCAAAATTTCTGATAATAAATCGCACACATTTTTCTGCACAATTGGGCCTTGTGGCGCAATGGTAGCGCGTCTGACTCCAGATCAGAAGGTTACGTGTTCGAATCACGTCGAGGTCAAATACTTTTCGTCTTTACTTTATTGTTACTCTAAAAATTTCTGATAATAAATCGCACACATTTATCTGCACAATTGGGCCTTGTGGCACAATGGTAGCGCGTCTGACTCCAGATCAGAAGGTTACGTGTTCGAATTGCGTCGAGGTCAAATACTTTTCGCGTTTACTTTATTGTTACTCTCAAAATTTCTGATAATAAATCGCACACATTTATTTGCACGATTGGGCCATGTGGCGCAACGGTAGTGCGTCTAACTACAGATCAGAAGGTTACGTATTCGAATCACGTCAAGGTTAAATGCTTTTCGTCTTTATTTTTATGTTACTCTCAAAATTTCTGATAATAAATCGCACACTTTTATCTGCACAATTGGGCCTTGTGGCGCAATGGTAGCGCGTCTGACTCCAGATCAGAAAGTTACGTATTCGAATCACGTCGAGGTCAAATACTTTTCGTCTTTACTTTATTGTTACTCTCAAAATTTCTGATAATAAATCGCACACATTGATCTGCACAATTGGGCCTTGTGGCGCCATGGTAGCGCGTCTGACTCCAGATCAGAAGGTTACGTGTTCGAATCACGTCGAGGTCAAAAGCTTTTCGTCTTTACTTTACATGTTACCCTTATCATTTCTAATAATAAATCGCACACATTTTCCTGCACAATTGGGCCTGGTGGCGCAATGGTAGCGCGTCTGACTCCAGATCAGAGAGATACGTGTTCGAATCACGTCAAGGTCAAATACTTTTCGTCATTACTTTATTGTTACTCTCAAAATTTCTAATAATAAATCGCGCACATTTGCCTGCACAATTGGGCCTTGTGGCGCAATGGTAGTACGTCAGACTCCAGATCAGAAGGTTACGTGTTCGAATCACGTCGAGGTCAAATACTTTTCGTCTTTACTTTATTGTTACTCTCAAAATTTCTGATAATACATCGCACACATTTATCTGCACAATTGGGCCTTGTTGGGCAATGGTAGCGCGTCTGACTCCAGATTAATATGTTACGTGTTCGAATCGCGTCGAGGTCAAAAGCTTTTCGTCTTTACTTTACATGTTACCCTTATTATTTCTAATAATAAATCGCACACATTTGCCTGCACAAATGGGCCTTGTGGCGCAATGGTAGCGCGTCTGACTCCAGATTAGAAGGTTACGTGTTCGAATCGCGTCGAGGTCAAAAGCTTTTCGTCTTTACTTTACACGTTACCCTTATTATTTCGAACAATAAATCGCACACATTTGGGTGCACAATTGGGCCTTGTGGCGCAATGGTTACACGTCTGACTCCAGATCAGAAGGTTACATGTTCGAATAACGTCGAGGTCAAATACTTTTCGTCTTTACTTTATTGTTACTCTCAAAATTTCTGATAATAAATCGCAAACATTTATTTGCACAATTGGGCCTTGTGGCGCAATGGTAGCGCGTCTGACTCCAGATCAGAAGGTTACGTATTCGAATCACGTCGAGGTTAAATGCTTTTCGTCTTTATTTTTATGTTACTCTCAAAATTTCTGATAATAAATCGCACACATTTATCTGCATAATTGGGCCTTGTGGCGCAATGGTAGCGCGTCTGACTCCAGATCAGAAGGTTACGTGTTCGAATCACGTCGAGGTCAAATACTTTTCGTCTTTACTTTATTGTTACTCACAAAATATCTGATAATAAATTGCACACATAGATCTGCACAATTGGGCCTTGTGGCGCAATGGTAGCGCGTCTGACACCAGATCAGAAGGTTACGTGTTCGAATCACGTCGAGGTAAATACTTTTCGTCTTTACTTTATTGTTACTCTCAAAATTTCTGATAATAAATCGCACACATTGATCTGCACAATTGGGCCTTGTGGCGCAATGGTAGCACGTCTGACTCCAGATCAGAAGGTTACGTGTTCGAATCGCGTCGAGGACAAAAGCTTTTCGTCTTTACTTTAAATGTTACCCTTATCATTTCTAATAATAAATCGCACACATTTTCCTGCACAATTGGGCCTTGTGGCGCAATGGTAGCGCGTCTGACTCCAGATCAGAAGGTTACGTGTTCGAATCACGTCATGGTCAAATACTTTTCGTCATTACTTTATTGTTACTCTCAAAATTTCTGATAATAAATCGCACACATTTATCTGCACTATTGGGCCTTGTGCCGCAATGGTAGCGCGTCTGACTCCAGATCAGAAAGTTACGTGTTCGAATCGCGTCGAGGTCAAAACCTTTTCGTCTTTACTTTACATGTTACCCTTATTATTTCTAATAATAAATCGCACACATTCGCCTGCACAATTGGGCCTTGTGGCGCAATGGTAGCGCGTCTGACACCAGATCAGAAGGTTACGTGTTTGAATCGCGTCGATGTCAAAAGCTTTTCGTCTTTATTTTACATGTTACCCTTATTATTTCTAATAATAAATCACACGCATTTGCCTGCAAAATTGGGCCTTGTTACGCAATGGTAGCGCGTCTGACTCCAGATCAGAAGGTTACGTGTTCGAATCGCGTCGAGGTCAAATACTTTTCGTCTTTTCTTTATTGTTACTCTCAAAATTTCTGATAATAAATCGCACACATTGATCTGCACTATTGGGCCTTGTGGCGCAATGGTAGCGCGTCTGACTCTGGAACAGAAGGTTACGTATTCGAATCAAGTCGAGGTTAAATACTTTTCGTCTTTACTTTAATGTTACTCTCAAAATTTCTGATAATAAATCGCACACATTTATCTGCACAATTGGGCCTTGTGGCGCAATGGTAGCGCGTCTGACTCCGGAACAGAAGGTTACGTATTCGAATCACGTCGAGGTTAAATACTTTTCGTCTTTACTTTAATGTTACTCTCAAAATTTCTGATAATAATTCGCACACATTTATATGCACAATTGGGCCTTGTGGCGCAATGGTAGTGCGTCTGACTCCAGATCAGAAGGTTACGTATTCGAATTATGTCGAGGTTAAATGCTTTTCGTCTTTACTTTACTTGTTTCTCTTAAAATTTCTGATAATAAATCGCACAAATTTATGTGCACAATTGGGTCTTGTGGCGCAATGGTAGCGCGTCTGACTCCAGATCAGAAGGTTACGTGTTCGAATCACGTCGAGGGCAAATACTTTTCGTCTTTACTTTATTGTTACTCTCAAAATTTCTGATAATAAATCGCACACAATTATCTGCACAATTGGGCCTTGTGGCGCAATGGTAGCGCGTCTGACTCCAGGTCGGAAGGTTACTTGTTCGAATCGCGTCGAGGTCAAAAGCTTTTCGTCTTTACTTTACATGTTACTCTAATTATTTCTAATAATAAATCGCACACATTTGCCTGCACAATTGGGCCTTATGGCGCAATGGTAGCGCGTCTGACTCCAGATCAGTAGGTTACGAGTTCGAGTCTCGTCGAGGTCAAATGCTTTTCGTCTTTACTTTGTTGTTACTCTTACAATTTCTCGAAATCAGACGGTTACGTGATCGAATCGGGTCGAGGTCAAAAGCTTTTCGTCTTTACTTTACATGTTACCCTTATTATTTCTAATAATGAATCGCAGACATTCAACTGCGCAATTGGGCCTTGTGGTGCAATGGTAGCGTGTCTGACTCCAGATCAGAAGCTTACGTTTTCGAATCGCGTCGAAGTCAAAAGTTTTTTGTCTTTACTTTACTTGCTACTCTTACAATTTCTAATAATAAATCGCACACATTCATCTGCACAATTGGGCCTTGTGGTGCAATGTTAGCGCGTCTGACTCCAGATCAGAAGGTTACGTGTTCGAATCGTGTGGAGATCATAAGTATTTCGTCTTTACTTTACTTGTTATTCTACAAATTTCTAATAATAAATCGCACACATTCATCTGCACAGTTGGGCCTTGTGGCGCAATGGTGGCGCGTCTGACCCCAGATCAGAAGGTTACGTGTTCAATTCGCTTCGAAGTCAAAAGCTTTTCGTCTTTACTTTACTTGTTACTCTTACAATTTCTGATAATAAATCGCACATATATATCTGCACAATTGGGCCTTGTGGTGCAATGGTAGCGCGTCTGACTCCAGATCAGAAGGTTGCATGTCTGAATCGCGTCGAGATCAACAGCTTTTCGTCTTTACTTTACTTGTTACTCTTACAATTTTTAATAATAAATCGCACATATTCATCTATTCAATTGGGCCTTATGGCGCAATGGTAGCGCGTCTGACGCCAGATCAGAAGGTTACATATTTGAATCGTGTCGAGGTCTACAGCTTTTCGTCTTTACTTTACTTGTTACTCTTACAATTTTTAATAATAAATCACACACACTTATCTGCACAATTGGGCCTTTTGGCGCAATGGTATTGCGTCTGACTCTAGATCAAAAGATTACGTGTTCGAATCGCGTCGAGATCAAAAGCTTTTCGTCTTTACTTTACTTGTTACTCTTACAATTTCTATATAATAAATAGCACACAGTCATCCGTACAATTGGTCTTTGTGGCGCAATGGTAGTGCGTCTGACTCCAGATCAGAAGGTTTCGTTTTCGAATCGCGTCGAAGTTAGCAGCTTTTCGTCATTACTTTACTTGTTATCCTTACAATTTCTAATAATAAATCGCACACATTCGCTTGCACAATTGTGCCTTATGGCGCAATAGTAGCGCGTCTGACTCCAGATCAGAAGGTTACCTGTTCGAATCGCGTCGAAGTCAATAGATTTTCGTCTTTACTTCACATGTTGCTCTCAAAATTACTAATAATAAATCGCAAACATTAATCTGCATAATTTGGCCCTGTGTCACAGCGGTAGCGCGTCTGACTTCAGATCATAAAGTTACGTGTTCGAATTGCGTCGAGGTCAACAGCTTTTCGTCTTTACTTTACTTGTTACTCTTACAATTTCTAATAATAAATCACACTTTCTTCTGCACAATTGGGCCTTGTGACGCAATGGTATCGCGTGTAACTCCAGATGAGAAGGTTTACGTGTTCGAATCGCGTCGAGGTCAAAAGCTTATTGTCTTTACTTTACTTGTTACTCTTACAATTTCTGATAATAAATCGCACACTTTCATCGGCACTATCCGCCTCTGTGGTGCAATGGTATCACGTCTGACTCCCGATCAGAAGTTTGCGTGTTCGAATCTTGCGAGGTCCAAAACTTTGCGTCTTTACTTTACTTATGACTCTTATAATATATCGCACATGTTCATCTGCAGAATCCGGCCCTGTTGTGCAATGGTAGCGCGTCTGTCTCCAGATCAGAAGGTTACGTGTTCGAATCGCGTTGCGGTCAAAAGCTTTTCGTATTTTCTTTACTTGTTACTCTTACAATTTCTAATAATAAATCGCACACATTCTTGTGCCCAATTGGGCCTTGTGGTGCAATGTTAGCTTGTCTGACTCTAGATCAAAAGGTTACGTGTTCGAATCGCGTCGAGGTCAAAAGCTTTTCGGCTTTACTTTACTAGTAATTCTTAAAATTTCTAATAATAAATTGCACACATTCTTGTGCACAATTGGGCCATGTGGCGCAATGGTAGTGCGTCTGACTACCGCACAGAAGGTTTTGTGTTTGAATCCCCTCAAGATCAAAAGGTTCTTGTCTTTACCTTATTTGTGACTCTTAAAATTTCTATAAACTATTCTGTAATTTTAGGGTGGATGATCTCCCTGAGTTTTTAACCAGGAATCTTTAGATTTCAGTCTAAATTGCTTGCTACACCACTTCCCACTTTGTGTTCCACCTTCTCTTCCTCAATCTCCTTTCTCTCTCTCTCTCTCTCTCTCTCTCTGTGCTTCTTCTTTCGTTCCTCTTCCACCTTCTGTCCTGCTTCTGCTTTTCTCCGAGAAAAACTGACGACAATAAAAACAAGTCGGTTTTTATTCACGTCACACTACCCATAATCCATTTCCTTAGCCGATAAAAATTCCGGTCGGGGGCCTCCTCTCTTTTTTTTCCTTTAGAGTGGGCTGAAGGTGGATTATTGAAACTGCAGTGAGTATTTTTCTTTTCTTTCACCCGGTAATGGCGGTGTTTCTTCCTTCGTATCAGATTATTACCCTGCACGCCAGAGACAAACAAACCCTCTTTTGTCGAGAGCTACCGTTAGTCTCACTTTCATGGCCACAAATTCGCGTACATAGCTCATTACAATTTGGCCTTGTGGCGCAATGGTAGCGCGTCTGACTCTAGGATAAAAGGTTATGTGTTCGAATCGCGTCGAGATCAAAAGCTTTTCGTCTTTACTTCAATAGTAACTCTTAAAATTTCTAATAATAAATCGCACACATTCATCTGCACAATTAAGCCTTGTGGCGCAGTGGTAGCGCGTCTGACTCTAGATTAAAAGGTTATGTGTTCGAATCGCGTCGAGGTCAACAGCTTTTCGTCTTTACTTTACTTGTTACTCTTACAATTTCTAATAATAAATCGCACACATTCATCTGCACAGTTGGATCTTGTGATGCAATGTTTCCGCGTCTGACTTCAGATCAGAAGGTTACGTGTTCGAATCGCGTCGAGGTCAAAAGCTTTCCGTCTTTACTTTACTTATTACTCTTACAATTTCTAATAATAAATCGCACACGCTTGTCTGCGCAATTGGTCCTTGTGCCGCAATGGTAGCGCCTCTGACTTCAGATCAGAAGATTACGTGTTCGAATCGCGTCGAGGTCAAAAGCTTTTCGTCTTTACTTTACTTGTTACTCTTACAATTTCTAATAATAAATCGCACATGTTCGTTTGCACAATCAAAATTCTGTAAACAATTCGTATACATGAGTCTGGGCAATTTGACCTTGTGGCGCAATGATACTTCGTCTGCCTCTAGATCGGAGTTTTGCGTGTTCGAATTCCATGGAGGTCAACAGCTCTTCATCTTTACTTTGCTTGTAACTCTTAAAATTTCTATAAACAATTCGTATACATTGCCCGTCTCAATTTGGCCTTGTGGTGCAATGGTAGCCCGTCTGGCTCCTGATCAGAAGGTTACGTGTTCGAATCACGTCGAGGTCAAAAGCTTTTCGTCCTTACTTTACAAGTAACTTTACAGGTAAAATGTCAATAAACAATTCCTATTCGTAAATTCTGACGGTTGGGCCTTGTGGCGCAATGGTAGTACGTCTGACTCTAGATCAGCTGATTGCGTGATCGAATATCTTCCGTGTCAAAGACCTCTCTGCTTTACTTTATTACTGACCATTCAAAATTCTGTTAAATATTCCTCTTCAATAACCTTTTCAATGGGTCCCTGTGGCACTATTGTAATAGGTCTGACAACAGATCGCAGGGTTACGTGTTCGATTCGCGTCAAGGTCAAATACTATTCATCTTTGCTTTACTAGTAATTCTTAAAATGTCTATAAACGATTCCCCTTCATTACCCTGAAAATTGACCCTTTTAAGGCCACAGTAGAGCGTCTGACTACAGATCAGATTTTTGCGTGTTCGAATCAGGTCGAGGTCAAAAACTTTTCGTCCTACTTTAATAGTAACTCTTAAAATTTCTATAATCAATTCGTATGCATAGTTCTTGACCATTGGGCCTTGTTCCACTGGTATCCCGTCTGTCTCCAGATCAGCAAATTACGTGTTCGAATCGCGTTGATGTCAAAATCCTTTTCATCTTTACTTTACTAGAAACTCTTCAAAATTCTATAAACAATTCTTACTCAATGACCTTTGCAAATAGGCATTGTGGCGCAATAGTAGCGCGTCTAACTCTACCTGAAAAGGTTACGTGTTCGAATCGCGTCGAGTTCAAACACTTTTCGTCTTTACTTTCGTAGTAACTCATCAAAATTCTATAAACAATTCGAATACATCGGTCTTTGGCCTTGTGGTGCAATGGCAGTGCGTCTGCCTCCAGATAAGAGGTTTACATGTTCGAATTTCGTGGAGGTCAAAGCTCTTCATCTTTACTTTGCTAGTAACTCATAAAATTTATATAAACATTTCGTATACGCTTGTCCTGACAATTGTGCCTTGTAGCGCGTCTGACTCCAGATCACAAGTTAACGTGTTCGAATAGCGTCAAGATCAAAAGCTTTTCGCCTTTACTTTATTAGTAACTCTTAAAATTTCTATAAACAATTCGTATACATTACTTGTCACAATTTGGCTTTGTGGCGCCATGGTAGTGCGTCTGACATCAGATAAGAAGTTTACGTGTTCGAATTGCGTCGAGGTCAAAGGCTTTTCGTCTTTACTTTACTTGTTACTCTTACAATTTCTAATAATAAATCGCACACATCCAGCTGCACAATTGGGCCTTGTGGCGCAATGGTAGCGCGACTGATTCCAGATCAGAAGTTTACGTGTTCGAATCGCGTGGACGTCAAAAGCTTTTCGTCTTTACTTTACTTGTTACTCTTAAAATTTCTAATAATAAATCGCACACTTTCGTTGGCGCAACTGGGCCTTGTGGCGCAATGGTAGCGAGTCTGACTCCAGATCCGAAGGTTACGTGTTCGAATCGCGTCGAGGTCAAAAGTATTTCTGCTTTACTTTACTAACAACACTTCAAATTTCTAATAATAAATCCCACATATTTGTCTGCACAAGTGGGCCTTGTGGCGCAATGGTAGCGAATCTCGCTCCATATCAGAAGGTTACGTGATAGAATCGCGTGGACGTCAAAAGCTTTTCGTCTTTACTTTACTTGTTACTCTTAAAATATCTAATAATAAATCGCACACTTTCATCTGCACAATTGGGGCTTGTGGCGAAATGGTTGCGCGTTTGACTCCTGTAACTCTTAAAATTTATATAAACATTTCGTATACGCAGGTCCTGACAATTGGTCCTGGTAGCGCGTCTTACTACAGATCAGAAGGTTACGTGTTAGAATCGCGTCCAGGTGAAATGCTTTTCGTCATTACTTTACAAGTAACTCTTAAAATTTCTATAAACAATTCGTATACATTCGTTGGCCTTTTGGCGATATGGTAGCGCGTCTGACTCCAGATCAGTAATATACATGTTCAAATCGCGTTGAGGTCACATGCTTTTCGTCCTTACCTTACTAGTAACTTGAAATTTTATAAACAATTCCTATTTATCGACCTTTTCAATTAGGCCTTGTGGCACAATGGTAGCGGGTCAGGAGATTACGTGTTCGAATCGCGTCGAGGTCAATGCCAATTCACCTTTGCTTTACTAATAACTAGTAAACTTCTGTAAACGATTCCCCTTCATTATTCCTATTCAATGTGCTTTACAGGAGGACTTTGTGGCGCAATGGTCGCGCGTCTGACTTTAGATTAGAAGATTTCTAGTTCGAATCACGTTGAGTTCAAAACCTTTTAATCTTTACTTTACAAGAACTTTTCAAAATTCTATAAACTATTCCTATTTAATGACGTTTATAATCGGGCCTTGTGGCACAACTGTAGAGCGTCTGACTCTAGATTGGAAAATTATGTGTTCGAATCGCGTTGCGGTCAAAAGCTTTTCGTCTTTACTTTACTAGTAACTATTAAAATTTTTGTAAACAATTCGTATACATTGGTCTTGACAACTGGGCCTTGTTGCGCAATGGTAGTGTGTCTGACTCCAGATCAGTAGGTTTGAATCACGTCTAGTTCAAAAGCTCTTCAACTTTGCTTTACTCGTAACTATTAAAATTTCTATAAACAATTCCTATGCGTTAGTCTTGACAATTGGGAATTGTGGCGCAATGGTAGTGCGTCTGAGTCCAAATCAGAAGATTTCGTCTTCCAATCGCGTCGAGGTCAAAAGCTTTTCCTCTTTACTTTAGTAGTAACTCTTAAAATTTCTATAAACAATTCGTATGCTGTGCTTGTCACCGTTTGACATTGTGGCGCAATGGTAGCGCGTCTGACTCCAAATCTGGGGGTTTCGTTTTCGAATAGCGTCAAGCTCAAAAGCTCATCATCTCTACTTTACTTTTAACTCTTAAAATTTCTATAAACGATTCGTACACATTGATCTTGGTAATTGGGCCTTGTAGCGCAAAGGTAACCCGTCTGACTCCGGATTCCCTGATTGCATCTTCGGATCCCGTCGATGTCGAAGACTTTTCAACTTTACTTTACTAGTCACTCTTCAAAATTCTGAAAAACAATTCCTATTCAATAGCCTTTTTAATTGGGCCCTGTGGCGCAATTGTAATGTGTCTGACAACAGATCAGACGGTTACGTGTTCGAATCGCATTCAGGTCAAAAGCATTTCGGCTTTGCTTTAATAGTAACTCTTCAAATTTCTATAAACAATTCGTATACATTATTCGCCACAATTTGGCCCTGTGGCGCAATTGTAACGTGTCTGACTTCAGTTCAGTGGTTTTAAGTGTTCGAATCACGTCGAGATTAAAAAAGATTTTCGTCCTTACGTTACTTGTAACTTTTAAAAATTCTATAAACAATTCCTATTCATTAACTTTTACAAATGGGCCTTGTGGTGCAACGGTAGCACCTCTGACACCAGATCAGAATTTTACGCGCTCGAATAGCGTCGTGGTCAAAGCCTCTTCGTCTTTACTTTGCAAGTAACTCTTCAAATTTCTATAAACAATTCGTATGCATTGTTCTCGACAATTGGGCCTTGTGACGCAATGGCATCGCGTCTAATTCCAAATCAGAATATTGCGTGTTCGAATCGCGTCGAGGTCAAAAGCTTTTCGTCTTTACTTTACTTGTAACTCTTAAAATTTCTATAAACAATTCCCCTTCATGAATTCTGACAATTGGGCCTTGTGGCGCTACAGTAGAGCGTCTGACTCCTGATAAAAAGGTTTCGTGTTCGAATATCGTCGAGGTCAGCACCTTTTCATCTTTACTTTACAAGTAACTCTTCAAAATTCTATAAACAATTCCAATTCAATGACCTTTACAATTGTGGCGCAATGGTAGCGCGTCTGACTCCTGATCAGAAGTCTACGTGTTCGAATCGCGTCGAGGCCAAATGCTTTTCATCTTTACTTTACGTTACTGGCAGTACCGCCTTGAGCTACCTAAACTGTTATCACCTTGGTTGGCGGCTGATGAGGCTAGGGTACCGCGCGTCCTTTCACACGTTGTCTGATGAAAATTTGAACATTAAGATTCTCTGGAAAGCAAGATGACTCTTTGGAAAGACAAAGTCACTCTTCAGAAAGTTGGAGGGACATCCTGGAAAGACAGGAATTTTAACAAATATGGATAATACAATAAAAGAAAAATGCCCTCAGGGTGTCTGTAGCGGGGAGGGAGAATATATCACCCATCTTACTTGCTTATACGGTAACGATCTAGATATGTACTCAACTACAACGTGTGATTGCGGCAGAAAATTCAATAGCTTGCGAGGATCACGAATCCACAAGGCGTGCTGGTGCGAAGAACGTAATTCTCCTGCCGGAGAATGTAAATCGAATGATGGGCCTATGAATCAGGTTTACCCCCACAGTATTCACGAACCCATTGCTGACCATCAGTGTCCTGGAGACATTTTTTGCAAGCCAAGAATGTAGTGGCCCAAGGGTTATCAGTTAGCTACCTGGACAATCTTAGACCAGGAGCTTTCTTTTTACTCACCACCCATCTTGAGGGCCCATTGATCAACAAATAAAATCTTTCAGCAGAATTATATATAACGTTTGTGTCGAGTGCTTTTGGGCAGTAACGCATTAATGAAAGAAAACGAACCGAATAGATAACGGATATAGAAAGGATTTCAACACGAATGTTATACACGCGGAACCACCTTTCTCGTGTAATTACGCAAAATCAAGAAACGGTTGCTATGACATCTAACGGCCGTAAGTAAACGCATTTTTAAATCACAAACTGCACCAAAATGAAGATGAACGAACGTCCAATGTAATGTCCGCTTTTAGTTGATCTTGTGTATATATAGATATATATTTCTTTTAAATACCCTATCCAGTGGAAAAAGCTGCTCGGTAGCGCCAGGGTAGCAGTACCGCCTTGAGCTACCGAAACTGTGTTATCACCCTGGTTGGCGGTTGATGAGGCTAGGGTATCGCATGTGCTTTCACACGTTGTATGATGAAAAAAAAATTTAACTCTTAAAATTTCTATAAACAATTCGTATACATTGCCCCTGACAATTGGGCCTTGTGGCGCACTAGTAACGCGTCTGACTCCAGATGAGAGGGTTACGTGTCCGAATCGCGTCGAGGTCAAAAGCTTTTCATCTTACTTAACTAGTAACTCTTAAAATTTCTATAAACAATTCGTGTACATTGCCGCTGACAAGTGGGCCTTGTGGGGCAACAGTGATGCGTCTGACTCCAGATCGAGGTCAGAAGCTTTTTGTCTTTACTTTACTAGTAACTGTTAAAATTTCTATAAACAATTCGTATACAGTAGTCTCGACAATTGGGCCTTGTGGCACAATGGTAGTGCGTTTGACTCCAGATTAGAAGGTTACGTGTTCGAATCGCGTCGAGGTCAAAAACTCTTCGTCTTTACTCTATGAGTAACTCTTAAAATTTCTGTAGACAGTTCGTATACATTGGTCTTGACAATTGGGCCTTGTGGCGCAATGGTAGCTCGGTTGACTCCATATCAGAAGGTTACGTGTTCGAATCGCGTCGAATTCAAAAACCTTTTCGTCTTTACTTTACTAGTAACTCTTAAAATTTTTATAAACAATTCGTATACATTGCTCGTCACAATTTGGCCTTGTGGCACAATGTTATTGCTTCTGACTTCAGATCAGAAGATTACGTGTCCGAAGCTCGTGGAGGTCAAAAGCTTTTCATCTTTACTTTATTCGTAACTCTTAAAATTTCTATAAACAATTTGTAAACATTGCCCCTGATAATTGGGCCTTGTGGCGAAACAGTAGAGCGTCTGACTCCAGATCAGACGTTTACGTATTCGATCACGTCGAGGTCAAAAGCTTTTCATCTTTACTTTACGAGTAACTCTTAACACGTAACCTTCTGATGCGGTGTCAGACGGGCAACCACTGCGCCACAAGGCCCAATTGTCAAGGCTAATGTATACGAATTGTTTATAGAAATTTTAAGAGTTACCAGTAAAGTAAAGATGAAAATGTTTAACCACGACGCGATTCGAACACGTAACTTTCATGATCTGGAGACAGACGCTATACTATTGCGCCACAAGACCAAAGTGTCCGCAGCGCTCTATACGAATTGTTTATAGAAATTTTAAGAGTTACTAGTAAAGTAAAGACGAAAAGCTTTTGACCTCGGCGCGATTCGGACACGTAACCTTCTGATCTGGAGTCAGACGCGCTACCATTATGACACAAAGCCCAATTGTAGAGGACATTGAATAGGAATTGTTCACAGAATTTGTAAGAGATAAGGGTAAAGTAAAGATGAAAAGCTTTTGACCTCGACGCGATTCGAACACGTAAAATTCTGCTCTAGAGTCAGATACGCTACCATTGTGCCACAAGGCCCAATTGTAAACGCCAGAGAATAGGAATCGTTGAAAGAATTTTTAAGTGTTACTAAAAAAGAAAAGATGAAAAGCTTTTGATCTTGACGCGATTCGAAACGTAACCATCGGATCTGCAATCATACGCTCTAACACTGCGCCACAAGGCCCAATCTATAAGATCCGAGTATATGAACACGTATCCCTCTGATCTGAGGTCAGACGAACTAGCATTGCGCCACTAGGCCCAATTGTGAAGGTCATTGAATAAGAATTGCTTATAGAAATTTTAAGAATTACTAGTAAAGTAAAGATGAAAAGCCTTTGATTCCGACTTGAATCGAACACGTAAACTTCTGATCTGGAGTCAGACGCTCTACGATTGCAACACAAGACCAACTCCAGATCAGAGGCTTACGTGTTCGAATCGCGTCTAGGTCAAAGTCATTTCATCTTTACTTTACTAGTAACTCATAAAATTTCTGTAAACAATTTGTATACATTGCTCGTCACAATTTGGCCTTGTGGCTCAATGTTATCGCTTCTGACTTCAGATCAGAAGATTACGTTTTCGAATCGCGTCAAGGACAGAAGCTTTTCATCTTTACTTTATTAGTAACTCTTAAAATTTCTATAAACAATTCGTATACATTGCCTCTGACAATTGGGCCTTGTGGCGCAACCGTAGAGCGTCTGACTCCAGATCAGAAGTTTACGTATTCGATCGCATCAAGGTCAAAAGCTTTTCATCTTTACTTTACAAGTAACTCTTAAAATTTCTATAAAAAATTTGTATACTTGACTCTTGGCAATTGTTCTTTATAGCGCAATGGTACCGTGTCTGACTCCAGATCAGAAGATTACGTGTTTGAATCGCGTCGAGATTAAAAGCATTTCGTCTTTACTTTACTAGTAACTCTTAAAATTTCTATGAAAAATTTGCATACAAAGCTCTTCACAATTGGCCCTTGTGGCGCAATGGTAGCGAGTTTGGTTCCAGATCAGAAGCTTACGAGTTCGAATAGCGCCGAGGACCAAAGTTTTTCATCTTTTAATTTACTAGTAACTCTTAAAATTTCTATAAACAATGCTTATACATTGTACTTACCACCTGGGCGCAGTGGTTCCCCTTCTGATTCCAGATCTGAAGTTTACGCGGTCGAATTTCGTCGATGTTAGAAGCTTTTCTTTTATACTTTATTAGTAACTCTTAAAATTTGTATAAGCAATTCGCGTACATTGGCCTTGACTGTTGCGCCTTTTGGCGCAATGGTAGCGCGTCTGACTCCAGATCAGAAGGTTACGTGCTCGAATCGCGTCTAGGTCAAAAGCTTTTCATCTTTACTTTACTAGTAACTCTTAAAATTTCTATAAACAATACCTATTCATTGCTCTTGACAATTGAGCCTTTTGTCGCAGTGGTAGAGCGACTGACTCCAGATCAGAAGGTTACATGTTCTAATTGCGTCGAGGTCATAAGCTTTTCATCTTTACATTACTAGTAACTCTTAAAATTGCGCTTTGTCGTTCAATGGTAGCACGTCTTACTCCCGAATAGAAGGTTACTTGTTCGAATCCCGTCGAAGTAAAAACTTTTAATTTCTGTCTACTTCGTGCCCGTTTGGTTCAACGGTAACTCGTCTCACTCCGGATCAGTGTTATTCTTGTTCGAAAAGTGTCTCGGTCAAAATCTTTTCATATTTACTTTAGCATTTACCCTGAAAATTTCTATAAAGAATGTATTTCCAATTGGCATGCATTGGGGTTTTTGGCGCAATTGTGCCGTGTTTGACTCCAGATTAGAAGGTTACGTGTTCGATTCGAGTCGAGATCAGAAATTTACATCATGTACTTAGCCAATTACCTTGAAAATTTGTATGATGAATTTATATTTCCATCATTTGGCCTTGTAACGCGTCTTATTCCAGATCAGCAGGTTATGTGTTCGAATCGCGTCGATGTCAAAAGCTTTTCATCTTTACTTTACAAGTTACCATTAAAATGTTTATGATGAATTTGTGTTCCCATCCGTATATAATTTCGGCCTTGTGTCGCAATACTTATGTGTCTGACTTCTGACGAGAACGAAATAAATTCAAATTGATTCCATGTCTATCATTTTATTGTGAAGGTGGCCGTGGTGTAATGGTTATCGTCGCAGGAAATGGACACGGCGACACGAGTTCAAATCCTGGACGAGACTGATTGCACTAATACCCTTGGGAAAGGTATGAATCCAATTATTCTCCCTCCAGCTATGGGTAAATAGTAGGGCAGACTAGGTTCTTCAGCCTTAGTGAGGCAACTAGTCTAGGAGAAGGAAAGCTCTGAATTCAAACCCGTTAAACTCCGCTTAAAAATTGACCTTGTGTCATATCCTACCCGAGTGGAGGGGTTGGGTAAATAGGATCATTTTATTGTGAAATTATTGTTAGCTATTTTACTTAAAACTACGTAGATATGGCGTATTGTTTCGCAATTGCAGCGAGTCAAACTACAAATCAAAATGATGATTGTTCGAATCCCGTCAGGGTCAGTCACTGTTGGCGTTAAAATTTCTTCTAGCTCCAGGACTAAATGTTCGAATCACACCGAAGTCAAGCAATTTTCTTCTTAACTTTATCAGTTCGCCTGAAAATTTCTTTGCGATTTTAGGTGAAACGGCTTTAGTATTAGGCTTTGTAGAGCAATGGTAACGCGTCTGACTTTAGATCAGTAGGAAACGTATTCGAATCGTGTTCTGGTCACACGCTTTTTTTCTTAACTTTATCAGTTCGCCAGAAACTACGTAAACTTTGGGGCTTGTATCGCATTGGATGTTCTACTGACTGCGGATCAGAAGATTACGTGTTCGATTCGCGTTCATGGCAAATAGTTTTTCCTTAACTTTATTAGTTAGCTTGAAATTTTATTTTCGAATTTATTTAAAACCATACGAATCCCGAGCCTTGGGGTACAATAGTGAATACGTCTGATCCCGTATCAGAACAATACAGGTTCGAGTCACGTTACCGTTCAACACTTTTCTTTATCAGCTAGCGTGAAAATCTTTTTAGCAAATTTATGTAAAACTACGCAAGCGTTGGGGTTTGTCACGCAACGCTAGCGCTGTTGACTCCACATCAAAAGGTTACGTGTTTTAATCGCGTCGAAACGAATTTATTTAAAACACAATGGTAACGCATCTGATTCCAGATCAGAAGGTTACGTCGAGGTTAAAGACTCGCCTTTTAAGTTTTATCAATTAGCCTTAAAATTTCTCAAACGAATTTATGATCAATTTCTTAAGCTTTGTGGCTTGTGGCGCAATGGTAGCGCGTCTGACTCCTCATTAGAAGATTACGTGGGCGAATCGTGTCGATATCAATAACTTTATCAAACATTTGGTCTCGGGTGCAATGGTAGCACGTCTGACTCCAGACCGGAACGATTTGTGTTGGAATCACGCTGAGATCAGTCACTTTACTCTATTAATTAATTTTCGTCAGCAAATTTATGTAAAGTAACGCAAACACTAAACCTTGTGGCGCTATGGTAGCGCGTCTGACTCCAAATTAAAACCATACCGGTTCGAATCACGTCGATGTCAATCGCTTTACTTCCAGTTATCTTGATAAAAATTTTAACGAATTTACGTAAAACTACTTCAACTTCGGACCTGGTGATGGAAACTTACTAAGCTTTTTGCTTAGATGTGGCACAAGGCCATATGAAAGGGGCACCCAATGAGACTCGAATCGGACCTGGTGATGCAATGATAGCGCGTCTGACTTCAGATCGGAAAGGTACGTGGTTGAATCACGTCGAGCTCGATCATTTTTCTTCTTAATTTCATAAGTTACCCTGGAAATTTCTTTAACGAATTTATGTACACTTGACCTTGTGACGCAATGATAGTACGTTTGACTCCAGATCAGAACCTTACGTGTCTCGATCACGTTGCGATCAAACGCTTTAATTTATCACATAGCCTGAAATTTTCTACGTCGAATTTATGTGAAAATACAGAAGCATTGGTCGTTGTGGCGCGACGGTAGCGCGGATGACACCGCCTCAGAAGGTTACGTACTCGAGTCGTTTCGAGGTCAAAGATTTCTTATCTTAACTTTATCAGTTAAATGTTTTCAAGTATCGTTATGTATCACCAATAATTCAATTAAACATCAGTCATTTGTTTACTCACAGTTAAACGATCAAACAGGTCTATTTCAAACAATTCAGTTCAGCTTAAGTACTCAATTTAAATGTCAAACGGTTCCATTTGACCCATAGATAGGACCCTATTTGTGGAAATTTTATCGGTAAATGGGTTTATTGAATGGAGCGCCCACATTTCTGGGTCAATTCAGGGACTATTTTGCATATGTCTTTCTTGTTTATTTTGCATATGTGTTAATAATTTTTCATATGTGTTATCAAGTTAATTTTACACAAGTTCGTTTTCCATAAGTTTAGTTCTTTTATATATGCGTTTAATTTAGCATATTTTTATTAGAAGTCCTCGTTTTTCTAAAGCCCTTTGGTAAATTTTAAAACTTAAGACTTCGAACGGAGATCCTTGTGATTCAGCTTGTTTACTGCTGGATGTATGGTTGTATTTTGTGCCTGTATTTTATATGACATTATTGTAAGTTGGCCTCCTTTCTATAAACATTACGTTTTATTCAAATTTTTAAGTCCTAGTTTGTTCCCGCCATTTTTGACGCCATCTTGGCTTTCAGTAATATTTTAAAACGTCATCTTCACCCACAGTCTACCTCTTATTGAGGAAGCGAGATATTCTCAAGAAGAATGTAAATACTATTCTTGAATTTCTCGAATCAGAAGAAAACGTGGGAAAGAGTTGAGATCCTATTCTCTTCTAGTGATTCGCTTAATGAACAAATAACAAATAGCTTCATAGAAGTTGATAATAAAGAAGAAATTATAAAACTCAATGAGAATGAGACATTATATCGTTCACGCGTGTCTCAGTGTTTGTACAAACTTGAGACAGTAAAGAAAAATGTTTCTCAACTTAGTACAGAAGCAGAAGGGTTCAAATTCTCACATTATAATGTTACCCCCAATTTGAAGTGTCCTGTTTTTGAAACTGATAGTTTGGAATAAGATAAGGTGACCTATATTAACTTCTATAAGGAGTTTGAGAATTGTGTCTTAGCTGTCGAGAGTAAGTCCTTGAAGCTGATAATTTTTAAGAATCATTTCAAGGGTTACGCTCATTGAATAATAAGTCATTTGTCTATCTCAGATGTAAATTTTAACACGGCTGTCGAAATTCTAGAGACAGAATTTCTGAATAGAAAATATATTGTTAACACCATCTATTAATGACTCGAAACCCCTTCGAGATTCGGATTTTAAATCAGTAAAGATATTTTTACCAAATTGAAGGCTCAGATATATGAACTTCAAAATTCTTTTTCCTTGGATTTTCTAGTTAATGACACCCCAGCTTTTGAGCTGTATCATTTTTGAAAAATTCCCTTCTCGGTTAAAACGTGAGATTATAGACGTAGTAGGTCAAAATTATCCCTCACTGGGTTATATCTTAGATCATTATTCCGATGGAAAAATCATGACTTACCGGACTAACGTGTGGCTGCGTTCATACGTCGTTAACAAGGGAAAATAAAGCTAAAATGGCGACACACAGTCGCTTTTGCATTTACTTATCTCGCGTGAAGTAACGCAGACTCTCGCCTCTCCCATGCAAATGAGATAGTCAGGTATTATAAAAAGAGCCCTCGAGGGAACGGGCATAAGTCGAAAGAAGGTGTGTTGCGTGGACAGACGCGTGCAAGAGGATTGTCTGTGACGTTACTGAAGTCGACTTTCAAACTACAGAGTCGTACATTGGAGATCACAAAACTTTAGATGTCTAATTCCGTTAAATCTGTCGACAAGCAAAAAACCTTAAGTTTGAGTAAATTCAAATCCACTAAGGTTAGCGGGAAACCCTCCACATTTGAGAATTTCTTTGTGAAACCTACTCCTGTTAGCTATAAATGCAATTTTGGCAGATGTAATGGTCACTGTGATTTCTACTGTAAGAAGTATCCTGCACTAAAAGACCGTTTGCTACAATGCAGGGCAGCTAAATTGTGTATTTATTGTTCAAGTCCTGCATATTATACCGACTAATGTCCAGGTAAAAATGGTTGCCTCTATCCATGTTGGAAATGCAAGAGTTGTGAACACGTGGGCGCCTTGTGTCCTGACTTGGAGAAGTCTCAAGTGGATAAAAATCCTTGCTTTACTATTACCCATAGTGTAAATTACGATTTGTTTGAGATAAGCTTAAAAAGACATTTGATTGTCTATTGGATTCTGGCAGCCTGCGATCCTATCTATCTGGTGGAGTACTGGATATTTCACACTGCCGTACTGTTCTCATGGATCAAAAAAAACTTTATAATTTAAGACCTTTCTCGGTTCGGGCAGGAGGAGTCTGAACGAGCTTGGGTTATGTGTAAATTTACCTCACTTCGAGTGTTCTATTCCTTTTCAGGTCGATGAATGCTTGGACCTTCAATTTCATATTAAAGGTCTTAGTTCTACTGTGAGAAATATTATTGGTGGTGGTAGCAAGTTGACTGTTGATTTTTCTTGTGTACGTGATGATTGTCTCTCAGTACATGGATTGATAGGAGTAGATGTATTGAAATACATGGGACCTATGTAGCTGATTCACTTTATGAAAGGATCAACCTTTGAGTTTTCTCAAAGTATTGTACCTTTCGGCACTATAATGCCTTTCTGTGCCCTGTCATAGATGTCACTTATTCTGATGTTCGCAGCGTCAATTACAGGGTGGAACGATAAAATTGTCGTCCTAAAGAAAACAACACTACAGCTTTATTTTAAAACTTTTATTGAAAAAATCAATTCAGGTAACTTGATTATGTAGTAGAGCTGACATCTATTCAATGTAGCCACCTTCAGCCTCAATCACTGCCTCAACATGGATCCGGAACTGAGAGCATGCCTTTTCCACAAGCGCCGGCGGGAGCTCGGCGAATACTCGTCGGATGGCAGCGATTAGGCTGGCTTTGGTGTTGTGGGAGGTCATGTTGGTGCTGTTCTCGACGTATGACCAAACGAAGTAGTCCAGCAGGTTCACGTCGGGGGAGGAGGGGGACAGTGAGAGAAGGGTACAAAGTCGTAGCACTCCTTCTGAAGCTAAGCCTGAGTCTCTTTGGACTTGTGGGCCGGCGCCGAGTCCTGCTGCCACACCCAGGGTCTGCCACCGGCCACCTGACTGCACCAGGGGATCACCACACTCTTCAACACATCCAGGTACACTTTGGTGTTGACTTTCAAGCCGACTTCGAAGATGTGAGGTGGCATGATGCAGCCCTCACTTGAAACCACACCAAAGACCATAACCGTAGCCGGAAACTTTGTTTTCATCACCCTTGGCACGTCCCTGTTATTCGTGGCAATCCAGATTTGCATTTTGAGGGTGCTGGCAATGATCCTGTTGTCATAACTTGGATCGGTAGAGAGCATGAGTTTTACAGCGGCGCATCTCCGATCTCGCTCGTTGAACATTGTATCACTTTCAGACATGATAGAAGGTTCCTATCGCTCTTGGGATTTATAAACAAATGGCCAACTAGTAGATGGTCTGCAACAAAAAAGAAAACCGGTTTTCATTAAACGGTAATGGAATCATGTCGTCTTTTCTAGGGCGACAATTTTATCGTTCCACCCTGTATAGTCAGGTTGTTGCCGACTATTCTCAGTGTCCTGTGACACATGTTTATTTTGTGCTAGACCCAAAATCTGACTTCTTTGATTCATTTGACAGCTTTACTGGAGAGAGCTGTAGACAAGTGCTTTAGTTTAGAAACTTTAGATATTATTGAGGGCTCTGTTAGTGATTACAACAGAGATAAGATAGCTTCTTTCAGCAATTCTATCCCGTTAATTTGCTCTGGGACGCGGACAAACTGTCTTCAGTCCTCTCCAACCATCAAGTAGCGTTAAGTGTGCTTGATCGTGTTGTTACCCGTTTGACTAAACTGGGTTTGAGAGGTATACTGTCACAAAATTCTTCTATTTTTAATCCGCTTGGGTTATGTACACCAGTGAGGGTTAAAGGGAGAATACTCCTCAGTAAAATTTGGAAGATAAGATTAAGTTGGTTTCACAAAATTCCGTTAGATCCCTAACTCATTTGGGACAAGTTATATCCAGATCTCGTGCGTTTGGACTGTTTGAGGTTCCCAAGATTTGTAGTGGACTCCTCGACCTCAGCCTCTTTAATTGCATTTTGTGATGCTTCACAAAGGGCCTATGGGCTTGCTGCCTGCATCTTCCAGCGTGGGTTTGCAAGTTTAGTATTTTCCAAGGCTAAAGTAGCCCCCTTGGTTTAGAGAACCTTACCTTCTCTTGAATTATTATCTATTTTCCTCGCTGTCAAATGTATTCTCAACATTTTAAAAGATTTTCCACCAGAAACTGTGGAAAGGATTATTGTGGCTGTAGACGCACAAGTCGTGCTGTCGTGGATTTTGTCTGAAAATATTAAGACAAAATGCTTGTTTACTCGAAATCATTTTAAGGACATTCGAGAAAGAATTGGGAAATTGCACGATCTGGAATTTGATTTGGTGTTCAAATATGTAAACACCTCTGATAATCCGGCAGATCTGATCACAAGGGGAATTACTCTTAACAAGTTTAGGACCGAATTGCAGTTCTGATTAACTGGGACCGAGTAGCTGATTGATGAAGACATTAATTGCCCCCCACACCGTTATTTAAATTGTTTGCGTCCTGGTCGTCATTTGATAGTACTGACCAACACCATCACTAGTGCTTGTGTTCTTCAGGATGTTCTTTCTGTGATGAAGTTTGAGAAATTTTCTTCCTTGGCAAAACTTATGAGAGTTTTGGCATATGTATTTAGATTCGTGTTGGGTCTGAAGTAGTCATTAGGTGAGCCAAGGTTGTCTGCCAGAGTCTTTCCTGTTAATTCCTGCCAATCATGAGTCCCCCCTCTGGTTGCAAATTTGGATCTCTTTCTAGGTGATGGAGGATTTATCAGATCTAGGGGAAGGATTAGTAAATCCAGTCTGTACGCTTAAGATATTTTGTATCCTGTTTTGTTACCTCGATATTCCCATATCACTGACCTGATTATTATGAACTGTCACCTCAAGTGAAAGCATCTAGGTATTGCAGCTACTCTGAGTAAACTTTGTTTATCTGGTTTCTGGATAAACAAAGCCAGACAGGCTATTAAGTCTTATTTCTTCCTGTAACCTCTGCAAAAAGTACAATGCTATATCTCTTAAGTACCCCAAGGTTACAAATCTACCCAAACACAGGGTTAGTTTTGTCGAACCATTTCAACCTACGGACATAGACCTCACTGGTCACTTGTTTTTTTCGGGAAGGTGAAGAAACGAAGAAGATGTACATGTAAGTATTCACTTGTTTTAATATAAGATCTATCCATTTAGAATAGGTGAATGATATGTCAACCCATTCGGTAGTTCTTGCTATGGTTAGATTTTTTGATATATACGGGGTGTCTTCCCATATATACTCAGATAATGCATGATCCTTTGTGGCTGGGTGCAATTTGATCCAGCAAGTGTATGTAGCAGAAGAATTCGAGAAAAATTCTAGCACTTTCAACATTTGTAACACTATGTAGGTGGCCCGCCAAGCAGACGATTCCTTTGTCTGTTTTGGTGCGAAACCAGACAAAGGGTTTTGGACTTGAAATTTCGGTGTGACCGGAAGTGGTAACGGGACGCGAGAAGAGAGTTGGTTGGACAGAGGAGCTGGCAGGATTTGGCGACGGGACACGGACAGGGGCAGTCGACTCCGGACACCGGAGCAGAGAGGCGAGTTAGCATGAGATGGGGTCCAGCGACAGTGAAGAAGATCGAGTCAAGATGAGTCGGCATTCAAGTTGCTTTGTAGAATTTTCGCTAGTAACCCACGCTAGCTTTAGTCTATATATGCTATCAGGAATGCAAAGTGTTGCATAACTCTCCTTCTGCTCTTGAGTTAACCCCAAGCATATTGTTGTGTTTGTTCGTTTGTTCTCTTTCCTCCTGTTCGCTCAATTGTATTCTTGTAGTGGCAAGAAATGTGCATTACCCCTATCGGGACCACTAGTTGATTCCGGTCGTAAGAAGGGAAATGGTTAGAGAAGTTAATGTAACGTGTGGGGGCCGAAGCGGTAACGTCACACATTAAACATCTGACTATACCTCAGTATTCAGCTTGATTTGGAAGTGTGTAGGAGCTCCTTGTAAAAAGGATGAAATACTGCCTTTGTAAATTGGGGGGGGGAGACAAAAATTGTATTATTTTGTAAATTCCCATATCACTGACCTGATTATTATGAACTGTCACCTCAAGTGAAAGCATCTAGGTATTGCAGCTACTCTGAGTAAACTTTGTTTATCTGGTTTCTGGATAAACAAAGCCAGACAGGCTATTAAGTCTTATTTCTTCCTGTAGCCTCTGCAAAAAGTACAATGCTATATCTTTTAAGTACCCCAAGGTTATAAATCTACCCAAACACAGGGTTAATTTTGTCGAACCATTTCAACATACTCTGTGTTTTATCTGATTTACAAAATGCGGTTAACTCTCGTCCTCTCACTTACTGGTGTTCTAGGGGATGCAGGTTTGGATATCATATCCCCAAATGCATTTATCCGCCTTCACTATAGCAGCACTTTTTTATGAATTCAGGTGAGAGGTTTGTTGTTGTTTTTTTTTCGAAGGGGATGTGATGTTTTGAAGAATTTGAAGCGTAGGATTCTTTTTCACCAGAGATTTAGGAATTTGGGGGATTAGTAAATCCATTCTGTGCACTCGTGATTTGTATCAGTCTGATTTTAATAATGTCATTGGGGTGGATGATGTAGTACTCATTAAGAATCCAGCCAAATCAGGTCCTTATTGGGCAGAGTGATTACAGTCACCCCGGAAGATGACATATACTAGATCTACCTTGATTAAAAAGTCCGATGGTTCTACTCGGGAGCATTCATTGAAGCATCTCTTTCCTTTGGAGTTATCAATTACTCGTTCGCATCGGACTTCTGAGCCTCACAAAGACCTCTCTGATTCCGAGAATATTTCTGGAATTCCTGCTGACGCTGTTGCTAGAGCTTCTGGCAATATGCTTACTTCAAGACTTCGTAGAATTCCTAAAAGAGTTAGTGATCGTAATGAAGATTACTCGTGGTATAAAGGAAATACGTGTCATAGAGGTTATGTTCTGTGTTCCTTCGTTCTTGATATTGATTCGCGTTGTCTCCTGTCTTCTGTTCTGACGATTAAGAATTGTGAGAATGGTACCTGGAGGCCCAAATTTCCTATGAAAAAATGAAAAGGGAGATGATAGTTATTCATTTCCTGTTAAAATTAATGTTAAAGAAATTTTTTCTCTTGTCCGGAGAGTGTGGAAATTTTATCGGTAAATAGGTTTATTAAATTGATTCGGGGCCTATTTTGTATTGTCTTTCTTTTACTGTTGGTTAGCTTTTGTGTTCGGTGAAAATCTATGAGTGGCAGAAGAGCTTTGATCTGATTGACTGGAGTCTCTGGAGGCGGGGTTACCTGCCGAAATCAATCGTAGCCAGTTGAAAACAGGAGGCCTTAGAATTAGGCTACGTTTTTACTCCTCAACTCAAATGGAGCTGAGAACAAGAATTAAGTCCACTCGAAGGATTTAGTGTTTCATTTGAAGGGGATTCAAAGAATGCTTAAAAGCCGAAAAGGAAAGAAATGAAAAGAATTTAAATCCATCAGAAGGATTTTGTATTACATTCAGAATTCCAGAAGGGAATTCAAATTTAGTACAAGCTAAAAAAGAAGAGAAAAGAAAGAAACCAAAAGAAATAGGTTTCTACAGCTCAAGCTAAAAAGAAGAGAAAAGAAAGAACGAAGCTGAAAAAAGTAGGTTTCTACTTCATAAATTTGTTTTATATTTTCTCTCAGAAAAATTATTAACGACCTTAGTTGACTCCAACAACTACACAAGTCTCAGACGCCATTTCTTACTCTATCGAGAGGGAAGACGATTGACAAAGAAAAAGAAAAAAGAACATAAGAGACATTGTCTCGTATAAGAAAGAAAAACAATGAGTGGCTTTTTATTAAAAGAAAAGGAAAAAAAGAAATATTTTAGGGACTTGGTCTTTAAGAAAAAAAGGAGACATTTTAAGGAATTGGTCTTTAAGAAAAAACAATTCACGTGTTCACCCTTGTTTAGCTGGAGGGAAGAAGTAGTGACTTCTTTCCATGTTTTGTGAGTGTAGCTGTAGGTGAAAGATTTTTTTTCATCATTTTTTTAATTTCTTTTTTGTATTTATGAGTTACTTGTCATATTTGCTAGGGACCCATATGCAACTAACTGGAGTGGCTTTCCTTTTGTCACGATAAACTACTTTAAATTTTAAACAAGGATCTCTCTCCCCCTTATTTTATCTTATTTTTGCCTTCATATTTTTTGCAATATTATTATTGTTACTAATGTCCAATTTTGTTGACTAAATAAAATTGCGATGTATTTGGTGCTGCGACTTCGGAGCAGAGTGGACCCGGAGCGATGGCAATGAAGGGGTACTCTGCATTCCCCAAAGCTCCAGCATCACTGGAGCTTTACCATCAGATTGTTTAGTGTCATATCTCGGAAACTCGTTGGGGGAGTGTTACCCCTCTGCAGAGGTGCAGTAGGTGTATTCTACAGCTCCAGATGACTGGACAATTCTTTAAATGAGATAAAACTTTTAGGGGGGGCTTTTTGCTTTTGTTTTCTATATTTCAATAATGTTTATTGTACAATTTATTGTAATTTACCTATGAAATACAACAAAATGAAAAAAAAAACAAAAAACAATTCATCAAAAATTAAAAGGTAAAAAAGGGAATTTACGAAAAGTAAAAACAGAATTGAGGAAAGTTTGAAACGGAAATTTTTCCCCCGATATTTTGTACTAATTTCATTAACGAAGTGGTTGAGTGTTCGCCAATGGTCCGGGAGACTGGAGTTCAATCCCAGGTTGAGTTATACCATAAACTAAAAAAAAAAAAATGGTACTTGATGCCTTCTTGCTTAAACATTCAGCAATATAAGGTACGGATCAAGATTAAGTAGAACAATCCATGGAAAGAAGTGGCACCCTCCGCTACACCTCGGTGTAGTAGCTAATGAAAAGGGAGCCTTCGCTTCGCCCTGAACTACCGCTGCCAACTTACTTATTTACCATAATGTGAGCATTATTTTTGATGGGAAAAATTAATTAATAGCAGCTGATTAGCAGCATTGCAGATTAGTATTATATCATGCCCTCATCTCATTTTGGGCCTTCTGGACGTAATGACCCTTTCGAGTCCTTGAATTTGAGATACTTGGTTTAGTAAATAACACGTCCATGTTCTTTATTCAAGGGAAATAATTTCTTTGGTTATCTCCCTTAGACTTTTGGCATTTTTTTTCATAGAAAATCTATTAGATTTAAATTATCATAGCGTATTATTGTAACTCCTTAAGAGTTTTTCCTCGCCTGCGTTAGCTGATCGTCTTTCACTATGAAAGTGAGTGACAGCAAATTTTCTCAAGTACTCCTGGACTTTTTTCGGTATTCTGACTGATCTTAATAATCAAAGGACAAGTGGAGACCATCAAGACTGCAGTCTGGATGGTCTCCACTTGTCCTTTGATTATTAAGTTTTTCAGCCTTTTACCAAGCCTTTGAGGATTGTTCTGAGTGCACAAATTACGATTGATTTCACCGTCGTTTTCCATAGTTTGTTTTTTTGGGGGGGAGTTCTCAGGTAAGGTCTAAGTACTTGTCTCTCTTTTTGCTTTCTTTTATTTTCACTCTGTGGTTCACCGGGACGACAAACTCCACTATTCGGCAGGTTCTTTTTTTTAGGGTTGGTTTGTTGTTTGGGTTTTATGGCATATCAACCTTCGTTGGTTATTTAACGCCAAATTCTGTTCATATGTATATACGTTCAACCTAAGATTTCTAAACGAATACTTAGAAGATAAATTTTTGATAACCAGGATTTCATTTGTTTGCACACGATTAAAAGGTTTCAATTCATCATATTTTTGGCACAACCCTGTCTCTCGCACGAAGAACAGTAAGTCATCTATTTTGACGTTCTCGAACAGATCGATTAAACTATTCACATTGAAAAATCGCTTTCTGATGAGAGCGAAAACTCTACATTCATTGAGAACGTTTTTAACGGTGCAAGGCGTCTAACAGGTTAAACACTGTAGTTATTGTTCTTGTTTCAGTATGAAAGAGTGAATCAGCCTTGTAAGACCAATGCGCAATCGGGATATTATGATTTGTTTTCTTCTTGATTTTCTAAGAGCTGGTCTCTATTCTCCACAAGTGGGCTGGATTTTGAAGAGTTTATTGTGGGTGTTATTATTCCAGCGTTGTTGCCATTTTGTGTGAAGGAATTTATTGATTGTTGGTTTCAGGACACTGTGGAATCTTGAATTTTTCAGGGGTCAGATCTAAGGCCGATTTGGCTGCCGAGACTGCTCTTTCATTTCTTCTCACTCTAACGTGGCTTGGTATCCAGCATATAATTATTTCTTTACTATTTGATATTGAGTCTAATCTATTCAACAATTTAATAATTAGGGGGTTCTCAAGTTTGTTTGTTTTGCTTTTTTTTGTTTTGTTTTGTTTTTTGCTTAATGATAGTAAAATCAAGGGCGAGTCTGAGAATATGATAAATTTCTTAGGTTTACTTTTCGAGAAGATGTCGAGAGCTAGGTCTATTGCGCGGGATTCTGCTGTGAAGATAGAGCTTTCCGTTGGAAGAGCTTTCTTGATAATTGTTTTATTCAAAACAGCTGCGCACGCCGTTTTGTAATTGTCCTTGGATCCATCCGTAAAGACATATAGGTGGTCGGGATAGTGTTGGAGGATATTGGAAAAAGATTTTCCGATAAGTAATGGGATGGGGGTTTTGTTTTAGGGAGTTCATTCAGTTCTGAGTTCACTTCGGGTTTTTTAATGATCCATCGTAGTTTTTGGGGTAGGATGCTTTCATCTATATCATTTAGAGAGATATTGCATTCCTGGAGAGTAGACTTCATCCATTTTTTTTAAGTGTTGCTCGAATTTGAATTGAATGGGCAAGATTTGAGTTTTTAACATCTGAGTGGTAGGAGTGCTTCATGAGCCTCACCGTATAGGCTGTCAACTGGAAAAGTTCTGAAAGCTCCTAAGACTTGTCTTCGGCCTTTATGGTGTATAGGGTCAAGCTGTTTGAGGTAGGACCTCCGGCTGATCAGTAGATAAATTAACAGTCTAGTTTAGAGCGAATCAGGGATCTATATAGTTTAAGGAGCATTTGTCTGTCATCTCCACGTCCTGTGTGGGTGGCCACACGCAGTTTTTGGGCTCGAGTGGGTTTGTTTTTTAAATATTATATGTCGGGGATGAATGTTAATTTCCTGTCGAATATAACCCCAAGGAATTTATATTCGTCAACGACAGGAATTTCTGTATGTTCAATTTTGATGAGAGGGTCATTGTGCATTTTTCTTAGTTGACAGAAATGTACGAATTGTGTTTTGCTTTTGGAGATTCTGAAACCGTTTGTGTTAGCCCAATGAGTAATTTTCCTGATGCTTTGTTGCAATTGACGCTCGGCAGTTCGCATATATTTTGATCTGGAAGTGATGCTGAAGTCATCAACGTAGAGATAATCCTCCGTTCCAGGAGTGAGACACTTTGTGATGCTGTTTATTTTATATTGAAGAGTGTTACTGACTAAATACTCCCTTGGGGAACTCCCTCTTCCTGCTTGTGGAGATTAGAAAAGGTTAATCCTACTCTGACTTGGAATTTCCTGTCCGAGAAAAAACTCTTTATGGAGTTGGACAATTTATTTGCAACTCATGCTATGCTAGTCTTTCATAATTCTGAACCTACAGGTGGTGTCGTAAGCCCTCTCCAGATCGAAAAAGACTGCTATGAGGTGTTGTTTTTGGATGTTGACCTCTCTTATGTAGGTTTCCAATTTGACCACATAATCGATTGTTGATATCCGCTTTCTGAATCCACATTGAGAATTGGTGATAAATTTGTTGGACTCGAGAAACCAGACCAATTTTTTGTTGACCATACGCTCCATAGTTTTGCAGAGGCAGCTACGAGGTGTATACGATAAGTTTCCAGACTTTTTTGTATGGGCATTTAAAATTGTCAGCAGCTCGTAGTTAGTGCTATTGGACAGTAGTTAACAGGATCTGAGCTATCTCTCCCTTGCTTAGGTATAGAGATGATTGTTGCTATTTGATTCTGGGAATTTACTGTTTATCCAGATATCATTAAGTATTGTCAGAAGGCATTCGAGTGTATTTTATGGTAGATGTTTTAAAAATTCGTAATGGATTTCATTTGGGCCGACTGCTGTGTTGTATGATGTTTCGTTGTATTTCTGCTGGTGTAAAAGGTTGGTTGTATTTTTCAGAATTATTGGACTTGAAGTTAAATTTTTGTTTCTTGGTGTTGTTTTTGGAAGTAAGGAAAAGTGGATTGGAGTTGTTGATGGAAAAATTTTCTGAAAATGTCTCAGCTAATGTGTCTGCTATGTCTTTCTTGGTAGTTGCTTCCGTTTTGTTTTTGTGAGGTGTTTGAGAGCAGTTGGTTGGCTTTTTCCGGATATTTTCCTCATCATCGTCCAGATAGTATTTGTTCTGGTGGAGGAACCAAGTTGGTTGACAAAGTTTTTCCAACTTTTCTTTTTAGCTTCCTTTATGATTTTTCTTGTTTTTACCCTGAGAAGTTTGAAAGCATTGAGGCTATTTGTTGGTTCTTTATTAAATTTTCGTAGGCAGCTTTACGTATAATAATATATAATTCTTCTTTATTTGATAATCTGCTCTCAAACATTTTCAGTGATCCTCTATTTGTATGGTGAGGAGAGGTCTGTGTGGTGAAATGGCTAAAGTACTGAACTGCAAACTCGTAGAAAGCGAATTCAAACTCCAATTGCTCACTCACATTCACTTTCTGAGTAAATCCCTTGCAAAAGGCATGAACCTCCTTATTTCTTCAGCTATGGGTTAAATCAAATCGTTACTATCCTTCTACAAGGATGGCTTGGGCATTTAATAACCTACAAAGGTTGATATGCCATTTAACAAAAAAAAAATATTTTTGTGTGTTACCAGTCATCCCAGTCGACCAGAGAGTTATAGAGTACGCCACATTCCCTGAAGCTCCTGGACTGAAACCTCACAATCAGATGGTTTAGAGTTATATGCAGGACACTCATTGGTTGGGGAGGGGGGCTTACCCCTGTGAAGAGATACAGTCAGTATATTCTACAGCTCAATCTGGTCAAGGATTTTCAGCTAAAAATGAGGTGGCTTCGTTATATGCCCCTTTGTCATGGCCTTGTATCAGACTAGACAACCATAAAATATTCAAACCAACCTCTTACATACTGATCCCGAGTATACTTGCTTTCAAGCATTGGGGAAGAATCTGGTTGGTTGGTTGGTTGGTTGGTTTTACAATATGTCATCCCTTTTTTATCACTTAGAATATTCGGACTATTGTCTTTATCTTCATTGTTATACTCACAGCATTTTCGGTCGATACGCTCTTCGACCTTCTTCAGGTGTATTATTTCGAACTCGGGAGCCTACACAGAACTTCTAAGCCCGTTAACCATGACAAGTATTAGGCTATAGTAAGTAAGATGAAGACAACAGTCAAATATTCTCAGAGATAAAAAATCATTTCTGAAATTTAGGCCAATAATATCAACCCTTGTAGGATTATTCAATGCCGAATTCAGTTATTCTTCAAGAAAATATATTTTACGGAGACAATAGATAATGAAAATGGGTGTCATATGACAGTGTCAGAAAACCATTCTCGCTTTCTTTTTGCCTCTGTTCTTTGAACAGTATAGTCATTGTCTCCTGTCCCGCCATTGAATAAGCCAATATGGTTATGACTATTTGACTACCCATCATCAAGTAAACCTTTTCCTCATATTGCTTATTCATAGAACAATACATACATATTTCTAGCTATTGTGACTCGTTTGTGCTTTTTTCCAATGCTACTTCCCAGCAATGGATTAAATAGTATCTATAAATGTTCTATAAAGATTATTTTGGCATTAAATAATCCACGATGGTTGATGTGCCATTAAACAAAGAAACAAACAATACTACACATATGTATTTATGTATATATTTATATTTACAAACCCCTCCGCTCGGGCAGGATATGACACAAGGTCAATTTTTAAGCGGAGTTTAACAGGTTTGAATTCAGAGTTTTTCTTCTCCTAGACTAGTTGCCTCACCAAGGTTGAAGAACCTAGTCTGCCCTACTATTTACCCATAGCTGGAGGGAGATTAATTGGATTCATACCTTTCCCAAGGGTATTAGTGCTATGTGAAATGCAATCAGTGTCATCCAGGATTTGAACTCGTGTCGCCGTGTCCATTTCCTACGACAATAACCATTACACCACGGGCACCTCCAATATTCATGTAAATATTAAATGTTTTTGCATTTGTGAATAAGTTTATCTTACCTTTCCTTCCGTTTATTCAGCGTTTGTATATCATCGATATACTAATTATAATATTAGACCTTGAAGAGTGGAGACTCTACTTAATATCTTCCTTAACTCCTAGCAACCAATAGTATGGTTCCAAATATAAAAAAATAGTCATTTATTAATAAAGTAAAGTTAGCGACCTTAGTCGAGGGTGACTCGAAGGCTCCCTTTTCAATAGTTACAACACCGAGGTGTAAGGGGAGGCCGCTACTCCTCTCCCTGGATTGCTTCACTTTATTCTTACCTTATAATGCTGAGTGTTAAGCAAGTCGGTATCAAGTACCATTTTTTGAGTCTTTGTTATGACTCGACCTAGGATTGAACCTCAGTCTCCCAGATCATTGGCTCTACTCATTAGACCAATGGAAACAATCATAACTTTAAGTAATTATTCGTAATACAAATAATTATATTGTTTCTAGTATTCCTATTCAACAGTAATAATTTACGAGCATTCATATAGTTTTAAGTTACAATATCTATAATTATATATATATATATATATATATATATATATATATATATATATATATATATATCATCATCATATCGCGCTGGTAGCACGGATATCCCTGACCCTCTCTCGCCACTCCTCCCTATCGTTCATCGCCCTAGGTAGGTCTTCAGGACAACATCCCGTATCCTCACATAGCTGCTGAATGTACGTTCGTGCTGGTCGTCCTACTTTTGCGCGGCCATGTGTGGGGATCCATAAAAGTACATCTCTTATGAGTTCATCTCTGCTTCTCCAGCAGTGTCCTGCATGTCCGGTTCGTCTAACTTGAATAGTTTTCGTGATAGGGGGCAGGTGGCCGTACAGTTGGTGTCTTGTGGGGTGTTGCTGCCAGGACTTGTTCAGGATTGCACGCAGCATTCTTGTATAATTGCCGTCTAGCTTCTTCTCCAGCCGTTTTGTTAGCGTCCATGTAGTGCATCCATATAGCAGTATCGATGTGACCGCTGCCTGGAAGAAACTGCGTTTCATTTTATCGGTTAGGTCTGATTTCCATATAATCGATAGCCTATTGATAGCTGTCCATGCTTTCGTTAACCTCGTTTCGATGTCCTTGGCACAGTTATATGATTTCACGATATTCACGAGTGAATTATTTGGTAGATGTTTTAAAGATTTATGATGTATTTTATTTGCTGCTGTGTTGTATGATGTTTCGATAGCTTTGTTTGAGGAACCAAGTTTGTTGACATAGTTTTTCCAACTTTTCTTTTCAGCTTCCTTTATGATTTTTCTTGTTTTTACCCTGAGAAGTTTGAAAGCATTGAGGTTATTTGTTGTTGTACTCATTATGACACCCTCGACCACAACCTCGTCCACCTCCCTCCAATCTCTCTGCTACAGCGCGGGGAAAAAAAAAACAGATCGAAAGTTCCCTCCAGGAAAGTTACCATACACTACCCTGCCCCACGCTGTGATTCTTTAAATGGAAAGGAAGCGATGATCACGTCTGAAAAGAAGAGGAGTTGTTGGCACCCGAAGACTGAAAACCGAAGGGTATATATTGTAGAACAAAAAAATACAACTCCAATTTCTGCAGTAGCTAATAATAAAAAGGTTTTATAGTCTTCAAGTTTACAGATGGTAACAAAATCTGCGGGTGTGACTTATAATGGTCTAAGACCTCGGTCTGGCGAGGGTTAAGTCTTCTTAGCAATAATTCGTCCTAGCAGCAGACTGGTGATATGAGTTGGCACCACGAAGCACAATTCCAATCTGTTGGTCCCTGCCTGGTCAGTTCTGCTTGTCTAATTCGTCTGCTTCGTTTGGTCCCAACTGCTTCGCTTACTGCCACCAACTGCTGAGCTCAAGAATCAGCTTGTTTATATAATAATTGCTATTATTCTGGGGTAGGTTCTGACTGAGGCAGGGGTGATCTCCATAACGTCATTTTTAACTCATCAGATATCCGTTATAACTTTGTTTCAATTCTCGTCATCAGAAAGGGTCCAACCCCTTTTTTTCACTTCTTCCATTAAGTCGTTCCTCTCACGGCACTCGTGATGAGGAATACAGAAGGATAGCTTTCCTCCTACCAGCACAGTTACTCTCATTTTACTGCTTATGACGTCAAGCTGGAGATTCCTCCCCTCATGCCCAGATATGCTCGACTGTCACCTTTTTGATGGAACTGGTTTCAACCTACGTGGGAGAAAGGGCTGGTCTTCATCCCAGACTAATTGATAATTCCCTTTTCAGCACCAATAAGTAATTCCGGAAAATTACCTCACCTCATTAGTTGCAGTGTTTTCATCAAGTACCAGATAGCCTTCCTACCATCAACAAAGATTCCTTGGTTCGCCTCTCAACCTCTTTTTCTTCCTCAATTTCCGTTTGTACTTGTTCGCCTCTGAGGTCTATCTTTTATCTGGGTTATCTCCCATGTCACTGCGATCAGGTGCTAGTCACAGGGTTATCTTTCCTGATTGTGGTATTTCTAAATTTCACTTTTTTTCAGGCTTGGGAATTGTTTCATAATATCACTCATTTCTTAAAACAACATCTTTTTCTTCCTCAATTTCTGTTTGTACTTGTTCGCCTCTGAGGTTTATCTTTTAACTGGCCATTGTCAAAAGTTCTTTTCCCAGAATTTCAATTTTACACTTCTCGGCAATTATATTTGGCTGCTCAACTTTTTGTTTAACCCTTCATGTACCACGCCACAGATCAATATTGTCACACTCATAACTTTCCATTGGTTGTATTTGACCCCAAAATTGGACACCGAGAGGTACTACCACTCCAAGTCAGAGTTGACCTGGGAGTAATGGGAAAAAGGGGTGACTCAAAACTCCTCAGAATTCCAGAACTGGTATAAGAATTTTTTTTTAAGTATTTAAAAAAGAATTTGAATCAAATTTTATCAATAGCTGTGAGAACAATTTGAAAGTTTTAAAGTTCACATAAAACATTAATAGAATTATATTCTAAAAATTTCGCCTCGAATTGAATTATTTCGGAGATGAGCGCTAAAAATTCGCACCAAAAGTAATGACTAAAACTTTTTATTCATGATTTCCTTTTGGTCAAAACTTTGTGCAAAATAAGAATCAGAAAAGGTGCAATTCTACGGTCGGAAAAAAAACTAGAATTAATTTTGTAACCTTGGCACAAAAAAAATTCCAACTGAATTGGCACGAAGCTTCTTTTTTTTTTTTTTTTTTTTTTTGCAGAGAGATGGATAACTCATCTTGTGAAAATCGGATCCCTCCGAGAAGAAGCATGGATTAATTTTATGCGTCAGCAGCCAAAAAACTGATATCTATTTTTTAGGGTCAAACTTCTTAACAAGTCGGGAAGATAAGCAAATTTATCGCTAGTTTTCTGTTTTTTTATCTCCACCGTTCAAATAATTTTTTAACAAAGACAAATTGTGGTCTGCCCTGTTACATTAAGAAGAAAGGAAAATACAGAAATGTGGACGAGAAAATTGATGAGTTTCAACAGCTTTAATGACAGCCAGAAAGATAACCCTTGTACTGAGAGTCGTACAAACAGAAAAAAAAAACAGTTGCGAATTTAGAGCAGGAATTAAGCACCAAACAATAGACTTATCAAACCACGTCTAAAAAATACCGAATTTGGACATATCAATCTCGAAAACAACTAACATATTTTAACACCTTGCCTGAGAGACGCAACCATTTCATCTGGATTCAAGAATTATTTCTCACCCACAGAATGGTTATTGAACCCAGAAATAAAATCAAAATATTAAAGATATCTTGGCCTCCTATCTTCTATTCTTCAGTAATTCCTCTTCAGCTTTGATAGACCACAAGAAGAAACCAGCTAAATAAGATGGAGTAAGGAAAAACAAAAAAAAATGGAGTTAGATAATATCAACAACCAAACAACTTAACTCCCACAAATTCGATTTGTCCCAGAAGACATTTCTAGAAGAAGCATTTTTGTCAGCAACAGACGTTTCATCAGTAAGTAATTACTTGTGATAATAAAGGATCAAGGGTTACCCCCTTGTCCTAGAGTTGTTACAATTGCTAGGGAATGTCACTAAGGGGAGCTGAATAAAGTTAAGATATCAACACGTGTTTCTGGTCTGTCTAACATCTTCCCATTTTCGGGCATTACCGACAGCTCACCAAGAATAACCAATGCTCGTGTGTGATACAGCAGAAGAATTCTACGTTCTTCTAAGACGATTTTGAGGAAAATTAAAACCTGTGTAGCAGAAAGAATTTCAAAGAAAAGTGTGAATATTTAACCCATAATTGGGGGATAAGGGGATTCATATCTTCTCCAAGAGTATTAGTTTTAAAAAAAATTGAACGTAATAGAATGACTGGAGTTCGAACTCGCTTACTACGATGTCTTACTCCAACATGCTAGACACTAAACCACAGGAACTCCACTTAAAGATATGAACTGTTCAATAAATCTTTGTAACAAATCAAGCCTTTCAGAGAAAACAATTTGTGCAAATATTCAAATCAACCTTTAAAAAAATGTTTTTCTTGAACGCACAATAGTGGTTAGTCCATTGGGTTTTTTTTTTTTTTTTTTTTTTTAAGTTCAAAATTGAAACAAACAAAAAACGAGCTAATATCTCCTTTCTATATTTTTCTTGCTTAATGCTGTCACGTGTGCGACAAAAATAAAATGAAATACAGAGTGAACGACTAAATTCTTAAAATAAAAAACTAAGAATTTATTATTTTAAAAATATATCAACATTAAAACAATGACAGTTAATTTTCTTAGGGAAAGTTAATTTAAAAAGTTGAAAAAAAAAGTTTATACTGTATATATTCTTAGCGATTAAAGTTCACTTATCATTGTACAACTAGTTTTTTTTTTTTAATTCGGTCAGTGAATCAAAAAACATTTTACCGACAATCTAATCCAAGGGGGATAACTTAGTCGGGAATTGTGTCAAACTTTTGGATTAGTTAACATGCTGTCTGCGGATCATCCTCTAATAAAAAATTTTAGACAACTGTCGTTCTGTTATATGCTTAGCGTCTCTGTAGACGATTTGAATTTAGGAAAAGAACAGAATTTTCTTCTTCATTTTTTAATAAATTTCGTTCCGTTTTATATTTTCTAGAACCTTCTAAAATCTGTTGGAAAAGCCAATATAAAAAAAGAGCCAATTCAAAAAAGGAGATATTTTGATAATAAAAGGTAGAAAAAGGATTCTTGTAACAATACGTTTGGTTGTAGTATAGGAAATAAAATGTTTGTTTTTTATATATTGAGCACGTAGTTTTCATTGCAACACAATTTCCTTTTTCGATGCTGCTTTTCTTGGGTAATTTAGTCTTGTATAGATATACAACTATCAAATATTACATAAGAATTATGCCCTTACCTTCGAAATAGTACTTCTAATGGCCGCTAGAAGAGTAGCCATGAGGCTGAAAAATGTGTTGTTTTGTTTTGTAGTTTATTTGTTTGTTTTTTGTTTTGTTTTGTTTTGTTTTGTTTTTGTTTTTTGTTGTTTTTTTTTCATTGAAATTGTCCGTTTCACGTTCGAGGGTCACCATTATGTTGCATAAGAATTGAGGACGAAAGGAAAGATAAAGTATATCTTTTATACTCAAAACTTTATTTCAGTGTTCAACGACAATTCTGTGGGCGTGAAAATTCTTTCTGAAACCAGTAGATATAGTCGCGCCTCCCAGACAAGGCATTAAAATATATTGGAGTCATTTTCGGTAGGTGGTGAGTCTAAGGTTGGTGGTTATACTCATTAGGTGTTTTTTTCGGGGAGATATGTTCGGCAGTGGCCACTTGCTAGTAGCGAACACAGCCTACTGTGAAGTTTTGAGACTTGGCAAACAGGTGTGCTACATTTTTTTTTTCATTTTTATTGATCCCCACATAGCATATAAAAGAAGCACCCGTCAAAGTTTACTCTCTTCGGTCTTGCTTCGATAACCAGGAGCATGAACGAGTGCGAACGTTCCTATCCACGACAACAGGGGACTTGTGCCTCCAACAAACCTCGTGTCGTATGGCGTACGATGCCATGCCCTAATGTAAATCTTTCCACGACAGCTTATAGGATTTACCCTACTATATTTTGTAAACGGTCGTCGATGGCTGTGTGATGCAAAAAAGTCTAGAAAAATAGGATCTATAATTTACTTGTTTCCAAAACAAACGGCGATGGACGTCGGTAAATTGATTTGTTTCGAAAACCTATTGGACAGAGAAATCACGTGCCTTGTATTTCCAACAACAACTTCATATTTGATTTTGTCCCGTGCAAAATAAATCTTGTGTTTGGAGCCGGTCACGGGACATGGTTACCTATATATACTCTACTCTTTCGATAGCTCACTCTCTCATTCTTCGCTCTCCCAGCTAGCGACACATAGCTCAAGACACGTGACATGGGCGCATATATAATCTGCAACTTCAAGGACTTGCCCTCTTTTCTTCTCTCGTTCTGCCTTCAGGTTGGACGTGTTTCAGTCTTACGCACGCGCACGGCCTAAGACATTTCGTCATATCCCGATAGAGAAAAACAGCCAACGTGGAGGAACATATGGCCCTCAGAAATGCATTGCTATTCTCATGTATACTAGAACTTCGCGTGGAATACGAAGTCAACCCACACATATAGCCGCACAGAACACTTTTTAATATTTTAGTTCCTCGCATACACCTACATGATAGCACATAAACATAAGAAAGGATTCTGACATTCTTATCCTTTGTTTTAAGCAAAAATGCTCATTCACCATAATATTCGTGTTAGTTACACACACACACATACGAAAATTCAACAAACAATATTCGGACATGGATACTGAAACTGAAAGGCAGAACCTGCAGACTGCTGTCTCCGATAAACCAACCGGGATTCATCGTTCAAAAAGACCACGATTGACGTGCTGTTGTTTACGTGAATTCAGCAATCGTACACGGTTGGATAAAATAAAACCGGTGGTGAACCGAGTGAACGAGAGATGAAATGTGACAACGAAGCTGTGTGAATTGAATTCCTTTCATAGCAACATCGAAAGAAAGAAACAAGAAGTGACGAGCAAAATGGCCGACCTCAAAGTTAAAAAAATGGCGCGAATGTATCTTGCGTGCAGAGCACTGGAAGTACAGAAAAAACGGAAGCGTGAGTGTCGTTGGGAGTGTAATTTGTAGGCCCCGCGTCTCGTCTCATATGCAAATTTCGGTCAGCCAAGAACCGGTATAAAAGAAGCCCGTGGTGTAATGGTTATCGTCGTAGGAAATGGACACGACGACTCGAGTTTAAATCCTGGACGAGACTGATTGCATTTCACATAGCACTAATATCCTTGGGAAAGGTATGAATCAAATTATTCTGCCTCCAGCTTTGGGTAAATAGTAAGACAGACTGGGTTCTTCGGCCTTGGTGAGGCAACTAGTCAAGTAGAAGGAAAACTCTGAATTCAACCCTGTTAAACTCCGCTTAAAAATTGACCTTGTGTCATATCCTGCCTGAGCGGAGGGGTTGGTAAATAGGATAAAAGAAGAATTGTGGGGAGGGGCATTTTGTTGGTTACTTCGCTGCAGAATCGCGCAAACTAGTGTATTGACGTTGCAACTAAGAGTGAGAGAAAGAAACAGAGAAACAGGACCGGTGGCGAGCTGTTAAAAGACTTCAATTTATTTTTTTTATATTGCCTTGTGAATATTCTTTTGTCTACGTCGTTTACGCTATTTGTATCTTAACAACATACCCCACAAGCTTTTATTCTATCTCATAAGTATGTAATTAAGGACTCTCAACTTTTACAAAAAGAGCTTTAGAACATTCTTTCATACAATTCCTTATAAGCTCTTTCTTGTAACTTATGTCATTTTTGTATCAGTTCTGATAAGTTTGCTCAGACAATAAAATATATTAATTCGTCGTGAATTGTTTTTTGGTAATATTATACATTAATAAATATTAAAACATTATACATTTTCTTTGTTCTAAGTGTCCGAAATGTTTTCTTCTTATATTCCAATAATTGTAAGGTGGGAATTATGATACGAAAAATATACGAAGACAATCTTCAAACGTCCAATACCATAGAACACACATTGCATCTGTTCCTAATTTGAGATACAAAGTTGTATAATTTGCAAAGGCTTTCTAAACTTGAGCTTTATCACCGGATGTATTTTAGTGTGAAACAAGGACACCAATATGAAAAATTTGTTACACAGAGATGGGCTGAAGTAGTTTTCGATGAAGCTGCCATTGTATCGTTCATAATTTGAAGTATCCAGTTATTTCTAATGTGACACTAGAGCTATTCTGCCTTTTGTTACAAATATTTAAGAGCAAAAATGCACATGCGTGTTAGTACGAACATATCTATATGGTCAGTTGGTGTTTTATCGCATATCAACCCTTGTGGGTTATTCAAAGCCAAATCCTGTTTATATATAACATACACACATTAAAATCTGCGAGAACAGTATGTCAGAAAGTCAGAATGTCAGAAATGGCTGGATAACAAATATATTTCTTATTAAGGTCTCATGCTGAGGTTTTATTACCAACCCAACCTCCAAATACTTAACTAATTCAGAACTTTCTCTGTCAGACAAGATGAAATTTATATCTTAAAAAAAGAAAAGAAAAGAAATTCCTAACTGTATCTGCATGAATATAGTATTCCCACTGCGTGATGAGAAACCAACAAAGCTTGGTGGTATCGTGAGGTACTGTTTGAGTGCACTGGGTTAGTGGTCATGATGCTTCAGCCCCGAAAGCATGCTTGAACCCAGGGTTTTCATCTGATGAAGACTTTGTTGGAAGTAACACAGCTCTTTGCACAGTTATTGTATGAATTTATTTATTTATTTGCATGTATTTGTAAGCAAATAGTTTGTAAATATTTTTAAACGAGTTTTTAGAGCTCATTTGTTTTCACGTAGTTAAATGGTTTCACGTATTCTTATCTAAGACTAATAATTCTATTTAAAATAATCATTTGTTTGCAGACAGTTAAATGATTTCAAGTATTGCTATTTAACATTAGGAATTCTATTTATTATTTACTATAGATAATTAGCACACAGCTACATGATTTCAAATTACTAATAAAAATAATCCTTAGTAAATTATTGAACTGATCTATTTGATCCATAGATAGGACCCTTACAGGTACTACTAATCCATATCAGAGTGGACTTGGGAGTAATCACAATATAAAGGTGAGCATTTAAGTACGGGTGTATGCAAGCATGGATAGTATATATATATATATATATATATATATATATATATATATATATATATATATATATATATATATATGTTCATGGAAATGTGTGTATAGTTCTTGGCGACTGTAGTCGAGGGCAACCCAAAGGTTTCCTTTTCAATAGCTACTACACCGAGGTGTAGGGAAGCATGCTACTCTTTTCCTTGGATTGCTCCACTTTGCCCTTGATCCGTACCTTATAATGCTGGGTGTCAAGCAAGGAGATACCAAGTGCTATTTTTAAGTCTTTAGTATGACTCGAGCTTGAGTTGAACTCTATTGGCGAATACTTGGCTCAATGGGCCGATAGTCAAAAATGTGTGTATAGTATATCATCTAAAGCATAGCTAAACAACTTATAGAGGTCGGCAGATTTTGATAGATGATAAAATAGAAAGAGAAAGATTTTTCGATAGGGATGAAAAGATTAGTTGTTTTGGGGGGGGGGTCAATACCCATGAGAAATAGAAATCTTCAGTGCTAGTACGGTCTGGAGTCAGAAGAAAAGAGTATCATTTTTTAAATACTTTAGTTTTGTCAGGTCCATGCCGTCAGATATTGAACGAGTTTTGGCCCTTGTTTCTAAGGACCGAATGTGATGGGTTATCGGCCCTTTGCCCTTAATGGGTGGACCTTTTCTTTTTGTTTTCATATAATAAATAGGCAGCGGGGTGAGCAGCCATGTTGGTCAAATCCACGCTATGCTTTACCAAGTAAATTCGGTCTTTTGTAGGTTTTCATAAGTTTTAGCAGGCTTAAGTAATACGCAACACACGCAAGAAGGGATTCTTTTCCAGAAGCCAGGGTCCCATATATTCAAAGAAGCAATTAGGAAATTGCCAGATGAGTGACAACCCGAGAAGTGACGGTTGGGTTCGCACACAATTCACTGTGATTAGTTGCAAGATGTACATAGAAAGCAGTTAGAAACTGATCATTAGACAAAATAGGATAAAATAAAATGTCTTCGTCTGCCGTTCGTATCGTGATAGCAAGGAATCAACGCCAAAGTCTACATTGTCAAGTGTCAAACGCCCTCTCCGACTAGAATAGATTCGAAAAGAAAATAAAGAAATAGCAACTGTATTCTCGGAATTCGCTTTTGCTTTTTGTGTTTGTTTGTTGTTGTTTTTTTTTTTGTTTTTTTTTTTTTTCTTTCTTTTTCTTTTTCAAGCGTTAACCCGTGGCTTGTGCAGTTTCGACATGAATCTGGTTGCCGATAGATCTCCTTTTGGAAGCAATCACAACGTGCTGGGGAGAGGGGAAAACGTTGGCTAGCCGGCCAGACTCAGCAGACTGAGATGAGTTATTGCCACATTGATATTTTGGTATGCAAAGGATTGTGGGGGTTAGAAAAGAAAAAAATAAATAAAAATAAATTTTAAAAATGTAGCAGTTCCCAGAAGCTTCTAACAGGAAGCGAAATCCGCATGAGTCTGAAAGATAGACTTTCTTACACCAAAAAGAAATCCACCCTGACTTGATCTGTACCTCTAGTACTGAAAGAACCCTTTTTTCTCTAGATTCGGGTGCTGGGGCCTAATACTTAGCTATGTCTGCTGCTACCAAGCCACGTCTGCTAATAATACCTTACTGAAAGCACCAACTGGACAACCGACAAAAGGCAGACTTTTACCACAGAAAAACATCCCTCACTGAAAAGTACCTATTGGTCCGACCTTAAACTCAGCACTCACCGAATATGACTCTATGAGACGCGACTGTTTCTACTGGTTTCAGGAAAGATTTCCTTGCTAACAGAATAGTTGTTAAACCCTAAAATAAAATTGATATTTAAAAGGTATCTTCGTCTCCTTCCTTTCCTTCCTCCCGTAATTCTCTTGCAGCTTTCCAAAGTTAATGAGATAAGAAAAACAAAGGAGTCAGACACTTAAACCCAAAATCAATAACGGACGACCTCTAACAACCACGACGACCTATGAAACGAAACAAATGAATTTTCTTATTGCCCATAGGATGAAGAGTTTTTTTTTTTTATCTACACATTTAATCAAGGGTGCATGCAGTCAGTAGATAAGAAATAACTGTACAAGTAACAACCATACCCCACAAAGAACAAATTGAAGAAAAACGTCTTCGGAAAAAAATAACTAAAGAGTTGACGTGCCGTAAAATCCAACCCGTAGGGGGTTAATCTATACCAACAGATTTTTCTCAATAATTTACTGTTTTATTTCATCTATTTATTTATTGGACAGGCTCCATAAAAGTCTATGATTAAAACGTATTCTCTCAAATTAAGAAAAACTAACTCTTACTTCAAAATTTTGTTGTGATAATATGATTGAACCAGGTCAAGCCCGACTGAACGCTCTTTTAGGGCGTTTGTGACCTTTCCTCTCCAGTCGTTAGGTTGCATTTGGTATGCCGTCTTACCTCTGGGCGGTTTTGCCGGGTGTGCCTCAGCACTGGAGAGTTCTTCCAGCCTCAGGGGGCCATCTCCCCAGGCTTTTACCCCCTTTGGGTGGTTGGGTTTATTGCCTGGCGCCTGAGGTGCCCCTAAAAAGGGGAATGCCGACGGGGCCGAAGGTATTTTTGGCTTTGCCGGACGCTTGTGGGCTTCGGTCCTGCGACCGGACCCACCTTAAAAACGGCCTTGTGCCACATTCGTGCGTTGGGGGGACGTATGATAAATACAGAGGTATGGGATGATGCCAATAATGATTAAGTCCTCTCGTTGTAGTAGTGGTGATAGAGCAACCAGTCTCTTTAAAAAAATACCAATATGGATTATAATTCAGAACATTGATGTACGATAATTTCATCAGAAAATAGTTTTCCCTCGTCTTTTTAAGTCTGCCATGTCTTAAAATAACTTTCACTTTTGGGGAGAGATTTTTGATTTTTTAGAAAAATTAACTTTAAAAGTTGAGCCAATTTACGTGGTCATAAATTCGGGGGTGGATTTTACAACATACAAATAATGCATAATTATTGACTTTCTGTCAACTTTTATGGCACTTAATATTTAATTTACAATGTAAAATGAATGTAAACGAGACCTTTTTTTTACGTCCATTCACTATTTCAGAAAATAGTTGTTGTTTTTTACTCTTGCATATCATAAAATGTTATTTCTTTATTTCGATAATCTTAAATTCTTTTTCGAAATATGAACTTTAAAAGTGAGACCAAATGAAGTGGGGGGATAATTTACAACAGAAATATAATGAGTATAAAATCAGGGTCCAGTTTACAGTGAACGTCATATATAATAAAATTGGACACAAAATCAGTCTCCATTTATGTCCTATACTTATAAAGTAATCTGACCCCTCGCCACTTTATGGCCACTTGACTCAGCCCGACTTTAAAACAAGTTTTTTTTTTGGGGGGGGGGCTCAAAAATATAAAATTCCTGAAAGAAATGATAGTCATTTAAAAATATAGCTGGCATAAATAGAGAAGAAAAGATAAAGATGTTTTGATTAAATATGGCAAGCCAATAATTCAAATAATAACAATGGTTTAAAATATTCGTAGATTTTGCAAATTGGCATATAATAGATCTTTCGTCGTGACAGAAATCTTGATGAAGATCCTTGCACATCGGCCTGTACTTAAATAAGATCTAATTGACTAAAACAAATTAAAACGCAAAAAATAAAATAAAATAAAAAGTACATTAAAGCCTGTATGCAATTCCATATTAACGAAGAAAGCAAACGTTGTGCGCTCTGTACCTCTTTGCAGCTCTAAGCTTAATTTTCATTGGATGAACACTGATGATTTGGACCTATCGTTGAAGGCGATACAAATTTAAATTGGTAGTACTAAACCTCCTCCTTTCCCTTTCTTCCGGTTATCCTGTCGTCAACACGGCAGGAATTCCTGACAGTGCTACGACTATATAATTCGTCATCCTTCTTTAAATATTACCTGCAATCGGACATGGCAAAGCTTTTAGGACGGTTTTTTCTCTTCCTTTTGCTTGTTTTACCGACAACTATCAATTTTATGAATAGTGGTGAGTTATTTTTATTGAAAAGTTGTATTTTAGGTGGTTTTTACGGGGTTTTTTTATATGGCTACGTGGCACTCCGGCGTGTCTATGAGGAAAGGGAGGGTCGCTTAAAACACCGCAAACATTTTTTTTAATTGTTTATATATATATCGATTAAAAAGAAACTTTATGAAAAAAAAAAATAAAGATTTCAGATTACTTACACGTGCTGTGTTTTAAAATGTCTTTAATTCTTTTTAAATACATGCTGGATTTTTTTTAAGTACCCCCTATCCAAATCGCATATGGCTTCCTTCCTTTGGACCCGTTGACAAAAGTTTAATACTATCTAAAATATATGTATATGTCGATCTCTTTTATATAATTTGGGTACTATTTAAGCAAGTTTTAGATCTTTTATAGTAGATGGAATATTTTATTCATATTGTAATGTTGCGACTTTTATTTCTTTCACTAATTAAATGGTGAAGCCGGTTATTTTTTTCCTTTTTGGCATGTGTCTTTTAATAGCAGACAGCATGGCTGGTGTAGTTATGGCTTCACTATTATCAAGATTACGTAGATCTTTTTTTTTTCCTCTTAATTTTTACTATTATATTTTAAATATCTTAGTTTGAATCCTTTTTTAACGTTAATCTTAGATATATTTTCTTGCTTAGCTTATAATCTAAGTAAATCGTAACTGATTTTTAGAAGGCCATCAGCTGACTTGTTTCTACCTCCCTCTAAAAAGTTCTTTCACTTTATTATTTGATTTTAAACTGTTTAATTTTTATTTTTATTTCTCGGTAAGTTTTTGTGATATGAGGGGAGAATAACAGGAACAGGTTTTAATTTAATTTTTCTTTCATAAACAATTTTTAAACTTCATTTTATAACAAGTGTCCATATTTTTTTTTTTTTTTTAATTTACTTTAACATCTAAATTTAAAAACATGACCGTTTTGTAAATTTTCCTATTTCCAGCTTTGATCTTTCTAGTCTAAAATGTTCGTAGACAGTATTTCCTCTGGATGATACCAAGAAATCGATTATCAGTTATAATTATTATTTGGTGCAGTAGTTTTGTTAGCAAGTTAATTCGAATCTAAACTGTAAATTAGCCCAGCAGATCTTAAAATCTTTCCCCAAGAAAATCCTCCACATTTGATTAGCCTTGTGCCATATGTTAATCTTAGTAAATTAATTCTGGTTATTGGGTTTTTTTTTTTTTTTTTTTTTTTTTTTTTTTTACGATTATATTTCTTCCATATATATATATATATATATATATATATATATATATATATATATATATATATATGTGTGTGTGTGTGTATATATGTAATGAGTGAAACAATAATTCGAAAACGTGTGTGTAAATATCTCTATCTCGTGTTTGAATATTATTTTAAGAAATACCAAATTTGTTGTAAAAAAAAAATTGTCTGGTTTTGTCTTTATTTCCCTTTTATTTATTTTATTTAAATGCTTCAAATAACGTATGTCGTACTACAAATTTTAAAAATTTCTTTTCCTCGACAATTAGATCCAAATGCTTTTCTCTGAAGAAAATTAAAAAAAAAAATATATATATATATATTAATTTCCCCAAGTCCCGTTTTGTGTGGTTGGGAGGTCTCGTCTAAAAAAATTTACCTTGAAATGTTTTTAGGTTTGGTTTGTTTTTATCTTATTTATTTTTTTGTGACCCTGGGGATTAAAGGTTTCCACGCTTACACGTAGGCAGTTGGTGTTGGTAACGACCTTCCCTAACACGCACACATTCCTCCTCCCCAAAAATGTTACAGGATGCAGCGGAAAGCTACATTCTTCAGAATTTAAATATGAATTATATACAAATTCATAAATCAATATTTCTTATACGTTAATAAACTTTGCTTATGTTTTTTATTTATTAATCTAAAATCTTTTATATCACCATCCAGGATGCATTAAAAAAATCTTTAGCTAAAAATAGTTTCGGGGACACCAGGATTTCTATGTGATGATTTCCATTTTTTTTTTTTTTTTTTTTTTTTTTTTTTCTTTACATTAATATCTATATTTTTCCAATTTTGTTTCGGGTCTTTTTATTGTTTTAATAAATAGATCTAGAGTCATAATTGCAGTTTTTTTGTTTTGTTTTTTGTTTTAAAGACCTGGACATGTGACACGCCGGTTATTGACCATATGTTTGACCGGGACATTTTATAGATTGAACTACATACAACCTTGAATCGCGATTCTTCATATATATTATAATATTTTATTATATTCGTTTTATATATTTTCATTTATACAGTGTACTGTAGTATCTGTCCCTCGAGAAATTCCACGATTATTTTAAAAGCTTTATAAAATATGCCGGTGGAAACGGTTATTACTTCGAAGAGTACTACTTGAAAAATTTAATTACATCAAACCGGATGATTTTATTTTTGTTTTAAATTTCATCCAGCAGATGTTCCAGTAAAATCAAGACAATTATTGCTTTCCAATGAGTGTAAAAGGAACAAACCCACTAACACACACACACACACACACATACACATACATATATATATATATATATATATTTCCTTTGGCTATGAACTTTCATTGTTAGAGAAGGTTGGTGCAGTGAAAAAGTAAGAATTTAGCCAACCCTTTCAGCATAGGCAGAATGGTGACATAAGGTCCAATTTTATTAAGTGGAGTACAGCTGATTCAAATCGAAAATTTCCCTTCTAGACTGGTTGCCTAACCAAGGTTAAAGAACCCAGTCTGCCTTACAATTTACCCATAGCTGAGGAAGAACAGTTCATGCCTTTCCCCAAGTAAAATAACAACCATAGTGAAAGAGCTTTGATCAAATAATCTCCTATCTGTTGGCAAAGGATAGATATGTATATGGTTAACATACTTATTTCCCAAGCTGTTGGTTCCTTATTGAGTGCCCTAAATTCTATTTTTGACACTTAGTATAGAAAACCTAAATGTAGGCCATGATTAGATAAATTAAAAAAAAAAAATCCTTAGAAACTATTAACACAAAAACATTTTTTTTTTTTTTTATGATGTGGCTGTAAGTCAGCAGGCTAGAAAAAACATTCCTTATTCAATTTACTATTTCTCAAGTATTTTTTGCTTTACAAATTGAATCATTGGCCAAATTTTAAGAGCTTTATTTAAGCTTGACATGTTAACCTCATTAGTTACCAATGTAAAATTGTTTGCTCTATTTTTTTTTTTTTTTTTTTTTTTACCATTGTCTAATTACATTGTTAAAAGAAAAATAGAATCTTCATGTCACTAGACAATTTCTTTAGATATCTTGGCATTGTTAATCTTCATTTTTTATAAGCCAAGGCCAGCTTTTCACCTACTGAGATTAATGAAATTTAAAACCCTGCTCTAAAAAAAAATGGGGTAAAAAAACGTCTTTATATTAATGTTAAAGAAAAAAAACTGATAGAAATATATTTAAAACAAAAATAAATGAAACCCCCAAGGGTATGTGGCCCTAAATCTTTAAATCTCATATAACTGTGAGGGTTTTATCCCCCACCTCATACACACTGTAGCCCTGGCTTACCAGTGTGGAGATCATGTTCAAATGGCAGAGGGTAAGCTTAGGTTCAGGGTTTAAAGGTTTAAGTTATAGTTTATTTAGCTTACAGGTAAGTCAAACACTGACCAGAGACTTTTAAAGATACTTTGTGTCACATATTATTATCTTTGATTATTACCAAAACTTTTCATTAAAACTTGTGTTGGGTGTGTGTTTTTTTTTTGTTTTTTTTTTCAAGTGAGACTTGCTAACAAAACCTAATGTTGCAAAAAATTAAAATGTTACCAATACAAAAAGTCTTGAAAATGGTTGGGTTGTTTTTTTTGTTTGTGCCCAGTATTCCCCTCTTGTTGACAGAGGAAACATATACCTAGAGTCCTATTAGTGGACTTAGTATTGGCCAATTACACCATCTGCAGGGAGTGAGTAAGAGGTGTCCTGGTTAGGACATTGAATTGCATCCTCTTTATTGCCATTACTCCAATACCATTCTGACCCAAAGTGGTAGTACCTAATAGGGTTCCATCTCTAGGTCACATCAATCTGTTTAAAAAATTACAATTATTTGGAATACTTGAGACCCTATTGCTGTAAGCAAATAAAATGAAAAAAACTTTTAAATGAAACATTAAAAAGAAAGCTATGATTACAAACTTTTAGAAATGAATTCATTTAGACATTAAATAACCCATAAGGAGTTGATATGCCATTTAAACAAATTAACCTATCATATACCTAGACCCTTAGCAGATGTCTGAATCCTGTTATTACTGAACCTTAAACTGCTTTTATCCAATACATAAACTTATAAGTTAGCGACCATAGTCGAGGGTGACCCGAAGGCTCCCTTTTCGATAGCTACTACACCAAGGTGTAGGGGAGGGCGCTACTCCATTCCCAGGATTGCTCCACTTTACCCTTGAACCGTACCTTATAATGCTGAGTGTTAAGCAAGGTGGTATCAAGTACCATTTTTAAAGTCTTTGGTATGACTCGACCTGGGATTGAACCCAGGTCTCCCGGGCCATTGGCGAACACTCTAACCGCTGGGCCAATGTCTTGCAATAGACCTGAACAAATATTACTTTTTTTTTCTTCCTCTTTAGTTGAGAACTTAAGTTTTTCATTTACAAGGAACACTTGGCTGATTCTCTGAATTGCCACCATCCATATTATAGTTTAAGACTGTTATATAAAACTTATAAATTGTTTATTTCTGGAGTTGATGACTACACAGACAACAACAACAACAAAAAAAAGACCAGTCAATTCTGTGCAGTTGTAGTTTGTGCACAATAGAAAGGTGTTGAAAAAAAAAAGATTCTTGGGTTCAAACTGCCCCCGTTAGTAGGGCTTAGAATAGATTTACTGATCCCCCTCTGCAGAGGGGGCTGACCCTTTAACTGCCAAAAAAGATGTATCTTGAGTATGAGACTAAACTGCATCTGATGAGAAGGCTCCAGTATCTGTTTGAGTCAAATAGATCTGTTTGAAAAATTATTTGTATTTGATAGGACCATATTGGGGGGGGGTTCTTAAACTACACACAAAATGTAAATATGAACATGCAATGAAAACTGTTCTAACTTCTGGACACAAAATAATCACAGATGGGTTGACATGCTGTTACAATCAAACATATTCAAAAAAAACTTTTTTACTGCTTTGAATATGGTAACTTTATTTTCTAAAATTTAAGAATTATTTTTGATATTAACCTTATTGAAAACAAAGCATTGACCATTTTTGTTTTACTTCTGCAAATCTTTAAGGAATTTAAACGTATAGAGCTTGAAACGTTAATCTGAAGATTCAATATCTGGTGAAATGTAATCTGTAACTGTTTCTACCTATTCACTAAACTAATTCTTGACACTTTAGTTGATTGCTGGTTTCAATTATTTAATTGGGCACAGTACTTGTTTGAATTGCTCTTTCAGTTCTTAAGGAGTTTATGGTGTTTAGCTAACTTGACTTGCTTTTTTTATATATATATATATATATCTCCATATCCTCCAAGATGGAACATTTTAACCTTTTTTTTTTTTTTTTTTTTTTTTTTTTTTTAACAGTTAATTACACAAAGAAATGAGGTCTGTGACTAATTTTTGCTTTTCAATGATACTCTTTAATCTCTGGGAAATCCCCATTATTGACTCCTAAGCCTTTTTGATGAAAAAATAATTGCAATAAAGATGTTAAAGGTCACCAAACTTTGAATAAATCTGATTTTTCTCATGAGTCTTTGGGTCTATTTCATGTGACTTCCTTTTAACAAGATTACCTCAGTAGCAATATCTCGTCTACTGAAAGTGATGTCTGTATATACTTCTGTAAAGCATTGACTAGTTAACAATCACATGAAAATCTGGTCTCGGATAAAGTAAAACGGAATTCTTCTTAGCTGTAGCTGTCTCTACTATTGTATGACTGCACCACTTCGGCTTTGATGAAATGCTTGGAGAAAAAGGCTAGATGATAACTACACAAGAAGAAATCCTGTAAGCAGTGCCCTACAAAACAGCAACTGTATGACCACTGACCTCTCCTCTCACAAATCTACGTAGGCTTTGCACTAAAAACGAATTGATAAGCAATGGTCTCTTATGGACACAAAAGTATTGGCTGACCTGCATTGAATGCCATCTAGAGAACTTAGCAAAAGCAGTGGCCCATGGGGATAGATGGCAAGGGAATCTATGTTGTCAGCATACCTTGATGACATATCCAATCCTAAACAAGTACTGTCTGTTGACTTAGCAGAACCAAAAATTGTCAAGTCTCTTTTAATATCAAGTCAGATTAAAAGGCAATAAAAGAAAAAAAGTTATCCTTCTAGTTCCCCCCAAAATTTACCATTTTAATAGTTGCAGTGAAATTCTTTAAGTGATATAGGAATGGCACAAGCAGGTTTCTTCGTAACAACTTTCAAAAAAAGGTCTCGCGTTTCAATGGCCATTCCTCGTACTACTGAGCTATGCATTTACCACACAATTTCTAACCTCATTTACTCTGTTGCTGGAGTTTAGAATGTGGTAACTGTATCCCTTGCAGAGAGGTACAACTCCATTTCCCCCAAAAGAGGGGTGGGTCTGAATATGATACTTGATTGTATCTGATAGTCTCCTGATTTGGTCAATGTGCAGAATTCCTTCATTGTCATTACTACCAGATCCACTCTGTTAGAGTACTACCTATTGGTTAAATTGAACTGTTTAAAAATCTTGTGTTCAGTAGGAATACTTTATGCCATATTACTCAATTTTGTATTAAGAATAGTTTCTTGAACCTTTTTCTAAGGATTATTATTAGTTACTTGAAACCATATTACTGTATTCAAACAAATGGGTATTATTGAGTGAAAATAATTGACACCATATTATAAAACCAAACTACTGTTTGCAAGTTATTTGTATTAGATAGGAATACTTGAAATAATGTAACTCTGTGCAAAATAACTGCCCAAAAAGATATAAATGTACAATGGAGGCATGTAATAAGCCTAAATAGGTTTCAGATTAATACCTTTTTGGGTATTAATCTGAACACCCTTATTTCCTCTCCCGCAATGGGTTAGATAAAATCACTACTGTTCTTCTATAAGGATAGCTTTGGCATTAGATAACCCAATAAGATTGATATGCCATTAAAGAAATCAACCTAACTGGGTTGTGACATGCTGTTAAAATCAAGCTGAAATTTAAAACCTTGTTTATCAGTCTTATTACTTTACTGCTCTCACAAGAGTCCTATCAATCTCTCTGGCAGGTCAAGATAACACTAAAAAAAAATATTTGTAATTCATCAAATTTGTCAGCTACTCAATGTTAATGGACAATGTCTCCTTTTTTTCATTTTCTTTTTTTTTTTAATTAAAAGAATTTAAAGAAAATAAATAACTCTATTGTTATGTCTGTACATAATGTTTAATGTTGCCTAACCTTTTTACCTTTTAACAATTTATTATCTCTTCTTACAAGACAAACAACTTTGCTCTATTTATTCCCTGACAGATCTTAAGTTATTTTACTATATAATTTTTTTTCAAAAAACTAGTTCATACTTCAATATGTCTACACTAAATATCTCATTATGGTAAATAAGGTATTTCATGAAGCTTTTTGATTGTAGAATCTTTGACTGTAATAATTTCTATATAACATATGCCTCTAACTTTGGGTTCAAAGGTTTTTTTTAAAAACTGCCAATTTTGTGTGCATATGTAACAGACATTTCAAAACTTGTAGCAGCTAAATTTTAATATTTATTCAACTTTTATCTTGTTAGAATAGACTAAAAATGAAAATTTATGGTTTGTGTATTTTGAAATAAAACATTTACGCAGTATTTACAGCAAACACTTGAACATATTCACACCAAAGAGTAACAAGCTTGTGGCCAAAAATAAGCTCAAACAAAGAGAAACCAAATTATAAACACTCATTTTAGTGGCTATTACTATATATAAGTATTGGAGGTGCCCGTGGTGTAATGGTTATCATCGTAGGAAATGGACACAGCGACACGAGTTCAAATCCTGGACGAGACTGATAGCACTTGGGAAAGGTATGAATCCAATTAATCTCCCTCCAGCTATGGGTAAATAGTAGGACAGACTGGGTTCTTCAGCCTTGGTGAGGCAACTAGTCTAGGAGAAAGAAAACTCCGTAATCAAACCTGTTCAACTCCACTGTCATATCCTGTCCGAGCGGAGGGGTTGGTAAATATGATTACTATATGTTAGTAAGTAAAGTTGGCGACTGTAGTCGAGGATGACCAGAAGGCTCCCTTTTCAATAGCTACTACTACTGTAGGGGAGGGCGCTACTCCTTTCCCTGAATTGCTCTACTTTACCCTTGATACCTACCTTATATTGCAGAATGTTAAGCAAGGAGGTATCAAGTACCATTTTTTAAAGTCTTTGGTATGATGCGATCTGGGATTGAACCCAGGTCTCCCGGGCCATTGGCAAATACTCTAGCAGCCTAAAACAAGTGTTTGTTACAATATTACTTTGGATCAAAGAAATAATTTACATTTGGTCTTACTGTCCTGAATATTGTGATACCTGTAGCTGGATAAAAAGTTAATATTTACTTGTGTTTAATATGCATCCCCAACTTGTAGGTTTAAAAAGTTTATTATATGTGAATAATTATTGTACTTTTATAATTCTTAAAATTATCAAATTTTTTAAAAAAGATTTTTCTTGGTTGCCAGAAAATTTTTTTAGAATCATAACAGGAGGCAGGGGGTTCTTAGATGAATAGAACCCCAGAGGCAAAATCATGTCCTACACAAAACAATATCCACAAATACACCATGTGTGTCATATTTTCCAAATATAGTCACTTTGAATTTAGCCCAGAGCTATATTGATACTAACATTATTTTTATGAATGTTTTCCAGTTAAATTATATGCAATCGAATGGGCATATAAAATAGTCTTACCAACATGAACATAAACAAGTCTCTCTCACGAGTCCTTTTATCGGGTTTGGTTATAGGGGTTACAACTCATGTAGCATGTCTTGGATAGGAATAGCCTGGTGGAGCCCCTTCTTCTCCAGGTCTACAACTGGTTTGAATTCACTTTCTCTAGACCAGTTGTCATACCAAGGTTAAAAAATCCAGTCTGCCCAACTATTAACCCATAACGGGAAGGAGAATAATTGGATTTATGTCTCACAAAAGTATCAGCAATATGTGAAATGCAAACAGCCTCATCCAGGGTTTGAACTCAGGTCACTGAGTTTATTTCTTACAATAAATTATGCCATGAGCACCTGTAATAATATAAGAGTTACTTTATCATAAAACTTTGTTTCATCATTGGACAAGTAGAAATGAATTGTTATCTTTTTAACTACTTAATAAAAGCAGAGATGATTTTTTTTTTTTTTTTTTTTTTCATCCTCTATACCTCTATAAAACTTCTTTGTCTTTATTAAAAACTATTAATTTTATAAACATTTTATTAAGAGATCTGAATCTTTGTTTTACAGCTGGTTATTTTTGTATGTTGGTAGAGGTACATGTTCTGAGTTGACAGTTTTTTGTTTGTGTATGTGAGGTGGGGGTGTTAAGCGTTCTGTATTCAGGATAGAAATAATCCTCTCGGCTTACAATCTAGAAACCTTGACCACTTTAGTTTGTCTCACCTTCCTCTGTCACTGTGCGGATAAACAAGAACTTTGATCAGATGATATTGATTTTTTTTTTTTTTTTTTTTTTTTTTTTTTTTTGTGTGTGTGTGTTCTGGAAGGGGTGGTTTAAGGGATTGCATCAGATAGAATGAATGATAAAAATAAGTTGGGATCACTAATGATTACTGTCAGTATATTTATTAATCTGTATTAATAATTACAAAGTTTGTCTGTCTTTTATAGAGGGCCAAATAGTTTGATCTAGAGTTGCCTTGTTTGGTATGTGTACTCAGTGGACCTAGGGAAATGTTTATATTAGGTTTTTTTTAGGTTCATTTTAAGAGTTTTTAGGTAGAGAAACAGAATATCATCAATATAATCTACAAAAATTCTAACTTCTGAAAAATAATTAAGTAAAATGATTTATTCCTATTTAATTTATTAGTTTTGTAAGTAGTTGGAGTTGTAAAATAATTAAATAAACCTACAGATAATGTACAATTTAAACTTATATAAAATAAAAAACAATAGTTATATACATATATACATGAAAGTAAATATGGATAAAATCTGACAGTATGAAGGTAGCAGAAAAAACATAATCCAAATAGGTGAATATATTATGTAAAGTCGACGTTAATGTTTCGGTTTCAGTAACCATCATCAGGACTTGGATATCAAAATAGTTCACATATCAGCAAGCATCCATCAATATGTGAACTTTTTTGATATCTAAGTCCTGATGATGGTTACTGAAACATTAACATCGACTTTACATCATAATATATTCACCCAGGTCTCTCGGCCCATTGGTGAACACTCTACCTGCTAGGCTTATATATATATATATATATATATATATATATATTTCAGAGAAACTGAAAAATAGACGAATCTTTTATTTATATATATATATATATATATACACACACACACACACAAAAGACTACTCACTCTCCACTAAACTCTCAATAGAAATCAATGTCTACTACAGTGGTTTCAAAACTTCTTAGGTTGTCATCTCCTTGGCTCAAAAGTGATATGCTACAGACTTAACCATGTAAGGGAGACTCAAAACTTCTTGTTTGGTTGTGGGGGTACTACTGTTAGTGATATGGGCTGGAATAGCTTAGTAGAGCCCATCTCTAAGTCTGGGTTGAATTCAGTTTTCCTATACAAAGGTCAAAGAACTCAGTCTGTCCTATTTACACATAGGTGGATTGCATACTTTTCCCAAAGATGTTGGTACTATGATTTGAACTTGAGATCTAATAAAATTTAAAACAACAAACATGGGTGATGAATAAATGTGTTTTTTCTTGACTGTCATCAAAATACAATTTCTAATGTAAAACTTTGTTTCACTCTCTATAAACAACTGTTGATTTTTTTTTAAACCTAAATTGGTCTTGTTTGTACGAGGGGAAAATCTCTTGTTTACTCAATGAGAATCAACTTACTAGCAATGGGTTGTGAAATTGATTCTAATTCTTATGGTTAGAATGAGATCAGGACTTTTCAAAGTGGTTCGTATAGATTCTTGGGAGTGAATAAAAGCCTAGGGTTCTACAGCAAGTGAATTTAGTAGTTAACATCTATAAATTCTTTGAAAAAACAACAAAAATTACTGGATCATGTTGACTTGTTGCCAGTTATCGTACACCTATGAGAATGCCTGATTGGATGTGATAGCCATTAGTAATGTGTCATTCACATACGACCCATTCAAAAAACATGGGCTTTTTAAAATTCTTTAAAAAATGACTCTGATCAAAAAGATCTGGGTCCTTTTGGCATTTTTAATTATGCATATCATTATTTTCACAAAAAAATTTTTTTTTAATTATTTTATAAAAATACTGAATTTTAATATCTCTTTTTATAATAGGTTATGAGATGTCTTTAGAAAGAAAAATTTGATAAGTATAAAAACATAGGTTTAAAAGAAAAAGAAATAATGAAAAATTAAAATACAATGCCTGAAATTTAATTCTTATCCATAGCAACAAACATTAATAATTAAAATTAACAAAAATCCCACTGAGCAAACTAAAAAAATAATTGAAAATATTGTTAGAATTGCTATTGAACATTTACAAATGAATCAAATTTTGGCTTTAGATAGCCCATAAAGAGTTGATATGCCATAAAACAAATAAACCAAACCAAATAGACTTGGTGAGAATACTTATAATTCCCTTATAGTTAAAACTGCTGGCAAAAATAGTTCTTGGCATTTTATAATGCTATTTTTGTCTGAAATTTTACTGTTAAATCCTGTCAACTATTACAAGATCATTGGAATGTAATGTTGAAGGATTCCTTTTCAAGACTTTTCTGAGAGCTGTGGATGTTATTTGATCGTGCCCATCTCCAATTAACGTGGGGCAGGTTATAATGAGTTACATGTTACTATCAACAAGTAATACTTGACTATTTTTCCATTCCATAATTGAAGAGTGGATTAGTGCTTTTTCAATAGCATTTGTCTTAAATAAACACTATCCCTCAACCAGAATTGGAACCTTGTTCACTATTTTCATTTTCTATGCTATTCTCCACTGCAGAATTTCTGAATTTTTTTTTCTTTCAATATTTCAGGTGGTTACCAAAATGGTTTTGCCTTAGCTGAAGATGCTGACCTTGTTGAGGGTGAGGAAGAAGAGGCTACAGTAGAGACTGATGAAGGTGCTGCCGAGGAAACAGGTGCAGCTGAAACGGAATCTGCAGTTACTGATAAGGTAGATAATTTTGTTTGGCTGAAGTAGGGTTTCCTTTAGACTGGGATTAAAATATTCATTCATTTCACTACTCTGTTTTTGTTTTAAGGTGGGATATCTGCCTTGTCAATGGGGCTTAGAATACACCAACTATATCTCCTGCTGGTGGGGTAATCCCCACCCCTCAAAAAAAAGGTGGGGGTCTGGTTATGACTCTAAACTGCATTTGATGATGAGGCTCAAGTTCTGGAGGGGGTATCCTCGTGGTGTACTGGTTAAAGCAATGGACTGCAAAATCCTAGTGAGTGAGTTCATACTCCAGTCGCACTATTACAGTCACTTTCGGGCAAATACCCTTGGGAAAGGTATGAACCCCCTTATCCTCCCAGCTATGGGTTAAATAGTACCACTACTGTTCTTCTAGGAGAATGGCTTTAGCATTAAATAACCTACAAAGGTCGATATGCCATTAAAACTAAGAAAGAAACCAATCAAGTTCTGGAGCTCAAGGGAGTGTAAAGTACCCCCCCCCCGTTGCTATTCTCGGGTCCACTCTGACATGGAGTAGTAGTACTTTGTTAGGGTTCTATCTATTGGTCAAATAGATCTGTTAGTAAAGTATTAGATAATACTTGATATTATATAACTAAATCATTTGCATTAAGGACTGTTACTTGAAGCTATAATTGTTTACTTGAAACCTTTTAAGTGTGTCTGTAAGCAAATGATTATTTAATTAAAATAGTTACTTGAAATTGTATCTTGGTGTATAAATCATTATTGTTAGATAGGAATACTTGATGTCATGATTGTATTAAAAGAAATGATCAACTCACAGTTACACAAGTGTAAATATAAATATACAATGAATGTGATTCCATAGCCTTTAAAATAACTCTAGACTCTACTGCTTTCCCGGTCTTTTGACTGAGCCGTCTGGCATTCATGTCTGATGGGAGATCGATCAATGGCAGATTCAAGGCCGAAAGGCCTTCAGTTTCGGCTGGGCCACCTTCAGGTGGGTGAGCTGCTTTTTTTGACTCCTATGCACCCCTTGTATAGCACTAGACCTCACGGTCTTGTCCAAGCTATATTCTGGCATACGTGCCCGGATCTAGATTTAGGTCCGTGATACTGCTTGACTCATTAGACCCACATTGCACTTAGTGGGTCAATGACCAGCAGAGTTTGAGTCTTGACTCATTCCCAGCCTTCCTTTCCCCTTTATCCCCACTTTAATTGGCCTTCAGGCTTTTTGACTTTGTGTCATGTCCTGTCTGGTGGGAGACGGTGACAAATTAACTTTAAAATATCTCTAGACAGCTAAATATGCTGTTAAAATCTATCAGATGGGATATGCAGGTGTTGATCCAGGAGAATCTGACTCTGTTGCAGTACCTCCTCCATTATACCAAAGGAGGAATGGTCCAACTAGAATACCTTCATAAGTGATCTTATAAACAGACTATTTTTGGTCTTGCCAATAAGGTCTCTCTTTACACTGTGCCTATGTAACATATGACATTTAAGGGTATGTAGTTAAATAGTTTCTGATTACTTCATTTTATATTAGGTTTTCCTAAGCTCAGCTTTGTCTGGTGCAAGACTACAAATGTCAAGTACTAAGAGAGGACCAAATTCACTAAATGAGAGAACTGATCTATTAGGCTACTTTGATAATCATTGCATAATTTTGTGGTACTATTCTTGGCTAATTAAGCATAATATGACAAAAGGACTTGGTTGTGAAGCACCTGGTTATTGGTAATGGTCTGTGAAATTAGCTTGCTAACCATTGCTCTTAAGTAAGGTGCCTTTTCTTAAGCTTAACTTCATCTAGCACAATGCCACAAGTGTGCAGGTACCCAATGAGGATTGCATTGTAATCATCAAGCTGAAATTCATACTTCAATAGTCCTTTATCTCTATTTGGATATTAATGATTATTTGCAACAGCTGTTTTGCACATGGTTTAACAATTGTCATAAGAAAATGGATTTGATCTGCCAAGTTCTGATTCTAAATAATGCTGATTCTCTTTCCCTTTTCACTCATGCCCTTGGGAAAGCTACGAATTCAGCTCTAGCTAAAATAGTTGAACAAACTGGGTTCTCTAGTCTTGGTTGGGCAACTGACTGAAGAATAGAAGAAACTCTGAAGTAAAAGCCTGAAGAGTGTTGTTCAGGAGAATCTGTTGCACTTTTGTGTACCATACTTTCTGCTATCAGCTCATCCAAAAAGTGTGGCAGGTTCTATACAAGCCTTCAATGCAATAAACAAATCATCTATATTGGTAGTCCAACAGTTTGTTCTTGTAACTGAACTGTTATTCATTGAGTTGGCGGGAGAGATCACACACACACACACAGTAAAGTGGATAAACTAAACACTGACAACAGATTCTAATTGATATTTTTGTCTTTATTTAGAAAGACTGCTTCAGGATTCTGCAGATGTCTTTCTAAATAAAGACAAAAATTGGAATCTGTTGTCGGTGTTTAGTTTTTCCATTTATTTTGATTTTAAAAAATTTTTTTAATTAAAATATGCTTCTCCATATACATCACACATTTTATTCTAATTTTCACATGGTTTGCATTTATTAGCCACCAAAAATTTAATGACAAACCTCTGTTCAAGCCTGAAGCACTGTCTAATTTGTTGCCATTTTGAATTGTCCCAAAACAACTATTTTTACAAGATTAAAATAAATTTTGCTATAAACCAAATCCAAGCAATGCAAAGTTTGTTTATGGAAAAAAAAATTTTTTTAATTCTACTTATTTATTGAATATATTGAATGTTCATACACACAAAGGTTTATCTGAATAGTATCGAACCATTTGATGTTAACAAAAAAGTCGTCTACCTAAAGTAATGACATCTTAGTCCCCTTCAAAGTACCCTCCCATTGTTGCATATTGACCCCTGCCAAGCTGTCAAAATAGGAAATGCACCTGTGTAAATAACAAGTGTATCCAGTCGAGGAATATCAGAATATAACCTTGACCGTGGACGGGTTGAATGAGTGTGATTTGTGATGCCCACAAGAAGAAGGTAGGTGTCAAACTATTATATAACTCAGTGCACAGGAAGTTCAATCAGTTGGAGATCCTACCAGTTGGAGTAAAGATGCAGTAGAGAGAACCAGCACCCACAGAGGCTGGGTCCCCAGGCCCCCCGGTTGAGCAGCCCAGGAGAACAGGAAAGAAACAATGTTATGGCCATAAGAGTGGGGGGTCAATATGTTGCAGTTCTGTTTGGTCTCCAACTCCATCTCACAGTAAAACCTTTAGTAACCCTTTCGAACCCTTTCAATAAAGTGAGAGGTATATTTTTCTAAAGAACTGTGTCGCTCGTCTTTATTGTGTCGTCGTTATGATTCTGCATGCAGATGTATTTGTATAGTTGGTCATGGCTATACAATACCATCTTGTGACCTCATACACTTCTCTCAGTAATCCTTCCACCTTTAAGAATTTGCAAAATCCTCTTTTGAGATCACTATCTGCTTTGTCATGTTTTCTTTAATCTTGTCCATGCTTTTTCAACCTCAATTTTAGATTAGGACAAACCAGAAATTGAAAGTAATCAAATCTTGACTGTATCCTGATTGACAGATCTGCCTACTGATACAATGGTTCACAAAAAAAAAAAAATCCTATTTCAGAATATGCCGACAGATGTTATATTTGAGAATTTAAATAAACTTAAATGTTGAGTGTAATCTCTCAGCTTTTTGTGAATTTTGTTAAATCTGTTCATCTTAAATACATTTTAATTTTTTTTTTTTTTTTTTTTGTTTATCTACAAATTTTGCTTAACAAGTTGAGGGGTAGATGGAGGATTAAAATGGGCTAAATTTGATATCCACCCAAATACAGACTCTATGCCACAATCATGAGTGTAAACAAAACACCAAAAATGAGCAAATAAATATTTCCCTTCAAAACTTCATAAACAAAGTAGTATGTTAATTTGATCTAATAAGATTTCCCTCAGCTTTCAGGTTGTCCTGTTAGCAGGGCTTAAAATATGCTGACTGTATTTCCTGTAGAAGGTTAAGATCTCCCTGCCAAAAAAAAAAATGTCTTGGCTAGGACACTAAACTGCATCTGTTGGTAAGGCTGCCTTTCTGAAGGTCTGGGGAGTGTGGAGTAACCCCTCATTGCCATTACTCTAAGGTCCACTCTGACCCAGAGTGGTAGTTCAAATTTGGGTCCCATCTATGGATCAAATAAAACTGTTTAAAAATTATTCATATTTGATAAGAAGAATTATATAACTCTATGCAAAAAAACTTAAACAACTATACAACAAAATGTAAATATAAATGTACTATGTATGCAATTCCCTAACCTCTTAGCATATAATGACCCTGTACAGGTTGACATGTTGTTAAAATCAATCAGCTTTTAGTCTTCTATCAGTTGTAGACACAAGATAACTATTTTACAGAAGAAAATAAATCAAAACTTACGAAGGATGTTTTGTATTTGATCATAATTCACCTATTTTGTTTATTTGCCGTGAAAAATTTTATCACCTTCAGGTATAAAAATGCACCTCAGTAAAGCAAGGAACTCTTATTGTTATATTGTCATCTACAGCATCATAACGACACAATAATAAAGATGCACGCAGGAAGACTTCTTTAACAAAATATGTACCTCTCACTTTATTGCAAGGGTTCGAAAAGGGTTACTCAAGGTTTGCATGTGAGAGGGAGCTGGAGACCGAACAGAAACTGTAATATTTTGACCCCCACTCTTATGGCTGTCAACGTTGTGTCTTTCTCGTTCTCCTGATGCTCAACCGGAGGCCCTGGGGTCCACTCTGCTGGGTGCTTGCTTTCTTTACTGCATCTTCTCAGCATCTTCTCTGGACCCCAATTCAATCAGGGCTCCTGAGGGCCCCTTCGACCGGGTGTGGCTTTCCCTACCCCATCTCGTCTATCTCCAACTCTACTGGCACTCGAACTGTGTCTTGACTGAGTTATATAATAGTTCAACGCCCACTCGATGGCCCACTCTATCTTTTGAAATCGGATGTTTAATTGTCATCAAGCGGAAATAGCTGTCATGCAGTTCAGAGGTCACTCTCTTCCGGTGCGTCAGTCTATGAGAGTATCATGGGATTTTTCAGCTTGTCCCATTTTGTTAACCAATTTCCTCTCCTAAATGCCATTGGAATGTGTCACTTTCCTTCCGGTGCATCACCTTGAATGGCATTTTGGGCCGGGTCGAAGGTCAAAATACAACATTATTCTAGTTTCTTTTTGTTTGTTCCAAGCCAAAATGGTATCAGTTTTTTGTTTTTGCTTTTTTTTTATATGAAATTATTGGATCACTTCATGAGACTTCATTTTGTATTTGTAGTAGAAGCAACAATAAAAGAGAAAAGATCAGAACTGACCATTGCAGAAATGTATACTACACCTTAAGATGGCCAGAGAATATATACCAATTGAAACCTCATGTTAACAAAAATAAGTTTAATTATTTGAAGACTTGTTGAAATGTTGTTAACCTCTCTTGAAACTGTAGACTGGTGCAAGTTCTTCAACTTTTCTAAAACCGGGTTTTACTTTAATCCCCTAATTGTAATTGAGTCAGTACACAAAATATCTTATTCTATTCAGATATACAAGTGTAATATAATTGAATGGCTCATAGGAAATTGAATGAATAGATAAATAAATAATAAAGCAGACAGTAATCACTGAATAACAAGGCAGAGGCACTTGTTGTAGTTAAGAATGACTAAGGAAAACTGGAGGTCTGAAATCTCGTGTGCATGTGCAAGCAGAAGTTGATATTTCTGCTCCCGACACAACAGGTGAAAGTAAGAGGACAACTTGTGTTCTTAAGGGAGTCAATGGCAGGACACAATAAAGTGAAGACGTCAGTAGAAAACGAGCCATGAAGACGTAAGGAGAAGAAAGTTTGTTGCGTAGCCATATATATGTATATGGCCATGTGCAAAATAGACATCGAATGTTCATAACGATAGAACATATAAAGAAAACACATAACGACTTCTTGTTCAGGTACGAAACCTTTTTGTTAACTTTGAGTTAAAGGTTTCGACATAAGGAGGAGAGACACAATCTTCTATGCTGTCTTATTCATTTGGCCCCCATCTCGTGCGGCCCCCATAGGGTGCACGTTCGCCTTGTTTCTGCGAGCTCCAAAATCGATCCTTCTCGTTTGGTGTCTAGTTTCCAACTCTCTAACTTTCTTCAAATCTCCACAAACCTCTGCACGCTTCCAGTGCGTGACGTCACTTGCACTCCGTCACCTGTTTTGTCTCGGAGTATTGTGACATCTGAGTGACACCTCCATCCGCCCGTGCGCGCCCACGTTAACACCTGCCTCAATGTTGCACCCAAATAACCCATGTGCTGAGCCAAAAGGTTCTCAGCCTAACTAAACTCAAAGGCATGAACCGAAATCCCTCGGCTATTATATAACAAGTTTACGAGCTTCAAACTTTGGGTCTAATACAGTGAGTCTTTACAATGGGTCTAACACCCCAATGGGGGTGTTAGATCCATTGTACAGGCATGATATAACAAGGAGAAAAAAAATTAAGGTCTGTGTGCTCTCTCTCTCTCTCTCTCTCTCTCTCTCATTATGTTTCTTATTTTTGTCTAGTTGACGGTCATGTCGTGTTTTGATGCTCCCCTTCTTTCTTCCTGTGCCTACTTGCTACCTTGTAGTAAATAAGCCTTTGGTGTGTGTTTAAAAGTTTCACCTTTGTCACCTTGTTATTACTGCAAAGTCAAAACAGGGGTCTAAAGTCTCTTAAGCACAGCTATAGTACACAAGATGTGCATGCATTTCTGACAATCATCCGAGTATAGAGGATCTACCTGCCTTGAAAATCAGCATTTGACTACAAAGACAGATTTAAAATCATGAACTTCAAACAGCATTTCAAGATGTTTTGGTTTATACAAAAATATTTAATGCAAAATAAAAAAAAAAGGTTGTCAAAGATATGATTTCTCTTCCAGGGCGGAGAAGAAGAAGATGACGATGATGAAAAACCCATTACCTCATCACCTGATGCTGACACCTACATTCTCTTCATCAAACCAGTTTCATCCGCAGGTAATTATGGAAAATCTTGTTACACTAGTTCCAAATTTTTATTTTAGGGGATGCAGATTTGCTCAAATCTAAAAGAGAAAATTTTATTTGAGATATATATATATATATATATATATATATATATATATATATATATATATATATATATAAATATAAATAAACCCCTTTTAGTTCTAGGTTACATGTCATATGAATGTAGTAAGGAGTTCAGTCCTGGTTAAAGCACTCCACAAATATTGCTTTGGGCCAAAATTAGTGTAGTAAATATCTTCTACATTATCAAATAGAAAACTGAGCTATGTATTGAATGATACCATATTACAAAATTCTGGTTTTCCATGTCTGCATCACCCCCCCCTGCTAAAAATAATTTATAGATCTATTTTACAAGCTATTTGGTGTAGTTATTTATGGATAGTGTATATGGTTTTGAGTCACTGGCAAAGCATAATTTAGATGTATTTTGCGGACATTATATATTTATCAAACTTTGCTTATTAAATTTTTTTCTTGGTGGTCAATTTAACAGACTGCTGAAAACTTTTGCACATACTTACTTTATATTTATAGTGCATACAAAGTTTTCCAATAAAAAGAAAACAAAAAAACTGATTTTCATCTGTGTATTCAGTAAAGTCTCTTGCTTTAATGAACAAACAGTTGAGGAGAAAGATATCTCTTAATTGAAAACCAGTGGCTGGAGTCCCTAAAATAATTCAATATTGTCTTTAACTTTATCCTGGCAACTTCTGTAACATCAGTGGTGTCCAACAGTATTGGCTCCCTTACTCTTGGCCCACGCTGTTGGCATACAGAAAGAAAACTTGATGCGTAGGCAACTGTCAGTATTCCCACTGACTTTGCTCAGGCTGACATCTCTCAACATTAATGGATGCCATAGTTATCAAAAAGAGGTGAGGAGCAAAGCTACGAACCTTAGTGTTGCCCATGAATGTTGTTTTTCTTAATCATGGTTAAATTTCACTTTTAAAAAATCATTAGTAAACAAGACCTTTTCTTTCATCCTTCTCATTTATCTGTTTATATATGTTTATATGCACTTTGTATTTTTGTCATTGTTCTTGACCCACAAATCAAAGGGTAACTGAGATAACAGTCCATCCTGTCTAAGAATGGCTTCTTTTGGTTTGGGGAGCATTTAGATTTGTTTTAAATAAATAGAGAGGTTTGGGAAGCTGAATTGAAATAACAATTGGAAAAAGTTACAAAATAAGGCTTACGACTATCTATATCTTAAAAACTTTGAGTTGTTTTTTGGTTTTTTTTGTTGTTGTTTAGTAGAATGAGAAAAAATGTAAGATGATTGAATAAGCAATGAGACTGTATAAATATAGCAAAAATAACTTTGAATATTCAGAGAAAGTTAAGTTTCAATTTAAACATGCTTGTTGGCCTACTGAACCTAGGAATTTTTTTTGTGGTCTCTACAATTCAATTCATTTTTTTTTTTATGCCACCTTGGGTATCTTCACGTTTTTACTATCTTCTAAGATCAACCTTTAAAAAAAATGCTCTGGTCCACTTTGACCCAGAGTAGTAGTACTTGTTAGGGTCCCATCTATGGGTCAAATAGATGTTTGAAAATTATTTGTATTAGATAGGAATACTGTGAAACAATATCACTGTGTGTAGACAAATTATTAATCAATAAGAATATTTGATATCATATACCTGTGGAAACAAAGTTCAATTTTTAAAATAAAATGCACCTGTTAGACAAGTTAAAGAGATCTATTTAAAAATTTGTATTTTTGAAACAACTAAATTATTTGTATTAAGAATAGTTACTTTAAATTATATAACTTTTGGCAAACAAATAACTATTAAATAGAAATAATTACTTGAAACCATATAATTGATATTGGATAGGAATACTTGAAACCATACGACTGTATACAAAAAACTTTTAAAAAAACTACACCAAAAAGGTAAATATAAATGTACAGTTGAATGCAATTCCTTAACTTGGAGGCATCAAATAATCTGAAAGGGGTTGACATGCTGTTAAAATCAATCTTCTATTATATAGAATTTTTCACGGCTTTAATTTATAACTTTTAAATTGCAGTAGATATTTGAGAATTCAAAAAAACTTAAATTTTTATTTTACAAAGTAAATAAATTCAATATTTTATGAATAAATACCAAAATTTTTCATTGACAAATTTTTCATTGACAGATTTTTAAATTATGAGCATATTAGATATTTACTTTTTGCAAAGGACATTAGTTTTTCAATAACTGACCTATTTAAGATAGGTGTATAAAATACAAAAAATTGATATGCATTTATTTGTATGAATAGTAAATCTTTATTCTTTCGTGACTACTTAGTAGACAAATATGAACCCGGGTCATATAGTTCTATTGAAGAAGAGTTTATATAAGAAAAATAGAAAACAAGACATTTGATGTTTTGACATTTAAGTCCTTTTTTAATATGGGATGTTGTTTCTTTTTCAAGCAAAGCAATTTTTTTTAGGTATTCTTACATTGTTTAATAGGAATGTTTTCTCAGTCGCTCATAATTGCCTCCCACAGCATAACTTCTTTAGAAAATATCTTACCAGACAACTTTTGTTTTATTATGCTACAAATATTTTCAATTCAATTTGAATGTGAACATTATTTGTAATGAGTTTTCAGAAAGCTACTTTTTTCTTTTTTAAACCTGTATGAGGTGCATTATGTAGAAAAATATCTGCTCAATTTACTGAAAAGAACAGCTTGTCAAGAGTTGGTAGTATTCCTTTCTCAAAAATATTAATGTATTTTTACCATTAATCTGCTTGTTAAATTAGTTCACCAACTCCAAAAGACAAGAAATCCCCCTCCTTCACACCATTATTTCACCATTTCCATGTTTAACTATTGTTTTCAGACATTCTGGCTTTTTTTTTTTTTTTTTTTTTTTTTTTACCTTCATGTGATATTCTAAGAATATTCCTGAATATCACTAAGATGGCTAAATCTTTTTCATCTATGTTATGCACTTTGTATGAAAATTAAACTATTCTGCTGCAAAATACAATCACTCTGTCCTTGACTTTTTTTGATAACAAAGACTTCTTAGCACATATTTTTGACAATTCCATTTTCTTTGAGCCTTCTTTTGATAGTTCTTAAAAATGGTCTTCTCCTTACTACTTTTGAACTCTTTAGTCAAGTTTGTCAAGGTTTTCTTTCCGTCTCTAAGAGCAGCCATTTTTATTCATTGGTTACTTCTCTTCATGATAACTTCAGGACAACCAGAACCCCTCTTTTTTTTTTTTTTTTTTTTTTTTCTTTGTTGTTGTAGAAAATTGGTCAATTCTCTTCACAGTGAACAAGGATGTTTGTATTTTTCATTTGAAATATCAAAAATCTGTTCATATTTCATTTTGTCTCATTCCTATAATTGGTTTTTTAATTTTTTTCCTTTTAAGTTTAATTTAAACCATAGGTACTTAATTACTATTAAGTTCTTAATATTGAAAAAAAAATTCTATCTAAGTCTTAAATTTTACTTTTTTTTAAAATGTCATTTAAGTAATAACAAACTAGCCAGGCTTTTATTCTTTCCCTCTTCCTCCCGTAAGGCCACATGTTTTGTAGACCAAAATGATTGGCATAAAAATATCAAAGATAAAGATGTTAGTCTGAAAAGATCAATACTAACAATACAATAGTTATATGCATGCATGTATGTGTGTGTGTTCCATCACATTGCTTCTATTGTGGCATACCGTATTTGCTATTCATATCTATATAATGGACAAAAGGTTCCCTTCTTGAAAAGACCAAAATATTCAAGTGTTTTAATGGTATGATGGAGGGGAGCAATGCCCAGAATATTTTAGCTTAAAATTAATCAGGAAGAGTTAATTCATCCAGAAAAGAAAAAAACTTGGATAGAAAATGAAAAATAGAATCATATAATACAGAAATCAAATAGAATGAATTTTTGTTGAACGAGATATACTTGAAAATATTGTTTTTATCCCAGGTAATGCTAGGTTTTGCTGTCATTGATTCTTATTGTACAAATTAATTTTTTAATGTAAATTTTATTTTTATTTATTTTTTCCAGATTTACCAGCAGGCAAAGTTGTTCATGTGTTAATAGGTTTCACAAACAATGGCAAAAAGAATTTTGTGGTTGATAATATTGAAGGGTCTCTCAGATATCCACAAGATTTCACATTCCATATTCAGAATGTAAGTAATTCTAATGGAAAACAAAACCTTTCCATATACACCTACAATTTTATTTTATAACAGTGTATGTTACTGCTTAGGGTTTTTGTGACAAATATTTAATTTTTCATTTTTTTCCCCTAATAATTGATAGTTCTATTCAATGAACTAAATTAACAAAGGTTTTTGATCATCTAACCACCAATATTCATCTCCATATTTAAGAAAATAGTTTTTGATTTTATTTAGTGGAGATATTCTCTGATCTTTTTCTCTATTACAGTTTATTTGTTAAGCAAAGAAAAAAGCCACATTTTTATGCTGCCACTTTTTAATTTCATCACTTTCAAACAATGCTGTTTATCATTTTTGAACTTTGTCCCTGGAGTGGGTTATGTATACTTTTTTTTTTTTTTTTTTTTTTTTTAATCACTCTCGATATGAACTGTGATACTAGATTTGTCTTTTCCAGTTATGACTTTCTCTTTAGACTTCTAAACTACTATAGCACAAGATTAAATGTTGTACCATGACAGGAATCTCATTTGATTTTGGGGGTGTCCTCGTGGTGTAATGGTTTAAGTGATGGACTGCGGAATCGTAGTAAGCAAGTTCGTTCACTTTCGGGCAAATACCCTTGGGAAAGGTATGAACCCCCTTATCCTCCCAGCTATGGGTTAAATAGTACCACTACTGTTCTTCTAGGTGAATAGCTTTGGCATTAAATAACCTACAAAGGTTGATATGCCATTAAAAAAAAGAAACCAAACCATCATTTGATTTTGCAATTATTTGAACTAGACCCAATCATTAATAAAATCTGTCCCCTTTCTATGAGACTAAACTGTCTGGTGGTGAGGCTCCAGTTCTGGATACTTAGGGAGTGTAGAGTAGCCTTTCATTGCCATTACTCCTTGGTTCACTCTGACCTGGAGTAGTAGTATCCCCACCCCTTCTTTTCTTTCCATCTATGGGTCAAATAGATGTTTGAAATTATTTCTATTGGGTAGGAATACTTAATATTGTATAACACTGCAAACAAATGATTGTAGACAAAAATAAAAATGTGCAATTTAAAGAAAAATGCAACCTAACATTGAAAATATAGTTCTGATTATCATTAAACATTTACAAATTAATCAAATTTCAGCATTGAATAACCATAAGGATTTGTTATGCCATTAAACAAATAAACGAAATCGTTCATAAAGTTCTTTCAGAAATGGACCTGACAAGGCATGTTCAAAACCTGTTGGAGGCTGTTTGTTTCATTTCACTCTGATGCTCAAAGCATTAACCCATCTGTTCTTTCCCCAGTTATGGGTTGCAGAATATGCAGACTACATCTCTGCTGAGGGTTAAGATGACCCCTTCCACATGCACACTCATACAAAGTGTCTTGGGTATAACACTAAGCTATATCTGATGATTGCCCAGTCGGCTGGGGCTGTAGAATACACCAACTTCACCTCTGCAGAGGGCTAAGACTCCCCGAACGAGTATCCTGGATATGACACTAAACAATCTGATGGTGAGGTTCCTGTGATGCTGGGGCTTTGTGGAATACAGAGTACTCCTTCATTGCCATTGCTCCCAGGTCCACTCTGGCCTGGGATGGTAGCACCTGATAGAGCCCTATCTATGGGTTAAATAGAACTAAACTGCATACTTATGTTGAATTAGAAATGTTTGACTAAACTGAATAGCTTGAAATAGAAATGTTTTTGATAATTAAATTGAAACTATACTTACATTAAACTGCATTGACTTTTAACTGTGTGTAAACAAAATCTGTACTTATACTAAACTGAATTGGCTGAATTAGAACTGTTTAAATAAACTAAATAGCTTGAAATAGAAATGTTTTTGACAATTAAACTGTGTACTTATGCTAAACTGAATTGTTTGAAATAGAATGGATTTGTATAAAAATGGATTTGGCATTAAGTAACCTTCAAGGGTTGATATGCTATAAAACCCAACCAACATATATCTGATGAGGATCCAGTCCTGGAGTTTTGTAGAATCTGGAGTACCCCTTATTACCATTACTCCCAGGTCCACTCTGACCTAGATTGTTCGTATCTGTTAGGGTTAAACATATGGGTCATATTTACCAACCCCTCTGCTCGGGCAGGATATGACACAAGGTCAAGTAAGGATTATTATTGGTAATCATACAGCTGTGTACAAATTTGTATTAGATAGGATTACTTGATAAATAAAGTTCTTAATGTTAGATAGCAATACTTTAAACCATTTAACTGTGTGCAAACAAATGAGATAACTCCTTTGCTTACAAATATAACAGGATTTGGCATTAAATAAACCACAAGGGTTGATATGCCATAAAACACCAACCAACCTAGCTGTGAGTAAAATAGTGAGATGGACAATGCTCTAGTAGATGTGTTAAGGCAACTGGTTTATGAAAAAAAACTGACTTTAAACAAAATGTACACTTAAAAAAAGATAAAACTGTTGTATCATGTCCATCCATGTCAGATAAATATTTACATTGTAGTGTATCTAAAATAAAGGATGTGAAGAAAGGATTTTTGCTCATCAGAATATCACCTATATGTACTTCTGTAATGAATGACTTCATATAAACAACCCCTAATTTTTACCTACATAAGGTTTTTATCATAATGAACAACCCTTAACTTTTGGCTATGTTAACTGACAAAAATATTTCAACATCCATTGGATGTTGAATGTTTTCTCTGAATATTTCTTCAAACACTTTTTATTTTCTAAACTATTTTAATAAAATTAAAATCAATGGAATACTATGAATAAACAATGTAGTCTCGACTTTGATCTAGTTTAGCTAATGTCTTTACAAAGGATTTTAGTTGAGATAATGACGTTTTTATATGACTTTATTTACAATTTATAATATTTGTGCATCTATTGAACAGGTGTTGTGAATAATAAACAATGTTAACAAAAACTTCATCCAAACTAATATCCTTTAGATATTGGCTATGCAGAGGAAATTTTAGATCCAAATTACAAAGTTAGGCTGCTAAACAAAGCCAGCTTCAACGTTTTACAAACATTTCACGAAAAGAACTACCTCTTGTTTTTTTTTGGGGGGGGGGTGAATTAGTTTAGAGTTGTTTGGTATTAACAAGAGTTGTTTGATGGTTCCTTTTTATATACTAATGCAAATTATCTGATATTTATAACCAATCAGATGACAAGGAAAATCTAATCCCACCTATTTTTATGACTGTTTGGAGAATGGAGGGGGTTGGCATTTCTACTACACATGGTTGGCTACAATTTGAAATGTCTTAAATTTTTTTTTCTCTCCCCAGTTCACAAATGTCTACTATAACCAGGTTATAGAACCAAAACGACAAGGCAGCTTTGAATATGAATTTATTACCAATGAAGCTTTACATGCCCGACCTTTTGGCCTGGTTATTAACATTAATTATCAAGATGAGGTAAATGTTGTTATTTTCTCTTTTCATTTCTTTGTTATTCTCTATGAATTGTGGAAAAATAAATAATTAATAATTATGACGTCAATCCTTAATTTAATTAATGTGTTACCCAAAGAAGAAAAAAATATTTAAGATGAGTTTTGACTTTTTTTTTTTTTTTCTAATTAGCATTTCTATGGGAGTTATTTTATGACGATTTTAAAGTCTCCACTTGTTCATCATTCCTGTCAATATATTATTAAAACCTTCCCCAAGTAATCTTAATAATATCAGTTCTGCTTTTTCTAAAGATAACTCCCATAGAAATATAAACTTTTTTCTTCATGACCTAATGAAGATTCAAAGTATGTGTTGACAGGGATGAACATCTGGAGACTGAAATTATATCATAAACATATTCCAGTAAGTCGGTTAACATTTTTAATCACCTTCTATTTAGAATTGTAAACTTTGATCATCAGGCTCAATTTTTAAAGGAGAGGATTAAGTGTAATTTTATTGGGAATCTATATCCAAAGAACAAGAAGTGATAATGTCTATAAACCTGAAAATATTAAGAAAACAATTTGTGATTTGTTAATTTAATCTTAATAAAATCAATTTAAGATTTAAAAAAACAACTTTTGCCAGTAATTTTAAATAAATAAATAATTTTAAAAAAAAGCTAAAATGAGGGTGCTGGATATTTCTGCACATGCTTAATAATGTAAAAAAAAAAAATTTTTTTTACAAAATCAAGGAAAGATGTGGCGACTTCTGCACACATTTGATTATAGCAAAAATTTTGCAGCAATACATGTATATCTTGACAGAGGTCCAAGTCTTTCTTTGGACATGAATATTCAGTTTAGAATTTTCTTACCCTACAAAATGTTAAAACTTTTGGATACTTTTTTTTACTATAATAAAATACCTGTTGGTATTTACTAAGTTATAACTAATCTATGAAATTATGACCGAAATTCTCAGTGAGGATCAAACATGCAACAGTGAATGTTTTGAGCTACTTGTTTGGGTATTTCACTATGGAACAAGTGTTAAAATTTATCTAATTGCTTTCTTTTCCTTTTCTTTCATCACAGGATGGCAACATTTTCCAAACTGCAGTTTTCAATGAAACCGTCACTCTTATAGAAACAGATGAGGGCCTCGATGGAGAGACGTGAGTATTGACACAGTCTTTAACCAATTGAAGAAATTTGTTAGATTTCTTTTGAAAGAACAAATAAGCAGTTAAAGATTAAATTCATAAAAACAAAAGATGCAAATGACTTGATGAATAAAAAAAACAAAAAACTTTTAATTGAATCTTTCAGCAAGTCATTTTTATGACGTGACACAAAAAACTTACTCAGAAAATAGACTACTCAAAATACATATATTTATTTTTGAATTGGGTTGTCACTGTATCACAAAGTTAAAAATAAGAGCTTACACATGCAGATAGTATCCTGATATTTCAGTTAATGATGCAACACTTGTACATTAAAACATTTTTCTTTTTTTTAATTGTTTTAAAATTTTTTTTTTTTTCTCTCTTTTCAGTTTCTTCCTTTATGTTTTTCTAACTGCTGTTATTGTTTTGGTGTTGGTAGGAGCCCAACAACTTCTTGCCTCTTTAGGAGTAAGTATCATCTCTTTTAAAAAAAAAAAAACTTGATTTCCCTCTCCCATATGAAACCTTTTAAAATAAACCAACTTTAATGTAAAAGTTGTACTTTGCACCAGAAAGTTATTTGACTTCGCCTTGAGCAACGTTGTGATGGTTTCACTTTATGGTATTATAACTGTAAAATCATGATTGGCCAGATTATGTATTGTGGTATTGTGAGTATTTCTTCACTGATGTCTGAATAAACCAGCAACTGTGATGGGCGGGGGGGGGGGTCTTATTTGAAGCAATTGCTTATTTGATTGACCTGGTGATCTTTGATTAACATTGTTAAAATCTCTAAGAAAATTTGAAACTGTTGTTCTAATATTTACAAAGTGTAACTTAGACTGGTGCAAGGTTACAATTGTGGAGCACCCAGTAAGAACTGAACTCGCTGTGCTAAATGGATGACTAGTTTGCAAACCATTGCATGACACAGTAGATACTCAACTTCCATTACTATTCATAAAAATATTAATTGAAGTTTTTTAGATGTAACAGTAAAACTGCATCTGATGGTGAGGCTCCAATTCTGAATATCTAGGGAGTGTAGTGTACTCTTCCTTTAATTGCCACTACACCCAGGTCCACTCTGACCTAAAGTGGTTGTATCTGTTAGGGTCCTATTTATTGGTCAAATAGATCTTTTGAAATTATTTGTAATTGGATTATGTACAAAAGAAACTACTATATAAATATGAAGATACAATGAATGCAATTCCTTAACCTCTTGGCATAAAATAACCTAAGATGGGGTTAACATTGTTAATTTCAAGCAATATGAGTTGAAATGGCTGGTCTTGTTTCATGCAGATTTTCTTTTCTATTCCAGAGGAAGACACGTACGATAAAGCCTCGAGTACCTGTGGAGCTTGGAACAGAGAAGAACGATGTAGATTACGAATGGCTCCCAAAGGAAATGCTGCAAGAACTGAGTAAGTATTTCTTGTCAATTTTGGGGTATGTAGGGGAAAAAACACCAGCAGAACTTAACCCCACTTTCTGATGCCTACGAAAACTTGACACTTGATCTTACTGAATATTTTAATCGGTCTTCAATATTATTAAGTTGTGAAAGAGGTTGTGAGTGTGGCATATCAAGTGATGATGAAGCTTGCTAACCAGCCAAATGTTGTGTTGTGGGCCATCTCAAAGTAGGCCGAAATGAAGATAAGGTTGTTCATACAATGTTACAACTTCTGTCTGAAGTGGTCTAAAAAAAAAAAGTGAAATGGTATTTTCAATTTGATCAAGATCCATTTCTTCACAAATTGTAGCCCACTTCCAAAATTTAGACTGACTTGTTGCTACTTGACTGCCACTTTTCAAAGTCTCCTGTTTCATTGCCTCTCACACATCTACTAATTCACTTCCGTTCCTAGGAATTAAAAGTCTCAGAGTGCTTACCTGATCAAAGCTATCACCTAACTTTTAGTAAAACGTTCAGATCTTAGCATAAAGTTTCATTAATGCAAAAAAAAATTAAATTCACTAAAAAAAATTTTTTATTTCTCTTTTAGACAAGTCCCCAAGACGAGGCACCCCAAAGGTGTCCCCTCGAAAACGTCGCCAGAACAAGCGATCTACAGGTGCTGGAGAAGAGTAACAGATTTGTTAGTGAAACCGAGATTAACAATTCTAATATTTTTTCCAGCTAAAGTTTTGCTGAGAGAAATTTTTCTACTAAAAATAAAATTTATTCCACGAAGAAAGTCCAAATTTTTACCAAGAGGAAACGTAGGCCTTCTCTGTCCCCACCCCTCACTTTTTTTTCTTAAGTACCCTTTTTTTTTCTTTTTTTTTTTTTGTGTGAATGTTGGAATTGTTGAATAAAAGGACCTAAATTCGTTAAATGTATTGTCTTTTTATCTTGAAAATACAAAAAAAACTTGTTAGTTTAAAATATTTTATTTCAAATAATTAAAATTTACAATAATTCGTTTTTATCAACTTTCTTCAGCATCATCTTCTATTAGAAATTTCTGGATGGATTCTTTTTGTAATGATCTGTGGAAGAAAAAGAATTTTTTAAAATACTAAAAACAGTAAAAATTTCAGTGTTCTATGTGAATTGATTCTTTCAATTTTCTTTTTACCTATTGCTATAGCAAACTAGATGTTCCCTTTCAAAATATTGAGTAAGGGATCAGCTACCAATTATTTCTTATATGGTTCAGAGTCACCAATTCAAGAATGGAGACATGATCTACCCAACTCTCCCAACAGAAATGGTGAACATCATTTTTTTTTTTTTTTTTTTTTTTTTTTTTTTTTTTTTTAAAAAAGCACACCTACCCAAATAATTGTAAAGCATACTCCTCTATAGAAGGAGTATCTTGTAAAGACTTGTTAGTCTATACAGAACTAAGAAACAAATGAGTAAAGCTTTACAATAAGCAATACATGCAAAGAAACTGGTTTGATACTCTTCAAAAGACAAACTCTAAATGATCATTATAAAAACTTTGCTACTGCCCACTTAGCAACAGTTGAATGGATACCAAAAGTCAATTCCTTGGGAGAGAAAAAAAATTATCCATATTTACCAACGCCTCCACTCAGGCAGGATATGACACAAGGTCAATTTTTAAGGTATCAGTTTTCCTTCTCCTACACTAATTGCGTAACCAGGCTTGAAGAACCCAGTCTGCCCTACTATTTACCCATAGCTGGAGGGAGAATAATTGGATTCATACCTTTCCCAAGGGTATTAGTGCTATGTGAAATGCAATCAGTCTCGTCCAGGATTTGAACTCATGTCACCGTGTCCATTTCCTACAATGATAACCTTTACACCACGGGCACCTCCAGTATCCAATACAAGAAAACTCAACACCACAGGACTGTGTGTGTGTGTGTGTGGGGGGGTTCTAAAGTGAAAAGAGCATTTCAAGAATCCTGATAAACACAGGTGAAATTGATGTCTTGTTGGCAGTGAACAAACTTGGACACATCAGTGATGACATAGACTTCTTTTATTATGCAACAGTGTCTTAATAAAATAGAGAAATCTTTTCTGCAGCGGGGGAAAGTGATTCCAAGGGTGACCTCTAAGAACTAATAATACCCTTCTCCATTGTATCCAACCAGAAGTTGAGAAACTTCTTAGGAAAAATCATCAAGGGATTATACACAAAAATAAATCTCAAAGCAATATTTTAGTTTACAGCATTCAATTCCATACACGAGAAAAAGATTGCGCAGATACTTCAAGTATGTGGTCTTCTCAAAGAAACTTCCACCATAATGATGCTCACTCGAGAGACTTTTTTTTTTTTTTTTCTTCTAATCTTACAAGGAGATACATTGGCACTGTTTCTATTCATAATCTGCCTAAATTACAATAAATGTCACTAGATCTTGTGAAAGAATATTCTGTAGAATATTCTTTCACAAGATCTGTAGAAACTACAACTATTGCAGATGATAGTGTGCTTATTGCAAATACACCAGACTTGAGCCAAACTTCTCAACTGCATTGCTTGGAGTAGGAAGCAAGAGGCATGGATCTCTATGTGAACTCAGATAAAATAGTTCATGTGTTTTAACCAAGACTGCCATCTCATTAAGTAGAGGCGAGTTCACATACTTTGCTTTCAGTAGATCGAGATATTGCTACCAATGTCAACGTATGCATATACTGC
>OY757915.1:16884710-17298181 GCA_963585895.1 Sepioteuthis lessoniana | reverse complement strand
GTATACTTTTTTTTTTTTTTTTTTTTTTTTTTTTATAACCCCACTGCGTATAGAATTTTAACAGTAGAAATGACTGTCTCTGGACAATGTCTATTTAACTAAAAAAATGTTTTTTTTTTTTTTTTTTTTTTGTTGTTGTTGTTTGCTTATTTGTTGGGGTTTTTTTTGTCTTCTTTTCATTCTGTGAAAAAATTTTTTTTTTTTAGATGGTTTTAAGCAGTTTCATATCCTGGCAGAAATATTGTTAGCATTAATTATTTCAAGTCTGTGGGAATTGGATTGAGTTTAGGGGAGACAATTTTAATTGAAGAAGGAAGTGGCAGTTCAATGTCTCATGATGTTCTCAAGAAAAATATTTTGCATCTATGACTCTCTGAGCTTTAATAATTTTTTTTTTTTTTTTTTTTTTTTCCCCTTCCTGCAGTTTTTATACATAGATGCCAGAAGATGACAAAAGAACTAGAATTTTGAGAGATTGACTGAATTATAGTTTAACCCAAGAATCAAAGCAATTTTTAAAAAAATTGTTTGAGCATTTGTCAGCAGAGAATAAATATATTTTTAGACTTACAAATTTTAAAAGTAGACAGCAATTTTTTTTTTTTTTTTTTTTTTTTTTTCCCCGCCCTCTAGTGACTTTCCTGTCAACATAGATATAAATTTATATATCGTTTTTCTATTTAAAATCTTTGTTTCCATTTTTAGGGTAAAGTTTTTCTATTTCATAATATATATTGGGGGTGATGCCTATTAATAAACTATTAAATCTGGGGGGTAGAAATAAATGTGGATTTTTCAAGCTTGACAGAAGATGAGCTATTTTTTTTATTTATTTATTTTTTATTCTCTACTCAATTCAGTAAAAAAACCTATAACTTTTTAGCTTTAATTACACTCTTTCTCTATCACTTCTTAAAGTTATTTTAAGGAAGAGGGTTTTTTGTTTTTTTTGTTTGGTTTTTTTTTTTTTTTTTTCTCCTCTTACATTGCACAGTATGCTAAAAATCAGCACTTTATTAACAAGAAAAATGGGAATGGTTAGCCAAACAGCAGTTTTGTATGTCTACAAAATTTTTTTTTTTTTTTTTTTTGGCCAGCCTCAACCATTTTCCCATGTAGGTATTTACTAAAATTTTCAAAGTATATTCATGGTTGTTGGGGTTTGTATGTATTCAGACTATCAAATCTATTCTCATATCCATTTATCTCCCTTTCTATCGTCACCTTGTTTTCATTCATTCTTTCGCACATAAATGTGTTGTCCTTGATGACATTTGGTTCTTTCTGTGTAATCTCAAGTGAGGCCTTTACATGCTGGAAAGGAGATAGAGAGGGGTTGGACATAATTGGGGGTTGTTCTCTTAATGTCAGTTCAGGTGTCATATTTATTTTAAAGAACAAAAAGCATTCGTAACTTGGAGTTTTTGGAATTAAAGAGAAAAAAGTGACTGGATAAATTATCACAAGATTCAAAAAAAGAAATGGTGCTGAGAAAATATAAAGCCATTTTAAATCATGATCAAACGCACAATTTGTTTCATAATAGACTTGGTTCTGTCTAATCCTGTTCTGAGAACCAAATGAACATTCCTTTGTGGAATTATGAAAAGATATTGAATTAAAAACAAATATTAATCTTAATAGAAAAAACATCAAATAAATTCACAGTCAATCTCAGTTTGACATTTTATTACTTTTATTGTTTAAACTTCCAAATGCAGTTAGAGAAATTCTAAATTTGTACATTTTAATGTTGTGAAAAAATTTTATTGGGTTGGGTTTTATGGCATATCAACCATTGTAGGTTTTTTAATGTTAAATCCTGTTTATACATATGTATAAAATATATATATGATTTGTAAACACGTTTTGTTGATAACATTCTTAAATGAGCCTAAGCTCTTTTTTTTTTTTTTTTTTTTTTTTTTTTTCTTTACACACAGTTCAATGGTTTCAAGTATTGCTATATTAAAGTTACAATTTAACATTAAGTCACATGTTTGCACACAGTTTATTCTATTTGACCCATAGATAGGACCCTATCAAGTACTATCACTCTGGGTCTGAGTGGATAGGGACCAATGGCAATGAAGTGGTACTCCATATTCCCCAAAGCTCCTGCATTACTGGAGCCTCACTATCAGATTGTTTAATGTCATATCCAGGACTCTTGTTGGGAGTGTCTTGACCCTCTGCAGAGATGCAGTTTGGGCTGAAACAAGTTTGTCTTTTTGATTGAGGAAATGTATCTTAAACTCGCTTATCTAAAAGTTATTGTAAATCAAAATGTTATATAACGAAATACTACCAAGCTTTGATGTTAGACACTAAATATTGTTATTTATTATGCTTAATAGTAGCACGAAACCCACAGTATGGGGCACCCTGTGAGAATTAAACTCACAACAGTTTGTTAATCTAACTTGTTAATCATTGAACCACATGAGATGCCCAGTAAGTTATATACGTGTGTAGGGTACCTATTTATTCATTCCCCTCACCCATGTCTGGTTAGGTGTACCAGACAGCATAGTTTACAATTCAACCTTTACTTACTGTATATGAGGATCATTACTTGTTCATTGTTTGTAGTAAGCCAGATATCTAGTTTACTTTAAGAGGGTATATTCCAATGTAGATAAGTCATAAGAATTCTTGGGATTTATTGTTAGAATGTTAATATTGGCACCACTGAAACATACTCCTCTGATACAAACTAGCTTTTTTTTTTTTTTTTCTTTTTTTTTACCTTTTTCACTCTTACTGAAACTTGGCTTTCTTAATTGAATCTAATTTTCATTTTAACCCTTAAAACATCTGCATATCCAAAACTTAAAAAACTTAATAGTGAAAGGGTTAAAGATGGAACTTATCTGTAGCATGCTAGCAGCCCAAAGATTTTTTTTTCTTATAAGTAATTGCTAAGCGTCTTCAATCTAACTTGGTAGTGAAAGAATTAATATGTAAGTATTTCTGGCGTTCTACCTTTTATGTAAATGATTATTCAGTAATTTTATTATGCAGTCCTTTTTTTTTTTTTTTTTTTTTTTTTTCTTATAGCAAAATAAAAAATATATATTGAATGGGTATAATATATGGTTGTCTCTTCTGTATAAATGAGGCTTTTTGATGCCATCATAAAAACTGCCTGCAGGTTAAGGAATTAAAATCTTTACAAAACAGAACTTACATATTTGCTATCTGGTTATAAATTATTTTTCTTATAAATTTAAATTCTCTGGCTCTTTTAATTCACACAAAAGGACTTAAATGATTAAAATCAGTTTTTTGTCAAATATTAGGTTAGTTTTATCTTTAGCCTCAAACCAATCTCTTGCACTTGATAGCCAGCAAGACCAAAATACTTGGCTATGATGAGTCCATTGTTTTAGTATATTATTGTTATTACAGTGTAATCTTTGATTTTATGTTGTTTGAATTACAAGGTATCACATATTGCAAAAGTTGATTTTTTAAAAAAAATGACTTTTCTTTCTTTCAATTTAGAAAAATTTACTTTTTTTTCTTTTCTCCCCCCCCCCCCGACTAGTTTGGCACATTTAAAAATTATATTAAATGAAACGTTATACAATTTAAGTTTTATGACTGACTGAAGAATAAAATCCACTTCTACAGAAGCCATGAATTATTGCTTATCTCTATGCGAGAGTTGTTTCATATTTACCACCAGTTATATGATGGATCATTGTTTACTTTTACTTTTTAGATGTAAATAAATGCAGTTGACAAAATTTCTTATTACACTTCTATCGTATTGATAATGTACTCATTAATATGTACGTCAAATCATTTCCTGTTTGAAATGCAAAGGCCAATTGAAAGAAAATGTTGTGAAAGTAGTTGTTTGTCAAGATGTTGGCATTTTTCATTGTATTTTATCAAGTGGTTATGTGATCAACTGACTCTATTAAAAAAACGTTTGTGATGGGATAAGTTACTTTTTGAGTGTTTCAATGAAAATAAAGACTTTTTCTTTTCTAATATATATTCAGATAGCGGCTAAATATCAAATTATGATATACCTACCACTTTTGATAAACTTCTCTTAAACTTTTTATATAGAAAAACAATACTGACTGGTTGGTTTGTTTTTGTTTTGTTTTTTTCAACTTGGTTATGTTTATTAAGCAAAATATATTTTCAGTAATTTATGTTGGTTGAAAATTAATAAAGAATTAGAAAAACTTTGTGTATAGGATAGTAGTCAGGCACAAGTATACTTTTAATTTCAAATTGTTTTCAGTAGAAAGGAAGTAGTTTATAGAATTCTGGGACCACTCATTTTTGCTCTTTTCTTTCTTTTTTTTTATATAGCTGTTTAAATAAATTCATTTGTTCTTTGTCTGAGAGGGATTAGTGCTTGGTTAGTTTGTTTATTTAATTTGTGAGTTACTTTTCAAATGTTGCAATAAAAATAAAGTAAGATTTTTTTCTTTCTTGTGTGTGTGTGTGTGTCTACACACACACACACTCCATTAAATTATACCTATCAGATGATACAACATTAAAATTTTCATATAGAAAAATTAACTAGTTTTTATATGGGATGGTAATTGACAACGTGTGTGTGAGTGTATTATATATAATATATATATATACCTTTTACTTTTAATTAAGTTTTAGAATTCTTGAACCACTCATTTTTGATATCTTTACAGGTATTTTTTTTAAAAAAAAAGAAAAAATCTGTTATAAATGTATATGTAAAGCCATTTATTCTTTATTTGTAAAGAGATGTGTTAGTGCTGAGTTCATCTCTTTCACTCTGTTGTATCTTTTCATGTCTTTATGTTACATTCAGTGACACACATTGTTTTATACAGCTGATTTTTAGCAGATGAGGCATAACATTTCTTTCTTCTTTTTTTTCTTTTTCTCCCCCCCCCTTTTCTCTCTCTTATCGACACACTGCCCTCACACTGACATAGTTCATGCACATAGCAGTTAAACTCTGCTGTCAGTTTTGCATGTGTCATGCTGCCAGGCAGGCCTCATTATCCAGCAGTGGTGGTGCTCCTCTCTAGTTTATGACGAGTACAAGCTAACAACTCTGCTACTTGTATGTTCTACTCTCTCTCTCTCTCTCTCTCTCTCTCTCTCTTTCACCAACCGTCAATCAACCACTTGGGGGAGGTTTAAATGGTGGGCAGGGGTAATGTAAGCACGATGCTCCTGTGTGTAATTCCACTTAGATGTATGATCACACACATAAGATGATGACACCATAGATGCTCAATCGTAGAAGTATCAAGGCATAAAAAAAGCACACAGTATATCTGCTGTTAGTGTGTGCATGCATGCATATGTGATCAATGCGTCTGTAATCATGAGTCTGTCTCAACTATAGTCTTTTCTTGGTACATATGTAAATATATCTTGACTATGTAACAGGTGTTAGCACAGATAGTGCATAAGTAGTCTGGACTTCGAGTTAGTCTTAAAAGACCAGCAGACAAACTTGTACAACAGTGTCTCTGTTACTAACACTGGCTTGGAGAATAGAGTATGAAGGGAAACTAGGTATTTACCCAACCAATCTGGCACATGCAGAGTACAACACAGTCAATTTTTAAGTTGAGTACAAAGGGTCTGAATTCAGTTTTCTTTCTTGTTGACCAGTTGCCATACCACAGTTAAAGAGCCCTATCTGCCTTAATACTTATCCAGTCAAGTTGGCTGAGGCTGTAAAATACATTGACTGTATTTCTGCAGAGGGGTAACAGACCCCACATACACACGTGTGTTCTGGGTATGACATAAAACAATCTGATGGTGAGGTTCTGGTAATACTGGAACTTTGGGGAATGCAGAGCACCCCTTCATTGTCATTGCTCCCCGGTCCACTCTGGCCCGGAGTGGTAGCACCTGATCAGTTCTTATCTATGAGTCAAATAGAACTGTTTTCTATTTAAACTGAGTGCAAACAAATGACTTATGCTTAATTGAATTGTTTAAAGTAGAACTGTTTGATCATTTAACTGTGTAAACAAATGTTTGATGTTTAATTGAATTTACAAATCATATATATTTAATAAATAAGTATTAACTGGATTTGGCATTGAATAACCTACAATGGTTGATATGCCATAAAACCAAACCAAACTTGTTCAGGATTTGAATTCTAGTCACCAGGTCCATTTCCAATGATAGTAACTGTTATACCATGAGCAAAGAGAAAGAAGCATTCTTTAGTTATGATGCACACAAAGCTTTTATAATAGTCTTTTTCTTGGGCTCTCTCTTTACTAATTCTCTCATCTTTTCACATTGAGAGAGAAAAAAAAGGCCTACCTTTTTATGTATAATAGACATTCAATACAATATTAATTAAGATATAAAAAAAAGTCTGTCTTTAAAAAGAAATCTTTTTTTTTTTTTTTTTTTTTTTTTTTTAAGCACAATTATTTGTAGATGAACATGGCAAAAGTATTGCATGAAAACAATAGGTATTATACATCTGTATGTGATATACATCTGTTTTAGCTGCTCCACTTTACTACCTACTTACTTACCTTGCAACGGGGGGGGGGGAGAAAAAAAGGACAAGTACTACTCATTTAGCTGCCAGCCCCCCATACTTGCTCTTTCAACTGATTATTTTTCTGCTCTCTTATAACTTAAGACCTACCAAGCCTCAAGCAAACAGAATTTCTTTCGGGTTTTGTCGGTGACACTGGCATTTCAGCTACCTGCTCTTGAACTTGTTACTTATTCAAATGTGGGAGAACAGTTGGCTATATATATATATATATATATATATATATATATATATATATATACACACACACAGCATATCTTACATCTTTGTTGGTTGATAAAGGTTGAAGCGAAAATGAATTTAACCTTTTTTTTTTTTTTTTTTTTTTTTTTTTTTTTAATACAGGAAAATTGACAATATACTGATATGTTATCTGATACTTGTTATCACCTGTCCCTCTTGCTACTTCTACAGTATGTTAAAATGTTTTTCTAGTTTATATAAGTGTTTGAGTACACAAGTCATTCAATGAATAAGGGGAATGTTGCCTAAGGAGTTGACTGTAATAACCGTTTTTCCGTTGGACCTTTTTCAAGGAAATTGATAGTGATTAGTCTGATCATATTCCAGGAGAATGTCAGCATAACCTTTACTGATAACTGTGCCCTGAACTTTTTTTTATTGGAAAGTTATTGTTACCACTCTATGAGATGTCTTTTCGACTCTGGCTCGCTGCGACAAACTCATGTGTAGCCGATTAAAAAAAAAAAAAAAAAATAAAATTCTTTTCTTTTTTTTTTTCTTTTTTTTTTTTTTTTTACAAATACATGCTTCTTCATATACATCACATATTCTTCTGTGAATTTCACATGGTTTGCACTTCTCAGCCACCAAAAATTTGATGACAGACCTCTGTTCAAATCTGGAGTACTGTTTGATTTGCTGCCATTTTGAATATCCTCAAAACAAATATTTTTGCAGTAAACTAATTCTAAACAATACAGAGTTAATATTAGTGGGAAAAAATTGTTTTTAAAAAAATTATTTAGTGGGTGAGGTAAAAGAAATTCCCCTTATTCATTGAATGACCCTCTCTTTTTTTTTTTTTTGTATATGTTAGTTAAACTTACACAAAATTGAAATAATTAATAGAATTATCACTAACATCATCATCATCATCATATCGCGCTGGTAGCACGGATATCCCTGACCCTCTCTCGCCATTCCTCCCTATCGTTCATCGCCCTAGGTAGGTCTTCAGGACAACATCCTGTATCCTCACATAGCTGCTGAATGTACGTTCGAGCTGGTCGTCCTGCTTTTGCGCGGCCATGTGTGGGGATCCATAAGAGTACATCTCTTATGAGTTCATCTCTGCTTCTCCAGCAGTGTCCTGCATGTCTGGTTCGTCTAACTTGAATAGTTTTCGTGATAGGGGGCAGGTGGCCGTACAGTTGGTGTCTTGTGGGGTGTTGCTGCCAGGACTTGTTCAGGAAGGAAAAAAAAACAGAATTACAATGCTTTGTTTTTCTAAATGGTTTTTTATTTGGAATGAGGAATCTCTTGTATGTCTTTGGAATTTTGACACTCACCACCTCATGATGAGGTATTTACCAAAGCTTCTCAGTTATTTGTGGCCACTGAAATTTAGTGTTAGTATCATCAGCTGAATAAGCAACACTGTTTTTAAGAGAGTGGGCAAGATTTTTACCTATTCTAAATTGTTTACTACCATCACATCCTCAACAAAAGAATATAACAACATAATATTTAATGACTACCACTCTTCTTAAATGAGGTGGATGTTAAAAAAATCATTTCTATTTAGAAATAATGGCCTTGTGCCATAAGTGTAATAGACAAATATATCCCATCATGGAAGTTGTACTCGTATAGTAGATGTTGGGTACAAATATCCTGGCAGAGCCTATCTCTATAGGTCTAGAACTTTTGACTCGGGTTTTCCTTCTCCTAGACTGGTTGCTATACCAAGTTTAAAAAGCCAGTTTACCCAATGCTGGAGGAAGAATTGTTCCATTCATACCTTTCCTACATGTATTAGTGCTACATGACATACAAACAGCCTCATCCGGGGTTTGAATTCAGGTTGTTGAGTCCACTTCCTACCACAATAACCATTGCACTGCAAGCACCTCTATAAAACAGTGTAAAAAAAAATCTTCTAAAATCCCAATATTTAAATCTTCCACATTTACTTTTGATTTAGCTAATTGTTTGCTATTGGCTCTTGCTAATTAAATCGAAATAAAAAATTTTAACTGTTTAAATTCTTCTTAGTATGTATATACCCAACCCTTCTACCATGGGTAGGATGTGACACGGTCAATTTTTGTTTTTAAGCAGAGTACAGCATTGTTTAAATTAAGGGTTGTCCTTCTAGATTGGTTGCCTCAGGAAGGTTGAATAACTCAATCTGCCCTACTATTTACCCATAGCTAACTGGGGAATAGATGTATTCATGCCTTTCCTAAGAGCATTAGCCGTGCTCCATTTAAATCTTTTTTTCAAAAAAAGTCTTATGGTTATATTATTAAACTTTATTTAGTTATGGTACAAGGCTGGATGTATGGAGCACCCAGTGAGATTCAAACTCTAATCATTTGCCAGTTTAGCTTACTAGGTATTACATTATGTAAGCTGTCCTAGAGAAAGCCTGATGGGTGGGTAGTAAACAGGTTCAAAAATTTATTCATACAGTTTTGATATATTCCAAATGGCTGCTTCTGTCAACAAACTTGCTTTGATTTGGAAGATAGTTTGTTTTTTGTTGGTTTTCTTTTTTAAGAAAATAATGTTGTTATACTTTTAGCCTTTTGGGTGTTAGGGTGGCCAACCATCTGGCACCAGCTTAAGCCAAAACTGTTTTGATCTTCACATATTGTAACAGGACCCTGATTTGTCAACCTGGTAACAAGCTTTCTCCTACCACTTAAGAAGTACACATGGAATAGCCTACTACCCATAGTATAGGGATGTTTAAATGTTTAAATCAACATTCCACTTCAGTCATATCTAAATTACAAGGTTGGGCATGCCCCTTCCCCTCTGTTTTTGCACATAGGCTTGGTCCTTGCTGAAAGCATATAGTATTAAGGCTTGTATGTTTTTTTTTCTCTCTCTCCGAAAAAAATGCAGATAACATAATACATCCTCTTTTTTTTGGATAGCAATGTTCTCTAAGGAAACTTGTAAATGGTTACCCTATTGCATGTTTAGGATTCTCAAAAAATTGAGAACTTTTATTTTCTATGACTTCCCATCACCAACAACAACTTAAGAAATTGTTTTTCATTTAAATCTAGGATACATTTTGAATTTTAGTATTAAACTTTGAATTACTTATGTTTTCTGGCAAATTGAAAAATTTCTCTATTCTTAATCAGTAAGTTACGATTGTCTGTTCTTATTGGCAATATTTCTAAATGCATGTTTTTCTTTAAGATTTTGGTTAACAAGAGACGAAACTTTTTACTTAAACAGATTGCAATAAACTATCAGTAACGTATACATTGCCATTGCGTTGTCCTATATTAAGTTCTAATTCTGACTTTTACTAAAATAACTAGAATTTATAACTTTGTGAATGTTAATAATTTCCTAAAAGATACATTTTTATCGATTATTTGAAAAGAATATTTATACAGTAACTTTTCTGTCTTTCAGTTTGCAGTATTGGTATTATTACCAGTTATTTGAAATGGTACCAGTATTTGGTGCTAGGGAGGATATTTGTGCTCCTATTCTCTAAGCTCCAATATTAGCATTAGTGTATTCATTGATACATTAACGCTGAATAAACTGAAACTTATATAACCATAAGGCATTTAATGCATACACATATAAAAACATTAGTATTACAATACACAACATGCCTAAACAGATAAAATACACGCGTTGTTCCAGGTACGAGCAATGCACAAAAAGGAGGTACAAAGATAGTGAAAAAGATGTAATTGCCTTTAGTCATTTAATAATGTGGTTTTACATTTCAATGGTAATGTAAAAGGAGTTGAAGATAGTCTCTTTTCTGTTCAATGAACAGCAATTAAAAATATGTCCACTTCACTCTTAGAGCTGGGACAAAAGATAGGTCTTATCCCTTCAAAGTCAGAAACCAAAAGAGGAAAAGGTTCTCATGTGAACTCCAAAGATATATGACATTCTTTAAACACCCCCAATCCAAAGGAAAACATTTATTGTCTCCCTACTGTATTATTTTGTTGTTTTTTTTTTCTATTGATTGAGTAAATGAATCAAATAAAGTATATCAAAAAACAAACCATTCTTGACATTTTACAGCTTATTCTTGTTTATCTCACCACACAGGAATTTGATGTTGGTAGGTAACCATATTTACCTACCAAGAGGGGCAAAAAAAAGTTTTAATAAAAGCTCCTGAATTGCAAGTTTATAGATTTCAATTCTGTATGATTAATTATGATTATATCTTGTAACATAGCTTTCTGCTAGATATTGTTTGTTAGCAATCCCCCTCTCAATGAGAGCCCTATTTTCTCCATGATGAAAAAAACGATAAGGCAAACATTACTATATCCAGTGTGCTGATATTATGACTAGTCGATTATAAAGGTGGGCTTAAATATTAATGTAATGAAATCAGATCTGCTGTTGATGACTCTTTTGACCAATGGGATCCAAGCATTGCAGCATCAATGGAAGAAGTGATTTGGTTTGATTTGGTTTTATGGCATATCAACCACTGTAGGTTATTTAATGCCAAATCCATTTTTATACTTATAAACAGTTCTATTTCAAACAATTCAGTTTTGCATAAGCCTACAGGTTAAATGTCGAAACTGTTCTATTTCAAATAATTCAGTTTAGCATAAGTAGGCAGTTTAGTTCTATTTAACCCACAGATAAGACCCTATCAGGTGCTACCACTCCGGACCAGAGTGGACCTGGGAGCAATAGCAATAAAGGGGTATTCTGCACTCCCCAAAGCTCCAGTATTACTGGAACCTCACCATCAGATTTAGTGTCATATCCAGGACCCTCAATGGGGGTGTCTTACCCTCTGTAGAGATGCACAGAGGGGGAAGGGGCTAAGTTAAAAAATAGATCTCATTTACTCATTCCATGAGAGTATCTTGATCAGCCTATCAACATTTCAGCTAACCCTAGTATCTACTGAACCTGACAAACAGAAATAAGGATTGGATGAGTTGTAGTGAGTAGTAGGGCCTCTTTCCCTCCCTCCCCCCTGTACATATTCAGTCCCCTTGTAAAAATCCTGTCTTGTAGGGTACTTGATTTTCTGCTGACATTTATCTTTTTATATCATTGCCGTTCACAAGATTGGCATTGTCTTCTATTCTTTATTAAAACTCAAAGAAAAACTAAAAACTGAAGACTTCTTGTTACCGTTGGATTTTTTTTTTTCTTTTTTTTTTTTTTTTTTTTTCCCCCTACCTTACATTTCAAAAAGTGTAGTTTCCAGTCAATTTATATTATATATTGTTTACATAAATTTGTGAAATTCTATTAGAAAAATAATTTGCTTTTGCTTTTGCTTTTTTTTTTTTTTTTTTTTTTTTTTTTTTTTTTTAAGGGCTACTTGGTGATACCTGAGTGGAGGGAATATTATGTACAGTAAGAAATGTATTCTGTAATAGATTTCTTGTATATTTATTCATTTTGTCTTATTTGTTAATTTTTTTTTTTTTTTTTTTTACTTTAAAGTGAATCTTTTTAAATCTATTACTAAGATTCACTCCTAAGTGAAAAAAAAAAAAAAAAATTTTTTTTAAACATACACACAAACATAAAATTGATTAACCTAGAATACATTTCTTACTATATTGTTTTGTGATATCCTTCACTCAGGCAATACTAGGTAACCCTTGCTTGTGAATAAAAGGTTTTTTTGTTGTTGTTGTTTTTTTACTGATATTTACTTTCTATGTAAAATAAGAGAAAATTATTTAATTATTTTTTCCTTATTTGTCATCCTTTAACAATGAACCTTCATGTACTACTTGCTTCCGTTGTGATTTGATTTTGAAAGACTGAAAAACAAGGGAGATAATTGTAGTGGTGTTTGTATGATCTGAAAATTTTCAGAATTGGGATACTCAGAAAATAACCATATCTCAGCCCTCCAATAGCCAAATCAATTCAAAACCAATTTAACTTTCATCACCAGGCTAATCTAGAGGTATCTTTTAGAAATATTCATGCTAAAACTTTCTCTTTTTTTACACACAGCCATAATTTGATTACAAAAAGATGAAATTTAATATAATAAATATTAGGTACTAGATGAATTGTTTGTATAATTGTCTTTTGCAATTTTATGAAAGATGACTGGTTTTCAAAAGGCAATCATATTTGTAGTTACACCTTTGAAATTGATTATAATTAATAACCATTATTATTATTAACTTTTTTTTTCTTCTTTTTTTTCAGATTTGAAAATGAAACTGAATGATCATAGTGGTATGAACAACCATTCTGCAAGTTCTAATACAAGCAATCATATTAAAGTAAAGGATGGACATTCCTCATCTTCAAAGTCTAAAGATGGCCATAGTTCTAAGCATTCCTCCAGTTCGGACAAGCACAGGGATGGGCATTCCGATAAACATAAGAAGTCCTCCTCTAGCTCGGACAAGCACAGGGATGGGCACTCAGACAAACACAAGGATGGACACTCAGACAAGCACAGGGATGGGCACTCGGACAAGCACAAGGACGGACATTCAGATAAACACAAGGATAAACACAAGGATTCTTCCAAACATAGTTCATCCAAAAGTAGTTCACACAACTCGTCAGAAAAACACAGCTCATCATCAGAAAAACACAGCTCGTCATCGGACAAACACAGCTCGTCATCGGACAAACATAAGGATCGGCATAAAGATAAAAGCTCATCGAGTGACAAGCATCGCGACAAGTCGAGCTCACACAAAAGCAAAGACGGCAGTAGCAGTTCGCATAAGGAGATCAAACCTAGTGACTCCTCAATGGTCAAGTCTGAAAAGTCAAGTGAGGAGCGTAAGCGAGAGAAGCACGAACACCGTGAAAAGATGAAAGAAAAGGAAGCCAAATCCAGCATGGTCAAGTCGGAGACTGTATCTATCAAGCAAGAGCATCCCCAAATGAATAACATGGTATCACCAACAAAAACACCAGTGAAAGTGAAGAGAGAACCAGAGAGTGATGATGATGTTCCTTTGGTATGTATTATGCCAGCTGATTTCTTTGTGGTAGATTTGGCTTGGCTAGAAATATTTTGGCACTAAGGTTGCATATGTGGAATATTTATTTATACAAGTTTAAAAGACTAGTTTAACTATTACTTGATAAAACCTACTGTAAATCTATCTCTTTCCCTCCCTCTCTGCATTTGACAAAAAAAAAAACAGTTGTGAGGTCCAAATTCACTTGCAGTATCTTGCAAAATTAAATTGCTAATCATGGGGGAGTCCTTATGGTATAGTAACTAATGTGTTAAATTATGACCTTTGGTAACTGAGTTTGAACTCTGGTCCTGTTATTATATTCACTTTTGGAAATACTCCCCTTGAGAAAGGTATGGACCCTTTATTTCCCCACTCCCATCTATTGGTTACATAATACCACTATTGTTCTTCTACAAGGATGATTCTGGCATTAAATAACCCACAAAAGTTGATATTATTAAACAGAGAAATCAGAACAATTACTATTATTCCACAGTAAATTTAATGTTAGCATGTTTTGTTTTTTTTTTGTTTTTTTTTTTTTTTTAAGGGATTTGTTAGCGAGTGACAAAATGCTTTACTCTTATAGATAACAAGGTGAAAAGTATAAATATAAAATATAAATATTGGGATGATTTTTATTCTAAAAACCCAATGTTTAATAAGGGTTTTTTTTTTGTTTTTTTTTTAAATATATTTCTGAGAATTCGATCCATTTAAGTAATAGTACTACATACAATTATATCATTTCTGCTTCTTTATGACTCAAATATTTTAATTCTAATTCTAATTTTAATCTTTTTACAAAATTAGAAAAATGCAATTATCATTTCTTTAAAAAAAAAAAAACAGGCATAAAACATTAAATTGATTTTTAAATACTAATTATAGATATTGTTAACTGTTATACTTTGTTACTTCTCGCAGAGAAAAAACTTCCTATCAACTTGAAATCGATCTTATCATTATTTAAATACTCACTCTTTTTTTCTTTTTCTTTTTCTTTTTCTTTTTCTTCTTTTTTTTTTTTTTTTTTTTTTTTTTTTTTTTTTTTCCTGATAACAACTATAGAAGCTAGGAATATTACTGTTGTAATAACACACTCTTAAATGATCCAAGATACATATTAGTTTTTTATTCTCTGCTATTCTCTGAATGATAACTTCAAAAGATTGAACAAAAGGCAATTGGCAATTTACTATGATCTCTCGCTCTCTCTCTCTCTTAATTAAATATTCTTCAGCATAAAACAACAAACAATGCCTAATTCTTAAAATGTTAATATATTCCTAATGTAATGAATAAATATAAAGGAAGTTATATTAATAGGAAAGAATGAAGAGACAAAATTCAGGTTGGGGTAAGACTTATATAATCCTAGTTATTTTTCACTGATGACATGTTGAAAGTAAATGTAGGCAAGCTTGGCTTAGCAGGAAATGGAATCAGCGACCAGAGTTCAAATCCTAGACAAAGCTGTTTATGTTCACTTTGTGCTAATGTATTTAAAAAAGGCATGAATCTAAAGCTTCTAATAAATAGTAGGGTAGACTGGCTTCTTTAGCCTTGGTAAGACAACCAGTCTAGGAAAACAAGCTAGTTGTACTCCAGTTAAAAATTGACTTTTTCTTGCATCCTGCTCATGGCACAGGAGTTGGATAAATACATGCATTAGTGACAATAATTTGGTGATGGGATACATGGTAAATATTACTCCATATGGAGGTGCCTCGGGTGTGATGGTTATCATTGCAGGAAATGGACATGGTGAACTAAGTTCAAATCCTGGACAAGGCTGATTGTATTTCACATAGCACTAATACCTTTGGGAAAGATATGAATCTTATTATTCTCCCTCCAACTCTGGGTTAATAGTAGGGTTGGTTTGATTCTTTAGGTAACCAGTCTAGGAAAAGGAAAACTCTGAATTCAATCCTGTTAACCTCTGCTTAAAAATTGACCTTGTGTCATGTCCTGATCATGCAGAGGGATTGATAAATACATGATAAATATTACATATATTTCATTATTAGTAAAGATCTTTTATCTACTATTAAACCAAGAGAACTGCTCATTTGTGTCATGCACGCACACACACACAGTATGCAGAGAGGTGCACTTTGCCAAGAGCTGATAGTTAGTCTAGTATATCATTAGTACTAAGTTTGATCCTCATTTGGGTAATACTCCATACCTTTGTCCTTGTGCCAACCTAAGCCTAGTTAATAACCACACACAAAATATTTTAGCCATTAACAAGACAATTAGCCTCTAATGACAAAAACAGCTTTTTTCTGTATGAAATCATTATTGCCTAACATTTACATCTTTTTGCCATCAATAAATTTTGGGATAAAATTCATTAGTATTTAAGTTATTATTGTGTGTTAAAAGCTATGGAAGAGAGATTTGTAGTTTAATGTGCTCACATAGAATAATCTCATCTTCTATGGAACATTTTTGATAAAAATCCAAGAATAACTTACTCTTTCACAAGCAAATAGTTTGTTTTTTGTTTTGTTTTGTTGTTTTTTTGTTGTTGAATGGGTGAATTATTTTCTGAAAATTTGCAAAATAGATTGTATGTTCAAACAAATTAATTAATCATATATAATTTTAAAAAAAGAAAAATGATCATTTGATCAGCATGAAAACAATAAAACACTCCCTTTTAATTAAAGTATTTTGCTATAAACAGCCTTTACACAATCCTACACCACATTGGGGTCTCCTAGCAATTTTTCTATTCATTAACATTGAATTGGCCAATGAGCATCCAGCTACTAAAAAAATGACACAAAATGTCATTTTTCCCTGCAAAAGGGTTAATTATTTGAAATTCTGACACTGAAGCAGCTTTGAATTTCAGACAATATTTGTTTTATCCTATTTACTTTTTTTTCCCCTAACTACAGATTAAAAGGAAACCTGATGATGCCCCCCTTAAAAAACCTAAGATTGAAAGTGATGATGAGCCTTTACAAGAAAGGTAAGCAATCTTTTAAAAAAAAAAAAAAAAATTTAATTCTTTAAAATCTCTTTGTGTAATATATTGCCTTGACCGGCGATGAACCCAGCAGATGTAGTTGACAGATATATCCAGTCATAGATAAAATCGACAGTCTACCAGAAAAACGAGCAATGCATGGGTGTGATACCTCAGGCATAAAAAAATGTGTAGGTGTAAGCCGTGACCAATGGTGAATGAGAATTGTGCGGATGTAAGCCGTGACCAATGGTGAATGAGAATTGTGCGGATGTAAGCCGTGACCAATGGTGAATGAGAATTGTGCGGATGTAAGCCGTGACCAATGGTGAATGAGAACTGTGCGGATGTAAGCCGTGACCAATGGTGAATGAGAATTGTGCGGATGTAAGCCGTGACCAATGGTGAATGAGAATTGTGCGGATGTAAGCCGTGACCAATGGTGAATGAGAATTGTGCGGATGTAAGCCGTGACCAATGGTGAATGAGAACTGTGCGGATGTAAACCGTGACCAATGGAGAACGAGCATTGTGCTGGGATAAGCTGTAAACAATGTAAAACAAGCCTTCTATGGGTGAAGATGCATGACCATGAGGGTTGCATGGGAGTTTTAACACTAAATAAAGTCTAGAATTTTGGCTGAAGTTAAGTTTCCACCAGCTGTTCCGAAAATCTGCTCCACAAGCATTATCGTTGAAGAATAAAAATATAAGATTATATTTTTTATATATACATGTTCTTGTTTGTGAAAATCCTGCGGTAGTATATGACATTTGCTTCATACTGCTTTGATTCTTAATGATTTTAAAATTTATTTTTATTCATTTTATTTTTTTTATTTTTTTATTTTTTAAGACTTTTACTGGTAATTAGATCAATTTAAGCTTTATAATCCAGGTTAAATGAGTGATAAAGGTAATATGAAACCAAACTTTTTTAGACCTTATTTTTCCAATGCAACTATCTAAGAAAGAACGGGGGGAAAATGTTCGGCTTAAGGTTACCTTTCTTGGGATTTTAACATGGACTAACAATGTTACATACAATTCTAACATATCTGTTTCTGCATAACTTAGAAATATTTCATTTTTAACTACTTTGTAAGATTAGAAAAATAGATTTACAATTATCATTTCTAAAAAGAAAAAAAATTATGTATAAAAACACTAAATGTGTTTGAATAATAATTATAAATATTGTTAAACCATAAAGACTTTGAAAATAAGACAATTTTGAAAATTCTCTCTTGTAAAATCTATTTTCAGAATCTTGTTTGCTAATGGCTTTTCATTCTTTTTTTTTTTTTTTTTTTTTTTTTTTTTCAAAATTCATTCCACTCATTGTTCATTCATTTTACCCCCAATTCTTGACCGTTCTTCCTCTCAACCACTTTGACTACCACTGTCACCCCCACCCATTTATGCCTACCCAGATTTGACCTCTCATTCACCACAACCCTCCCTCCTTTCAGAGCGGACAAATTTAAAATTAAAAAAATCAAACGAGAAGAAAGTGATCAGGAACCACCCAAGAAGAGAAAAGCAGAGGAAATGACTGAACCAGTTAAAGTGAGAACAGACTTTCTTTTTTCTTTTTTTCTTTTGACAGTTATTTGGAAAATACTTACATTACAGTAATAGGATAATTTTACTCGTGTGAGTCAAAAGTTTTGCAATATTTGCATATGTGCTAATTTCTGGAATTAACTTGTCGAAATTGAATTAATGCCAACCCCCCACTCTCCCCAAGCATATTGTTCTGACCTAGCTCCCTCAGATTATTACTTGTTCCAATCCTTGGCTCACATCCTGCATTCATGATGTTTCAACAACCAAGAGGAGGTGGAAGCTTCAGTGAAGGAGTTCTTCACATCAGTATGGGATTGAAGAACTGGCAGAAAGGTTGTTTCAGGTGGTGCAGCAAGATGGCCTCTACTATGAATACTAAGCTGCTTTTGTTGTTACTTGAAGAATAAAATAAAAAGGTTACCAAAATATTACAAAACTTTTGACTCACCTGAGTAAAAAAAAAAATGAAATAAAATATTCTTTGCAAAAATTTGAGATTAAGTTAGCTTTTGGCCCAGTGGTTTGAGTGTTTGCCAGTGGTTTGGGAGACTGGGCTTCAATTCTAGGTTGAGTAATACCAAAGACTTTTTAAAAATGGTACTTGATACCTCCTTGCTTAACACTCAGCATTATAAGGTAAGGATCAAGAGTAAAGTGGAGCAATCCAGGGAAAGGATTAGTGCCCTCCCTTACACCTTGGTGTAGTAGCTATCGAAAAGGGAGCCTTCGGGTCGCCCACTTTACTTTTACTTACTTAATTTGGTTAAAACTGATCTGAGACTAGTAGGCTGAAGCTATCGTTTAGAAAATCTTATCTTGATTTTAATTTTTGAACACTTTCCAAAATGTTTTGGATATAATCGTTGATAATACAGTGGTTTGGTTTTATGGTACATCAGCCATTGTTGGTTATTTAATGCCAAATCTTGTTTTTTACATATATATCAAATATACAATTTGAAAACACATTTTGTTGATTTACACAGTTAAATGATCAAACAGTTCCATTTCTAACAATTCAATTTAGCATAAATCAACAAAGATAAATAGTTCCAAGTATTGCTATGTATCACTAATAATTCAATTAAATATCCATCATTTGTTTATACACAATTAAATGATATATAACAGTGCCCAAACAACTACACAAAAATCTAAATATCAATGTATGCGATTCCCTAACCTCTAGACATAAAATAATCCTAGAAAGGATGACATGCCGTTGATATCAATCAGTCATTGAGAAAATGAATTGTTAACAGCTTTAATTAGCTGCCCTATTAATTATAATTGATTTGTAAAGTTTATTTTGGTTCAAATGTCTAATCACTTCAGAAAATTTGAATGTCGTAATAATTCACTTCAGTACTGCTCTTCCAAATAGATCTTGTATCTCTGTTATTGTACACGACTGTCTATTCCATTGCTAGTACAATAAGGCAGTGTTGGTCCTGAAGATTATTTCTTTGAATATTTATTCACTTATGTATAATGGAAGTAAAGATAGATCCACTTTTGTTCTCTATTTTATCCTCTGTCAACTTAAACCAAATCTTTATTATTATTTTATTTATTTTTTTCTCTCGATTCTCAAAGATCAAGTAATTTGAGATTGTTAGCTGAGTGGGGGGGGCTGTACTTAATTCATCGGTTATCAGTTTCCTTCATTCATTCACTTATTTGGTGCTTCATTCATTTGTTTGATTTTCAAAACGTAAATGGATGCTCACAGCTGCTAACTCCATATTAACTCTGTGTGTTTACATGAATTGAAAAGTTCATATGATGATGTCATATCTGCTGTTGATAGCATTTTTGACCAATGGTATCCAAGCACTGCAACACTGATAAAAGAAGTATGTGGGCCTCAAGAGGTACTGCGTTAAGAAATAATAAACCTAATTTGATCATATTCGATAAGAGTATCTTGGTCAGCCTATGAACTTTTCAGCTGGATCTCATGCTTTTATTACATAATAAATTTCATGTGTTTTCAAACAAATTATAATGCTGTTTATATTGTCTATACTTTTATTATTTAGTGAGAGGAAAGGTCCTTAAATTGTTTGTCGTCTTTTGTTTTGCAGAAGAAAAAAATCAAGAGAGAAGTAAAATCAGAACCAGACACCCCAACTAAAAAAGAAAAAAAGAAAAAAGGGGAAGAGGAACAGACTGTTTGGAAATGGTAAGATATTGAGGGAACATCTAAGGTTTTGTTTTTTGTTTGTTTTTTTTTCCTTCTCACTTGATTCTTCATAAATATGAGAGCCAATGCCTAACTGCTATTCTAGACACAGCCAACCAAATTGAGGCCAACAGGTTTGTCTTAAACTGCTATAATTATACGATCATTTAAAAAAGACTTTTACGTGATCACTTTTAACTCACTATCAATTAGCTTTGTAACAAATGATAAACTCCTTGATTACTAGACTCTTATTTATGTAGCTATGCTAGATTGGTCATTTGTGTTGTTTTAAAAATCACTTTTTTTTCTCGGTGAAGCTTGTGTTACAACATTAAACTAAACAAGTACTGAAAGAAAACTGCATTTAAACAATACAATATACAAACAAATGTTTCATTCCTGTAAACCAGAGGTGCTCACAATTTTTTTCAGCTTATGAGCTACTTTTAGAATGACCAAACCAGAATGCTCTACCTGTTCTGAAAATGCTAACACATAGGACACAAATGCCTGATCCCAGAAGCCTTCCCTTCTGGCCAGTACCTACTTAGCAGGGCTAAGTTTATTGCTTGGCACCTGAGATCCCCCTAAAAGAGAATGCTGAGGGGACCAGTCACTTTTTGTAATGGCCACATGAGTCTTGATTCATGTACCCACTATAGAAGGACTTCATCTCAAATCTGACTTTGTAGGAAGTTGGATAAATTCATACAATATGTATTTGCACACCTTTGCATTACTGGTACGATACAATTAAATACATTTATGGTTACTACCTTATTCTGATGACTTTTGCTCTGAATGGAGTCAGCCTGGGATGCATCATCTGGACAGTAACTGCTGGTAGCCAAACTCAATCAGGCTTTTCAACTAATCATCACGAAATAGTACTTGGACTTAATAATTTTCATATGGGTTAAAGGGCAGCTCACATAAATAACACTGGTTTACAAAAATAAATTTTTGGTCTGAGGCAAGAATGGGGATAGGTGTTTTTTTGTTAATTTGGGTGTGTTGAATTCAAATTTATAAATAGTTTTGCTCTATCACCTCTAGTTTTCTGGCTTTTAAATAGTCTCATTTTAGTATAAACAGAGAATATATGTGCATATTTCAAGAGTTGCAGCAGCTTATAACAGATAAAACAGGATAGATAAAGAACACTGATTGAATCAATATACTTGGATTAGACAATTACACAATTCATAGTACCACAGACAGTCAAAAGTGTTTTCGTAGAAGATCTGATGTATTTTGCCTCTGGGATGTCACGCAAGAGCATCCAGCAGAAGTCTCCCATCATGCCAGGGTTCCATTTGCTTTGATAGTTGCTCTCCATCTTCGTAATGTCTTGGTGGAATCTTTCTCTATGCTCATCACTCACTGCTCCAAGGTTTGGCGGGAAGAAGTTGAGGTGGGAATGGAGAAAATGAATCTTGAGTGACATTCGGTACCCCATATCCTCGTAAGACTTTAGCAACATCTCAATACAGGCTTGGTAATCTGGTACGCGTGTGTTACCAAGGAAGCCACTACAGACTGACTTGAATGCTTCCCATGCTCTCAGTTCCTTTAAATTAAGAAGCTCCTCAAAATCAGTATCCTTCAGCACTTCTCGGATCTGAGGTCCGACAAAGATGCCCTCTTTGAGCTTAGCAGCACTAAAACCTGGGAACACAGTAGACAAGTGTTGGAAGGCAGCACCATTTTTGTGCAACGCCTTCACGAAATTCTTCATCAAACCAAGCTTGATGTGAAGAGGAGGAAGAAGCACCTTATTCATGTCCACCAGAGGATTCTCCAGGAACAAAAGTGCTTCTAGACCCCCAGTCTTTCTGCTTGTAATGCTGGAATACAGCTCAACTATCCCAGAGACAGAGAAAACAACAGTACTTTGTGAAGCCCACTTGTATACCCATAAGAAGACCAATGACCTTATTTGTTCTGATTCCTGAAACTGGTGATCCTTACATCTTCCTGGACTAGGTTCCACTGTTTAAGCCGAGAAGCCAAGAGCTCGGACTGCTGTTTTGACATACAAATCACGAGCAAGATCATTCAGGTCTTCTTGCGTGATCCAGTGTGGCTCATTGCCACTTGTTCCTGAATATGTAGACTCAATATCTTCCAAAGATATTGACTCGGCAGAATCCTCCCTTGAAGGCATTTCTTCATCTGATGAGGAAAGAAGATCCTTGTTTACTGGAGGTGTGGATACAGGAAGATCATCTGAATGGCGAACAAGTCTCATAGCAGATCGAAGGTTGGGATATTTGATCTTTTTCCTAGAAGATGCATTGAAACCAGTTATATTAGTTAAACAAAAATAACAATCATCTGCGTGGTTTCGCGGCTCTCTCCAAACCATCGGGACTGCAAAGTTGAAAGCAAAGTTGAAAACTGAATGTGCATTTGAAAATGTAATACTAATATTTAGTCACCCAAAAGATGTGTAACACGATAGTTGAGGGACACCAACCTCCTGCGCCGCCTGCGAGACAACCTCTTCCAATGACTGCCAGAGTGTGGATTGAGACCTGCTGCCTTAACTGTCAAAATCCGTCTTGATATATAATGTAATGCTATCACTTACATTTAGTGCATAATAACTAAAAAATAAGCCATAAGTCTCACAATATTAGAATTAACCCTGAATTCATATACGCCTTTATGTACCGTATATGCACAAAATGCACACTATGCATATCTAAAAAAAAAATAGAGGTGATGAGTAAAAACAATTTCAAATTTGAATTCAGCACCCTCAAATTAGGTAAAAACGGGTATTTTTGTGCTTGCCTCAATTTCTTTGTAAACCAGTGTAATTGTGGTCAAATAATGCTGCTAGAGGGAGGATAGCTCATTGGCTAACATCTAAATTTGTTTTTTATGTTGTGCCATCTACCAGTCAGTCAGATGTGAGCAACATATTGGGTTCGTCTGCTGTAGAATGATAATTTACAAAGAGTTAGTTATGAGGAAGGAATCTTGCATACTTTTAAACTTTGTACCTTTTTTTTTTTTTTTTTTTTTTTTTTTTTAGTTACATGGAATACAATTTTTAATTTTAAAATTTTTTATTTTCTCATTTTATTTTTTTATTTTATTGTCAGGTGGGAAGAAGAAAGAAGAGAAGATGGTGTCAAATGGTCGTTCTTAGAACACAAAGGGCCTCTGTTTGCACCAGATTATGACCCCTTGCCTAACAATGTTATCTTTAAATATAATGGTAAATAATTTCTTATAAAATCTTGCTTTTTTTTTTTTTTTTTTTATCCTTCCAAACCACTTATTTCCTTGTTATTTCTACTAAAAAGTTCACGTCTTGTTTATAAGCTTATTTTGTGCTATGACAAAAAAGTGACAGCTCAGTTATGTTACTAAACACATGTTGTAACCTAACAAAAAGGTTATTGAATGAGAAATAACCAAAACGAAGGTTGGAAAGGAAATAGAAATCTTTATAACATTAACAAAATGCAGTACTTGCCAGTGGCGTGTAGAAGGTAACCGCTGCTAGTTATGACTACTTAAGTATATTTTCACCCCCTCACAATAGTGTCAAATGTATTTCTGAGGAATGGGATATACCCATTGTTCCTTGGTAGGGTATATAATAACACTACAAGAGTGAATTAATATATCCATAACCTGACACATAAGCTGCATTTTAATCTGAAATGTTCACCATATAATCTTTGATTAATGAAAAGTGTTGGGTTAAGTGACAAGAAAGAACTTATATAGAAAAATAAATTTGTATCTAGTCATTTTTTCCCTAATTTAAGCTGCTGGCATTGCATGCATTGTATTCATAAATCAATCTATATTGTATAAGAAAAGTCCATTCCTCTCCCTTTTTATTTATTTTATTTATATATTTATTTATTTATTTTTACCTTCTAATTAGTATTGAATAGAGCTTATCTTACCATGTCTTTAATTTGATAGGAAATTATGCTTTTAACATGACTTGAACTCAAATCTCAGCTTTTTACTGAATTTTGCTTACTGTGGTATGCAGGTTGAGGCCTGTTGGTTACACTACTCAGTGGTCACACACTTCAGAAATCTGACAGGAACTGATACTTTTAGCATGACTCAATCAAAAGTTTTTTTGATATTTACTGAGTGTTGCCTCATCTGGCACACAGACATTTGCCAGGTTGTCTTGTCTGGCATGCAGGCCTCTGCCAGGTTATTTAATCTATCTGATGGTTCTACATTGTCACAATTGTCAGATCTCTGATCTGATGAAAAAAAAACTTGTTCTTTCAGTGTGATTTGATCACTAGTCTTTTATTTACTAAGTTTTTCCTTGTGTGGTATATAAGCCTCAGGTTGGTTAAAGTAGCTGATATCCCACAGTGAACACACATTTCTGAACTAAATATGTTCTTCATTTCATTGGTCTGACAGGAACCATTGTTTCCAGCCTGATTTGACGACATGTCTGTCATTCACTAAGGTTGACCTGTCTGGCACTCAGGCCTCAGATTAATGAGTTCAACTGTAGGTTATAGTAGTGGAATTATTCATCCCATACATTATGTCAGCAGGGCTTTAGAATATGCTGACTGTATCAAATGCAGGGGTGTAAGACCCATTAATAAAAAGGTGTCCTGAATATGACACTAAAGTGCATCTGATGATACAGCTCCATTTCTGGAAAGAGTGATGTACCTCTTCATTACCAGTACTTCCTGGTTCACTCGGATCTAGAATGGTAGTACTTGTTAGAATCCTATCTATGATTCAAATAGATTTAAGAATTGTTAGTATTTGATCAGTCCTTGTGCAAAAATATCTCAAACAATTACACAAAGAATGTAAATATGAACATAGAATAAACATGATTCCCTAACCACTTGGCATAAAATAACCCTAGCTGGGTTAATCTGTCATTAAAATCAATCTATTCCTTCTTCAACAGAGCATTTGTCTTGAATCATCAGAGGATCCTAGTAATGGCACAAATTTGTCAATGTTTTTGATCTGTTTGGAATCAAAAAATCTTAATTTGATATAAAAGTCTATTTTAGTACACAAGGCAAACTATGTTAGAAGATTTGATTATTTAAAGATCTTGTAACCTCAAATTATACATCAGTAAACCTGGTTCTAGAATATAAGTATTCATCATAAAAATCTGTAAATAAAATCTGTAAATAAAATCATTCTTTTTGCCATTGAACAAATCCACTTTCTTGTTTCTATCTTTGATTTCTTTATAAGTTACACTTGGATTTTTTTTTCTTTTTTAAGGGAACGTTGTGAAATTAAGTCAGGAAGCTGAAGAAGTGGCAGGATTTTATGCTAAAATGTTGGAACATGATTACACATCCAGTGACATATTTAATAAGAACTTTTTCAAAGATTGGAGAAAGGTGAGAAATTTTTACTTTTCAAAATAGATTTTTCAACTGTCTGCTAATTACCTTGTCTGTGGGGCTTAAAATATATCTGTTTTAAAATCACTTGTATTGGATAGGAAGAGTTGATACCACGTAACTGAAAATTATTAAGAATTGATTCTTGAAGCTGTAATTGTTGACTAAGAACTAACCGGTCCATTAGCCTAATGAGTAGAGTGTTCGCCAATGGTCCGGGAGATCAGGGTTCAATCCCAGGTCGAGTCATACCAAAGACTCAAAAAATGGTACTTGATGCTGCCTTGCTTAACATTCTGCACTATAAAGTAAGGATCAAGGGTAAAGTGGAGCAATCCAGGGAATGGAGTAGTGCCCTCCTCTATACCTCGATTTAGTAGCTATTGAAAAGGGAGCCTTCGGGTCACCCTCAACTAAGGTCACCAACTTTAACTGGACATTGGCATGATGGTTAGCGTGTTCACCAATGGTTTGGGAGACCTGGGTTCAATCCCAGGTCGAGTCATACTAAAGACTAAAAAAAATGATACTTGATGCTGCCTTGCTGAACACTCAACACTATAAAGTAAGGAACAAGGGTAAAGTGGAGCAAACCAAGGAATGGAGTAGTGCCCTCCCCTACACCTTGGTGTAGTAGCTATCAAAAAGGGAGCCTACGGGTCATACTTGACTATGGTCACCAACTTTACTTTTTACTTAATATGATATAATTGCATATAAATTATTATTATTAGGTATAAATACTTAGTACAATATAACTGCAAATTATTTGAATGAGGAAGAGTTACTTAAAGCTATAATTGTTTCCTAAGGATTATTATTAGTTACCTTAAACTATAAAATGGATAATAAATCATTAGTATTAGATTGAAATACTTGCTATCATTTAACTATGGAAACATGATTATAGACAAAAACAAAATGCTATGGAATATTTACTACATTTACTGCTACATTATTGTTGCTGTCCCATTATTTTATTTTTAAACTCTAAAATAAAACTTGGAGAAATTATTTCCATGTTCTATATTTACTTTTATTTAAACTCTAGGTGATGACTCAAGAAGAAAAGGAAACTATTGTAGATCTCAAAAAATGTGATTTCAGAGACATGCATGCATTCTTTATGCAGCAGTCAGAAGATAGGAAAAACAGAACCAAAGAAGAAAAATTGGTAAGTTCCTCACAGATGCATATGATGATAAAATACCTTTTTCTTTTTTTTTTTTTTTTTTTTTTTTTTACCCATAGGCTTTTATAATGGAGAAGTCTGAAAATCAACAGAAAATTCTTATATTGATGGGGGGGGGGCTATATTTTCTTTAGGAAAAAATCCTTAAAATTGAATAACAAATATACCATAATATGATAAATGATTTATATTTAAATATAGTTAAGACTTGCTTAACTAAACTTATTTAAATATAGTTAAGACTTGCTTAACTAAACAATTTCAACAATATGCACAATTAGAATACAACACAAAGTGTTTTAATTCTCAAAATCTTTACAGTGCACTATGTGCCAAAATGCTCAGCAATATACATTATATTTTCATGTATGAAATAAGATCTTTTTGGTCAGAGTTAGATCATTCATTCATTTAAGTGATCCATATGTTTTGAACAGGTCGTATGCGAATGACTTATATCCATCACACTCCAGCAGGCATTCTACTTGGAGTATGATATCTGGCAACTAGTCTATATGATCCAGCAACTCTCTCTCTCTCTCTCTCTCTCTCTCTCTCTCTGTGTTATAAAGGGGTTAATGCAATGCAAAATAGTAAATTCACCTACTATTGACCCCTATGTTTTTATTCACCCCATTACTCTATATGGACCACTTTCAAAAGACCCGATCTAAATTCTTGATATATCAAAGATGACTATGAATTGCTAATTAGAATTCTCTACTTCTTCCTAAACAAAAGCATTAACATCATTGTGGACAACTGTTACCATGGTAACCCAAAAGGTTTATGGATCATCTAATAATTTATGATACTAAAATTAACATGATTAACGCATATACATATTCTTAGTATCTTTAATGTATTCATTCCACACAGTTTAAAGGCAGCATAGATAATTAAGCTAAGGGCTTTAGAATATGCTGACTGTATCAAATGCAAAGGTGTAAGACCCATTCATAAAAAGGGGTGTCCTGAATATGACACTAAAGTGCATCTAATGATACAGCTCCATTTCTGGAAAGATTGATGTACCTTTTCATTACCAATACTTTCAGGTTGTTTGGAATCAAAAAATCTTAATTTGATATAAAAGTCTATTTTAGTACACAAGGCAAACTATGTTAGATTTGATTATTTAAAAATCTTGTAACCTCAAATTGTACATCAGTAAACCTGGTTCACATGACTTGATTTCTGACTTTCCACACTGAGCAGAGGTTATACTTATTTTATTGCACTTTATGTTGAAAATATTCAAACTGGCAATAAATACACTAATGATAAGTCTTAATTTTTGTTTGCTTATAAAACGTATTTCATAATTTCATATGCCCTGTCGCTAAACGGGGGGGGGGGTTCTGAGTATGACACAAGGTCAATTTTTAAGCGGAGTTTAACAGGTTTGTATTCAGTTTTCCTTCTAGACTAGTTGCCTCACCAAGGCTGAAGAACCCAGTCTTCCCCACTGTTTACCCATAACTGGAGAAAGAATAATTGTATTCATACCTTTCTCAAGGGTATTAGTACTATGTGAAATGCAATTAGTCTGGTCCAGGATTTGAACTTGTGTCACTGTATCCATATCCTACGACGATAACCATTACACCACGGGTACCACTAAACTGCATCTAATGGTGAGGCTGCTGTTCCACTTGGGCCCAGTCTGGTAGTACCTGTTAAGGTCCCATTGATGGGTCATGCTAAAAAAATTTAAAACCAAAAAAAACCTTTTAAAGAAAAAAATTATACAAAAAAAAATGTAAGTATGAATGTACAGTCTATGCAATTTCCTAACCTCTAGACATAAAATAACCCTATACAGGTTGACATGCCTATAAAATCAATCATTACATATTTTCTTGTCATTCCAAAATGGTTGTATTTATTCATTTCCTATTCAAAATTTTCAGGCACTAAAGAAGAAAAATGAGCAGATTCAGCTGGAATATGGTTATTGTATTATGGATGGTCACAAGGAAAAAATAGGTAACTTTAGGATTGAGCCCCCGGGCCTGTTCCGTGGTCGTGGAGACCACCCCAAACAGGGAATGTTGAAACGCAGAACCATGCCGGAAGATGTTATCATCAATTGCAGCAAGTGAGTAAAACACTATTTTTCACACATCTGTTCTGATATTTACTGCTACTTGGAATTTGTCATATAATGGAAAGGACTTGCTTAAAAATTCGATAACATCACCCACCCACCCTCTTCTGTAAGGGGGGTATCTATCTATCTCTCCCTCCCTCCCTCTCCCCAACGAGTGTCCTGGATAGGACACTAAACAAACTTATGGTGAGGTTCCAGTGATGTAGGAGCTTTGAGGAATGCAGAGCACCCCTTTGCCATTGCTCCCAGGTCCACTCTGGCCCGAAATGGTAGCACCTGATCTATGGGTTAAATAGAACTAAACTACATACTTATGCTAAACTGAACTGTTTGAAATAGAACTTTGACTAAACTGAATAGCTTGAAATAGAAATGTTTTTGACAATTAAACTGTGTACTCAGGCTAAACTGAATTGTTTGAAATAGAACTGATTATTTGTATAAAAATAGATTTGGCATTAACCTACGAAGGTTAATATGCCATGAAAATCAACCAACCAACCCTTTTTTCTCCCCATGGTCAAATGTCTCTATCCCAAACATTAAAACATACAGATAAAAAATCTGAATAAATTTACATCTGTTCCTTTTAATATTCATACCCATTTTTTCACTTTGATTTTTTTTTAATATGTATTTATATTTCCAATAAATGATATTAACATTAGGAATTAATAAATAGTTATATCAAAACTTGTATTTGTTCTCATGATTAAATATATAGCAACATGGCAATTCCTAAAAACATCCTCAAGACATGCCGACAACATGCATTCCATTCTCTCTCTCTCTCACCATCCATCCCTATTAGTCATGTTTTTGGTAAGTCTTCTAGGTGGCATCCAGTGTCCGTGCAAAACTGATGAATTTAAGTTTTTGCTGGTTAACCAACACTGGTGTGTCCATCCTTTGGAGAATATTGCTTAAAATGTCAATATTTACATCAGCACTGGCCCATTGGCATAGTGGGTAGAGTATATGGCAATGACTAGGAGACCAGAGTTCAGTCCCAGGTCGAGTCATACCAAAGACTCAAAAAATGGTACTTGATGCTGCTTTGCATTATAAGGTACAGATAAAGGGTAAAGTGGAACGATTCAGAGAAAGGAGTAGTGCCCTCTCCTACACCTCAGTGTAGTAGCTAATTAAAAGGTACTTTCAGGTCACCAACTTTACTTTACTTTTAGTCTCTGCTCTTAATTGATCTGGCTTATATATTCTTTTAATACCCTGTCTGGTGGCAAAAGCTGCTTGGTAGTGCCAGGAGTGGCAGTACCGCCTTGAGCTACCAAAACTGTGTTATCAGCCCTGGTTGGCAGCTGATGCGGGCAGGGTATCGCGCGTGCTTTCACACATATGATGAAAAAAAAATGTTTATTGCTTAATTGTAATTATTTAAATATCAAATTTTGTGGTTTTTAATCTAAAATTTTTGTAAAATTCAGCACTCCATTTGTAAATAACCTTGTTGATAGGACCTCGAATATACTGACTGCATCTTTTGCAGTTGGTCTGTCTTCCTCCTCCTTCCCCCAAAAAGGAAATTAGTCTTGGATATGGCACTAAATCACATCTGATTGTAAGACTCCAGTTCTGGGGTGTACCTCTTCATTGCTATTATTGCCCGGTCCACTCTGACCCAGAGTGATGGTACCTGTTAGGGTCCTATCTAGGGGTCAAATAAATCTGTTAATTATCTGGATTCAATAGCAATACTTGATAGCTAAATTATTTTTATTAAAAGTAGACACATGAAGCTATAATTGTTTACTAAGAATTATTATTAGTTACTTGAAACCATATAACTGTGTGTAAACAAATGACTGTTATCAAAGAGAAATGATTAGTTGAAGTCACAGATATTATGTAAGTGTTACTTGAAACCATATTACTGTGTGCAAATTATTTGTATTAAATAGAAATACAATTCTAAACGTACATTGAACACGATTCCCTAGGCATAAAATAACCCTAGACGAGTTGACATACTGTTGTGGTCTTCAGATAAGACCGGTGGAAGAACAACTCAAATAACGGGTGATAGGTAAACGTTATTGAATTAGCAGAAAAAGGAAGTCATACAAAGGAAGTACTAGCCATGCTCGGCTTGCAGTCCGTCTGTCAAATGTCTCGTAAGGAACGAGAAGTTGTCTCCTTCAAGTGAGTTAAGCTCGGAGAATATGTTTAGGTTGGACGTGTCCATCTTTGGGGTATGGTAGGATATGTCCCCATAACACATACCATTAAAAGAATAACCAGTTTTTACTAATTGTGATTTAGTTATTAAGTTCTAGTATGCTTTGCATTCAGTCACAAAGTGACTAGGTTATGAAAATTGACTAATGAATTTCAATACTGTCCACCACAATTCACTTCAGAATTGAGAGAAAATTCAGACATCCTAATTTTATTTTGCTGAGTCACTAACACTTTTCATTTTAATGTCTTATTTTGATTTATTTTTTTAAAAATTTCCATTGTAGAGATTCCAAAATTCCAGAACCCCCAGCTGGACGCAAATGGAAAAAAGTCCAGTGTGACAACAAAGTAAGTTGAAGTTCTTTTTTTTTTTTTTTTTTTTTACATCTGTTGAGTCAGTGGCTGATTGTTTGATTTGATAATCTGCTTTTATAATATAAACTAGTAAGCTACCTGTAATTGGCTGGACCTATTTGAAAATATTAATATAGATGACATTTTGTCCTTGAGAAAATCAAAATCATACCAAAAATTATGAATATAAACATGATTGGTACGATACAAAGTAAATTTTAGAAAACTATTCCAGATTTTGACACTTTGGTAAGATGAAATATTTATTAAAAAAAAAAAAAAGATAAAATAGAATTAAAAAAACTCTTTATCAACTTCACAAAAATGTAATTATAAATGTACATGATTTCCTAAACTCTCGGTATTGAATAATGCCAGATGGGTTGACATGCCATTAAAATCAATCTATAATTTCCTGGGAGAATAGGTTTGGAGGTCACTAGTAAATTTTAACCTTTTTTTTTTTTCTTTTTTTTTTTTTTAATTAGAATGCCTCATAAAGATTGATTGTATCCTCTCTCTCTCTCTCTCTCTCTCTCTCTGGATATATATATATATATATATATATATATATATATACAGTTAGTCCACAAATCTGAGTTAACAAGAAATGCGACATAAAATTGGTGTAAGATATTTCACCGCAAACCTGATATTCAATGGGCAAGTGCAAAAAATTGCTTATTTTTTGTTTGCATATTCCTTCAGGATTGCAATCAACCCAGCCCTTAACCTTATTGGTGTGCTTGTGGGTGGGAAAGATATTTAGTCAAGTCTCCACTCACCAAGGACCAATATTAGCACTAGTATGCCCATGATTCTACTGACACTGAATCAAATAAAAGGAAGAACATACGAGAATACTTTATTTATTTTTATATATATATATATATATATATATATATATATATATATATATATATATATATATATATATGGTATACATACTAGTGGTATTCAAAGAAACATGTTTATGAATGTATCCCAATAACTAGAATTATGCATGCATTTTTCCATGAACTAGTAATATTTGAATGGGGTACAGAAATGGAAAAGGGTTTATTTTATGATTGGAGGTAATATTGCTCCATGGCTTTATTGTTTCTTGTCAGAGACAATGTTTGCACTGTACAGAGACAAAAAGAAGTCAAGAAGGTGGATTCTGGGAGAGTTATGTGACACTTTACAGACACATAAATTATCTAAGAATGATTATTTCTTGTATCCTACGCTTTTCTTTTCTGTCTGGAGAGAGAGAGAAGTTCTCTTGGAACTAAGCCATAAGTATGATCAAAAACCACCCACAATTGATGCCAAGCGTAATGGCTAATTTTCTTTTAAATAAAATAAAAAATGACTATTTACCAACCTACGAAGGGAAATAAAACTATTAGATTTATTGGGAGTGGAAGAGAATTTGTGCTAAATCAGATAAATCACATTTTTTCTTCTCTTTATATATATATATATATATATATATATATATATATATATATATATATATATTCATTGTATGATGTATTACTAGTTATTTTATTATTTGTGTACTGCAATAATTTAAATATCTTATTTTGCTTTGATTACATGGAAATTGTAAGAAAATAACATGAAATTTAAGTTTACAAAATATTAAAAACAGCCTTAAGTACACTGCAGAACAACCTAAATTCACAAAAATTTTCTTTTAGAAAGTTCAGCTTCCAATTACCTTTATCTCATTTTTAACCCGGACTAAGATTATGAAACCCTTGCAACATTTATATATATATATAAAAGGACCTCATAAGTAGGATCTACAATTTTATAAAAGTTAAAATGATTGCAAAAGTTTGGGAGGGGGGTATTACAGGAAAAATGGCCTTCAATTTTATCAGATTCATATTCATAAAATCAAAATTGCAAAGGCAACTGTTAAAACAATGTTTACGAGCGCTTTGGGGGGGGTGTAAATAAAGGAAATCTTCTATTCAAAACCACTTTTTGCAGGTGATAATTATAAATGTTATTCTGAAAAATTAATTTGAAGTGATATTTTTATTTTTCAGGTGAGTTGGCTGGCATGTTGGTCAGAAAACATTCAGGGACAAACAAAATATGTCATGCTGAATGCTGCATCTCGCTTGAAGGGGGAAAAAGATTGGCAGAAATATGAAGTGGCACGACGCCTCTACAAACACGTTGACAAAATTCGGGCCACATATCGAGAAGATTGGAAGTCAAAAGAAATGAGAATACGACAAAGGGCCGTTGCCTTGTATTTCATTGATAAGGTGAGTTCTATATGCGATTCTTTCTCAAATCTGTGTGTGTGTGTTTACTCAACCCCTTCATTCACCCTATTGACAGGGCCTAGAATACACTGACAGTATCCCCTGTAAGACTCAACCCCACCCTACCCAAAAAGTGGAAGTGTCCTGCATATGACACTGTTGGAGATCTGAGAAGGATAGAGTAGTACTTCATTGTCATTACTCCCAGGTCCAATCTAACCCAGAGTGGTTGTACCTGTTAGGGTCCCATGTATTGGTCAAATAGATCTGTTTAAAAATAATTTGTATTCAGTAAGAACATGTGCCAAAAAGCTCAAACTACGTGAAAAATGTGAATATGAATATACCATTAATGTGATTCCCGAGCCTCTAGGCATAAAATAACCCTAAACAGACTGACATGCTATTAAAATCAATATATCAATCAACCAACCCCCTCCACCATGAGCAGAATGTGACACAGGTTAATTTAAGAAGAATACAACTGTTTTTTCTTTTCTTGGTCTAGTTGCCTTCTTATCAAGGTTAAAGAACCGAATCCTAATCTACCCTAATCTTTACTCATTGCTCGGAGAAGAGATAGTCATGCATTTCCCAAATCTCTGTGTGTGTGTGTGTGAAAGTTTGTATTTCTAAAGTGAAACTTCGTCTTAATAATTTTTTATTAGAACTTCATTTATTTTATTTCTGTTTGAAACCATTTTTTTTTTTTTTTTTTTTTCTCCTTCCATATTTGTTTATATGTTTAGTATTAGTAGAAGATGAAAGCTTTAATTTCCTGTTTTTACTTAAGATTTCTCTAAATATTGTACATAGAATATTTAAATTGATATAATCTTATCAATTTTCCACCACAAGAGGATGTGACAGAAGGTCATTTTAAGCAGAGTACAAGTACTTTAAATTAAGTTTTCTTTCTCCTAGGCTGGTTGTCATACCAATGCTAGAGTCCATTCTGCTCTACCATAAGCTAGGGGAGAATGGTTGGATTCATGCCTTTCCCAAGAGTATTTGCTATAAGTATAGATGCTCACAGCCTCATGTAGGATTTGATCTCTAGTCACCAATTCGATTTCCTATGACAATAACCATTTTGCCATGTGTGACTCCTGATGTATGTTAAATGTTTTTTACCCATTTTCATTAAATACTAAGTTGAATTTCTTTGTAGCTTGCTTTGAGAGCAGGTAATGAGAAAGAAGAAGGTGAGACTGCCGACACAGTGGGTTGCTGTTCACTTCGTGTTGAGCATATCAAGCTACATCCCGAAATAGATGATAAAGAATTTGTGGTTGAATTTGACTTCCTTGGTAAAGATTCAATCCGTTATCAAAACAAAGTGCCTGTTGAAAAACGTGTTTTCAAGAATCTGCAGTTGTTCGTTGAGAACAAACAACCCGGGGATGACTTATTTGACAGATTAAACGTAAGTGTTTTTTTTTGTTTTTTTTTTTCTATACTGTTTCAGACAAAAGGACTAGGTTTTACATCTTTTTGCTTATATGATAATTTGAATGGGTTCTAGTCTTATTGAGTGTCTGCAATTGAACAATGATTTTTTTTTTTTTTTGTTTACAAATTGCAGCAAAAGAATAATCTTGTTTGTAACACAAAAGTTAATTTTTACCTATATACAAAGTATACTTTTTCATACTCTTTTTTTTTTTTCGATGAAAAGTATATTAAGTTCTTGATGAGTCTCATAGATTTATATGAAAACATTATTTGTATTCATTCTAATCAAAACATTTTGCATTTTAGTCAACTAAGTTCTGAACTTTGGAATCATTTTTGGGGTGAAAATAAATTTATCTCCCTCTCAGAATGAAGTACGCTATGACATCCCCACCCCCATAAAATAAAATAAATGTATGTACTTGTGTACACATAAGTAATAATTTTGTGAGGTTGAAATTTAAACATAATGGAAAGGACTTAGATCAAGTCTTGGCTTCAAAAATTGTTTTATAAATGAATGATTTTGTAACTATTAATGAAAAAGTTGATATATGTATATCAATATATTAATAGATAAATTGGTAAATGAAGGAGCGGGAAAGAATCTTTTTTTTTTTTTTTCTTTTTTTTTTTTTTCTACATCTTAATAACAAGGTTTTTTTTTTTCTATTGTAGTTGAGTTTTTCATATATACTCTGTAATGAACGACTTTAAGAATAATTTTCCATCTTAAAAACAGGTCGTTCATTAGTTGAGGAGCATCAGTTGACCTGATTTCTAGGCCTAACCTTTCAGTGCAGCCTATTCCTAAACAAAGGCTATTAGTTAAGATGAAGTTTTTACTGAACATTTTTACTATTTATTACACCTGTTTATATTGTGTGTACAAGCATAATTAATAGTAAATAATTATTATATTGTCAATGCTATTGTGTATCAATGATTGGGTTTTAGTAAGTTTGAAATATCCAAGTAAACACGATAGGCTACATCAAGGTCCAGACTACATTGTTCATGGTATTGATTTTGATTGTGCGACAGTAGTTTTGAGAGTATAAGTGTTTGAATGTTTTCTCTTTGTCATTGGATGTTGAAGAAATATTTTTGCAGGCTAGCACAGCCAATAGTTAGGGGTCATTCATTGCATGCAATATATGATAAAAGCCTCTTTTTTGTGGCTAAAAATTAGGTTGTTAATGACACAACTATATGGTACTTGACTTTTCTTTTCCTTATTTATTTATTTTTATTTTCATTTTTTTTACAGACAGCAACATTGAATAAACATTTGCATGACTTAATGGAAGGGTTAACTGCAAAGGTTTTCAGGACCTTTAATGCATCAAAGACCCTACAAGAACAATTGGATCTCCTCACCAATCGTAAGTATATTTTTTATCATTATTTTATCCGTCCTTTGATTTAAGTGGTAAATAAACATAACTTAGTAATATCCTGTTTTATGTTATTTCAATCTACGTCAAATTTTCTTAATGCCACTTTTCTAAACTAAATTTCAGTTGGCTGACTGTCGTTACATCCAATGTATATCACTCGGCAAAATATTGCCTACATCGTAATAAAAGGACCTGAAATAAACTTTTCTTTTAAAATGTATTTAAAATACATAAAAATTAACGAAAGATAAAAGTTAAAAAGAATTTGAAATACCAAAACAATATTTATACCATACAGTAAAATATTTAGTTTGAAAAGTTGTAAACAAGTGTTAGCCATTACGTAGTTCTGCATTTTTTATTAATTTTATTTATTATACTTGACAAATTAAGGTTTGGTTTCGTTTGGTTTCTTTGTTTAATGGCATATCAACCTTTGTAGGTTATTCAATGCCAAAGCTATTTTTCTAGAAAGGTAGTGGTACTATTTAACCCATAGCAGGGAGGATAAGGCGGTTCATACCTTTCCTAAGGGTATTTATCCTGAAGTGAAAGTAATAGGGCAACTGAGTTCGAATTCGCTTGCTACAATTCTGTAGTCCATCACTTTAACCATTACACCCACCATGAGGACACTCCCTGACAAATTAAGACTAGAATATTTTCTAAATTCTTAATAAGTTATATTCTTCCGCATGTTGCTTACACTAATTGTAAAGTATTTGTTGTCGGGTTTAACTGGCCCATTGGCCTAATTGGTAGAGTGTTCGCCAATAGCCCGGGAGACTGCAGTTCAATCCCAGGTCGAGTCATACCAAAAACTCGAAAAATGGTACTTGATGCCACCTTGATTAACACTCAGCATTATAAGGTAAGGATTTAGGGTAAAGTGGAGCAATCCAGGGAAAAGAGTAGCGCCCTCCCCTACACCTTGGCATAGTAGCTATTGAAAAGGGAGCCTTTGGGTCGCCCTCAATTACAATGGCCAAATTGTATTTTTAATCTTCCTTTAGGTTTAGTAATAGTTATATTAATTCTCAAGTTATTTATACTAGTTTTATGGTTTTTCTTATTTTAAGGCATTATGTGTGGTTTACATGACAGATTTTGGAACTCATAAATCATATAGGGAAGGGGGTACTTCTTACAGACCAATTTCAAAGATTCTCATAAGAATGTACTCGCTTTCATTTAGTGTGAAAAGTCATGACAAAATAAAAATGTTTTGTCTATATAATTTTAAGGCTAATACTAGTGTTAGACAAAAGGTTTGCAATATTTTTGTATGTGCTAGTTTGCTGCACCTAAAAATATTTATGAGTGAAGCAGTTCAAGCTATGAAAGGAAACCTGTTGTGGTTGGTAGTTGGTACACTGATACATTATGCATTGCTTCACTGCATGCATGAATTCAAAGCTGCACATTTGAATGTGTGTGTGACACTATGAAGGGGGTGCGCCAAGCAGACGATCTCTTAGTTTGTTTTTGCCCGAAACCAAACAAAGGCCTGAGCTTGAGATCTCGACATGACAGGAAGTGGGCAAGGGAACGCCGGTCAGGGAGGAGTTGGAAAAAGGAACTCGGAGAAGCACTTGGCGAAGGGTGACGCAGAGGGGCAGTCGACAACGGTCAGCAGAAAGAAGCAGTGAGAGAAGGCCAGTCAGGATGAGTTGGCATTCCTAGTAGCTTTGTAGAAATTTCACTAGAAATACACGCTAGCGTTAGTCTGCAGATGCACAGGGAATGCAGTGTCACGGAACCACCCTTCTTGCACTTGAGTTAACCCAAGCCCATATTGTTCGTTTGTTCTTTGTTCTTTTTCTCCCACTCCCTCAGTTGTATTTCTTGTGGCCCTAAAGAAATGTGTGATACCCCTATTGGAACCACTAGAGGAATCACCGGCCAAGACAGAATTGTTCAAAGAAGTTGATGTAATGGGGGGCCGCGAAGGGGTATTGTCACATGTGCTCGATAGTCTAATTTTGGAAGCTTTGATTTACAAGTTATGACCCTGCAGAAGCAACCAAAAATATTTGTTGTGTGAAAGTGAAGGCACAGTTGGTCCCAATACATCAACCAGATGGTTGGAGAAATTTTGCTTGGATTTGCAAGAACCTTGACGTTCAGGCAAGGTTAGCGAAGCCTAAAACCATGGATTCCGATGTTCCAAGTCATAGAATCAAATTCAGTAAGTAATATCTCATCACCTAGTGTAGGTCATCACTTTCACAGCCTCTGAAAAAGCATCTGAAGCTGCCAAATTGTGCATCACATTACCAAAATATTGCAAAAATGTTGATACAGCCTAGTATTTAATCATTATTAATCATAATGATTGTGTTTATTTATGCATCTCTAGAAAAATTATATTACTACTACAGACAACAAAGTATTATTCAGACAAAGTTTTTAATATACCAGCCCAGTAAGAAAGAGAAAAAAAATTATCTTTTATAAAATCTATACATCGGCAGGTTGCAATATCAAACCAGTTTATTTCACTACATGTTTTTTGTTGTTTTTTGGTTTTTTTTTTTGGTTTTTTTTTTTTGTTGTTTTTTTGTTTTGTTTTGTTTTTTTTTTTTTTTTTTTTTTTGTTTTTTTTGGGGGGGGGGGGTTATACTATGACTGACACTCAACACAAACAAAAAGTGATTGCATAATTATAAAATAAAAAGAATGTTTTCAGCAGATTGAATTGTGGATGTGTTTTCTTGAATAAATTTGCATTTTTGTATATTGCAGCTGACGATTCTGCTCCTGCCAAACTCCTGTCTTACAATCGTGCAAATCGTGCCGTGGCTGTTTTGTGTAACCATCAGCGGGCAGTGCCTAAAAACTTTAGCAAACAGATGGAGAATTTGCAGAATAAAGTAAGTCTCTCTCTCTCTCTCTCTCTCTCTCTCACATGTATATAACCTGAAAAATTATTCAGATTAACTTGCCTATGATACCAATGTTGAAAACAATGTAGCAACCACCTTCCTCAAGCTAATTGACCAATATTCCAAGAAGCTATTTGATAGACCAGACATTGGCATAATGGTTAGAGTGTTCGCCAATGGCCTGGGAGACTGAAGTTCACTCCCTCATAGAGTCCTACCAAAGACTCGAAAAATGTTACTTAATGTCTCCTTGCTTAACACTCAGCATTATAAGGTAAGGATTATGGGTAAAGTGGAACAATCCAGGGAAAGGAGTATCGACCTCTCCTACACTTTGGTGTAGTAGCTATCAAAAAGGGAGCTTTTAGGTCACCCTCGACAACTTATTTGATAGAAATTCTCTAAAGTTGGACTACTCTTGTTCTCAAAGTATGTGCAAAACTATTACTGCTTATAATGCTAAAATCCTCATTACCCATAACAATACCAATCCTGGTTGTAATTGCCATATCAGTGACGATTGCAATCTAAAACAACGTTTCTCAACCTTTTCTTCCTTGTAACCCCTTTTTGTGGTGTTTTTAAAAAAAAGATTGTTTCCTGAGGAGTCTCTGTGGCATAGTCACTAATGTGTTGAACTGCCATATCATAGTAAGCGTGATCAAACTCCAGTTGCTCTATTACATTCACTTTCAGACTAATACACTTGGAAAAGACACGAACCTCCTTATCCCCTCCATCTATGGGTTTAATAGTACCACTACTGTTCTACAAAGATAGATTTGGCATTACATAACCAATAAAGGTTGATACGCCATAAAATAAAAAGACCAAACCAACCAAAAAAGGTTCAGGCCCCCCATATGAACACAAATAGAAATTCTATGTAAGTGGAAACATATTTTATTTACGAAAGCAAAATGTAGGAGAAAATACAAATCCCAACAAATGATTACTTTGCTCTATATGGTGTCTATCAATCAGCTTGTCAAGTGGAACTTCTAAACTTTAGTTCAGCTTCAAGTGTAAGTCTTCTTGCTTTTCCACCTGCAATAAATTACATTTCTTGGTAAATACATTATTTGCAGTTGAAAATCCTGCCAACTCCAGACCCATTTTAAAAATTTCTCTGGCTCACTTTAAAAATCATAAATTAAAACAATGAATGCCTTTCTGACAACAAGGTGTATGAAGCTTCTATCATTTGCAATAAAGAGAAAAAATATTTTGTCCCTGCACAAGAAAAATACCCAATGGTACTCTTACAAGATGAGTCTCTCCAATAGAAAACAAGAGAATGGCACCTCCTTATCTAGATATAATTGATATATCAAAGGTAAAGTAGGTGTTTTTTTTTTTTTTTTTTTTTTTTTTTTCCCCCTAAGATTACATGATCCATTGTCAAGCATGCCAAGACATATTCCTGCTGTGAACCCTGCTGTAATTTATGCTTGGAGATAAAACTGCAGATACTGCTTTTCTGTAATAGACATACTATTAAACAAACACTCTGAATTACTATGCAAATGTCATCATTTTTTTTTCTTCTTCTTCTTCTAAAATTGTAACTAGATTAAACATTCAGTTTACCATTATGATTCATCCTCTTGTTTTGAGATTGGTTTATGCATTGATTAGTATACAATAACATAAATGAAAATATTCAAAACTATTTTATTTTATCATTGTGAATACTGAGAAAATCCCTAATAAAATGATGAACTGACTTTTTTTTTTTTTTTGTTGTTGTTGTTAGATCAAAGCCAAAATGGATATGATTAAAGATGGAAAGAAACAAGTGAAAGATGCCAAAAGTGATTACAAGAATCAAAAAACTGAGAAAGCCAGAAGGTAAACAGATTACTTGATTTAAAATCAATTTTCAGATTTTTTTTAATCATCAGCGTTGCTTTATGGGACAACTGTGTGTGTGTGTGTGTGTGTGTGTGTGTGTGTGTGTGTGTGTGTGTGTGTGTGTGTTAAAGAGTGTCTCTAAAATCCTAATAAGATTCAGGTTATAATCTATTTGATGTTGGCTGACTTAATTGCACTCAAATGAATTTGTGTGATTCCTTAAATAATTCATGGCTGTTTTTGTTTATTTTTCAGTATATATGAAAAGAAGAAGAAACAGTTGGAACGTCACCAAGAACAGCTGTGTAAACTGGAGGTGCAAGCCACAGACAAGGTATGAATTTTTTTTTGTCCCACAAGAGAATATCTGCCTCCTTTGATTAAATCCCTTGAATATGCAGAATATATCCCTTCCAAAGAAGTGTCCTAAGTATGGCACTAAACTCTATCTGATGGTGAGGCTCCATCCAGTACTCCATCATTGGCCTCTGACCTGGAGTGACTGTACCTGTTAGGGTCCCATCTATGAGTCAAATAGATCTGTATTTGATAGGAATATTTGATGCCATATAACTGTAAATTATTTATATTAAGAATAGTTACTTGAAGCTGTATTTGTTTACTAAGGTTTATTATTATTAGTTACTTGAAACCATATAACTGTGTGCAAACAAATGTTTGAATAAATAATTACTTGAAACCATAATTAAATAGGAATATTTGAAACTATTTGACTGTGCAAACAAATTGTTATTTAAAACCCTATAATTATTAGTATTAGATAGGAATACTTGAAACCATACAATTGTGTGCAAATTATTTGTATTAGATAGGATTACTGGATATCTTATAACTGTGCAAAAAAAACTCTTGACAACTACACAAAAAATGTACAATGTACATGACCCCTTAACCTCTTGGCATAAAATAACCCTTTATGGGTTGATATTCCTCTAAAATCATTTGATTGCTGTATGATCATCATAAATATGATACACATTTTGATATTCAAAATGAAGTGCTTTCTCTTCCTTTATTCTTTCTTTGACATATGTATTTTGCAAATACTTGTCCAGTTTCTGACTGTCTTACAAAATAGGCTCATACTTTGAAATAATTGATGAGTGAAAAAGTTTCTGATATTCCCAAGAGTCAAAGAAGGGGAGAAATTTTAGAATTTCCATGTTTTGTGCCATGTGAAAATATATTCAAATTTTATGGACATGATCATGTTTGATTTTTGTTCTATTTATTCTTTAACTTGTCTTTTCTTATTATTTCAGGATGAAAACAAGGAAATTGCTTTAGGCACCTCCAAACTGAACTACCTTGACCCAAGAATTTCTGTTGCATGGTATAGTCTACTTTTATGATATCTTGGGGTTGGGTGCCAAAATTTGACTTTGTATTTTGTTGAAGCAGTTAAAAAATTTATTTGTTTAAATTTGTTATAAAGTTTCAGGTATCCAATTTATCTGTGGTCAAAGTTCATAATCTGCAAAGAAATTTACCATATAGAATATCATCTGATACTATCTAGGACTTTTGCAGCTGGAAATTCTAGGTGTACCAGTTGGCCTAGGCCAGCTATTTACATATACAGTTTGTATCTTGTGTATGGTGCGACATCCTGATATTAGGCTAAAATTTAGTTCTCAGAACGTATATGTCAGTCCTAAGAATGCTAATGGTAGGATCTATTAGGAAAAATTATTTTGCAGTATGGTAACAAGGAAATATTGATCAACACTGCTTTATTAGATGTATTTCTTTTGTGAAAATAAGTTCTTTAGTAAATGAAAACTTTAATTAGTTATGTGGTGGAATAGTTGCATGGTTGTTGAGACTTTTGCTGCAGCCCTTCTAGAGTTTGAAGTAATCTTCAATATCCTTTAGAGTCATTCTCTACTCTTTTAAATTGATCTTCTAGATTTGCCCATACATAATATTATCTTTGTCCCAAAAAGCTAAAGAAAATGGATTTTAATTGAAAAAGCAGAATATTGTGCTTGGAGCTTAAAAGAAGGCAAGAAAGAAGATCTCCGTTCATATATACATTGTTACAATTTTGAGGATATATAAAACATGAATCAAAAGTCCATTTGATAGCTGTGTTTTCAGTAAGGTAATACTCACAAAATAATAGACTTTCTCTCTATAAGAAGGCCTGAGTGATGTAGAATGTCTTCTACTCTGGATTCAAGATATTAGAAGATAAGGAAAAATAAATGCCCCAGAACGATTGACATGGATAAGGCAAGACAGGCCTTAATTTAACAAACGTTTAATAACAATAGAAAGCTAAGAAAATGAAAGGTAATAAGGAAAGAGAGGGGCTGAGGACATAAACGAATAGTCATCCAGTCACAATTACAAATAAACAAATATGACAAATATTTTGGGATTTACTATTTGGTTGGGTAATAGTGTGTGCATAGAATACTTTCTTATTTTATGAATGGATGCAATTATAATCAGGAGCAGCATATAACAAACTTATCTAGTTTGATAGTTCTTTTCTGAGTCTCTCACAATTCTATTTAGAATTGTAGTTTTCTTTAATTTTATTCTTTTCACTCTCTCGTTTCTTTACCACCTTCACTCTGTCACTTATGTTTGGTCATGCAAAGTAGTTCTGGAATCTTTTTTACTCCATAAAGGAAGCTCTTTTGTGGGTGTATTCTTGGTTCATCTCTCAAGTTGAAATCAGACAGCACATTGTAGAAAGAATAACTAAGACATTCCAGCAGTCTGAGCAAACTTTATGCTAGCTTAGGATTTCTCCTTCAACTAGATGTTTCCCCGCATGAAAGATCATTTGCGACAAATGGGATTAAGGTGTGATCTCCAACTACCATTTTTCTGGTTGCTTTGTGCCTTGGTCCAACCATTTCCTTTTGGCGCTACAATACTAACACCTGATTGGTTGTCGTCATCCAGTCAGCATTCCTCAAGAGTTTCAAATATCTGCATTCCCTGCTGTTATATTAAAATAGCAGTAGTAGTAGTGAGCATTGATCATATATATATATGGTGGGGGTGGGGTATTACAACTTACAAGAAGTGTGATAAATAGATGTGGTGCCCTACTGAGCCACATCACTATATATATATATATATATATATATATATATATAATTTTTTTTTTTTTTTCTTTTTTTCTATTAAACTTACAAAAAGACCAAATTTATTCATGTTAAAAAATAAAAATGAACAACTAACCAGTTTCGGTGTTACCTGGTCACAGTTAAACTAGGACAATGATTAAGACAAAGGATAGGAAATAGACTCTGTAATATATATGTATATACACACACGCTTTTTTTCTTTTTATTTCTTCCTATTTTCCTCTTTCAAAATTTATCACCAGCTATAAATCCTCTTTAGAGTTTTGAAGAGAAACAAGTCCTCTAAATGAAATCCCTGCTCTCTTTCATTTTAGGTGTTTGCTTGTTGCTTATTAAATGTCAAGTGCAGATTAAATGAAAGTAATATTGTTACAATGAATCTTGTTTATTAAAAAATATTCAATTAGCTTAGCTTAATCTAATGGAAAATGAAATAGTGTATCGTAAGAAGTTTATGCTTTTACTAGTCATTCAAGTGAAAATTGTCATTTTAAATTTTGGCCGTTGTCTGACAGGAAACAACTATCTCAACCACTAAAAAACCCTAGCTCTTTTCTTTCTTTTTTTTTTCTTTTCCCCCCCCCTTCCCCTGCTAAAGTCAGTATTATGACTTTTTGGTTGTTTTTTTGTTGTTGTTGTTTTTTTGTTTTGTTTTTTTTTGTTTTTTTTTAGTGAGTGGTGGAGTATGTAAGTGTGGTTATTATCTTGTAATGAATTATTTTCAATTAAAACTGAAAAAAAAATTTGTTTCTTTTGCAGGTGCAAGAAGTGGGAGGTTCCTCTGGAAAAGATCTACAATAAAACCCAACGTGAGAAATTCCGCTGGGCTATTGATATGGCAACCCCTGAATTTAGATTTTAATGACAATTCTACTCCTAGGATTTGTTGCTACCAAATTACAAAACCCTTCTTTTTCTCTCTCTCTCTCTCTCTCTCTCTTGTCCCTATTTTTATTCTCTCTCTTTCTCTCCCACCCCCTTTCCACTCCCATACCATTTGTCACCTTTTTTCTTAGTTTTTATTTTATTTATTTTTTAATTTATTTTATTTTTTATCTTCTCTCTCTCTTTTTCTCTCTCCTTTTATTATAATTTTGTTTTTAGCTAACAAAAGTGGGGGGTGGGGGCATCACAAAGACTTGACCATTTAAAAAAAATGGGAAGTGGGGGGGACAACCAAATACAACATTTCATTGCAGCAACGTCTTTTGTGTTGTTTTTTTTTTTTTTTTTATTTCTATCTCTTTCTCATTTCATCTGGAAGAATTTTTTTTTTATTTCCCCCTCACCCCTTTCTACTCTACATGGCTCTTTTTTTTTTCTTTTTCTTTTTTCTTTTTTTTATTATTAACCTGCATCTTCCGTACTGCTTTGAATGTCAGTCAGGGAGCTGCTCTCAAAAAATTTTTACAGCAGACATACCCAGGAAATATATAATGTGGGAGTTTAGGGATGGGGGACTAGTCGTTCTAACAAATTTTGCTGTCCACAATTGGTACAATTAAGAGAGAAGGAGGGAGATAATTATAATAAAATAAAAAAAAAAAAAAGATTTATTTAAAACAATTTTTCTTTCTCCTTTTTTTTTTCTGTTCCTCTAGATTTATTTTATAGTCTTAAATAAGTGGAGACAGATTATCATTATTTTGGACAAGTAATTATAAAGAAATGAAATATTTAAAAAAAAAAAAAAAAAAAAAAATGTGTGCATGTAATATACACTTATATGATTATCACACATTGCATGCATATATATTTAAAAAGTATTAAGGCTCAGTTTTTTTTTGTTTTTTTTTTTGATTTTTTTTTTTTTTATCATCTTGTTTGAAAAATGTCCCTTCCCAATCGTCTCTTCCTGCCATTCATAAATAAATTTGAGAAAAAAAAAACAAAAAAAAAAACAACCTCCTGTAGTTGGACAATTCTGCCATCAAACGAACTAAGAAAAACATTTCTTGATCTGTGTATATTTTGACGGTTATCTACACTGTTGTAATCCAACGTTTCTAGATTCTAACTAAACCACATGCAGATATAACACTTTTTTTTTTTTTTTTTTTTTTTCCTTTTTTTTTTTTAAGAAACAAATATTGGGTGATTCATCATGTGTTTTTTTATTATTATTTTTTTATTTTTATTTTTTTTTATTAGGAAAATAAAAATAAAAAATTCCCAAAAAAATTCAACTCATCATAAAAGGCCTCTATTTTTTCAAACAATTTTAGCCTGGGATTTTTGGTCATCTCTAAAACAGAACAATTACTGCTCCCCTCCCTTGTCCTTATTTTATTTTTTTTTTTTTTCTTCTGTCGTTCTCCCATTTCTGCATACATTAGTGTGTGTAACATGTCATTCATGAATATATGTATGTATGTATGTATGTATGTATGTATGTAAAAATGAAATAAAAACCAAGCACCTTTTATAGTGAGGTGGTATCTAGCTAGAAACTTAGTGTGTTTATGTGTATGTGTTAAAAAAATGTTTGGGGGAAATGATACAATTTTAAAGAAATATGAATGTTCTAAAGAGGCTTATTTTTAAGCAATTAGAAATAAGCAATTGTTTTATTTTTATTGCTTCAGGGTTGAATAATTTTCATTCTGCCGTTTGTCTCTACTGTCTTTATGTTTTTAAGCTTTTATATTTAAATCGTTTCTTGAAGAAATCTTGAGAAAAATATTTATAGATAAGCGCTTATAGATAGAAAGGTTAATAAGGTGTGTGTGTATGATAGACCTCACACATCCTGTCTGTTTAGAAAGGGATTTCTGTTAGGTTGTTTTTTGTTTAACTATAAATCTATATTTGCTGGTGCAACACTTATTTTAATTATTTGAATCATCTAAAAGAAATTCTTAGATTAATTAAATGTTTGGGATTTATTTTTATTCACAGGTGGGGAAAGTGCTTTTGTTAAAGAACAATGTCCAAGTTGTATGATTTACCTAGAATCTGTAAACATGATAGTTACTTTAAAAAAAATTACACAGTATAAAATTTAAAAAAAACGAATTTGTAAAATTATAATTTTGATATACAGCTTTAAATTTAAAAAGATTAAATCAAAGATTGATAACACTACATAAAAAAAAAGAAAAAAAAACGTTGCCATAACAGTGGAATTTACTTTGTAGTTAGACCAAGTTGCATGACTGATACACCAATCTGTTTTTGTTTTTTTGTTTTTTTTTTGTTTTTTTTATTAATGAATTTGTTTTTACAAAGTCTATGTGCAACATTCCTTAACCATCCATTTCTCACCAATTCGGAGCAATGTTTCAGTGGGATACTAACTTTGAAGACAAAAATTATTCACTTTTTTTAATATGGAATATATTTAAAGTTAAAACAGACTGACATGCAAAAATCTTTTTTTCGTCATGGATAAATAGAATTTTTGAGAAGGAATTTGTCCAATCCCAGATTTAAAAAGCAGAAATCACAAATACATGTCTGTCACATGAATTCAATTAATCATCTCTGGGGCAGTATGCATGTAGAAGTGGCACCCAAAAAACTCTTAAAGAAATTCTATTGGTCTCATCTTTTATTGTCGTTTGTGAATCGACTGAGATAATGGGGGGGGAAAAAATTTAAAGAAAGCATTAATAATCATGAAAACTTTCTCATTCTTTTCTGTTTCAGAAAATGGTTCAAAGGTAGCTTCTCTTTTTTTATTTATTTATTTAATTTTTTTTTTTTATTCAAGCAAACTCAAATCTGTTAATGTCTTTGGGTTTTGTTATTATAGCTCTCATTAAATATCTCTTCACCCATGTCCAAGTGCTGTCTAAATAAGAAAAAAAGAAAAAGCTCTGTTCTTCTGAACTGTGCTTTTTACCCATGTGCAATTCTCATTTAAATTGAAGGGTTTATGCTGTTTAAGTTTCAATATTCTGAACCTTATATATAAAACTGACCAACAATTTCATTATCAGTGCCTAAATCAGTCCCAACTTCTATAATGTTTTCTCTAACTCTTAGCAACTTAAGAACGACTCTCAAGGCTGTAACTCTTTTTTCAACCAAGTATTAATTGTGTTAATATAGATTAACTTTTACCAAATATATCCAGTCACAAAGCATATCTCAAACCATTGGATTATTTTCCTCTGTCAATAAACAAAAGAACAAAAGCCAAACTGGCCACTCATTTATCTTTAATTTTTATGCTTTTAAAATCAGGATAAGTTCATTTTGGCTGTTTATGCTCTTGAGTTTTAAATTGATTTCATTTAGTGTAACTTGATCAATGAATTAATGGCCGACTGTTTTGATTTTGATGCAAAAGATAAGTTGATGGGCTGAAGAAATACCATTTATTGGGGCGTTTATCAACAGCCATTTATTAACATTAATATTTTACCGATTGGATTTGTTATTCAAGAAGAAAAAAAACTGGCCAGAACTACTCACATTACTGCGGTTTCAGTTATAATACATTTTTACAGATAGTCAAAATAATTCGGCTTTTTAGACTTTTCCTGTTAGGAAACATACCAACATTTGATACTATTATATGGACAAACTTTTTATATAATATATATATATATATATATATATCTCATCCCAAGTGTTGTTTGTCCTTTTATTCTTCTTTTTAGCCTTACATTTCATCTAATCCATTCTTCATTCTTGGACAAATATAAAAACTGACATTGGAAAGAGATGAAGGGCTTTTATTCTTTGTTGACCTACCAATATTCTCAAAGAGAAACATCTGTGGGATTGAGATCATTCTTCCTTTTCTACAGATTTTACGCTTGAGGAAGAGCCATAGAATAGATCAGCCAAAATGTAAGGCCAAAAGAAAAAAAAATGAAATCAACAAACTCTTGGAATTACATATTCCATAACTTTTTGAATCCTTAGGGTGTTATGTTTCATGCCTCTCTGTTGGGCATTAGTGGTTCCTTAGTACCATCATCTCCTTTCTAAGGTGTGTGTATGAGTAGTATTAACACAATCAACAGTGCTTGATGACTCGGTCTCTCATCTATGTGATCATCAGACCAAAGGGTTGGATTATCACATAGGTTAGAAACGGAGTCACCAAGCACCACTGACTTTATATCTATGTTAAACTAACTTATATCTTCCTGTATATATACATTGCCATCCACAGACTATTTCGTTGTATCACAACAGCGCCCTCCCTTACACCTTGGTGTAGTAGCTATCGAAAAAGGGAGCCTTCGGGTTACCCTCAGCTATGGTCGCCAACTTATCTATATCTTCCTGTGCTCTATATCACTAATATTGAGCCTGCTTTCTTTATATAGTTCTATGCACATACACAGTAAAACTGCCAATATATATGTATACACACACTCTCTCTCTCTCTCTCTCTCTCTCTCTCTCTCTCTCTCTCTCTCTCTCTGGATGTTTTAATATAGCTAATATTTTACTCCTATTATATTTTTATTTTTATTTTTTTAAAGTGGGGGACACTATTATTTGCTTTATTTTATTTTTATTTCATCTTTATATAAATGAGATAGCGAGGGTCTCGGGCCAAAATACATTTTTGATAACAAAGTTACCTGATAACCACTTGAAAGTGCAAAATTTGATTTTTACCGAAACCTGTTTCATTGAACGCTTTTGTAAGATGATCTGGAAAGCACTTCAAAACGAAATAATCAAATATCACATACAATATTGGTTTACTCTTTTTAACCAGAAATTAACGTACACTTTTGTGTTAGATGTGAGAGATGATAAATATGAATTCTATAGGACTAAACATTCTTCAAACTAAATTTCTAAACTTCTCTTCCGCAGATGCAGAAACCCCTTCAATGCTCATAATCCTCATCTAATTTTCTTTAAAGAACAATTAAAACTTGGTTTTTTATTAATCCATTCCTCATTGTCGGGTATTTATGTTAATTCCAATGTCCTTCTTTAAAAGGATGCTTTACTTTTTGTCATCTGCCAAATAAATGAGTCATGTTTTACAGTTCCAAATTCAAAAAGGGCCGGGGCTGGGTGTCATTTCTCTTTTCCCCTCCCACAAAATAAAATCACTCAAAACGGCTTTTTATGAGCCAGTTTTGACAGACTTTTTTTCAATTTTCATAGATTTGATTATTCTCAAGATGGCCATCTAAATTAATTGGAATTCTTATTTCTTTGAGTTTTGCAGCATATTTAAAATAAAAAAATAAATAATTGTAGACGTGTAGATGAGAAAATGGAAAGAACTCAAAAAAAAAAAAAAAAAAAAAAAAAAGATTAGTCAGTCATAAATACATAAAATATATTTATTACTCTTTTTATCATTTACTACCATGAAATATATGTATTGTACATATATGTAATCATAGATACTGTTACTGTTCTTGACTGCTTCTCACTCTGTGTTAGTCTACATTGTTAATATTGTAATTTTAAATTGATAAAAAATATACTGTCAAATTACAGTGTATTGTTTTACTTTTTTTTTTAACCCTTTTGGTGCCATGCATTTGTCAACAGATTTCATGATTGGAATGAACTTTTTCACCATAAAAGCTTGCAAATAAAAAAATTTATTAGTTTCACAATTACAATACATTAATCCGGGAGACCTGGGTTCAATCCCAGGTCGCGTCATACCAAAGACTTTAAAAATGGTACTTGATACCTCCTTGCTTAACACTCAGTAATATAAGGTACGTATCGGGGGTAAAGTAGAGCAATCCAGGGAAAGGAGTAGCTTCCCCTCTACACCTTGGTGTAGTAGCTATTGGAAAAGGAGCCTTCTGGTCGCCAACAACTATTGGCATTAGAATGTATATCATACAAGTGTGTTTATAAGAGAATTTTTTCATTCACTGATATTTCTAAAAATTACTTTTGCTAATCTTTTTATAGTAATGTGTTGTTTTTTTTTTTTTTTTTGTTTTTGTTTTTTTGTTTTTTAGGGTCGGGGTATATCAAAAAAGGCACTTTGAGTGGGGATGAGTATATCACACAAGATCCAAAATTTTAAGGCGGACTGAAAATGCATCTAACCCTCACACAATAAGCATATTTAGGCAACTCAAGTTTTTCTCCACACAAAAAGGGGTTGAATAATGTCAGCAGTATTAAGAGTTGGGTTTCTGTTGAGGATCCTTCATCCTTGCCCCCAGTGTAAAGGGCCAACTGTATTTAAAAACAAAAATCTAATTAGAATAAACTTTTCTGAATAGTCTTTCAATTATTTGAATCGGATAAAAGATTTTTTTATCCTAATACTGAGTCAATCTACAACCATTGAATTGTAAATAAAGTTGGGCCTCTATGAGGCTTGAACACCCATTGAATATGCCGAAAGTTCAAGGTTCGTTGACAGCTTTTTATTTCTGATCAATGTTGTTTCTTTCGAGTGTATCATTCTAGAGCAATGGTTCTCAAACTTTCCTGCTAACTTGTGATTTATATCTATGTATATTCTATTTATATTTTAAAATGCATATGAATTACAATTGTATTATATAAAGCATCCAGAGTGGCTTAAATAATTTCTATACAAATAAGATTGTAAACTAAGACAGATTTATACTAAAATATGAATGTACAGTTGGAATATAACCCCTAAATATAAAAACTAGGAATGTGTAGCTCACTTAAAAATAAAAGAAAGAAAGGTGCCTAAAATATTGATGGCTTTTTTATTCTGTCTCTTCTACCGTTCAAAACCTGCTCATCTTAATCCTTTTGCAGACAGATAATCTTTTTTTAATCCTTGTAGAGTGGGTAAATCATTTTCAGAAAAATTGCAAAATCAAAAGGTACGTTCAAATATAGATGAAAAGAAAAAAAAAACTAACATTTTTTTTAAGCAATTGTGTGTAAGTACAATAGCATAAAAACAATAAAGCACTCCAATTTCAATTATGATATTTTGCAAAACACCCTTTATACAATCCTTCATCACAATGTGACCTCCTGGCAATGTTTCTATACACTTGACCTCTCCACTTTGAACTGGTCAACGAGCTATAGGAAAATGTCTTACATTGAGCTACGGCAAAAAATGTTGCCCTTCCTGCAAAACGGTTAACTTTAAAATTGAAAAATATGTAATTAGCAAACCATCTTTAACATGTGTGTGATTTTATATATATACTGTTAAAACTAACAATGTGATTGACAAGGGATTTAAATTGTAGCCTATTAAAATATCCCCCTTCCAATTTCCAGTGGCTCCCTGGTTGAGAACCTATGCCTAAATTATTGTATTCTTTGCTTGGTATTAATTTCCTATCCATTAGATTGCATTCTCCTCAATGGTTTATGAGCATCTTTCTTTTCTTTCTTTCTTTTTTTTTTTTTTTTTTTTTTTTTTTTTTTTTTTGTCCTTTAGTAAATGCTTTTATGATTAACCAATGAAATGTAATGAAAAACGAACATGGTAATCGCCTGAAGCTTTATGAAAATATTACAGGTGTGGTTAGTTGGTATGGAACTTGTATATATTAGTGTGTGTGTGTTGGGGAGACAACTTTGAGTTACCACTGGATAATTAAAATTGTTTTCAGGTTTAAGATATTATTTGTGATAGGAGGTGGGGGTATGAATTTGGTTGATATTTGAGCCAGGATTTCAAACTTCAGTTTTCAAGGCAGTGTGATTTATCCCCTGCTTTGGGGTCTCATTGATAAACATGTTTATATTAATTTAAACTGATTGAGTATTCTTACTTAGCAAACCACTTGTAGTCTTGTCTTATTCTGAATAATCGTTTAGGGTGGGTATGTATTTACTGGGGGTGGGGTTCCAAGATTATTGAGTGTGCCTGTTACTTAGATCCAAAAAAGCGGTTCCTTTAAAATAAAGAGACAGTTTAAATTTACAGAAAATTTTAAAACTTTTCTAATATTTAATTAAATACACTGGTGAAAGGAATTTCAAATTTGTGCGCGTGTGTGAGACAGTCGTTAACCCTCCCACTCCTTAAGTGTCTCTTCTTTTTTCTTTTTCTTTTTCTTTTTCATTTATTTATTTTATTTATTTATTTATTTATTTATTTTGACTCATATATGACCAAAACCTTTCTTTCTTCATCCTCTCTCCTCATGCTCCCCAGGTTAAAAAAAAAATGTCCAATTTGATGGTATATATAGGATGAATGAATATAACAAAAAATAAATCACAGCCATTTCAATCGGAAAATAATTAGTCGTAGTGAAGGTAAAGGCCATGCCGCCTTATATAGAAATGCAGGGCAATTTCCAAAAAAATGTCTCATCTGCCATCAAATGTTTTTTATATATCTGCATACACAAAATATATTTCAAAGAAAAAGGTTTTAAAAAATATGTGAACTCTTTAAAAAACAAAAAAAAAAAGAAACTTGTATTCTGTAGAATTTTCTTGTGCCTAACTGGTCAGTTCTCTGCCCTTCTCGTCCATTTTTCTGGCCAATAAATAAAGAAAAAAAATTTTTTTAAAGTCACCTGTCGCCATCACTGTCATTAACAAGTATGACTTTAAAAGAAGATGTTCCTTCCTTTCCACCCCCACCCCCACCCCATTTCTCTGTAGCCAGCCTCACTGTCATCTAATGTTGATCTTTCCAATAAAGATTTCTCAAGAAATGGATAAAAATCCTATGACTTAAGAACCACGCAAAAATCAAATTTACACTGGTGTCATTCTTTTTCCTCTCAACAAAACTTTGTTAATGTAATTTACAAAGCTCTTTTGCTTCGATGTGGCACAAGGCCGAAACAAAACTTTGTTAAAAACCTTTTTTTTTTTTCTTTTTTTTTTTTAAATGTATATGTATGTATTCTTTTCCCTCCCTCCCTCCCTCCCCCCCTAAAAAAAAGTTTTACTTATAAGTCCCTGAAACTGTATGCATGGTGAGTTACTGATAGTTTCCTCAAAGCCACCCTACACCTTAAAAAAGTTGAGTCTCTGGATTAATAGAGATTCAATGTTCTCCCTCCCTCCCTCCTCCTTTTTTTCTTTTTACCTTCTTTTCGCTCTGCCCCCTCCCCTCTATCAAGCAAGAGGTTCTTTGTTGGCTATCTATATTAACAGTCCCCCCACCCCCGTGGGAAATATATTTAAAGTTAAATTCAATCATAATGAAAACTTATCCTTTCATACTGTGAGGGCCCCACAACCCTTGACCTCCCCACTTGATCTTGAAAAATAGCTGAAAATGTAAAATGCTATAACCTTTTATTTAGATGGGGTTTTTTTGTTTTTTGTTTGTTTTTTTTTTTGCCTAATGGTTAGTGCTTGCCAATGGCCCGGGAGACCTGGGTTCACTCCCAGGTCAAGTCATACCAAAGACTCTAAAAATGGTACTTGATGCTACTTTGCTTTACTCTCAGCATTATAAGGTAAGGATCAAGGTAAAGTGGAGCAATCCAGGGAAAGGAGTAGCGCCCTCCCCTATACACTACAGTGTAGTAGCTATCGAAAAGGGAGCCTTCGGGTCACCCTCGACTATGGTCGCCAACTTTACTTACTGGCTGTTAAGTAAAGTTGGCGATCCTCCTTCCCCCAGATTGCTCCACTTTACTCTTGATCTGTACCTTATAAGGATGAGGGTTAAGCAAGGAGACAGCAAGTACCTTTTTTTTTTTTTTTTTTTTTTTTTTTTTTTTTTCCTCTATTATTCTTTGGTATGATGCAACCTGGGACTGAACCCTGGTCTCCTGGGCCATTGGCGAACAGTCTACCCATTAGGCCAATGAGCTGTTAAATAACAGGTTACAGCATTCTAGTAACTGCACTTAACACAATGATGGTCCGAAATGAAACCTGCACAAGGCTGTTCACATTTCACTTTGCACTATTACCCTTAGGGGAAAAAGCACAAATCTATTTGTTCTCCTCCTAGCTGTGGGTAAATAGGTTAGACAAGGTTCTTTAGCCTTGGTAAAGCAACCCATTTCGGAGAAAGAAAACTGAATTCTACCCAGCTTTACTCTGCTTAGAAATTAACCATAACACATCCTAACTCTGGCAGAGGGTTGGCTAAATACACAATTTGAAATATTCTTTAATAAAATTATATATAAAGCAGCAATATTTTATTGTAGAAGTTAGAAATCCACGGCCAAATTCCAGCCACCCAGTTCAAAGAGATAAAAACATAATAGATTCTAAGGTTATAATACAAAAATCAGTCAAGTTATTATTTGATAGAAAAAAAGGTTATTTGTCTGCCTTCATCAATGTATCAACTAATATGGGACAGGTATTTACTTGATATAATTAAATTTCTTTTCAAAAATTTCCTAATTTTAATATTTTTAACTTTTTCCACAAATGAAAAAAATATTTTAATGACTCATATTTAAAAAAAAAAAAATTTATAGTGTTTTGTTGTTTGTTTTTTTTTTTTAATTTACTTTCACAATACATCAGAATTTCTTTGAGAAAATTAGATATTTCAACAAAATTATATATGTTAGTATCATGTGCAAAAAAAAAAAAATATATATATATATATATATTACAGCAGACATACAGAGAAACTTGATGCATGTATATAGAAAATATGGTTTCTAAGAGTTTTTACTAAATAGGAATTAAGTCCAACTCCTGGAAATCTGTAGCAATTTTTTACACTATTTTGGGATCTTAAATCTTTTAGCTAGTCTAATTTTTTTTCCTCCCAAATATATCAAATATAAATGTAACTCTCTTCTAGGGTTCTACTAAAGTTTTTTACCACACTTTTTTTCTTCTTTAAGCAGTTGAGGAGTCCTCTTTACCATCATTAGTTATCAAGTATTATATATAAAATATATATATATATATATATATATATATATATATATATATTATATATAATTCTGGGAGCGTTTCATGTCTTATAATTTTACATCCAGTTATTGAATAAGCAAGTTACAAGAACCTGTGTTCTAATCATTAATTTTATTCTTTTTTCACACGTCAAATAAAAAAAAATCGTTTCTTTTGCTAAAAGAGAAACTGAATCTGCAGAAAAAAAAAAGTTTTGTTTGAAGCACAAGAGCACTTTATAAATGTCTTTCCGTATACATAATCATTCTTTTATGCCAGCTAGGGCACAATGGTCTAATGGTTAGTAATCTAGACTTGTGAACTTGATTCTCACTGAGTGCTTCAGACTTTTAGTCTCAGCTAAGCTTAGTAAATATTTTATACTGGTTGTTTCATCTAAATTTGTTAGTGCTAAATTTTTGCTTTTAGCTCAGCAAAGTAGAAGAATTGTTTTGTCTTTCGTTTGTCAAAATAATTGATTTTACTTAAGTGAGAAAATTTCAAATGAGATGCTTGGATTTGTGTATAAAGTTGATTAGCTTCTTGCATTTTGGAAAAAAAAAAAAGAAATCTTCATACTGGCACTTTTCATTGACATGAGAATTTTATGAAAAAAAAAAAAAAAAAAAATTGTGCTGTTACTGGCAGTTGTGGACGCAAAATGGTCATTTTTGGGTTTTTTTTTTTTTTTTTTTTTTTTTCTTTCTTTTATCCCCTCACCTCCCCAGGGAAGCAATGTTCTGTAAAAACTCAGGAATTAAGAAGGAATCATGAATAAATTTTTTAAATGTAGAAAAATAAGCAAAAAAAGTCTTGTGGAGCTTCTTTTTTTTTTTTTCTTTTTTTTTTTTTTTTTTTTCCATTTTATAGCTCATATAGATTTTTTTTACCGTGTCTCATATTATAAATATGCCTTTTGTTAACACTTGAGTCGTAAGTCTCTTTGAGGTGAGGAAAAGCAATTTTTATATACATACACACACAACCAAAGAAATGATAAATCCTGTGTTCAGAATGAAGCTGGCTCTGATCGTGTAACCATCTTGCCATAATTTTTTCTATCAAAGATACAAAGTATTTATTCACAAATTTTATTTTACCACCTCAAAAAGATTTTTCCATCATGATAGGTTATTGAGTGCATATCAAGAATATGAAGCTAGGTAAAAAAAAAAAATTTTCCTCATTTTATTTATTTTTCTTTTTGTTCATTTTTTTTTTTTTTTTTTTTTTTAACCTTAACTGCTGCTATGGAAACCTGTTAAAAGTTGAAAAATAAAAAACAAAAAAGAAAGAAAAAAACTGTTGTGTAATTTTTTTAAATTTTTTTTTAAGCTTTTTTGTTTTTTATTTATTTTTTACCAACCCCTCCGCACAAACAGGATGCAACTCAAGATCAATTTTAGACAGTTTAGCAGGTTCAAATTCAGTTTTCCTTCTCTTACATTGGTTGCCATACCAAGGTTAAACTGTTCGGTCTGCCCTACTATTTATTTATAGGTGGAGGGAGAATAATTAGATTCATACTTAACTACGTAAAATGAAAACAGCCTCATTCAGGATTCGAATTCTGTCACACCCATTAACTAAGACGAACACCTCCTTTTGTTTTTCATTTAGATTTTTTTTTTTTTTTTTTAATTTACACCTGTGAAGACCAAGAGATTGCCACATTGTCCTGTTTTATATTTTTCTCACCACTTATCACCTTCATGGTTCAGTATATAATCTCAGCTTTGTAGTTTCTACATTAAAATTCAACACTCATAGGAAATGGGTATCTTGTTCAGTTGGCAGTTCTGTGGAGATAGTTAACACCATCCCAGGTCTCTTCCTTTCATATTCAGCCGTGAGACCAGCAACAGAGATATTATAAATAAATACTTTTAATTCATTATGTCATAATGAAAAGAAGCTGGCACCTAAAGTTTTGTAAATAGAGCAAAAAACTAAACTGAGCAATAGTCTATGAAACTAGTACTCTCTCTCTCTCTCTCTCTGAATTGCCCAGTTGATTGGGGCTGTATCTCTGCAGAAGGGTAAGACACCCACCCAACGCGTGTCCTGGATATGACACTAAAAAATCTGATGGTGAGGTTCCAGTAATGCTGGAGCTTTGGGGAATACAGAGTACCTCTTCATTGTCATTGCTCCCAGATCCACTTTGGCCCGGAGTGGTAGCACCTGATAGGGCCCTATCTATGGGTCAAATGGAACTAAACTGGGTACTTACGCTGAACTGCTTGAAATAGAACTGTTTTGATATGTAAATTGCATACTTATGCTAAACTGAATTATTTGAAATAGAACTGTTTTGACATTTCAACTGCATACCAATGGTAAACTGAATTGGTTGAAATAGAACTGTTTTTGCAGTCTAAAATAGAACTGTTTTTACATTTACTTATGCTAAACTGAATTATCTGAAATAAAACTGATATACGTTTAACTGTGTATTGCCCAGTTGGGTGGAGCTGTAGAATAAACCAACTGCATCTCTGCAGAGGGGTAAGACTCCCCCACCAATGAGTGTCCTGATATGACACTAAATCTGATGGTGAGGTTCCAGTAATGCTGGAGCTTTAGGGAATGCGGAGGACCCCTTCATTGCCTTTGCTCCCCAATCCACTCTGGCCTGGAGTGGTAGCACCTATGGGTTAAATAGAACTAAACTGCATACTTATGCAATATTGAATTACTTGAAATAGAACTGTTTTGACATGTAAACTGCATACTTATGCTAAACTGAATTGTTTAAATAAGAAGTTTGACTAAACTGGTTTGGTTTGGTTTCTGTGTTTAGTGGCATATCAACCTTTGTAGGTTATTTAATGCCAAAGCCATTCTCCTAGAAGAACTGTAGTGGTACTATTTAACCCATAGCTGAGAGGAGAAGGGGGTTCATACCTTTCCCAAGGGTATTTGTCCGAAAGTGAACGTAATAGCGCGACTGGAGTACGAACTCGCTTACTACAATCCCGCAGTCTATCGCTTTAACCAATACACCATAAGGACACCCCCCTGACTAAACTGAATTGCTTGAAATAGAAATGTTTTTAACAATAAAACTGTATACTTATGCTCAACTGAATTGTTAGAAATAGAACTGATTATTTGTATAAAACTAGATTTGGCATTAAATAACCTACAAGGGTTGATATGCCATAAAACCCACCCACCCTCTGTGTGTGTGTGTGTATATATATAGAGAGAGAGAGGGAGAGAGATGATATAGAAGCAGATTAATAGTTGTGTTTTACAGCATATCAACCCATGTAGGTTATTTAATGCCAAATCCTGCTTATGCATATATTAAATACATATGATTTGTAAACGAATAGTTTGTAGGTAACATTATTTTTAAACAAGCCAAAGCTCATTTGTTTTCACAAAGTTAAAGGGTTTCAAGTATTGCTATCAATCACTAATAATTCTATTTGACATAAATAGTTTCGGGGATGTCTTCGTGGTGTAATGGTTAAAGCGATGGACTTCGGAATCGTAGTAAGCGAGTTTGTACTCCAGTCGTGCTATTACATTCACTTTCAGGCAAATACCCTTGGGAAAGGTATGAACCCCCTTCTCCTCTCAGCTATGGGTTAAATAGTACCACTACTGTTCTTCTCGGAGAATGGCTTTGGCATTAGATAACCTGCAAAGATTGATATGCCATTAAACAAAGAAACCAAATCATAAATTGGTTCAAGTATAGTAAATGATTAGTTCTATTTGACCAATGATGGGACCCTAAAAGATACTACTACTCCAGGTCAGAGTGGACTTGGGAGTAATCATATTTACCCAACCCCTCCGCTCGAGCAGGATATAACAAACGGTCAATTTTTAAGCGGAGTTTAACAGGTTTGAATTCAGAGTTTTTCCTTTTCCTAGACTAGTTGCCTCGCCAAGGCTGAAGAACCTAGTCTGTCCTACTATTTACCCATAGCTGGAGGGAGAATAATTGGATTCATACCTTTCCCAAGGGTATTAGTGCGATGTGAAATGCAATCAGTCTCGTCCAGATTTTGAACTCGTGTTGCCGTTCCATTTCCCTACGACAATAACCATTACACCACGTGCACCTCCTATGGATTTGGGAGTAATGGCCATGAAGAGTTACTCCACATTCCCCAAAACTCTAGGACAGGAGTCTCACCATCAGAACGTCTGGTGTTATAACAAGGATGACATTCATTGAGCAGAACCTTATCCTATCTACAGAGATGCAGTTAGCATATTCTACACGTCCAGCCAACTGGGCTGGCAGATTCAGTGAGAAATATTTAAATTGTTTATAAAAATGAAAACAGAGTAATGTTCATGCCAAATCCTGTTGAGACAATTCGTCGTCATTGTCACCGTTTTTTTTTTTACTAAGCTTTGCTTCATCTGGCAGACAGCACTTGGGTAACTCACACTACTTGCTTTTACTAAGTGGTCACCTATCTAAGTACTGAACAGACTGACTGTTGCTTAACTTTAGTCATTTGACAATTTCAGCAACATTTGACAATCAGTCAGATTCATATTGATATCTTTTACATTTCAATAGATCTATTCCTAAACTTTCAACAGGTATAAACCACAAATAGCGGAGTATGAATCGATCGGCCATATAAGCCAACCTCATGATTTTTAGCTCAAAATTCTGGGTTAGACCTTTAATTGCTGCATAGGTCGACCCCCGAACATACAATAGGCTACTGATATACCAAATAACTTTTATCTAAAATGGTGTGCCATATAAGTTGGTGACCGTAGTCGAGGGTGACCCAAAGGCTCCCTTTTCAATAGCTACTACACCAAGGTGTAGGGGAGGGCGCTACTCCTTTCCCTGGATTGCTCCACTTTACCCTTGATATGTACCTTACAATGCTGAGTTTTAAGCAAGGAGGTATCACATACCATTTTTAAAGTCTTTGGTATGACTCAACCTGGGATTGAACCCAGGTCTCCCAGACCATTGGCAAACACTCTACCCACTAGACCAATGAGCTGGTTGTGTGCCATATAAAGTAAAGTTGGCAACCATAGTCGAGGGTAACCCGAAGGCTCCCTTTTCGATAGCTACTACACCAAGGTGTAGGGGAGGGCGCTACTCCTTCCCTGGATTGCTCTACTTTACCCTTGATCCATACCTTATAATGCTGAGTGTTAAGCAAGGAGGCATCAAGTACCATTTTTTGAGTCTTTGGTATGACTCGACCTGGGATTGAACCCAGGTCTCCCGGGCCATTGGTGAACACTCTACTCATTAGGCCAATGTCCGCTATAAACACAGTAATAATGCCAATGTGTGTATATTCAATAAACTATACAGGCCCATTGGCCAGAAGACCAGGGTTCAATCCCAGGTTGAACCATACCAAAAACTCAAAAAATAGTACTTGATATTTCCTTGCTTAATGCTCAGCATTATAAGGTAAAGATTAAGGGTAAAGGGTTTGGGTTTGTGGGTTTTATGGCATATCAACCTTTGTAGGTTATTTAATGCCAAATCCATTTTTATGAAACTAATCAGTTTTATTTCAAACAATTCAGTTTAGCATGAGTACACAGCTTATCAAAAACATTTCTATTTCAAACAATTCAGTTTATTCAACCAGTTATATAACAATTCAGTTTAGTATAAGTACAGTTTCAATGTAAAAAAACAGTTCAATTTCAAATAATTCAGTTTAGCATAAGAAACAATTGTTTGGCATAAATATGCAGTCAGCATAAATCATTCCATTCACTTTTCCTCATTTGTTTGCACACAGTTAAATTATTACAAGAGTTTCTATGTAAGAATAAGAATTTAACAGTCATTCATTAGCACACATTTGAATAGATATGCATGATATCTTAGAGATTAATAATTCAAAAAAGTGACTGAGCTTATAAGGTTTGGTTTGGTTTGTTGGGTTTATGGCATATCAACCTTTGTAGGTTATTTAACGCCAAATCCATTTTATGTAAATAATCTATTCTATTGAAAACAGTTAAGTTTAGTATAAGTACACAGTTTAATTGTCAAAAACATTTCCATTTCAAACTATTCAAGCAGTTATATGTAATAATTCAGTTAAGTGTAAATACAGTTTTAATGTCGAAAAACAATTCTATTTGAAATAATTCAGTTAAGCATAAGCACGCAGTTTAAATGTAAGTACGGTTTAATTGTAAAAGTCATTTCTATTTCAAACTATTCAGTTTTACTCAAACAATTCATTTTAGCATAAGTATGCTGTTAATTCTATTTAACCCATATATAGGACCCTTATCAGGTGCTACCACTCCGGGCCAGAGTGGACCTGGGAGCAATGGCTCGAGCATTGCTGGAACCTCACCATCAGATTGTTTAGTGTCATATCCAGGACACTCGTTGGGGGGGGAGGTCTTACCCCTCTGCAGAGGTGCAGTCAGTGTATTCTACAGCCCCAGCTGACTGGGCAAATCAAGGGTAAAGTGGAGCAATCCAAGAAAAGAAGTAGCGCCTTCCCCTACACTTCAGTGTAGTAGCTATTGAAAAAAGAGCCTTCAGGTCACACTTGACTACGGTCGCCAACTTTACTTTTACCATTATTCCAGGAGTGTCGTAATTTACTGTTGTGATGCTGACCAAAGAAAGACACAAGGAACACAAAAGGTTTGATAGAAAAACGTATATATATTCAAGTAACAGAAACATAATACAAGTGAACCTGGTTAAACAGTAGTTAGTTGATAGAAAGCTGAGAGTCCAGTGGGGTAGTAACTATCCGTCCATTACGCAAATGGTATCATGTGATTGTGTCATGCTGATAGGTGCACTCCGTCTGACGCTCTCGTTGATGTGTATCTATGGAGGAGGGCGAGTCCATTCTGTAGGGAGTACAACATTTAGTAAGCGTATTACTTAGATGTGGCACAAAGCCGAATGAATGGAGCACCCAGTGAGGCACAAACTCACTCTTGCAGGTTTGCTAGTCAAGCTTATTAACCATTACAGTATCTGAAGTGCCCTTTAATCCAGTAGTGTACGGTGTACATAATTTTTCTCTGAAATCAAAATTCATGTCATGCCGCTAGCACGGATATCCCTGACCCTCTCTCGCCACTTTTCCCAATTGTTCATCGCCTCTGGCAGGTCTTCAGGGCTACATCCCGTATCTTCACATAGCTGCTGTATGTATGTTCTAGTTAGTCGTCCTGCTTTTGCTCGGCCATATGTTGGAGTCCATAGGAGTACATTACTTATGAGCTCGTCTCTGCTTCTCCAGCAGTGTCCTGCATGTCTGGTTCGTCTAACTTGGATAGTTTTCGTGATGGGAGGTAGGTGGCCGTATAGTTGGTGCTTTGTGGGGTGTTGCCGCCAGGACTTATTCAATATTGCTCGCAACATTCTTGTGTAATTGCCATCTAGCTTCTCCAACCATTTTGTTGGCGTCCAAGTGGTGCATCCATACAGCAGTATCAACAAGACTGCTGCCTGGAAGAAACTGCATTTCATTTTATCGGTCAAGTTTGATTTCCATATGATCGATAGCTTATCAATAGCTGTCCATGCCTTCGTTAGCCGCGTGTCGATGTCTTTTTCGGTTGATGACACTGCTTCCTCGGTAGTTGAATTGGTCTACCAGTTTCAGAGAGGTTCCCTCTAGTGTGGAAATGTGGCCTGCTTGATTAAAGCACATATATTCAGTTTTGTGTGCATTGACATGGAGGCCAATGTCTGCGGCGGCTCGTTCCAAACTATGCAGTAGTGTTTCGGATTACATCAACCATATAGGTCAATCTCAAAACATACAATCAGCTACTAGTAGGCCAAGTAACTTATTTAAAATGGTGTGCCATATAAATACGATAATAATGCTAAAGTGTGTATATTCAATATACAACCATTATTTCAGTAGTGAAGAGTGTACATGATTTTTCTCTGAAATCAAAATAACATTAAACATACATGAAACGTGCAAATCTTACTCATTAGATCTTATATTCATCTGAATTAACAATCTATTGTGTGATCATGAAATTGCACAGATAAACAACATACCGTAATTGTCTGACAGGCTGCCTGGGAGCTGTGACGTTTCAGTTAGTGTGTGTGATATTAGCTACTACACCAAGGTATAGGGGAAGGCGCTACTTCATCCCTTGAATTGCTCCACTTTACCCTTGATCCTTACTTTATAATGCTGAGTATTAAGCAAGGTGGCATCTAGTACCATTTTTTGAGTTTTTGGTATAACTCAGCCTGGGATTGAACCCTGGTCTCCCAGACCATTGGCAAACACTCTACTCTACTCGTTAGGCCATGCAACAGATTTATTATTTTATATTAATCTCTGTGTTAATTTGTAAAATATGTTCACTAAATACGAATTTAAGTTGGAAATGTTTGTAGCAATCGGCTAGAACTATGATAAACAGAATATACCGATTGTGATCCATGCTATTACACTAGTTGACCTTTTCATGGTAAAGATTTGAATTTGACCCTTGCCATACAAGTCGAACCCTGGTTTTGTAGAGATTTTTTTTCAGGGTTTCAAATTGTATACCACAATGTACAGAAATCCAACAGACGAAAACAAAAGTGTACGTGTGGTGGGGGTCATTAAACTCTTACCTATTAGGGTGTTAAATGCACCCCCAACAACCAGGTACAATGGCTGAAAACCACATTCTGCATCTTTAGCACGCTGTTGTTTGCCAGGGGATGAAAGAAGGACAATAACACTTATATTTAAAATTATCATCTCTTCCTTTTGTTTATTATCATATTTACCCAACCCCTCCGCTTGGGCGGGATATGACACAAGGTCAATTTTTAAGTGGAGTTTAACAGGTTTGAATTTAGAGTTTTCCTTCTCCTAGACTAGTTGCCTTGCCAAGGCTGAAGAACCCAGTCTGTCCTACTATTTACCCATAGCTGGAGGGAGAATAATTGGATTCATACCTTTTCCAAGGGTATTAGTGCTATGTGAAATATAATCAGTCTCATCCAGGATTTGAACTCATGTCACCATGTCCATTTCCTACGATGATAACCATTACACCACGGGCACCTTTTTTTTGTTTATCATGAAAGGTGCAAAATAGTTGTGTGAAGAGAGAGTTGGGATAAACAGACAGATCCTTGTCTTCTTTCTAGGACTTCGAGTTGTCTTGGGTTTATCTTGGTCTCCATATCCACTTCTGTTCCTATAGACACAAAGACTTTGTTGATTTTTCGACATCTTTATTCACCCAATTTCCCAAGTCAACCATACAGCTGGAGAAATAGCCATTTTAGGCATCAGTTCATTACAGCGCCTTGGACTATTCTGACGCTCTACCTTACTGACCCATTCTCACAACTGAACCAACCAACCAACCAGAGAACTGCTAAAAAGGTCAGCCAGGGGTCAGGGGTCAAGTCTTGTCTATCATATCACTGGTTATTTTCCATGACTCTACTAGTTAACTTTTGAATTGATGTATTTTGAATTCTACACTTACCTTACAAAAATTATCGGTGAACTATTCATTATATAACAATATCAGAACATTCAAAACAACAAAGTAGAGGTGGCGACTGTAGTCGAGGGTGACCTGAAGGCTCCCTTTTCATTAGCTACTACACTGAGGTGTAGGGAAGGGTGCTTCTTCTTTCCTTTAATTGCTCCACTTTACTCTTGATACATATCTTATATTACTGAGTGTTAAGCAAGTAGGCATCAAGTCCCAGTTTTTGAGTCTTTGGATTGACTTGACCTGGGATTGAACTTCGGTTTCCTGGGCCACTGATAAACACTCTACTCACTAGGTCAATAGTTTCATTTAAGACTTGTACAGCAGATCTCTTTGTCACCCATGCACAAAAATAAGTATACTCAGACAAAAGGTAAAGTTTGATATCTTATGATATATAGTTGGTCTAAAAAAGGGGCCGCAATCTTTTCATCCCAAAGGCCACAAGTCTTAACTCCAAAGAGTTTAAGGCTGCAATCTTGAAAAGACAGAAAAAACAGCTAAATTCAAAAGGTAACAAATAAATTATTAATAAAATATCTTGTTTGCAATGGCAAAAAGATCTAATATCAGGGTTAAATGAAGAGGCTGACAGAAGGAGCACATCAGATAAATGATGATTTGACAGTTGCCTATGCAGCATACTCTTGACATGTTTCATTTTGCAGAATAACTGTTCACAGCTGGATGGAGGGCCAAACAAGTTCACTACTTGCTGAGGAGAGAATCTCCATGGCACAATGGTTAAAGCACTGGACTGTAATCTTCAAGTAAGTGAGTTCAAACTCCAGTCACACAATTATATTTACTTTCAGACTAAAAAACCTTTTATTCCCCCCCCCCGCGCCAGCTATGAGTTAAATGATGTCACTACTGTGAATGGCTTTGGTATTAAATAACCCAAGAAGGTTGATATGCCATTAAAGAAAGAAACCAAACTAAAACTACTGGTTGGGTGTTGGTAATAAGGTTGAGGAATTGTCCAGATGAAAGTATGTGGTTCTTATACAGGGTGAAACGATAAAATTGTCTTCCTAAAGAAAACAACACAACAGCTTTATTTTAAAACTTTTATTGAAAAAATCAATTTAGGTAACTTGATTATGTAGTAGAGCTGACATCTATTCAATGTAGCCACCTTCAGGCTGGTTTTGGTGTTGTGGGAGGTAATGTTGCTGATGTTTTAGACGTATGACCAAACGAAGTAGTCCAGCAGGTTCAGGTTAGGGGAGGAGGGGGGGCAGTGAGAGAAGGGTACAAAGTCGTAGCACTCCTTCTGAAGCCAAGCCTGGGTCTCTTTGGACGTATGGGCCAGCACCAAGTCCTGCTGCCACACCCAGGGTCTGCCACCGGCCACCTGATTGCACCTGGGGATCACCACACTCTTCAGCACATCCAGGTACACTTTGGTATTGACTTTCTAGCTGACTTTGAAGATGTGAGGTGGCATGATGTGGCCCTCACTTGAAACCACACCAAAGACCATAACCGTAGCCGGAAACTTTGTTTTCATCACCCTGGGCACATCCCTGTTATTCGTGGCAATCCAGATTTGCATTTTGAGGGTGCTGGCAATGGTCCTGATGTCATAACTTGGATCGGTAGAGAGCATGAGTTGTACAGCGGTGCATTTCCGATCTCGCTCGTTGAACATTGTGTCACTTTCACACATGATAGAAGGCTCCTATCGCTCTTGGGATTTGTATACAACTGGCCAACTAGTAGATGGTCTGAAACAAAAAAAGAAAACCGGTTTTCATTAAACGGAAATGGAATCGTGTCGTCTTTTCTAGATTTACAATTTTATCGTTCCACCCTGTATATGTTTTTTCTATCAAACAGTCAACCAACAAATTACTTTTATCGGAAATGATATCATATCCTAAAGCAAAGAAATATGTTTGGCCTTTTGATTTTGCAGATGTAACAAATAACATTTGTCTTTCCTGGTGGTTGGTTAGTTGTTTGGGTTTTATGGCATATCAACCCTTGTAGGTTATTTAACGCCAAATCCATTTTTTATGAAAATAGTTCTATTTCAAACAATTCAGTCTAGCATAAGTATGCAGTTTAAATGTAAGTACAGTTTGTGAAAAACATTTCTATTTCAAACAATTCAGTTTAGCATAAGCACACAGTTTAAATGTAAGTACGGTTTAATTGTCAAAACATTTCTCTTTCAAACAATTCAGTTTCTTTCCTGGCAGTGTGTGTGTCGGGGGGGGGGTATTGTTTTTACTACTGTGGTGAGGTTTATTGTAATCATTATAATAATAACTTGTTGATTTACAATCATATTGTGAATGTGTACTTACCCCAGGATTATTCTTTGGTTTGGTTCCTTTAAAAGTAGTTTTCATTTGTAATATATTGTTGGATTCATCTTTGGAGTAACTCATACGCTCTTTATTCTCATAACTTAAAAAAATCTTAAATTCAAAATAAGTTATGGTTTTCTTCTTTTCGGTTATGACTGTTGCAAAAAGTTTCAAATTAGGAGGCAACCCTTTTAGAACCATGGCAATTAAAAGTCCATCGCTTATAACTTCTCCACCTTATTATATTGTCACTTTGATCTGTTGGTGACAGTATAATTTGGTGTAAGTGTTGAATTCTAAAATATCCCAGGAACTTCACTTCCCACAATTTGTATTTGGATTCGTTGCCATCAAAGAACAGTTTGGCTGTTCTGGGCCAATAACCTGTTAGAATTCGGGTAGCCATTTTGTCCTCCAGTTCTGAGATCCTCAATACAAAAGATACATTTTGCCACTAGACCTACTGAACCTGTGACCTTGTGCCAGCTTCCGAATTATAAAGACTTGACTAACAACGAGATCATTTACAACTGCATTGCAGATTCTAGTGTAACTTAACAGACAGTTGGGTTAAAACGACTGCATACAACAAAAAAGATAAAGAAAAGTTATTAGATTTCTAACCCATGTTGACCATGTTTTTTGTGTTGGAGAATTATTTTGAAGTAACCACAGGCCTTCAACATTTGTCTGTGAGATAGATTATTTGGATGCCATTTGATCCAGCAGTGGCCCAAGAGTTACACAGGATAAGATAGACGCATACTTAGATAGATTGAACAACCTGATATATATATATATATATATATATATATATAGTCATCCACAGACTGATATGTTTTGTTCTATCAGAACTCATCAGTGTGGCTAGACAGTATCTTCCCGTAGCTGGGATCGAAACCCGGTTGACTCAAACGCCAAGCCAAAGTTTCTAACCATTCAGCCACGAGGAGACGTTATATATATAAGCATGTTTCATTAAATAATAAAGACAAATTTATTTAAGATCCTTTCAAGTTTTCTGATAAGTGTCTTAGTTTCAGGTTGGAATTGGTAGATGTATTTCCCTAAATTGTCCCAAACGCTTTTGGACCCTTCATAAGCCATTATCAGGGGTTGCTTGCTTGTATAAGGTGTGTTTGTTTTTTAAAAGTTTATACCATAACAAAAATATGGGAATGCAGACTTGGATAAAACAGGTTAACTGATGTATTTGAAAAAGGGAACACTATTTAGAAAGGGAATGCTATCAACAGAAATAAAATACTATAGGAATACAGGATAAAAAAAAAGCACTCAGGACAATTTGGGGAAATTCATCTACCAATTCCAACCTGAAACTAAGACATTTATCAGAAAACTTAAAAGGATCTTAAATTATACAGACAAAATTTGTCTTTATTATTTAATGAAACATGCTTAAATGAACGACTGCTGCCTAACTACACACACACACACACATATATATATATATATATATATATATATATAATTTACTCCATATAAAATTTATAAATTTATATATTAATCATCATACACTGAGCACTCCTGGAGATTTATAAGAATCCTCTTATATATTCTCAAATAGAATCATTCCCATCTCATCTTCTTTGGATATTATATATATATATATAAAATAATGATAAAAGAAAGGCAAATAAGTTTTTGCATAAAATGCTTAATGGAATTATGACAGAAAAGGTGTAAAACCTAAAAAAATATTTTAATTATGAAATTTATATATTAATCATCATACATTGAGAACTCCTGGAGATTTATAAGAATCCCCTTATATATTCTCAAATAGAACCATTCCCAACTCCTCTTCTTTGGATATTTTATATACTAAGTCTAATGTCAAGTTGGGCGAGTTTCAATCCCAGCTTCAAGCATCCTACATGTCAAGCCACAATGAAGAGTTGTGATACAACAAAACAGTCTGTCTGTGGATGACAATATATATATATATATATATATAGAAAGAGAGAAAGAGTTATACTCACTGTGTTTCAGCCACAGGCGCCTCTGGTTGTGTAATGGTTAGCAAGCTCGGCTAGCAAACCTACACGAGTGAGTTCGAGTCTCATTGGGTGCCCCTTTCATATGGCCTTGTGCCACATCTAAGCAAAAAGCTTAGTAAATTTCCACTGTGTTTCAGCCACTGTACCTTCTAGCCTTCTTTGAGTGTTGAAATTCTCTGAAGGTTACAGACAACAAAAGACACCTGAATAAGTTTGAAGGATACAACACCTGAAAAGTGTGTTTAACAACCAAGATGAGAACAATAAGCTAAGATATACCAATTCCTCATGTCAGAAATTTAGACAGATAATTATTTTTATGTCACTATAATTAAATGAATCATCATCATCATCATGTCATGCCGCCAGCATGGATATCCCTGACCCTCTCTCACCACTTCTCCCTATCGTTCATCGCCTCTGGCAGGTCTTCAGAGCTACATCCCGTATCCTCACAGAGCTGCTGTATGTAGATTCAAGCAAGTGATGTACTCCTATGGACCCCCACATATGGCTGAGCAAAAGCAGGACAGCCAAATGATGAATACATACATAAATTCTTTCGAGTTGTTTGATTTTGTTTGTTGTATTTGGTAATATAAGATACTGGACATGGCATGGTGGTTAGAGTGTTCTCCAATGGCCCAGGAGACCTAGGTTCAATCCCAGGTCAAGTCATACCAAAGACTCAAAAAATGGTACTTGATGCCTCCTTACTTAACACCAAGCAATATAAGGTAGGGATCAAGGGTAAAGTGGAGCAATCAAGGGAATGGAGTAGCACCCTCCCCTACACCTTTGTGTAGTAGCTATTGAAAAGGGAGCCTTTGGGTCGTCCTCGACTAAAGTCACCAATTTTACTTACTTTATATAAAGATAAAACCAGGCCATTGGCCTAATGAGTAGAGTGTTCACCAATAGTCCGGGAGACCGGGGTTCAATCCCAGGTAGAGTCATACCAAAGACACAAAAAATGGTACTTGATGCCGCCTTGCTTAACACTCAGCAATATAAGGTAGCGAGCAAGGGTAAGATGGAGTAATCCAGGGAATGGAGTAGCATCCTTCCCAACACCTTGATGTAGTAGCTATTGAAAAGGGAGCCTTTGGGTCACCCTCAACTAAAGTTGCCAACTTTACTTTTTATATAAAGAATTATTCAGACATTTATTTATATATTCATATTTATATGTTGATCACAATAATCAGTTTCACTTTTCACAGTCATCAAGCAAGAACAAAAGACACTTGAAGAAGGCCAGAGGGTACAAGAACGGAAACATTGTAAGTATAATAATCAAGATGAGGACAACAGTCTGAATTGTATAAATAAGGTAAATAATAAGACCTTTTCATCTAAGACATTTACGAAAATAATAAAAATATATTTATAATTCAATACAGATAAAGCGAATATGATCCGAGATTATAATTTTAGCATTGGAGCAGAAGTAATAGGACAGTATTATTGTAAATAAACAAAATAAAGAGTGCATCCGAGTCAACAGCAGAGTCGTTTTTCTAGGTGAAACAAAACGAAGAGATCTCTTTCTCTCTTCTGCCTCGTGGTCGTCACCTTCTTGTTCTTCATTGCCGCACACAACAATTTTGTTGACAGCTAAAATCTCACTGCCTGTAATCATCGCCTCTCATGTTTTTATGTCTTTTCCTGACTAGATGTTGGCATGAGAAATGCAATGAGTTGCCCGTATGTTTCGACACAATGGTCTGTCATCTGCATACTTTTCAAAACTGGGTGCCCTTGAACCAAGACGAGGCATCAGGTTACCCAGACGAACACAATTATGACTCATGACATTCACTGCTCTATTAAATCTGCACCTCTCATATATATATTTCTAGTGACAGACACTAAGTCAACAGTACTAGGGGACTGTCAGTTACTCACCTATGCAACCATCTGACCAAGTAATCAGAATAGATCTGATAATCACATAGGTGAGAAAGTGACAGTCACCAAGCTCTGTTGACTGTGTTATACTAACCTAACAAATCTACATTTGCCCATTCACCAATGTCGAGTCTTCTTTTTTTGTAAATATAACATGCCATGTAACTAAATGCACCTGCCCAAGCTGAAACCCTACTACATAGTCTGGAACAAGCAGCTACAGGCATAGGTCTCCATGTCAATGCATACAAAACGGAATATACGTGCTTTAATCAAGGAGGCGACATCTCCACACTAAACAGTAGCTCTTTGAATCAAGTAGACAAATTCACCTACCTAGGAAGCAATGTCTCATCAACAGAGACAGACATCAACACGCAACTAGCAAAGGCATAGACAGCTATTGATAGGCTATCAGTCATATGAAAGTCAGACCTGACTGATAAAATGAAACGCAGTTTCTTCCAAGCAGCAGTCGTGTCGATACTGCTATATGGATACACTACAAGGACGCTTACTAAACATATGGAGAAAAAACTTGATGGTAACTACACAAGAATGCTGCAAGCCATGTTAAACAAGTCCTGGAGGCAGCACCCGACAAAGCAGCAGCTATACGGCCACTTACCACCCATCATCAAAACTATCCAAGTTAGATGAACCAGACATGTGGTACACTGCTGGAGAAATAGGGACGAATTCTTAAGTGACGTACTCCTATGGACCCCTTCACATGGATGAGCAAAGGCAAGACGACCAGCTAGAACCTACATACAGCAGCTCTGTGCCAATATGGGATGTAGTCCTGAAGACCTGCCAGAAGCAATGGGCGATAGAGAAGAGTGGTGAGAAAGGGTCAGGGACATCTGTGCTGATGGCGTGACATGATGATGATCGTTATGTGTACCTCCACTTTTCAACAACCGAGACAGAAGACCGGATGTATTACAGATGTGGACTGAGGTCATAGGAAGGGCAAGCAACCTCAGAGCATCCCAGAGCAGCACAGTGATTAGCTGGGACTGATCATGCGATATGGGTGACGGCTGCTAGGCATGAAAAATAAAGTGTTTCAAAATACAGACAGCTTGGCGTTTGTAGACGTCTGTCGTGTTCGCTCCAGAAATACAATGCCCAAGTGAAAAGAACTTGAGTTTCAAATGAAACTTGAAACCTTCAACAAATATTGAAGAAATGACAATCTGATTTCGACAACAAATTCATAAATTGGTTGACGTCAAAAAGAAGAAAAGAAAAAGCCGAAGAAGCTAAGTACATTATGATTTCATTATCATCATCATGTCGCATCATCAGCACGGATATCCCTGACCCTCTCTTGCCACCCCTCCCTATCGTCCATCGCTTCCAGTATGTTCTCAGGGCTACATCCTGTATCTACACAGAGTTGCTGTATGTAGGTTCGAGCTGGTCGCTCTGCCTTTGCTTAGCCATGTGAAGGGGTCCACAGGAGTATGTTGTTTATGAGTTTGTCCCTACTTCTCCAGCAGTGTCCCACATGTCTTGTTTGTCTAATTTTGATAGTTTTCGTTATTGGTGGTAGGTGGCTGCTTTGTGGGGTGCTGCCTAAGAATGCTGTGAGCAATATTGAACATTATGATTTACCCTCTCTAAACTCTCTCATTGCATTGTTGAACTTTGAAATGAACTTTTGAACATTTTATTAACTAACTTCCTCCTGACACAAAGTAAAGAAGGAAAGCAAATGTGAAAAGAAAAGAAGGAACAAATAAGAAATAGTTACTGTAAATCAAATCTCACAATTCTTATTTAATACATGTACCCTTCCCCACTGTTGCTTTAAAATTGACTTCATTAGTCTTGTTTTTGCTTTTACCCTTTTATTCAATGTTTCAATAAACGGTTATATTATTTTTATCATTAAGGGTTTTGTCTTCATCCTTATTGCTATTTCCACAACGTTTTGGTCGATATGTCCTCTGGCCTTCTTCAGGTGTTTGTCGAACTCAAGAACCTACACGGAACTTCGAACCACGTCCTTTATTGAACCCACAGGGTGGTCACCTGTTCTGATTCCGTTAGTCATAACTGGGTGCAAGTGTTAAGTATTCCTGTATTGTTACTCGCCAGCAGTCAGGATTGAACTTGCAACCTCCAGATGATTGTCTCTTTAGAAGCTTAGGGAACCAACGCCTATGTGTCCTGGACAATTCAGAGTGAATTTTTGGGATTTATAAACTTACTTGACTAGGATTACTTCTATTATGTATGATTTTTTTAATATATTCTTATTATAACATCTTGAGTTGTTCATTTCACCCTCTGATTACACAAACTCTTCTATAAATCTCTTGTGATATTTTTTTTATTTTTCATTTACATTTTTCGGACTATTGTCCTCATCTTTGTCACCATGTTTATCACAATGTTTCGGCCGTTATACGCTCCGGCTTTCTTCAGGAATGTCAAACTTAACCCTTTATTTCACTTACTGGGGTAGACCATTCTAGTTCCCATGTTTAATGGATATCAGTTATCTCCTGTTAATTTCCCCTTTGAAAATTCTCCACTGCCTTCATCGGGTATTGAACTCACACTCTTTGGGTATGTCACTGGATCTAACCAACGCCTTTATCCACTGTGCCTCATCTCAGAAATATAGACAGATAAGATCTTGTTATGAAGTTTAACTCTATTGGAATTGACATATCTGATGTAATTGTTGTTCCTCAATATAGATTATCATGTTTCCAGCATGTGATATATATATATATATGCACACACACATATATATATATATATATATATATATAAACAACCAAAGATGTTCTGAAAAAAAAAAATCACGAAAATTAATGTTAAGTACTATTTTGTCCCAAGATTCCTTTCAGTAAAAATTGAAAACTTTTCCCAGTAAATATAATTTATTTGTATATCATTGTTAGATTTCATAATCTTGTTGAAGTAGAATCAATGTCCAGTAATGGTGGATGTACTATTTACAGCTGACTCGCAAGAAAGAGTTACCTCCCTTGTTGACAAGGCAGACAGGGGCCTCTCCCCAAACCAAGTGTGTGTTCCAGCCATCACACTAAAAAAACATCCACAATTAAGTTTCAAGTTTCCTGTTGCATCATAGAAAGAACCACATTTTCAAATGTCCTAAAAAAAAAAAAAAAATTTTCTTTTAAATTCTCAAATTAATGAACTGAATCAATAAAACACTTGTTTTTCATCACATCTATTTTAAAGGATTAATTGATGATTAAGTAATATCCTTTATTTAAAAGTTTCAAAGTTTGATTTTAACGGCATATGCCTAGAGGTTAGGGAATTGAGTTCATTGAACATTTATATTTACATCTTTTGTGAAGTTATTTCTTAAGAGTCTTTTTTTGTGCACAGTTATATAATATCAAGTATTCCTATCTAATATAAATTTGCTCAGTCGGCTGGGGCTATAGAATATACCGAGTAAGACCTCCACCCCTAGTGTCCTGGATTATGACACTAAAACAATCTAATGGTGAGGTTTCAGTAATGCTGGAGCTTTGGGGAATACGGAGCACCCCTTCATTGTCATTGCTTCCAGGTCTACTCTGGCCTGGAGTGGTAGTACCAGATAGGGCTCTATCTACGAGTCAAATAGAACTAAACTGCATACTTATGTTAAACTGAATTGCTTGATATAGAACTAGTTTTGACATTTAACTGAGTGTAAAGAAAAACAATACTTATACTAAACTAAATTGTTTGAATTAGAACTGTGTGAATAAACTGAATTGCTTGAAATAGAAATGTTTTTGACAATTAAACTGTGTACTTATGCTAAACTGGCTCATTGGCCAAGTGGGTAGAATGTTCGTCAATGATCCGGGAGACCTGGGTTCAATCCCAGGTCGCGTCATACCAAAGATTTTAAAAATGGTACTTGATACCTGTTTGCTTAACATTCAGCAATATAAGGTGCGTATCAAGGGTAAAGTGGAGCAATCCAGGGAAAAGAGTAGCGCCCTCCCCTACACCTCAGTAGAGTAGCAATTGAAAAGGGAGCCTTCTGGTCGCCCTCAACTACAGTCGCCAACTTAACTTTAACTTTAACTTACTTATGCTAAACTGAATTGTTTGAAATAGAACTGTTTATTCTATAAAAATGGATTTGGCATTAAATGGTATGCCATAAAACCCAAACAACCATCCAACTAATATAAATAATTCACACAGTTCTATGGTTTCAAGTATTCCTATCTAATATAAATAATTATATGATTTCTATGATTTCAAGTAATTATTTCAATTTAATAAGTCATTTGTTTGCACACAATTATATGATTTCAAGTCAAGTACTAGCACACATGGTCAGAGAGCACCAGAGAGTAATGGCAATGAACAAGTGACTTGGCACTCTCCAGAAATGGAGCCTCACCATCAGATGTAGTTTCATGTCATAACCAGGACATCCTTTGGGTGTGGGGTTAGAGGGGTAATTGTATTTGATGATATAAGACATTTGGTCCCCCCCACTCCTCTAAAAAATATCTTTAAAAATTTTCCCCAAATTTCAAATGTGAAGATGCAGAATACGATAAACTAATTTTTTTGCCAGACTCTATAGATTATCGGTATTACTATAATTATTTGTGTACAAGATGCACTATTTTCCTAAATTTTTCTATCCAAAAGTTATGATGACTTGCCCAACGAGTGTCCTGGATATAGCATTAAAAATCTGATGGTGAGGCTTTAGTAATGCTAGAGCCTTGGGAAATGCAGAGTACCCCATTATTGCCATTGCTCCCAGGTCTACTGTGATCTGGAGTGGTAGCACCTGATAGGGTCTTATCTATGTGTCAAATAGAACTGTGTACTTATGCTAAACTGAATTGTTTGAAATAGAACTATTTTTACATTTAACTGTGTGTAAATAAATATCTGATGTTTAATTGAATTGCTAGTGATACATAGCAATACTTGGAACCATTTAACTTTGTTGACCAAGCTGAATTGTTTGAAATAAAACTATTATAAGTATAAAACTGGATTTGGCATTGAATAACCTACAATGATTGATATGTCATAAAACCCAACCAAACCAAATCCTATATATTTAATATATATGTATAAAGAAGATTTAGCATTAAATAACCTACAATGGTTGATATGCCACAAAACCCAACTAAACCAAATCCTATATATATATATATATATAAAGAGAATTTGGCATTAAATAACCTGCAATGGTTGATATGCCATAAAACTAAACCAAACCAAAGTTACAGGTACATATTATACACAAAAAAATCTCTATAATTAAGTTTTTTCCAGCCATATGCCTCACTATATTTGGGTTTGTTTACAGTTTTCTTTCTTCTAATATGAGCTTATTTTTGCTGCAAGCTTGTTGCATTTTTGAGTGAACATATCCGTCTGTGTGTTTGCTCTAAATACTGTGTAAATTTTCCGTTTTAAGAAATGATTTAAATTATTTAAATTCTAACTTTTAGTCAATATAAATTGATGAACAGTTGAACAAATGCTAAATTTAGATTGAATTTAGCTGCTTCAAATTCCAAAAGGTCAGTGCTTATTTTTTTCCAAGAATTTCATAGTCCAAAATTAGAAATACAAGTAAAAAGAATTTTCTTAGGGTCCAAATTTTATCCATGTTTATCTTTATAATTAAATTTCAGATTAAAGCTGAAAAAATATCAACAAAAATATTCAATATTTCCTTTTAACAATTTTTCAAAGAGGAAATATTGGAACAAAAGGTTTTGTTTTTTTTTAAACTGGTCACAGATTTTCCTTTCTGACATGAAGAATTGGTTTGGTTTCTTTGTTTAAAGACATATCAACCTTTATGTGTTATTTAATGCCAAAGCCACCTTTTGAAGAAGAATAGCAGTGATACTATTTAACCTACAGGTAGGGGATAAATGGATTCAAACTTTTCTCAAGGGTATTAGTCCGAAAGAGAATGTGACTGGAACTCAAACTTGGTTACTTTAAGGCTGTAGTCCAGCACTTTATCATCACATTATGAAAACCCACCTTCTTTCCCAAGGGTATTAGTCCGAAAAGGAATGGTGATAGAACATGAAGAATTGAACTTTGTCTTTCATTCTCAGTAGTGAGTTCAATTTTCAATGAATGACTTTATACTCATGACCTTGTATTAGAGCAAAACTTCTCAAAATGGTCCATGTAAACTCCTAAAGTGTTGAATAAAATTTTGGTAGGGTGAATAAGAGCATAGGGCTCCACAGCAGGTGGATTTAGTAATTTTCATTTTTAATTCCCTTTATGATCCTATTTACCAACCCCTCCACTCGGGCAGGATATGACACAAGGTCAATTTTTAAGTGGAGTTTAACAGGTTTGAATTCAGAGTTTTCCTTCTCCTAGACTAGTTGCCTCACCAAGGCTGAAGAACCTAGTCTGTCCCACTATTTACCCATAGCTGGAGGGAGAATAATTGGATTCATACCTTTCCCAAGGGTATTAGTGCTATGTGAAATGCAATAAGCCTCGTCCAGGATTTGAACTCGTGTCGCCGTGTCCATTTCCTACGATGATAACCATTACACCACTTTATGATAGACGAACAAAAATCATTGGAACATGTTGACTAGTCGCTAGATATTGTACATCAAATAGAATACCTGATTGGGTGTGATGGCTATTAGTAATGTCATTCACATACGACTAGTTCAAAACATACAGGTCATTTTGTCGTATACCACAATACATATTCAAATACACAGGCGGACTCTGTTGTTCAGGTATGAACGGTTTTATTAACTTCTGTTCTTTGACACAAGGAGAGAGATACAATTCTTACTATACTAACCATCCCTAACACGCGGCGCATCTTGTGATGTTTAAGATCTCTCTCGGTAGAGATCCGAAAACCCTAACTACATCTTCAATGACCCAATCTCAACTCTCTATGCCTCCATGGTAGAAACTCAACCCTCTGCCTCCATCGTCCAATCTCAACTCCCAACTGACTCTTTTTCAAAATCCTCAAATTCCCAGGACCATCTCTTCCGGGCATGACATCATCCACACTCCAGCCCCATTTACTGTCAGGGGGTTTATTATGACAATGGTGATTGTCATATCCTTTGCGCATGAGCGTAAACTGCACCAATTAACTATACACCTGAATTCTTAACCCAAATAGTTCAAAGCCCAACCAAACTGAATGATAAAATATAATTAACGAAAAAGGATTAATATAAAAAGAATCATTCCTTAATTATATAACAATTTAAATGAATGATCTGGTTCTTTTCAGCATCATTAACAATGCGTATGACAAGTGGGTGAATTTTCCTATAATGATTATATTTTAAACAAATTATTTAATAAGAAATACTGAATTTGAAAATATCAATTTTAATAAGAGGTTATGGGATATCTTTAGAAAAAAAAATTACTTAAGTAAATAAAAACATAGACTTAAAAAAGAAAAAAAAATAACAAAGAAGCTAAATTGTAATACAATGCCAGAAATTCTAATTCTTATTCATGGTAACAGATTTTGAATGAATAAAATTAAAATTAAATCATGATTAACAAAACATCCCACACTGACTGAAGAGATCAATTATGTTTTGTAATTTAATATTTGATTAAGCAGTTGGATGAATGGAAATTAGATTTGGTTACAAGGGGTGAAGCATCAAGTGGGTGAATGGAAATTAGATTTGGTTACAAGGGGTGAAGCATCAAGTGGGTGAATGGAAATTAGATTTGGTTACAAGGGGTGAAGCATCAAGTGGGTGAATGGAAATTAGATTTGGTTACAAGGGGTGAAGCATCAAGTGGGTGAATGGAAATTAAATTTGATTACAATGGGTGAAGAATCAAGTAAATGAGAATCCCAGTGCTAGACTAAGTATAGACTAATGAACTGCCAATCGATAAATATATAAAGGGAAAAAAACTTACTTTGAGGTGATTGTTTCACCTGGAGTGTAAAAAGGATTGCAAAGCATGTCTACATAAGCGTTATGGAGTTTCTTGAACATCTGGAAAAAAAAAGCATAAAAGATTCAGAAAAATTTTTTCAACTCCAATTGTGTTGACCAAAAATTGATTCCTTTATAAAATGAGATTTTCACAAACTGTCTGATATCATTAACTTAATATTAAAATAAATAGTTTTCTTTTTCTTTTAATTTTAAGGATAATTCTCAAACATTATTTAGAAGATTATTTCTTCAGGTTTTTATTTTATTTTATTACAGAATTTTTTAAAAAATTTTTTAAATAATTAATTGAAAAAATTTTTTTTTAATTTAAAATGTAAAAATAATTCAGCATTGTTTTTTTATTTCTACTAGGATAAGTCAAAAGTTTGGTGATGCCAATTTGATGCACATATATCACGTGATTGAAGCAGTTCAAGCAGTAGAAGGTATCTGCTGTGATTGGTAGTGTAGTGCTAGTTGGTGTGCTGACATGTTGTGCATTACTTTACGCCATGTGCATTTTGAAAGTTGCACAGATGAATGTGCAATATTGTCTAATTCAGGAACTTGTGCTTAATGACTTTAAATTATGCTATAATGCTGTGGAAGCAATCAAAAATCGTTTGTTGTGTGAAATGCGAAGGTGCAGCTGATTACAGTTCAGTAACCAGATGTTTCAAGAAATTCCAATTTGGTTGCAAGAATTTTGATGATCAGGCAAAGTCAAAAAGGCTTAAAACCAAGGATTCAAGGTTGTTCCCCAAGCCATAGAGTCAAATCTGCTGAGTAGCACTCAGCGAGTATCAGGCAAGATTGGCATCAGGTGTGGTTCGTCACCTTCATAACCTCACAGCAACAGCAGAGTCGCTAAATTGTACCTCACATTTCCAAACTATCACAAAACTTTTAACTCACTCATAATAAAAATTGTTAAATGAAATTTGAAAATTAAGGTGATAAAAAAAAATCTATGCATTATTTGTTTTGTAAAATAAAATATTAAATATCTAAATAATTAAGTTCGTCAAGAACACATGGTGCAATGGATAAGGCATTTGGTTGGAAATTGCTTCTGAGTGACATCATCTGGAGGCTGCAGGTTCAATCCCAACAACAGGCAAGAATAATAAGGAATACATACTATAACTTATCACTTATACCTGGTCATGGTTAACAGAACTGGAACAATCTACCCCCTGTGGTTCAAATAAAGGGTTCAGTTCAACATTCTGTGTAAACTCCAGAGTTTCTACATGAAACACATGAAGAAGGCCAAAGGACATATCGGCTGAAACGTTGTGAATATAAAAATAAAGATGAGGTCAGTAGTCTAAATATTCTAAGTAATAACAATTATCAAGCTTCATTTCAAAATTTAAACAAATAATCAAGTCACTATGACATTAGATGGTATATTGTAAAAATCTATTTTTTTGAAATGAATCAATTTTGGGTCTAATTGATTGGAACTGTACCAAACTTGCATAAGATAAAATCCAATGAAAATATGCCTTTAGGGGCTATAAAGACAAGAATTGAAGTCTCATCGCAAAGAGATTTGTTTTTTAGACTGTACCTGCCAATTTGTCCAAAAACACAACCTTATGTTGGAGTGGTTTGCTTTTGTTTATTTAATGGCATAACAAGCCCTTAAGGGCTATTTAATGCCAAAATTTGATTAATTTGTAAATGTTTAAATGTATAATCACAACAATTTTCAACGTTCCATTGCAATAATTTTTTTTAATTGCATTTTTTATTTGTCAATAATAAACATTTGTTTGCGCAATTACATGGAATCAGGTATTCCTATCTAATACAAGTTTCAAACCAATCTATTTCGTAAACTGATGAGACTCTAATAGGAACTAGCAATTCAAGTCAGAGTGGACCAGGGAGTAATAGGAATGAAAGGTTTGGTTTGGTTTCTTTGTTAAATGGCATATCAACTTTTATGGGTTATTTAATGCCAAAGCCATCCTTCTAGAACAGTAGTGATACTATTTAACCCACAGTTGGGACAATAAAGGGGTTTACTATGAAGTAGCAGTCTAGTATGTTAGCCACTACACCATGGGAACATTCCAGGTCAATAAAAAAGTACTCCCCCACTCTCCAAGCTCCAAACCTGGAGCCACACCATAAAAAGGTACCCCCCCACTCTCCAAGCTTCAAAATTGAAGCCTCACAATAAAAAGGTACTCCACACTCTACAAAGCTCCAAAACTGGAGCCTCATCATAAAAAGGTACTCCCCACTCTGCAAAACTGGAGCCTCACCATAAAAAGGTACTCCCCACTCTGCAAAGCTCATAAACTGGAGCCTCACCATAAAAAAGTACCCAAAATTCAACAAAGCTCCTAAACTGGAACCTTACCATATCTCCTTGATAAATTCTGATTTATCACCTTTTAAATTTAACTATTTTTTCACCCTAATTTCAGCCTTGGACCCTCTTGAGTTAAGCTTTGTGACTCTTGGGGTATGAAAAGGTTAGAGACCTCTGCATTACAACGTTCTCCTTTATCTCTGAATAGATATTTTTGCATACTAGCCTTTTGTGTATTCATATGTGGGTGAGGGTACCAATAAAAAAAAAACTTTGGATTATCTTGTTGCTGCATTCCAGCAAATCCATTGAGAAAAGGTGAAATAAAAAAACTTACACTTCGGATTTCGTTGTCCCGGAGAGATGTATTTGAAGATTCCACCACAATAACAAATTTCACTTTAGTGTTGGTCACATAGCCATAACTGGAGCAAAGCAGTTAAGGAACAAAAACAAAAAAAACTACAAAGATCGTCTTCTCTTTCTAAAAACAAAACAATAAAAAATAGAGAGGACATAACAGTATCAAACTAAATGAAATGAATGAACATAATTTGACTTGAATGTTTGTTTCTAATAATGGAATTATACATGTCATATACCAGATATTTATATAGGAAATTAACTTTGGCAATAAAATATTAACATTAAAAAGAACATTTTGATGATGGATGTTTTAACCAAAGCTGAATTGAGTGAAATCACTTTAAAGAGATAGCATGTAGATCCTTGTTTTAGAATAGAGGAATAGTATGTTCTACCTTGGAATTTCATATTTCTAGAAATATGAAAAATATTTCAGTGTTTTTTTTACTAAAAAAAAAGAATAGGTAATTTAAGGGGTATTACCTTAAAATATGGTTATAAAAAGTAAAATTTTAATAAAATAGTCATCAAAAAACTTTTCAGTCCAAAATATCAGAACATTTCTGGAAACCATAGAGGTATTTGCTAATTGAACACAAAATACCTCTATTTTGCATTCAATTAGCAAATACTGGAGATAGAAAGCCATTTTAAAAATTGTAGCACCATTTTTGGTGATAAATTTGCATGCCCAAATTTTACCATTCATTTTTTGATAAAACAGTCAACTTCAAAAAACTAATTTTTCAACAAAAAATTGATAACAAAATTTTAAACATGTTTGTCCAAAAATTCAATATCAAGAATAAGCACATCCTGTTACACTAACACTCTTCAAAGAGAGCCAATGTCTGGCACAAGGCCCAGTGGAGGGATAAGGAACTATTTACTTATTTTTAACCCATCTTTGATAAAACTGTAAAAAAAAAAACTCATTCTTTATCCACAAATGTGTGTGTATATATATATATATATAACCGTGTTGGTTGTCACTAAATCACTTTGTGGGTTTGTGGTGAACAAAGTGCAATATAAATCTAATATATATTTATTTATTCATTATTATCTATATATATATATATATATATATATAATAATAATAATAAGAAGGTACTCCACATTCTCCAAGCTCCAAAACTGGAGCCTCATCATAAAAAGGTACTCCCCACTCTTCAAAACTGGAGCCTCACCATAAAAAGGTACTCCCCACTCTTGGAGTTCATTGAATTAGATATATATACCTAATATATATTTATTATTATTATATAATAGTTCTATCCTAGATAATGAGCACTCTCCACATTATATTGCACTTGGTTTGACACAAACCCAAAGTGATTTAGTGACAACCAACACTGTTATATATATATATTTCTTTAAAGAAAAAAACCAAAGACCGGTTATTTTAGGATTATAAATTTATTTCCATCCTGTTTTTCGTTTCTGGTGTGAACCAAAAACACGAAGAAAAATATAACAGGACTTCTTCAGATCCAATGGATAAATAAAACAGAATAGAAACATGTGGGGGGGGATTTAAATGTTCATTGTAAAATCAATTACATTGAGCTCTCTACCAGGAAAATTTAAATGTTCAGCTCCTGAAGGATTTTCTTGTCCTGAAGGAATTACTCCCAACTCTGGTTTAACTGGACCGAATAATACACACACACACATATATATATATATATGTATATATATATATAAACAAATTTACAGTACAACTCCAATTTCAAAATGAATGGAATCATGATTTTAATAAGAAATTGACTAAAATAAATCCTGAGTCACCTTTCAACCATCAGTTTGGTTTGGTTAATTTGTTTAATGGCATATCAACTTTTGTAAGTTATTTAATGCCATAGCTGGAAAGCTAAAGGGGTTCATACCTTTTCCAAGGGTATTAGGTTGAAAGTGAATGTAATAACACAACTGGAATTTGAACTTGCTTACTTTGAGGCCACAATCCAGCACTTTAACCATTACACCAAGGGAATTCCTCCAATACAGGTCTTTGTTAGTCAGCCAACACCAGTGTGTCTATGTGTGAAAGTTCACAGGAAAACTTTGAGTTTGTCCCTGCTTCTCCAGCATGTCTTGTTTATCTTACCATAATGGTTTGTAAGATGAGATGTAAGTGGCAATACATATGCTGTTTTGTGATGTGCTGCTTCTAGGATTCTATCATAAAACAAGATTAATTTTAAGAGGTAAACAACAAAATAAAAAGATAGACACAAAACAGTAAATTTACTCAATATGGCGGCCATTTTTTTTTCAATTATTGTATCAACGCGTCTTCAAAATGATTTGCATGCCTTCAAAATAAATTCTTCAGACATTTTATTCCATTCCTCCTCAACAGCAGTCGTAAATGAACCAATATTTGGATGGGAAGTTGCAATTGTTTTGTTTTCTAAAACACCCCATATAGCGTAATCCAAAGTATTGAGGTCTCGGCTTAAATCTTGTTTAATTGCTGTCCTAATAGTTTTCTTGTGGACTTTCAATTCATTAACATGCTTTCTTATTGAAATTGTGAGATCCTTCTTAATCACCGTAGCAAGAGCAGTTAAAGAACCTTTTTCTTATTTTTTTTGTTCAATCCTCCACCCCCTCCCCCTTTCCTTAAAAAACTCTTTTTTGGGGAAAAATTTTTCTTTGCTTTGTATATGGCAGACAAATAAACTTTGGCTTGGTTTTGGGGTTAAGCAAATCATAGATTCTTTATCGTTTCTTTTCTTGCTCACTCATATTGGGCTGAATTTTAATTTAAAAAAAAAAGTGCTTGAATAATGGAGCTAATCATGAAAATTTAGATTTATCACATTTTTTTTAAAAATTGGACTAATCAGACTAAAAAAAAAACGTTTTAAAAATCATTCCATATTTTGTTTCCGCGCCCTGTATTACATAGCAATACTTGGAATCATCTGTGTACAAATGAATCAATAGTGTTGAATAGAATTATTAGTGTTAAATAGAAATACTTGTAATCATTTTACAGTCTACAAATAAATGATTGATATTAAATAGAATTATTAGTGTTAAACAGCAATGCTTGAAACCATTTAACTGCATGCAAACAATAGCAAAACTTAATTACGTGCAAACAAATTACTGTAAATTTAAAAAAAAAAAAAATGAAATTACAAACAAACTGTTCACTTACAAATCATATATGTATATCCTCTTAACTGTGTGCAAATAAATGGCTGATGTTAAATAAAACTGTTTAACCATTTAACTATGACTCATTAAATTAAATCGTTAATATTAAATATCAATACTTGAAACCATTTAACTGTGTGTGAACAAACGAGCTCTGGCTTATTTAAAATGTTAAGTAAAAATATTTTATAGATTATATATTCAATATATGTGGTACATTCAATAAGTTTCCAGACTTTTTTTGTACAGGCATTTAAAATTGTCATAGACTCTTGAAAATTCAAAATGTTATTGCTATACATCTTATGAGATGATTGACCAATTTTTATGATTTCATGTTCAAATGAACAGCTACAGCAGGAATTGGAATACACCCTACTAAACCCTGATTGTCACAGCTGGTGAATTTCAAAAATGCAATCTGGACGTGAGGACACTTTAAAAGAATGATATACAATAAAATTCTGTTTTAATCTTGGAAAAAATGCCACAGAAACGTATGGAATGCTTCAGACTGCTTTTCAACCATCTTGCATGAATCAAGCATCAGTTTTTGAGTGGCATAAGAGATTCAAGGAAGGCAGGGAGTCTGTGAGGGATGATGAGAGGTGTGGGAGGAGTAAGGAAGTCAATACACCAGAGTTGATTGGCCAAAGGGTCAGGGTTAGGGTTACTATTGTCACGTGGTATCCCACTGAGACGATAGAAATAAAATTACTACTATCCTCGGGTTCGAATTAACAGTAGCAAGCCGTCAAAGAATGACTGTCAAGAACAGATGTTTGTACTCGGTGACCTCCCTTGGGTCGCCTGACACGGGAAGGAAGAAGGTAGAAGCCAAATGATTGGCTGGGACCCCAAAATGGAAGTGGGGACTCCTTCCCGTCAGCGGAAATAGATAATAAGAAAATCAGTTGTTGGACAGGGTTCGTGGCGGACAGAACCAAAGCAAAGTACTCCGGGTAGAAGAAGACAAAAAAATATCTCGGACACGAAGGAGCCATTTCTTCAAGCCAGTACTAAAAATAGCATAAAGTCTATTAGCCCGTAAAAGAGGAAATATTCTCCACAGGAACCCCATCGAAAAAAAAAAGATAAGTAAACTTTGAGACCGTTTCTCCTTATACCCAATTTTATATACCCTCTCTCTCTCTCAATTTGAAGAAAAACGAAAGAAAAGAAAAGAGGAAAGACATTTATGTTCATAGACTATTCATTTATGATATATTTGACACGTTGAAGGTGTATATCTATGTGTAGTAAAAGATTGATATATTTTAATGTTCCCACGTGGTCGAAGTTGTTATTTATAGTGTCTACTACAAATTTGTTATGTCATATTTCTTTTTCAGCTTCTATTCACCTTATGATATGCTCGCTTAAAATTGTCCTATTAATTCCTTTAAAATATCACACGGGAAACTGGAATTGCCGACTACTACAATATAATATTATTACGTCTAAACCTAGCGGTCCATGTCTTCCATTGTTCTAGGGGGGGAAGTCTAGTGGCCTTGGTGGGTGTGTGGATAGTGTGAAATTTGGAACCCCTTGCCAGCGGCGGTCAGTCTAGCCATAAATTAATCCCCCACATAATATGCCAGCTCTTATGTGCCCGAGAAAAGACTCTGAATTAGGACTTATTCTACGAGGGATCAAGTGCCAGTCTGCCCCATCTTCACACATGCGAAAATAAAGTCCCGTTTTGGGATTTTAAAGAATTTGCCGTCACACTATGTTGAGGTTTTAAGGGAGTTCAGGAAGAGATTCCGTCGGAAGAGGCCAGCATTCTTCAAATTGGGTCAGTGGCATTTCCACCAGGACAATGCACCAGTCCACAACTCCATCCTTGTCACAGACTATTTGACCAAGATGGGCATCAACACAGTTCCTCACCCTTGCTCCCTGTGACTTTTGCTTATTCCCTAAGCTCAGAGGCTGTCGTTATGAGACAATTGAGGAGATGAAAGAGGCTGTGACGAAGGTCATTGACACGCTCACACAAGAAGACTTCCATGGGGCCTTCCAGAAGTTTTTGGAATGGTACAACAAGTGCATTGCAACTGGAGGAGATTACTTCAAAGGGAACTAGAGTTTCATGTGTGTACTATCAATAAAAGTGCCCATACAAAAAAAGTCTGGAAACTTATTTAATGATCCTCGTATGTATAAATAAGATAAGCCACGAGGGTTGAGATGTCATGAAACCCAACCAACCAATCTACATCTTTATATGTGATTTGGTGAATAAAAAAGAATTGCCTAAGTAATCTAATGTCTATCATGCTAAATCTTCCAGCAAATTTTTTATGATTATATTTTTCTTGAATGATAAAAAAAAAAGTTACCAGCTGTTTTTATGTGACTTGTTTAGTAATGAAAAGGATACACTTTGTAGTCCTCTGTTGGATAAAGCAGGCCAAGATAGAGTTCTCTTAAATCATTGGTATTCTTTCCAACAGATGAGATCTTCTCTTCTACAACATCCAGTGACGTGTGTACTGTATAATAAAACTTGAGTTCGTTATCTGTAGCAATTGTCTTTATGTACAGTGGATAATTCTGATTAGGAAGAGAAAAAAAAACAATGGTTAGAAAATAAAAATCTGCACATTTTTTTTTTTTGGAATCACAAAAATTAAGCCTCCCAAAAATTTACTCTTTTTAATGAGTTTTTATTAAAATTAAAATCTTCAAAACTAAGAATAAAAAAAGCAGGTAATAAATATTGAAGGAAATGTAACTTATTTTTTATTTAGAACACAAATCTGTTGCCATAATGCGATTTCTTTCTAATTCATTTTACTACATAGTAATTTGTTTGGTTTGGTTGTTTTATGGCATATCAACCCTTGTGGGTTATTTAATGTCAAATCTTGTTTATATATATATATTTATCTATATATATGATTTGTACGCAAATAGTAGGTAACACTATTTTGAAATGAGCAAGAATTCATTCGTTCACACACAGTTAATAATTCTATCAAATATTAATAATTAGTTTTCACACAGGTCAGTTTAGGTTAATTAGTTTAATTGCATATCAACCCTTGTGGGTTTTGGCTGGGGCTGTAGAATACACCGACTGCATCTTTGCAGAGGGCTTAGACCCCCACCCCAACAGCAAGTGTCTTGAGTGTCCTGGATATAACACTAAACAATCTGATGGTGAGGTCCCAGTAATTCTGGAGCTTTGGGGAATGTGGAGTACTCCTTCATTGCTCTGACCCGGAGTTGTAGCACCTGATAGGGTGCTACAACTATGTATGAGTCAATGAACTAAACTTAACTTTTTTGACATTTACACTGTGTACTTATGCTAAATAGAATTGTTTTGACATTTAACTGTTTATAAACAAAAACTATACTTATACTAAACTGAATTGTTTATAATTTGATTTGGCGTTAAATGACCCAAAAAGGGTTGATATGCAATAAAACAAAACCAACCAACCTTATGGGTTATTTAATGCCAGGCCCTGTTTTAATATACATGTGATTTGGTCTAAAACTAATGATTCATGTTCAGTTATATGGCATTAAGTATTCCTAATACCAATAATTTTTAACAGTTCTATTTGACCTATAGATTGGACCCTAACATGCACAGTTGTATGATATCAAGTATTCCTAATACAAATAATTTTTAACAGTTCTATTTGGCCTATAGATTGGACCCTAACATGCACAGTTGTATGATATCAAGTATTCCTAATACAAATAATTTTTAAACAGATCTATTTGACCCATAGATGAGACCCTAATGGGTCAGAGTGGAACTAGTTATAACAGCAATAAAGAGACACTCAAAATTCCCTGGAGCTCCAGAATTAGAATCTCACCATCAGAAGTAGTCATACCCAGGATATCCCTTTTTTGTGAGGGGGGGGGATCCCTAAACATTAGATAAAGTAAACGTATTCTAAGCCCTACCAGCAGGGCATTGAATTTTTTCAAAGTGAAACATTTTTCTAATATTCACTGTCAAGTCATATCCTCTTTATTTTAAATTCATATTTTAATTGCAAATAAAGTGAAGCACTTTATAATCAGTATTTAATCATTATTTCTCTTGGGAAATTCAAAACATCTAGCAGGATACATTGTTGCAGGTTCAATCCTGAGAACAGGTAAATAAAAAAGAATAATTACTATAGCTTAACACTTGTACCCAGTTATGATTAACAGAATTAGAACAATAAACCACCATGGATTAGATAAAGGGTTTGAAGTTCTGTGTAGGCTCCTGAGTTTGACAAGAAACACCTTGAGAAGGCCAAAGGATGCATAGGCCAAAACATTATGAATATATCAATAAAGAGGAAGACAATGCACTTTAGCTTTTCAAAGTGGGCCATATAAGACCCCTGAAGTAGTGAATGTAATTTTAGCAGGGTGGATTAAAACATAGGGGTCTACAGCAGGTGAATTTACTAGTTTTCATTTATAAATCCCTTTATAACAATTGGCCTAGTGAGTAGAGTGTTTGCCAAGACTTTAAAAATGGTACTTGATACCTCCTTGCTTAACAATCAGCAATATAAGGTACATATCAAGGGTAAAGTGGAGCAATCCAGGGAAAGGAGTAGCACCCCCCTCTACACCTCAGTGTAGTAGCTATTGAAAAGGAAGCCTTCTGATCACCCTTGACTACGGTCGCCAACTTTACTTTTAAAACAAAGGAACAAAAATCAATGGATCTTGTAAACAAGTTGCTAGATATACCTTATATACCTAATAGAATGCCTGATTGGGTGTGATGGCTATTAGTGATGTGTCATTCACATACGACCCATTCAAAATATACAGGTAATTTAAATTAACAATCATGTTCTGACTATAAAGATCTTGATCTTTTCTGCATCGTTAACAATGCATATAATCATATTTTTATTAAAAAAAAAAAACATTTAAAAACGATTATCTTTTAAATTATTTTATAAAAGTACTGAATTTTAAAACATCCCTTTTTGTAACTGGTTATGAGATATTTTTAGGAAAAAAGATTTAATAATAAGAATAAAAACAGATTTAAAAAGAAAGAAAAATAACAGGAACCAATTTAAAATACAATGTGTAATATTTTATTTCTTATCCATGGTAACAGATTTTTAATGAATAAAATTATTATTAACAAAAAATCCTGCTCTGACCAGAGAGATCCAAATCTTCACTTAAGTCAATTTCATTATTGCCAAATATTTGTTAATGCGTATGTTATTATAATTTAATATTTCATTTATAATAACTTTTCTGTATTTTGGAAAAATCTTAATTTTGAAACCAAAGATATTTTTAAAAACCAACCCCTCTAATTATGGCATCCAGTGAGAGTATGTTAGAGTCTAGGTTAAAAGTGTGATAAAGGTAACATGAAGCCAAATGTTTTAGACCTTATTTTTAAGTGCAGGTATCATTGGGGAATAAGAAATGTTTTGGTAAATTACAATTTGATTTCTTAAATTAAATTTTTGTTTTTTCATTCCCCAATGATGACTGCATCAGAAGAATAAGGTGTAAAAAAATGTTTGGCTTTGGGTTACCCTTACTGCACTTTTAATTGGGTCATTAGTTAAGGTTTGTAATTTAATAATTAATTGATTTGGGGGTGAATGGAAATTAAATTTGTTTATAAGGGAGTGTGCAGCAAATAAAAAATTTGAGAAGCCCTGGTATCCACAGACACCATACTTTTATTATCAAATTGCAAATTGGACTGGAATTGCTTTATTCTCTTAGAGCATTTTAACATTATGCTAACAAAAATCTCACTACGACAAGCCAGGATGAGTTGCAGTAATATACACATACTTCTGGGTGGGCGAGCTGCAACATTGACTCCTTTGTCCTCCATGTATAGCACTAGACCTTGCTGTCTAGTTCAAGCTATAACCTGGTATCCGTGCCCGGACCCACATTTGGGTTCGTGAAACTGCTTGCCTCATGAGACCCACATTGCACTTAGTGGGTCAATGAGCAGCACAAACCAACAGGGTTCGAGCCTCGGCTCGTTCCCCTCCCATTTATCCCCACTTTAATCTGCCTTCGGGCTTTACACCTAGTGTCAAGCCTTGTCTGGTGAGAGACATTGGCAAATAGTCTTGGGATTATTTTAATACAACTTTTATTATTTATTCAAACATTGAATCTTTAATAAAATTCCACCATACACCAGGTGCATAAAATATCTAGAACTCAATTTTAATTTAAGGAGGCTGACACTTACTACTATTGAAAAGGGAGCCTTCAGGTTACCCTCAACTTAGGAGGTCGCCAACTTTTTTTTTTTTTTTTTACTTATTGATAATACCAGCATGACTGACATCTTCAAACTTTCCTTTCCAAAACTTTTTTTTTTAAGAATTTAAGCGTTATTTATTATATTATATATAACTTCTATTTTTTGCCAAAATAAATCATTTCATTATAAATTCATTGGCATTATTTTTTATTTTATTTTTCAAAATTAAAATCGCTTCATTTTCTTTTAAAATTATAAGTTTCAGAACTTCCTTTTTAAAAATAAACTGAAAAATAGTTTCATGTTAAAAACTACTTCGTCATCGTAAAATCAGCACATTTTATTGATATCATCACATGCGTCAACACAATCCTTTTGAGACCATGCTGGTGCTCCATATGTGTAACCTTGTGTCAGACTGCTTAGTAAATCAGTATTTTACAAATGTAATTTTTTTCATTTCCTGGCATTTTAGATTTAACGATTGAACTAGAAAGATTTTCAGTCATTAGTTTTATCTACAATAATTATTCTATTCACTTTCTTAGCATTGCTCTTTCAGCCTTAATACCTTTTAAACATTATTTATTTCATTAAAATATTTTTATTATTATTATATTAGATATTTATTGAATTGTAAGTATTTTTCAGAGTCGATTTTACTTTCATAGATCTTAAAGGGTTGCACCACAATTGTCGAAAAATTGACACCTCTTGACCAAAAATATTAATCAAAAGAAATATTTAAATCGTTTATCATAAAATTTACATCATTAAAATGAAGAAGAATTAAATGGAAATCTTAAATAAGAGTTTTTTTCAATAATTAAATGAAAATCTTAACTTTTTTGGAATAATAAAGAGAAGGAGTTTGTTTGAAATTGTTTACTTTTTCCTCAACATGACATACGTTTCCATTCCGACAACTTTCATCTTTTCAAATCGAACGTATTTTTATAAATTTGGTTAATTAATTAACCTAAGTAAACATTAAAACCAACTTTAATTTTTATTTTCTCAACCCCTCCAAAAAAATTTTAAAGTCCGGCTTATTTTACTTTTAATATCGTCAAAATATTTTTTTTTAAACTTAAAAAATGAAGGCGTATATCAAAATCATAACATTACAAGCAAATCATTTTATTCTTTTGTTGATGTTTTTAGTGTTTAAATATATCTTAATTTTCTTCTTAATTTAATTCTAAATTTTCAAAGCATTTAATAAGTTTTAAAAATGTTTAAATAACTAAAGAAAGCCATTAGTTTTGTTAGCTGAACATTTTTCCAACTCAAAATATAGCCATGAAAATGTTGTTTTTTTTTTTCCCCTAAATTGAGATTGTAAAATTATAACAGCTTTAAGAGAATATAACGTGGGCAAATTGATGATCATATTTTGGAAGAATCAAGACCGTGGTAATGGAGAATAGTTGAGAAAATAAGCCAGGGTAAAAATATCATGGTAAGTAATAATTTACCTCTTTCGCAATTGCAGCCACGCAGACGGCCATTTTGTGTGAACGGCCCATCGAGACACTTTGATAAGATTTAACTACAGAGTGAAATAATCAATAAAAACCTCAAACGAACACACCCGTCAGTCAGGGGAAAAAAAGTTGTTTTTTTTAAATTAAAACAATTAAATCAATGAATAAATAAACAAACAACTAATAAAAGAAAACTCTGTCTATGTATGTGTGCAGATGATTATTCTTAATTTATCAAGTAAATATTTTCTTACTTTATATATTACATTATATACGTATTGCATACACACATATACATAATATATTTCATTAAATAATAAAGACAATTTTGTCTATATAATTTATTTCAGATCCTTTCAAGTTTCCGGATAAGTGCCTTAGTTTCAGGTTGGAATTGGTAGATGAATTTCCAAAAATTGTCCCAAGAGCTTTCGGGCCCTACATAGGCCATTATCAAGGGTTGCTCGGGACAATTTTTGGAAATTCATCTACCAATTCCAACCTGAAACTAAGACACTTATCAGGAAACTTGAAAGGATCTTAAATAAATTATACAGACAAAATTTGTTTTTATTATTTAATGAAACATGTGTAGCAGAAAGAACTAATTTTCAACTGTGCATCGATATTTGTCATACGCCCCACCAGCGTACGAGTGTGGCACAAGGCCGTTTTTTAGGTGTGTCCAGTCGCAGGGCTGTAGCCCAGATGAGTCCGGCAGTCCCAAAAATGCCTCGGGTCCCGTTGGCATTCCCCTTTTTGAGGCGCCAGGCGATAAACCAACCTCTGACGGCCCCCTGAGGCCAGAGGTATATCCAATGATGAGACACACCCAACCGAACCGTGCGGCACGCAACACGGCCAGCCGAAATGTGACCCAGACACTGGAGAGACACGCGAAAAAAGCGCGCTGATATTTGTCATACGTCCCACTAGCATAAGAGTGTGGCACAAGGCCGTTTTTTAGGTGGGTCCGGTCACTGGGCCGAAGCCCACACGCGTCCGGCAGTTCCAAAAATGCCTCGGGCCCCGTCGGCATTCCTCTTTTCAGGACGCCAGGCGATAAACCTAACCCCTCCGAGAAGGGTTAAAGCCTGGGTGGGGGACGGCCCCCTGAGGCCAGTGGTATATCCAGTGATAAAACACACCCAACCGAACCGTGTGGCACGAACACGGCCAGCCGAAATATGACTCAGACACCGGAGAGTTACGCGAAAAAAGCGCGCCAATTTGTCAATAGTGCGTTAGACCACTATTAAATCACGTAGTGATTTATATTTTCAAATTCATTGTCTGGCGCAGGAATTAGTTGGCATGCTCTTTTCTTTAAATTGGCGTTGCATTGTGTCCAGTGGTGGGGCGCTCTCGACCGGTTGTGGTTGCGTGCCGCACGGTTCGTTCGGGTGTGTTCCACCAGTGGATATAACACCTCTGGCCTCAGGGGACCGTCTCCCCAGACTTTAACCCACTTCGGAGGGGTTGGGTTTATCGCCCGTCGCCTGAGGTGCCCCGAAAAGGGGAATGCCGACGGGGCCCGAAGCATTTTTGGAACTGCCTGTCGTGTTGGACTTCGGCCCAGCGATCGGACCCACCTTAAAAACGGCCTTGTGCCACATTCTTACGCTGGTGGGGCGTATGATAAATAACGGCGCAGGAATTAGTTTGGCCGTTGAAGTTCGAGTGGTAAATTTTGTCCAATGAGAATGAATAATGCCATTCTGCCCGGGTGACTTTCCCGGGCAATATAAAATGCAAGGTAACGTTCGTTCTCTCTTCTCTTTGCCCGCCGGAATCCAAAGCATACGGACTATTTCAGTAAGAGAGAGAGAGAGAGAGAGAGAGAGAGAGAGAGCGTATTCAACTTTTGACAACTATTTTGGAGACCATTATTCCTTTCTCCCAAAATCAACTGGACTTCGAACTTCTGGCTGAATGCTAAATTCCTGTTCAACTATTTTACAACTGTCCTTCTATTACTACTCACAGGACAAGGAAAACTTCGTCTCAAGCTACCATTAAAACTACCCTTTTGAAACTTATCAATATTCTCGTCGTCTCATTTATTTTCTTTCCTTTTAATATAACAAAAGGCAGTTTATTCTGCCTTTGTGTTATAAATAGTAACCCCGACGTGATAGAACGAAACGAGATATTGAGAATTTTCAAATTTGTCGCCAACCAACTTTGACCCCAGGAAGAAGGTAATATGGCTGATTAAACAGGCATGGACTTTGACGGCAGGCAATATTTTTGCCACTTCCAACATCTATTTGAATCACCAAACTTACAGCTATAAAGTTTGGACCAACAACAAATTACTACTTCTACTACTGTTGTTGACTTTTCTCACTCGCTATTTTTTGCGCGATTTTTTTGTTAAAAAAAAAAGAGAAAAATTTTGTTATATTTGCATGAGTTTATTTTTCTCTCAATTTCAGTGGACTTTTTCTTTTAATTCATATGACAGGTCAGTGTCAATTTTATTTTACCCCCCTTCTTGAGCAAATTTAGCACACGCACACACACATATCAAAAAACAAAACAAAAAAAAACTTTTTTTTATTATTATTGGTTTGTGTCTTGTTTATCATCATGAGTTTCAGTTCATTGCCCCCTTATTCTGATGATGCAATATTGTGGTTTGCTCAGGTCGAAGCTTTCTTTCAAGTACATGAAATTTCGCCCCATCGGCAATTACCTTTATTGATTTGTGGCATGCTTCCTTCACTGGCGAAAACAGTAAGGGAAATTATGATTAAGCCGCCCCCTGACCTTACATACCAAACACTTAAGGCCGAAGTCAGTAAGAGAAATACTGCGTCAGCAGAAAGTCCATTTCACATGCAAGATGAACAACTTGGGGACAGAAAACCCACAGAATTTCTGAGGCGTCTTCATGAACTTTCTGATTCGGTTGCAGAGGATGCACCAAGAATTAAGAAGTTATTTTTTCCCGATTACCTCCTGAAGTTCAAACAATTTTAGCCCCGACTTTGGAGGTAAATTCGGTAGAACAGTTAGCAACGATGGCTGACCAAGTTTTGGAATCCTCTTCTAGAACTAGTCGGTTTTCTTTGCCCGTACAACCGGTAGCGGCTACTGATGAAAAAGGGGTTTCGTCTTCGTCTATGGAGGAATTAAGGAAGATAAACCCTTTCAAACACCGTTTGGAAAATTTAAAGCTGAAAGGACAACTTTCTCGTCAGAGGGAATCAAACGCCTCAAGTTACTGTTGGCACCATGCTAATCTCTCAAAGAGGGCTCATAAATGCAAAAAAACTTGTTCTTTCGGTTTGGGATATGAATCACGAAGGACCAGGGCACGTTACGTGCCACCGACGATCATTTACTCCTCCATTGATTTTTGGGACTAGATCAGATGTCTAACAAGTCATTCATAGTTTTACATAGGATCTTCGTGCTCTATTTGGCCATTACGTTTGGTTTCAAACAAACCAAAGAAGTCGTACGTATCTCTGTATGCAGTTAATTTATCAACTATTGACAGTTATGGTCAGGTTTCCCTGACTTTGAACCTCGGACAACTTTTTCTAAAATGAAGACCTAGATAGTTACTCGCTTGCTTTTACTATCCATTGTTTACATGTTTGTGGTTCAGTATTAAGTTACTGCCACCTTTTTTTCCCTGTCTGGCAACTGGACGCTAGTTGCTCTCCACTCCCTTTACCAGTTGCTGAACGTCCACGAAGGTTTATTTACCCCCGTAGTGGAGGCAAATAGCCTCGCGGCTCATAGTAGTATTTTCAAGTCGTACAAACCAGCTTTGCTAAATTCACACAAAAAAAGCCTTTCCCCCACTAGAACACGCACACATACACACGCCCCCGCACCCCCAATTTTTTTTTTTTTAGCACACAGCCACACCACCCACTGACTGCTTCCTGCAGTCATGGAGGGTGATGCTCCAACAGCACAATCGCAAGAACTTACCACACCAGACAGCCCGATCAGTTCGAACTGGCCTTCTCTTCCGATCTCTTCGTCCAATGACACAATTCCACCAGGACAGAAAACCCCTGGAATTGCCTCATGGAAGGCGGCACTAAAGGAACCAGAGGACTTCAAAAAAGATAGTGTGGGCAAATATGCCAAATATTTTAAAGGCAATGAAATTTTGCCCATCCCGGAAATCGCTAAAAACATAGAACTACGGATTCTTTCATTGGTCGTGACAGACCTGAAAACCAAAAGGGTTACAGGACTGAAGAAGGAAGCATTCAAGGAGCTCCAAACAGCCGGCATCCCATACCAATACTTCAGTAGGAGAAATTATGTAACTTGGGACATTCTTCTGCCCACGGTGGAGCAGGTTGCTAGAACAGCAACAACCAACATCATGACCAAGTACTTTCACCTGCAGCTAGAGAACATGGGAACCCGTAGATTCAGGGTGACCATATGTAATGTTCTGGTGTTTCTAACAGGAGAGGTTCTGGCATCCTTCCAAAGTGCATATGGACGAGTGGAAGAAGTGTTCCAACTAAGATCGGCCAATGGCACTGCTTTTGGGGACTACACCTTCAAAATTTGCCTGACGAGGGAAGGTTTTCAAGCCATCCCCGAAAGCATCATCAGCTGAGACAAGCAAATGATGGTCATTGTAGAGGACAGAACGCTGCACTGCTGGAACTGCAAACAGTTTGGCCATATTGACAAATTTTGCCCCCAAAAGGAACTAACCTCAACGACAGTCACCCTTAGTCAACCCAGCAAGGAGGCAGAGAAAGAAAAGCCTGCTCCAGCCCAAAAATTAAATGAAGAGGGTTGAACAGAGGTGACTCGCAGAAAGAAAAAGGACTCCCCAAAGGAACCTGTTTCCACACCAAAAACACCAGCAACTCAAGAACCAACAGCATTGGTGCCTGTCCCAACCACAAAAAACCAACACTACGCCAAAAGACGAAATCACAAAAAAAAAAAACAGCTTCACCCACAAAAACCAAACCACCAGTACCACGCCAAGCTTCAACACCAGCACCACACTAAGTCTCAACACCAGCTCCCAAATCACCCAAGAAAACCAAAAACAAGCCATCGGAAGAAACTCCAATGGAGACAACACTGAACCTCAAGAGGAGAAGAAGCGACGAAGAGGGACTTTTAAAAAAATCTGCCTTAACCCTCCTCCTCAACAGGAACCACCCCAAAACCAGCCTCAATCTACCCCCAGATCACAAAAACAACAAACAAATACTCAAGCCACTCCTCCCCACACTCCATCTCTCCCCTCTTTTACCTTCTCTTCCTTCTCTTCTCCTGAACTTTTTCACGAACGTTTCCAATCGTAGGCAAGACCTCCCCCTACCACAAAGGAAGACAGAAGCCGGCTAAGAACCAAATCAGTCTCGCTGGACTCAAAGAACAAAAAGAAAAGGCAATGGCCTTGTGTTCCATAAGTTTGGAAGCGATTAGTGACTTTCAAATTCGAAAGTCACTAAAACCACTTATGGACTTAAAAAAATTCAAAAGAAAAAAGTGTTCAACCCACTGAACTTTAGGGGTGCACCCATGATGACCACCTTCATCCGCTCGGCTTGCCATACTGATGCGGGCGTGAGGTTGGCGGAACTGGAGCACCCCTCACTCAAAAAAATGTTCACGCATTGTGGGGAGGACCCTATATACATACACCCCTCATTTTATAAAGCATTAAATGTCGGAGGACTGTCCAGAGACGGCCAAGTAACTACCGAGCTTGGCACTGGCTCCCTGAGACAGACCGTTGGCATCCTCACCCCAAGGATTTCCAGACCCTCGTCGACACTGAACAGGTAAGTAGTAATCATGACTCTTAACATTGCCAGTTTGAACATGAGGGAACTGAGGGATCGAAGCAAGTGTGGGCGCTTGTTTGGTGAACTCTCGAACCTCAGAGTAGTTATTGCTGCAGTGCAGGAGACTCACTTCACTTGCACAGCAAACTGTCGGGTGCTGGAAAGCGACATTATGGTTTTCTCTGCATTCGGCAGCTGTTGCAGCGCTGGGGTCTCCTTGCTAGTTGGACACAGCCTTGATGCAATTGTCAATCTTGTCTTTGCAGATGACGGGAGCCAGTTGATGTTGCCGTGAAAACCTTTCGAGTTTCGAGTTGTAGCGGTTTATGCATCCAATTTGGCTGGTGAGAGACGCTCCTTCACAAACTTCCTAGGTCGAGCAACCTTTCACTGTCTCGGAAGGAGCTATATTGGGAATTAGTGGCAGGTTCCACCGCGGATTCTCTGGAGAAACAGCTTGGCTAGTCGTTAGAGAAGATTCGCTCCCAGTGGAATTGGGCGCCAGGCACGAGCATTCTGAACCAATTCCGAGTTCTCTCTCACCTGACGACTCGCTTGAAACACATTGACCCTAAACGACTGGGCTTACAGAGCGTACATATTAGACAAACCTGATTGTTCCCGCTGCGGCAGTGGTTTAGAAGAAACGGCCTTGTACGCCTTCTTCTACTGCGAGCATGGTTTGCCCGTTCTGGAGCCACGTCAGGAATGGACGGCTTGCATCAGCCTCAAACAGCTCATGCTGCTCAATGTTAGTTACGTCATGGACAATGTTGACTCTCCGTATCAGGGTGAGAAGCGAATGGTGTTTCTCGCAATCCTAGCTATAGCCAGAATGGGGATTTGGGAGACGCGAAACAAGGGATTGTATGAGGGTGCAAACTTTTCTCATCGGGATCTGATCTTGTTCGTTAGGCATCAGCTTAGGGTCAAGATTAGATACGATAGAAAATGCTTGGACCACATAACATTCAACAAAAGGTGGGTGTATGCAGCGAGACTGGACGCACGAAAGGGGACAATGTTGGAGTCATGCTTCTCTCTTCCTGTGCATGGCGACGATGGTTCGGGTCCCTCAGGACACCACTCCGGGTAAGTGGACTCCTTTGATACCCACTTGACCCCCTAGCTAGTTGTATGAGGTGTATCATTGGCCCTATCAATTTGTATTAATCAAGATCCTCCCCATCCCATATTGTTTTTCTCCTAAACCCATTCCCTGCCTTCTGAGGGTCTTGAAACCTCATTTTCTGTAATTCATGTTGTCCTCTCCTCATCTTCCCCCTCCTCCGTTTTTACTTTTACCCCATCCCCCACCAATTTGAACCACACACACGGGACAGATCGACTTGTTTTCAACTCCTGTCCAGACATCGAAAACAGTCGTCTCTCCATATCATAAACAGGGGGATGGAAGCGAAACCAGCGGAGTTCTACAGTTATTTTATTTTTTGCAAATTACCTCCAAAGATTTTCTTTCCTTCCCCATCATGATTTTCACTGTACATATATCATTCCATTTCACCGGGTTTTCAAGTAGGTTCCATACTGGTGATTGTTGCACATCAGAGATGAATGGGGATAAATTATAGTGTGACTGGTCGTGAAAGAGGCTAGTGGGGCTCCCAGAACAACATCATCTCTTTTTCTTCTCCCCTCCCCACAAAAAACCTTGGGCCTTGTGCTCACCAAAAATTGTTAAATTTTATATTTTTCTCTTTTTGAAAATAAATGGTCTTCGCCAAAATTTCTGTTGGATCCTTTATAATCACGGATTTGCCCTACCCGATTTTGGGTGCTAATTTCTTAGATCACTTTAATCTATTAGTTGATATTAGGAGACAGAAACTGGTCGATAACTCTACTTCTCTGTCTGCTTCTACACGTTCTACCACTAACGCCTTATTCAGTCCTAAACTTTTTATTGCTTTGGCTGGTAACCAAATTCATAGTCTTCTATCGTCTTACCCAGATTTAGTGGACCCTATGTTTAATCCCACTAAAGTGGTGCATTCGACGGTCTACCATATCACCACAACTGGACCCCTATTTCCCTTCGCCTACGTCGGCTTGCCCCTGATCAACTCAGGAAAGCTAAGGCCTAATTTTACCACATGCTCCAGCTTGGTTTAATCTACCCTTCTAAAAGTCTATTGGCATCTCCTCTACATTTAGTTAGGAAAAGTGAAGTTGATTTTCGTCCTGTTGAGCATTATCGGCGTTTAAATTCAGTCACTGCCCCAGATAGATATGTAGAGGTACCATGTTAGTTGGTGGATATTTTTGGTCCCCTACAATTTATGTTAGTATATGTAATTTGTTTAGTGGTATGTTGTTTGTGACAGCAGCAACTGGGGCCAAAAATCAAAGACACGAGTCTCCGACTGATGAAGATGTATATCTTTATTTGCGCACGTGTTCAGCGTAAAGCAAGCATACATTCCTCAACATGAAAACTGAAACAAAACAAATGCACTCATAAATGTTCCAAAAAAGGAAACAAACCACGAAAGTGATGATTTAAATCGAATCAATCAAGAGAATCCACGTGCTTACCTCTTTTGCCTTGCTAGTGACCCACAAAGAAAAACATCAGTCTTGGATGCCGGTTAATTTGAAAAAGACCGAATTCGTGCCAGCTGGTGTTCAGGCTGGAAGTTCCTCTTGCACCTTCCACCCGGAAGCGACCAGTGCTGGAGGGAAAGTTCAATCTAAAAACTATACTGGTTGAAACGCAAACTCCTACATTCACAGTTGTTGGTGTTTATATTTGAAAAAAGGAAAATGAGGTAAACGATATAAATATTCAAGACAAAACAGTACAAACAAAACAAATTTATATCTTAACAATACATGCAATGAAACATTTTAAAACATTACTGTAGTTCTATTACTGTTCGTGAAATAATCCTTTGTGTGTGTGTGTGTGTGTGTGTGTGTGTGTAATTAACACTAATACTACAAAAAAGGACTAAATAACAAACGTGTCCTATGCGTGTTGACTACATATTTCTACTGTTTATTTCTTTCTGTGGTTTGACGAAATTTCTGTTTTCGAGGCTGGAAAAAGTCTCACCGACAAAGTATAACAAGGAAAGGAATGTTTGCGTGTAGTATACATTTTTGTGGCGGTATACTGCTGTGAGTTGAAATGAGAGAGTGAGAGTATTCTCTCTGGAAGTCATACTGGAGAGAGTGTGTTGGCCCCTGTAAGTGAAAATGTGAAAAGAGAGAGTGTTGGAAGATGAGCGTATTTATTGTAAATTCTTGTCATGGAGCAGGTTCTAAAAACGCAGGATGAAGTTGAAGTGGCGGATGTAGTTTTAGGCACTAACCACATGGTTCTCCTGGCCAATGGGTTCCCGAGACTGAGTGTTTATGTGTGTTCGCCATCTTTGTTTCGGGAACAAGTGGCATAACACCCATTTAAAATATAGGAGTGTAACTCCTATAGATACTTAATCCCAAACATTCAAAACTTTTCAGCAAATCGACATGGTTGCACAATATTTTCTAAAATTGACCTCATTCTGGCATATCACCAAGTACCTGTGAACGCAGTTGATATCCCGAAAAACTGCAATAACTACTCCTTTTGGAAATTTTGAATTCCTTTTCATGCTATTTCGTCTTCGGAATGAAGCCAGTACTTTTCATAGATTTATTGACAACTTTGTTCGGAGATTGGATTTCGTTTTTGCTTATCTTGATAATTTGTTGGTCGCTAGCGACACTGAGGAAAACCATGTAAAACATCTCTGTCAGCTTTTTGAGCAACTCGGTGTGTACCATGTTTGTATAAATGCTGACAAATGTGTATTTGGTCAGAACTCCCTTGAGTTTTTGGGTCATTTGATCGACACAAATGGGATTCAACCACTTTCTACGAAGGTTGAAACCATCCAACAAATCTCGTCTCTTAATTCTTTACGTCAGTTGCGTCATTTTCTAGGCATGGTAAATTTTTATAGAAGGTTCATACCTAACTGTGCGAACAAACTACTGCCTCTGACTATTTTGTTGAAGGCACAAAAGAAAAAAATGCCCAAATAGTATTAACTGAAGATGCGTTATCTTCTCTTGAATTGGTTAAGAGGGAATTAAGTTCCATTTCTTCCTTGGCACATCCCGTGCCAGATGCACCCTTTTCTTTGACAGTGGATGCATCTGATTCCGCCATTGGTTCTGTTCTTCAGCAGGTTGTTTAGGGAATAACTTAGCCTTTAGTATTTTTCTCTTAACAGCTTAAACCTGCCGAACGTCAGTACAGCACATTCGATTGAGAGCTTCTGGCAATTTACTTGTCTGTTAGACATTTTCAACATCAGCTTGAAGGCAGACATTTTGTGATTTACACTGATCACAAACCTCTCACTTTTGCTTTGTCATCAAAAACTGACAAACCTCATTTTTCATCACTTGGACTATATTTCCCAGTTCACCAGTGACATTAGACATATACCGGGGACTGAAAATATACCAGCTGATTTTACGAAGTTACCTCCCATGACTACTCATCTACAGACTGCCCCTACCCATGTCCCTCGAGACATGGATAAATGGACACATGGTTTTTGTACAGAATGATGCAGTTCGTGGTCTTCTCAACTCTCCCTATTTAGGACCATTTTAGAGTTTTATTACGAGCTAAGAAACATTTTTAAGCTGGACATGAACGATCGCACTGAAATTGTGTCATTTGATCATCTTAAGAAGGCACAGTTTGTGTGTGATGTCACTGATTTGGATGTTGTTGACACACCCAATTTTAATCCCTTGCATTCACCTTTGCACACACCTACACTTTTATCTTCATCTCCATCCACACCTGATCCACCACCACAAACAGAAAAATTATACAGGAAAAAATCAGGAAGGACGATTCACTGGCTCAAAAAACTGTCCAGGACACACTTTATCTACTTTGACTTGTTTGTACATATATATGTGTGTGTGTGTGTGTGTGTGTTTTTTTTTTTTTTTTTTTTGTGTTGTTTTAATTGTTTTTATTGTTGCACATAGGTGTAATGGTTAAAGCGATGGTCTGCGGAATCGTAGTAAGCGAGTTCGAACTCCAGTTGCGGTATTACGTTCACTTTCGGGCAAAATACCCTTGGGAAAGGTATGAACCCCCTTATCCTCCCAGCTATGGGTTAAATAGCACCACTAATGTTCTTCTAGGTGAATGGCTTTGGCATTAAATAACCTACAAAGGTTGATATGCCATTAAACAAAGAAACCAAACCAAACCAAAAACTTGGGAAAATCATATTGAATTTTCTGAAACAATGTGTACATATAATATCAATAAAGTAGTTAGCGATATTTATAAAAAAAAAAGTGTACTTAAAAATCACTGACTGAACATGTGTAAATCTCAGCTATGAATTAAGTGCATTGTCAAAGAAGAAAATTATGTTTAAAAATAAATCATGTACAAGGGCTGACTGAAAAGTTCATTAGCTGATCAAGGTACTCTCATGGAATGTGACCAAATGAAGTTTATTTTTCAACATAATACCCCTTGTAGTCAACACACTTCTTTCATCAGTGTTGCTATGTTTGGATCCCATTGCTCAAAAAAGACATCAACAGGTATGATGTCATCTTCTAAAGTTTGCAGCCTATGATTTTTTCAACCCACTATTGTACACGCAAATATTTTTATACATGAGAAGTGATCAAAAGTATTGAAACTGAAGCTATAAATTTTTTAATTTTAAGATTTAAATGAAGACATAAATTAAGGTATAAGAAGGGTTAATTTATGGTGAAGAATTGTTGGTGTTGTATATTGACCTTCGACTCGGCCAAACATGCCATTCCAAAGACGGCGGAAGTGCATATTCCATTGGCGTAGGCGGGCTTGGCTGACAATATGGGACAAGGTAAAATCCCATGGTACAGTCATAGACTGATGTACCAGAAAAGAGTGACCCGTGAACTGCATGACAGTTATTTCCGCTTGATGACAATCAAACATGCCATTCTAAGGACAGCGGAAGTGACACATCCCGATGGCCAGTTATGGGGAGATATTGAGTGGGCGATTGAACTATAATATAACTCGGTAAAGACAGGAAGTCAGTTAGTTTGGAGACCCGTTGGTGACAAGATGCGGTAGAGAAAGCCCGCCCCCAGCAGAGTGGGCCCCCGGGCCTCCGGTTGAGCAGCCCTGGAGAACAAGAAAGACACAACACTGATGGCCATAAGAGTGGGGGTCAATAAGTTGCAGTTCTGTTTGGTCTCCAACTCCCTCTCACACACAAACCTTTCAAATAAAGTGAGAAGTATATTTTAAAGAAGTCTTCGCTCGTCTTTATTCATTGCGTCAATATGTATTCTGCATGTATATGTGTATAGTTGCATATTTATTATGTAGCTATACAACATTGGTATTATTGTGATATTCTGGGGTTCATATAACAAGGAGACTTGAAAAAATAAAATTAGAAATAATAAACAATGTTCCATCATCTTTAACAAAACTTGCTTGAATAATAACTTGCTACCTAAATACACACTCTTCAATATATATATATATATATATATATATATAAAATTTGTAAATTATAATTTGAATAGTTTGTAGATAAGATTATTTTTAAACGAGCCAGAGATTATTTGTTTGCACACAAATTGTTTCAAATATTGTTATTCAACTCTAATAATTCTAATAAATATTAATCATTTCTTAGTACACAGTTAAATGGTTTCAAGTATTGTTATTCAACATTAGTTATTTTGTTCATCAACTATTCCTATTTAATATGGATACAGCTAATGTTCCTTTCTGATTGCACACAGCTGTATGGTTTCAAATAACTAATAATAATAATAAAAATAATTCTAGTACAGGGTGGAATAATAAAATTGTCGTCCTAAAGAAAACAACATGACAGCTTTATTTTATAACTTTCATTGAAAAAATCAATTCAGGTAACTTGATTATGTAGTAGAGCTGACATCTACAGGGTGGAACGATAAAATTGTCGTCCTAAAGAAAACAACACTACAGCTTTATTTTAAAACTTTCATTAAAAAAATCAATTCAGGTAACTTGATTATGTAGTAGAGCTGACATCTATTCAATGCCTCAGTCACCGCCTCGATACGGATCCGGAACTGGGAGCATGCCTTTTCCACAACCGCCGGCAGGAGTTTGGTGAATACTCGGCAGATGGCAGTGATCAGGCTGGCTTTGGTGTTGTGGGAGGTCATGTTGCTGATGTTCTCGACGTATGACCAAACGAAGTAGTCCAGCAGGTTCAGGTCGGGGAAGAAGGGGGCCAGTGAGAGAAGGGTACAAAGTCGTAGCACTCCTTCTGAAGCCAAGCCTGGGTCTCTTTGGACTTGTGGGCCGGTGCCGAGTCCTGCTGCCACACCCAGGGTCTGCCACTGGCCACCTGATTGCACCAGGGGATCACCACACTCTTCAGCACATCCAGGTACCCTTTGGTGTTGACTTTCAAGCCGACTTCAAAGATGTGAGGTGGCATGATGTGGCCCTCACTTGAAACCACACCAAAGACCATAACCGTAGCCGCAAACTTTGTTTTCATCACCCTGGGCATATCCCTGTTATTCGTGGCAATCCAGATTTGCATTTTGAGGGTGCTGGCAATGGTCCTGATGTCATAACTTGGATCGGTAGAGAGCATGAATTGTACAGCGGCGCATCTCCGATCTCGCTCGTTGAACATTGTGTCACTTTCAGACATGATAGAATGCTCCTATCACTCTTGGGATTTGTACACAACTGGCCAACTAGTACATGGTCTGCAACAAAAAACAAGAAAACCGGTTTTCATTAAACGGAAATGGAATCATGTTGTCTTTTCTAGGGCAACAATTTTATCGTTCCACCCTGTAAATGATTAAACAGTGATATTTGACCCGTGGATGAGACCCTAATAAATACTACCACTCGGGTTTAGAGTGGACCTGGGAGTAATGGTAATGAAAGGGTTACTCCACATTCACTAAACTCCCAAGATTGGAGCCTCATTATCAGATGCAGTTCATAGTAATACTCAGGACACATTTTTTATTTGAGAAACTTACTACTGTTTATACATGTGTATACAAGAAATATATATACATTGCATATATACACATATATATATGTGTGTGTGTGTGTTTATATATATATACAAGAATGCTTTGCAGAGGCTGCCCAGCTCTTTGGACTGGAGGTCCACTTGAAAAAGACTGAGGTCCTTCACCAGCCTGTATCCCTAGAAGAGTACTGCCTGCTCCATATCACCATCAGTGGAACTGAGCAGAAAGCAGTTCATCAGTTCGCTTATCTGGGGGTGTACCATCACATACACCAAGATTGACAGGGAAGTAGACAACAGACTGGCTAAGGCAAGTAGTGCTTTTGGCAGACCCTACAAAAGAGTATGGAACAAAAAGCATCTGAAGAAGAGCACTAAGATCAGTGCCTATCAAGTCATCATACTCACTACCCTGCTGTACAGCTCTGAATCATTGGTAACCTACTACCACCATCTACGACTCCTTGAGAGCTTCTATCAGTGCATTCTCCACACCATCCTTAAGATTCACTTGAGTAACTACATCTCCAGTGTTGAGGTCCTTGATCAGCCAGAAATCACCAGCGTAGAGGCCATGTTGCTGAAGTCACAGCTACAATGAGCAGGGCATATCTCCAGAATGGGGTGGAGGCATCACCTACCAAAGATAGCCCTGTATGGTGAACTCTCTACTGGCTATCATGACTGAGGGGCACCAAAGAAATGTTTTAAAGACTCCCTCAAGAAGACTCTCAGTATCTGCCACATTAACCACCACCAGCGGTCAACACTTGCTGCTGACTATCAAGCCTGGCGCCGCACCATCCACCTTTGAAGACTTTCGCAGAGCCAACCTCAGGGAAAAACGCCGCAGGAAGAAGATCCAGGGAGCCTCAGCAGCCAGACCAGACCAGACCTTTAACTGCAGTCACTGCCGCTGGACTTGCCAGTCTCACATCAGCCTAGTTAGCCATCAGCATACCTGCAGTCAACATAAATAGCTTCCTTCATAAATCTCTGTTCGCAAAGTCTAGCTAAGAAGATATATACAAGAAATATTGTAATGAAGAAATTCATAAAATTGAGATTGTCTTTGGAGGTGAGAAAACTTCTAAATTAGAATATGTTTGAATTTTGTAAATACACCTGCTCAGGCTGAATCATTGCTGTGGAGACTGGAGCTGGCAGCAAGAGGTATTGGTCTTTACATTCATTCAGATAAAACATATCAAAGTGGCATAATTTTCTCATTAAATATCAAGTTTCTGAAATTCAAACACAAGTTTATATTCCTTGGTAGCAAAATGTCATCTACAGAAAGCAATGTCAAGATAAACATAGGAAAATCATGAGCTGCAATTGACATTATTGATCATGTGGAAATCTGATCTTACAGAAAAAATACAATGGGAATTTGTTCAAGCTGTAGCTGTGTCACTACTACTGTATGGTTGCACCACCTGGAGAAGAAGTTAGATCAGAGCAACAAGAGACTGGTGCATGCTATTTTGAAAAAATCATAGAAGCAACACTCTACAAAACAGCAGCTATATAGCTACTTACCTCTCATCTCACAAAGCATCCAAGTAAGAAAACCAAAATATGCTGGACAGTGATACCAGTTATAATTGGGGCACTTGGATTGATACCCAAATGTTTGGTAGGAGAGCAGGAGGCATTAGAAATCAGAGGACAAGCTGAGACCATCCAAACTTCAGCATTACTAAGGTTAGCCATAATACTGAGAAGAGTTCTGGAGACTTGCTGTCTCTTAGACTCCAGTGAAAGACTATCAGCTAATGCTGGAGTGAAATATGGAGTAATATAATAATCATGGTATCTTTGGTTTAGAAGGAAATCAGCATTTTCTAAAATATTGTTTGGGGTCTACTTATTCATAGGCAATGCTGTAATACTTGATAATATTCATTTTGTTTGTATAATGTTCCACAAGAAATAATAAAATCCAGTAAACTTTTGTTTGGAAGAAAATTAACTTGTACTTATTATGAGTGATAAAAATAATTTCATATATTATAGGGATCAAGGCAAAGTGTTGTATAATCACATAATACATATACAACTATACACGGAAACATAGTCACAATAATGACAAACGAACACACTTCTTTAGAAAAATATACCTCTCACACTTTATTCTTGAAAGGGTGTGAGAGGTGAGTTGGAGACGGAGAGAGATTGCCACACATTGACCCCAAGTTCCTCTGACCATAGTAGCACTTCTTCCTCATTCTGCTGGGCTGCTCAACCGGGGTCCTGAGGGCCCAAGCCCTCTGTCTGGAGCTGGTTCTCACTCTGGCATCTTATCTCCAACTGTAACTCGAACTCCAACTGTGACTGGAACTGACTGCCTTGAACTCCAACTGACTCAAGCTGTCAACTGGCACCTAGTTATATAATTGTTTGACGCCCACCTGCTTCCTGTGGGCGTATGCATCTGCACCAAATTCAACCACAACCACAGGTCAAGGTGATATTCCAACATCCTCAACTGGATGCATCTGTTTCTTCTGCTTATTTACACTGGTGCATCTCTTGATTGACAGCTTGGTTGAGGGCCAATATACAACAGTAATACTTGATAATATTCATTTTGTTTGTATAATGTTCCACAAGAAATAATAAAATCCAGTAAACTTTTGTTTAGGAGAAAATTAACTTGTACTTATTATGAGTGATATTGTATGGATAAAAAATAATTTCATATATTATAAAGTAAGTAAAATTGGCGACCTTAGTCGAGGATGACACAAATCCTCCTTTTTCGTATATTATAATTGCTTTTAATATCAAGGGATCAAGGCAAAGTGCGTATTGTTATCAATCCTGAATTTCACTTTTAATTCAGTTTAATATTTGAAAAACAGAGTAAGATAAAGATTTTGATATTCTATTGATAGTTGACTGACCGTAGCCAAGGGTGATCCAAAGGCTCCCTTTTCAATAGCTACTAAACCAAGGTGTGAGCCAAGTATAAAATTGGACATTGAGTTTTACATTGCTGATTCTCAGGTGAGCTAGTATTTGACCAGCAAAGCCCAGCATGTCTTTCTTTTCTTCCTTTAGATGGTAAGTTGGGAGGTAAGTAGCCATCTAACTACTGTCTTCTAGGGTGCTGCTTTCAGGATTTATTCAAAACAGTGAACAGCATTTTTCTGTAATTCCACCTTTCATTTCTCATCATAATTTGTTTTGCTTTTAATTACACTTCAGTCGCAAATTGGACTGGAAATTGACTTATTCTCTAAATTCAAGCCTTTTAAGTGTATTCCTGTAAAAAAATCTTGCAATGAAGTGCCATTTTTGATGGATTATAGTTACATAGAAACATGAAGGAAATTTTAGTAATACGATAGATATAACCAAACCAGGATAGTGGTAGTGAAAATATTTAGTCAAGTCCCCATTCTCTGAGGACCAATATTAGCATTAGTCGCCAATGGTCTGGAAGACCTGGGTTCAATCCCAGGTTGCGTCAAACCAAAGACTTTAAAAAATGGTACTTGATACCTCCTTGCTTAACACTCAGCAATATAAGGTATGTATCAAGGGTAAAGTGGAGCAATCCAGGGAAAGGAGTAGCGCCCTCCCCTACACCTTGGTGTAGTAGCTATCAAAAAGGGAGCATTCTGGTAGTCGCCCCCCCACTCCTCGACAGGGATTGCCGATTTTACTTTTATTTTATATTCGTGATATCTCAGCACTGATGTAAGGAAAGACAAGATAGATTCATTTACACAAACAAGAACATTTAAACTTGCATATGATATACATATAAGTTGTATTAAAAGAAAGATTGCCCAGTTGGCTGGGGCTGTAGAATACACCGACTGCTTCTCCACAGAGGGGTAAGACCCCCACAACGAGTGTCCAGGATATGACACTAAACAACCTGATGGTGAGGTTCCAGCGATTCTGGAGCTTTGGACAATGTGGAGTACCCCTTCACTGTCATCGCTCCCAGGTCCACTCTGGCCCAGAGTGGTAGCACCTGATAAGGGTCCTATCTATGGGTTAAATAGAACTACGTGCTTCTTTCACTATACTGATTTTTGCATTTAAACTGTGTATTTATGCTAAACTGAATTGTTTAAAATTGAACTGTTTTGACATTGGAACTGCTTACTAGTGCTGAACTGAATTATTGTCTAAACTGTGTACTTATGCTGAACTGAATTATCTGAAATAAAACAGTTTGACATTTAACTCTGTGTATTGCCCAGTTGGCTGGGGCTGTAGAATACTCTGACTGCACCACTGCAGAGGGGTAAAAAAAAACCTAACGAGTGTCCTGGATATGACACTAAACACTGTCCTCATGGGGTAATGGTTAAAGCGATGGACTGCGGAATTGTAGTAAGTGAGTTCGAACTTCAGTCACGCTATTATGTTCACTTTTGGGTAAATACCCTTGGGAAAGGTATGAACCCCAATATCCTCCCAGCTATGGGTTAAATAGTACCACTACCGTTCTTCTTGGAGAATGGCTTTGGCATTAAATAACCAACAAAGGTTGATATGCCATTAAACAAAGAAACCAACCAAACCAAGATAAAAAAGATCAGTTACATCTTTTTACATTTTATATCTTTTTATGTATTTTTACATCTTTTTACATTTTTTTACATCTTTTTACATTTTTTTTATATCTTTTTATATCTTCTATATCATTTTATCTTTTAAATCATTTAGATTTTTTACATCTATTAAATCAATAATATCTTTTTATCTATTATACCTTTTATATTGTTTATATCTTTTTTAGATCTTTTACCCATCAATTACATATATCTTTTACATCTTTTATCTTGATTACATATTTTTTTTTCATCGTACATGTGAAAGCATGTGCAATACCCTGCCCTCATCAGCCACCAACCAGGGGTGATAACACAGTTTCAGTAGCTCAAGGCGGAAGCTACTTACATATCTTTTATATGTATTAAATATATTTTTAGATCTTTTACCCATCAATTACATATATCTTTTACATCTTTTATCTCGATTACATATTTTTTTTTCATCGTACATGTGAAAGCATGTGCAATACCCTGCCCTCATCAGCCACCAACCAGGGGTGATAACACAGTTTCAGTAGCTCAAGGCGGAAGCTACTTACATATCTTTTATATGTATTGAATATATTTTTAGATCTTTTACCCATCAATTACATATATCTTTTACATCTTTTATCTCGATTACATATTTTTTTTTTCATCGTACATGTGAAAGCATGTGCAATACCCTGCCCTCATCAGCCACCAACCAGGGGTGATAACACAGTTTCAGTAGCTCAAGGCGGAAGCTACTTACATATCTTTTATATGTATTAAATATATTTTTAGATCTTTTACCCATCAATTACATATATCTTTTACATTGATTACATATATCATATCTATTATATCTTTTATACTTTTTTATCTATTATATATCTTTTATGTCTATGACACATCTTTTTATATCTATCTATCTTGTGGGGATTTAGGAATTAACAATAAAACTCCCAACCAGATGTTGACTCATTGGCTGCCACATATATAAACGCGTCACCACGCATAAGGCTCCACGCATCCATCTGGTTAAAAATCAGAAAAAAAGAAAAATAATAAAAAGTAAAGTAGCCAATGGGAAGCGGTCGCACCAAAATTAGAAGGATTTTGGAGTAGCGAATTTGGAGCCGGTGGAGAGAGATAAATACTCAGGTTTTCTGTGAACCGAGTCAGTGAGGACAAAAGAGACCCAAGGAAGCACGTAAATACGATAACCAGTAGAGAAGTAACGTCCGCCCTCGAGTTAAGAGCCAAAACTACCTTTCTGCTAGTTCCACTGCCTGACCATAAAAGAAAGAAAAGAAAAGAAAAGAAAAGGGAATAAGTACTCTTGAAAAACATTCTCCTCCTTTCCCCTTTTTTCTTGATATCTGACTTTCCACCACTTCGAAAATTTACTACTTGTAAAGGGGAACTTCTGAACATTCAAATCCAAGTTGACGTTTTTTGTTTTATAAAAATTGTTTAAATATTAGATGTTCCTTGTTTGTCTTGTGTTAAATGAAGTTTTTTTCTCGTTGTATGTTGTAACACTCCAAACCCAACCAAAAGGCCATAATCTATCTTTATATATTATCTTTTATATTTTTTATTATTTTACATAATTTTATATTTTTTACATTTTTTATCAATTACATTCTATATTTTTTATCTTATATCTATTATGTCTAATATTTTTGGTCATTTTGAATAATATCTTTTATTTATTACATCTTTTCCTTTATATCTTCTGCATCTTTTACACCTTTTTATATCTTTTATATCCATTACATATTATATATCATTTGAATCTTTTCACATCTTGTAGAACAGGTGTCCTTGTGGTGTAATGTTTAAAGTGTTGGACTGTGGAATTGTAGTAAGTGAGTTCGACCTCCATTTGCACTATTATGTTCACTTTACGACAAATACCCTTGGGAAAGGTTTTGTAGCAGAAAGAACTTTTTATTTTTGTTTGCCACGTAAATTAATTGACTGTTATGGTCGTCGCATATTTTCACCCAATGAGGATGACTTATCCTATTCAGCCTGGACCATTTTCCCGGACAACATAAAAATGGTGAAAGCCCATTAAACCATCTCTTGCTCAGAACCTTTCAAACAGGACGGACGTACTTTCTGTCTGCTCCCCATATAGCAGCAGAATCACTACACAATGAGGAAAGCCGCCTAATTTATGGACCTTTTGAGTCTACCCTCTTAGACCAAGTGTTCCCAGTTGAACATGAATTAGATGCACGTAATCTGCCACTTACAGGAACACCTTTATGTCGCCTCTAACTTTTGCTCTGTCTTAAGTGACGCGCAATTCTGCTCAGACATCCAGCTACCATATTCCTGGGCAACATTATCTGGAGACTTTCATGCCTCTCTCCTACAACAACCTGGACCACATCATTCCTGTCCTTAACCAGCAAACATGACTTTTGCTACATCTATGGTTACGCATATCCGCTCGGACATTCAACAATATTATTATAAATATATTTATTTATTTATTACATTTTATACTATTTTTTATCTTTTATCTATTATATTTGATATTTTTTATCTTTTATATCTATTACATATTATATTCCTACTCAACCGCTCATTGGCCTAGTGGGTAGAGTGTTCGTCAATGGTCCAGGAGACCTGGGTTCAATCCCAGGTCGCGTCATACTAAAGACTTTAAAAATAGTACTTGATACCTCCTTACTTAATACTCAGCAATATAAGGTTCGTATCAAGGGTAAAGTGAAGCAATCCAGGGAAAGGAATAGCACCCTCCCCTACACCTCAGTAGAGTAGCTATTGAAAAGGGAGCCTTCTGGTCGCTCTCAACTATGGTTGCCAACTTTACTTAATTTACTTACATATTATATCTTCTATATTTTATTATTTAAATCTTTTTACATCTTTTTTATCTCTCGCATCTTTTATACCATTTTATATTTTTAACCTCTTTTATTGATTGAAATCGAAATGTTTTTGACCATTAAACTGTGTACTTATGCTAAACTGAATTGTTTTCAATAGAACAGATTATTTGCATAAAAATGGATTTGGCATTAGATAACCTACAAGGGTTGATATGGCATAAAACCCAACAAACCAACCAACTAAACTAAATTATTTGAAATAGAACTGTTTTTGACACTGAAACTTTACTTACACTAAACTGAAGTGTCATAACTGCTTGAATAGTTTAAAATAGAAATCTTTTTGCAAATTAATCTGTGTACCCATGCTAAACAGAATATTTTTTAGCAGAACTGATTATTTGCATAAAAATGGATTTGGCATTAAATAACCTACAAAGGTTGATATGCCATAAAACCCAACCAACCAAACCAAACCAAACCATCTTTTATTGATTATATCTTGTCTTTATTTCATTTTATCAATTACTTATATTTTTCATATCTATTATATTGTTTATAGCAATTAGATCTTATCTTTCATATCTTTTATTTATTATATCTAGATATTTTTGATCTGTTGGAAGGCTATTTTTTATCTATTACATCTTTTTATATCATTTTGTATCTTATATTTTTTTATATCTATAACTTATCTCCAATAGGTTATTATATCTTTTATAGTTTTTAGATATTTTAACAGCATATTGTGAATATATAAAACAATGTTATTTACATTGTTACATTTTTATGAAGATTTTGTGCCTTTAAAGATCATTCTTATATCTTTTTTATATCTTTCATTGATTTTTTTAATATTTTCGACATCTTTTTTGTCTTTCAATTCTTTTACATCTTTTAAAGTATTTTTCATCCATTACATATTTGTAGAAAAGATATGAAAGATGTAAAAAGATGTAAAAGATGTAATATCATAGATATAAAAGATGCAAATATTTCTTGAAAATATGAATATATGATGTTTGATATATCAGATAATATTTTAAGATGTAAAAGAAGTAAATGATATGAGCATGTAAAAAAGATATAAAAAGTATAAAAAAATGTTTATAAACTTAACAATTAAAAGTAAAAGAAGTTATAAGATAATAAGTGCTTTCCGTGGCCTTTCTTGGACTTTGGTCCAGAGTGAGGCCCCAAAAAGGAACCAATGGCAGACTTTAGGCTGTAAGGCCTCTGGCTTCGGCTGGGCCACCTTTAGGCGAGCAAGCTGCAACATTGACACTTTGTCACCCTTGTATAGCACTAGACCTTGCTGTCTAGTTTAAGCTATTACCCGGCATCTGTGCCTAGACCTAGATTTGGGTCCAAGAAACAGCTTGGCTCATTAGATTCACATTGCAATTGGTGGGTCGATGACCAGCAGGGTTCGAGTCTCAGCTCATCCCAACCAACCCATTCGCTTAATCCCCACTTTGATCACTGACCTTGTGTCAAGCCCGGTCTGGTGGGAGGCAGAGGCAAATATATAATGATAAAAAATATAAAAATAATGAAAAAATATAAGAATTAAAAGGTGTAAAAGCGTATAAAAATGTGAAATAAAGATGAAAAAAGAGATATAAAAAGATATGAGACAATGTAAAAGATGTAATAGATGTTTATTTTGTTAACAGAATTTTTTTTAAATTTATTTTTTTGTATCTTCTTGATATGCCATAAAACCCAACAAACCAACCAACTAAACTAAATTATTTGAAATAGAACTGTTTTTGACACTGAAACTTTACTTACACTAAACTGAATATTGTACATACATAAAAAGATAAGCAAAAATTTAAACAATGTAAAATAAGTGAGAAAATGTAAAATAAAAGATATAGATGTGGTAATAGCTTTAAATTTTTTATGTAAACAAGATGTCTATATAAAAATGTAAACAATGTAAAAATGGGTATCTTTTATTTTACATCCCCTTGCAAATCTTTTATATTTAAAATATAAAAGATATGCAAGGGGAGGTAACTAAGTTGACAACCGTTATATAATATTTTATTGAATCTGTAAAAATTTATAAAAAATATTGAATTTGTTTAAAATTCGAATTTCATTTAAGATAAAAGATATTTTAAAAAATAAATAAAATTGTTATTGTAAAAGAAAATTGCAATTGTAAAAAAAATCATTGTAAAAATAAAATAAAATATATTCATATAAATATAAATATATATATTTTATATTTTATATATTATATTATATGTTTTATTAAAACATTTTGTAATTTTATTTATATTTTTGTTATTTTATTTTGTAACATTATTTATATTTTATTACAACTAGAATAAATCTGATGGTGAGGCTAAAATTATATTCAATTATAATAAAAAGTTTATTTTTTATATTCAATTATAATAAAAAGTTTATTTTTTTAATATATTATTATATTAATAATATTAATAATAATATATTATAATAATAATAATATTAATAATATTAATATAATATCTATAATTATAATATTAATAATATTATATAATTATATTAATAATATTAATAATAATATATTATAATAATAATAATATTAATATAATATAATATCTATAATTATGATTATAGATTATTACATTATTCATCTTTTACATCTGTTATAACGACACTTTTACATCTGTTATAACATCTGTTTTTACATCTGTTTTTACATCTGTTTTTACATCTGTTTTTACATCTGTTATAACATCTGTTTTACATATTTATGATATTAAAACAGATGTAAAACAGATGTTATAACAGATGTAAAAGTGTCGTTAACAGATGTTTCACATCTGTTTTACATATTTATGATATTAAAACAGATGTAAAACAGATGTGAAACATGTAAATAAACAGATGTAACACAGATGTAACACAGATGTAAAACAAATGTAAATAATATAGATAATTATTTACATGTTTCACATCTGTTTTACATATTTATGATATTAAAACAGATGTAAAACAGATGTAAATGAACAGATGTAAATAAACAGATGTAACACAGATGTAACACAGATGTAAAACAAATGTAAATAATATAGATAATTATGATTATAGATTATTATCTAACAATAAGATTATAATAATAATAATAATAATAATAATAATAATAATCTATAAGAGATTGTTAAACAGATATTAAAAAAATATTATTTACATCTTTTATCAACTACATCTATATTATTTACATCTGTTTTACATCTGTGTTACATCTGTTTATGTACATTTGTTTCACATCTGTTTTACATATTTATGATATTAAAACAGATGTAAAACAGATGTTATAACAGATGTAAAAGATGTAATAATGTAACAATAATAATGTAAAGATAAATAATGTAATAATAATAATAATCTGTTATAACAGATAATATAATGTAATAATAATAATGTAATAATGTAACAATAATAATGTAAAGATAAATAATGTAATAATAATAATAATCTGTTATAACAGATAATATAATGTAAAAGAATTGTTATAACAGATGTAAAAGATGATAATTATCGTTATTATCTATAGGATGTGAAAGATAAAAGATGTTAAAGAGATTATAAACAGATCACATCTTATTATCACGTACCAAAGACTCAAAAAAATGGTAGTTGAAGTGGAGCAATCAAGGGAAAATAGTTGCGCCCTTCCCGACCTACACTTCGGTGTGGTAGCTATTAAAAGGGGAACCTTTGACTGCGGTCGCCAACTTTCTTACATCTTCTTATTTTGTAAAATCAAATATACATATGTAAATAATAGCTACCACACCGAAGTGTAGGTTGGGAAGGGTGCGACTCCTTTCCCTTGATTGCTCCACTTCAACTACCATTTTTTTAGTCTTTGGTATGACTCGACCTGGGACCAATGGCGAACACCAGACCAATGGCGAACACCAGACCAATGGCGAACACTCTACTCATTAGGCTGAATGTAATAGACGTCTATTTTCTCTGTAAATCTTTTATAATCGTAAAAGATTGTAAATAAAAATAAAAGATTATTTAAAAGATTTATTATTTAGATAATAATGATTTTTATATCATCTATTAAACGTGTAAAAAATAAAATAAAAATTTATTAAAGTATATTAATAAGTATAAATATATTAACATGTTTTTACATCTTTAATAAATCTTTATTACATCTTTATAACTTTATTTAAAATAAAATTTTATAAATTAGGAGATGTAAGGTGTTGAATAAAAAATATAAAGGATGTAACAGATGTCTTTTTTTTTATGTAAATCTTTTAGATCTTTTTACAATTTTTTATATAGACATGTATCTTTGGTATAGATATGTTTATTACAATCTTTTTTTTTATTTATTTATAAAAATGAAAGACTATTTAAAGATTTATGTAAAATAAAAAGATATGAAATAACATATGTACGATAAGGTAAACGCCTCCTTCTTATCAAGGATAAAATGTAAAAAGATGTAAAAAGATTTCTATTTATTATGATGATAAAAGGATAATAATAATCTTCTGCTTTGTTGTGTAAGTATATCATAGATGGAGTAAGTAAGTTTGTGTTATGATTATGTTAATAAATAACATAATCATGTTATTTATTATAACAGATGTAAAAGATCTGTTATAACAGATGTAAAAGATGATAATTATCGTTATCATCCATAAGATAATAATCTATAAGATGTGAAACATAAACAGATGATAAACAGATCACATCTTATTATCACATTATTATCTTATAGATAAACAGATCACATCTTAATAAACAGATCACATCAGATAAGATGTTATAACAGATGTAAAAGTGTCGTTATAACAGATGATCACATCTTATTATCACATACCATATATAGTATATCATAGATGGAGTAAGTTTATTAAGATAAATATTAATATTTATTAAGTTTATTAATATTATTTATTTATGTGAAACATAACAGATAACATCAGATAAGATGTGATCTGTTTAACATCTTTTATGTTTCACATAAATAAATGATATTTTTTTGATATCATCTATAAGATGTAAAAAGATGTAAAAAGGTATAGAATAAAAAGATGTAAAAAGATTTCTATTTATTATGATGATAAATGGATAATAATAATCTTCTGCTTTGTTGTGTAATAATAATGCAGTTCACAGGTCACTCTCTTCCTGTGCATCAGTCTATGAGTGTACCATGGGAATTTTTTTTACCTCGTCCCATTTCGTCAGTCAATTCCGCCCACGCGATTTCCTCTCATAACTGCCAGTAGAATGTGTCACTTCCTTCCGGTGCATCACCTTGGAATGGCATTTTTGGCCGGGTCAAAGGTCAAAACACAACATTTGCTGACCGTAGTTAAGCGCAACCCGAAGGCTCCTTTTCAATATCATAGATGGCGTAAGTAAGTTTGTGCTGTATTCTCATATGCCGTATCATAATGACACAATAATAAAAACACAAGAAGACTTCTTTAGAAAGATATTTGTACCTCTCACTTTATTTGTAAGGGTTTGAAAGGGTTGTGTGGGGTTTTACTGTGAGAGGGAGCTGGAGACCGAACAGAAACTGTAATATTTTGACTCCCACTCTTATGGCCGTCAACGTTGTGTCTTTCTTGTTCTCCAGATGCTCAACCGGCCTGGATGATGGCTTTCTTGACTGCATCTTATCAGCATTTTCTCTGGACCTCAACTCATCGGGGCTCCAAGGCCCCTTCGGACTGATGTGGCTTTCCCCACCACAACTTGTCTATAACTCCGTCTCCAACTGAAACTGGAACTGTCTTGACTTCTGTCTTGACTGAGTTATATAATAGTTCAACGCCCACTCAGTCGCCTTCTTGATCTTTGAAATCGCATGTTTGACCGTAGTTAAGGGCAACCCGAAGGCTCCTTTTCAATAACTGTTGCACCAAGGCATAGAGGAAGGCACTATTTCTTTCCCTGGATTTGCCCTTGATACATACCTTATAATGCTGAGTGTTAAGCAAAGAAAGAGGCATTAAGTACCATTTTTTGAGTCTTTGGTATGACTCGACCAAGTATTAAACCCCAGTGTCTAGGACTTTTTGGTGAACATTAATGCTAATATTTGTCCTTGGTGAGAGAGGACTTGACTAAATATCTTTCCTAGCCCTTAATACTCCAATAGTTTGTACACTTGAAAGCATATGGGGCTGGGATGATGAAATTTAGGGTCAGTGTAGTTATTAAATATTATGTGGAGGAAAAGAAAAAAAAAAGAGAATCCCGAAGGCATTGCAACTAATGTGTGGGACTGTGGCCTCGAAGTAAATATGTTTGAATTCCAGTCACGTTATTATATTCACTTTTGAACTAATACTCTAGGGAAAGGCATGAACCCCTTTATTCCCTCCCGCTATGGGTTAAATAGTATTACTGCTGTTCTTCTACAAGGATGTCTTTTGCATTAAATGACCCATGATGGTTGATATGCCATTGAATAAAGAAGCAAAGAAGCAACATTATTCAACAAATAATAAACATATGTATTTTAAACATGCATAAGTTGAGTTAAATTTTTGAATTTTAAATTATTTTTCTTTTTTAAATTAATCTGTTCACAGTTGAGTAAAAAGGTTATTTCATATATATAGATAGATATTTTTTACTCATTTGTTACATGGAAATTATATACGAACAATCTAAAATGTGTCATTCATTTCCAAGATTCCTCTCTTTAATCCTATTTCTTTGGTGGGAACTTTAGTCTCTTACATGGCAAACTGTGAGATCTTGTAGCAGAAAGAATAGCAAATTATTATTTAGTGCGGAAATTGCTTTGGCCATTGGAGTTTTAAATTACACATTTCATCCAATGAGAATGACCGATGCTATTCTGCCTGGACACACCTCCCTGGGCACCATAAAAGGCAGTGCTAACCATGCTCGATCCCTCTTTTCCTTTCCTCCTTGCTGGCAGCAAGTTTAGACCAGCTGACACGAGAGAGAACATACCCTCTCTGTCTCGGGACGATTCCAAACTGCAGACAGAGGGACTTTTAATCTCGAGAGAGCACATTTCAACATTTGTTCCGCTGCTTCCTTTAGGAGACCATTCCTTGTCAATTATTTCTCCCTCCCAGATCAAATGGACCCCAAAGCTTCTGGCTGTGTACTAAATTCCTGCACTGCTATCTACAACTGTCTTTCTCCCTTCTGTACTCACAGCACAAAGGAAAACTTCGTCTCAAGCTGTCATTAAACTTTTATGTTGAAAACCATTAATATCAATGCCTTTATTATTTATTTTCTTTCTTCTGATATAACAAGAGGTGACAGAACTCTACAACGTCAACTGCCATTTATGTTTAAATGGAGATATCATCTGCCCTCAAGTTATAATCTTATTTCATTTTTATTTTATTTTTTTCTCTTTTTATCAATTATTTTATTTTTCACTCTCTACAGAGTCATGCTGATACAAACAAAAAAAGAAATGAATACTTGAACACATATTCTCTTTTGCATGTAAAGTCTACTGGGCGGCTTTGATATTGATGACAGAATGTTGTTTCAGTATGTATGTCATATCTGAGTACCATAACCCACTGCGAACAATATCGGGAGACCTGGGTTCAATCCCAGGTCGAGTCATACCAAAGACTCAAAAAATGGTACTTGATGCCTCCTTGCTTAACACTCAGCATTATAAGGTACGGATCAAGGGTAAAGTAGAGCAATCCAGGGAAGGAGTAGCGCCCTCCCCTACACATTGGTGTAGTAGCTATCGAAAAGGGAGCCTTCGGGTTACCCTCGACAAAGGTCGCCAACTTTACTTTACTTTATGGTAGAAGAAGTGTATGATCGTTTAATATTTCCATGTTCAGAACATTGTAATTAACAAAGTATTTTATTGCCTGAGGTTAGCTTAGATTATATGCCCATGGTGTGAGGGTTATCATCATAGGAAATGGACATGGTGACACTAGTTCAAAGCCTGAACGAGACTGATTGCATTTCACATAGCACTATGGGATACACATTTTCTCTAGTCTTAAAATAAGCAATAAAAACATACTTAAGAACATTCTAGAAATTTAGGATCAAAACCGCATTAGCATTTAAGTTACATTTTTATATTTTTCAACCAATCAGCTAAAAACATAGAATAGAACATTCTAAAAAAATAGGATCGGAAGTGAACTAACAGAAAATATTTCGGCTTATAGCGGTTGGTGAAATTTGTTATTTTCCCTAACACTATATTTTTTAGGCACACGAAACTTTGCTTTAACAACACAACAACGGAAGTTCTTTATTTGCAGCTTGGAATATGGTTTGCTTTTGGTGCTGCAAGACTCGCGGTGTTTAGGCTTGTTAGTGTTGGAGACGAAATGGCTTAGCGGGATGTTGAGATAGCAGCGTGTTGTTGGACATGTGAGGGATGTGTTTAAAGTCACCGTGTAGTTTTGTATCTGGTTTTTGGAGGAGAGTCTGCGATATCTCCATGTTGTCGAGAGCGGAGTTACGCTTGGATCGACATAGTCAATTTTTGGGGTGACATGAAGTGGTGCCTGTGGAAGGCATGCTGAATGTTTCTAATTTATGTTCAACTGGGATTCCTCGTAAAGAATCCATAAATTAGATGGTTCCCTCGTTGAGTGTCCATGTTGCTGCTGCTAGTGTTAAAGCCACAGTGAGATGTCCACACTGGGTGGCTTGTTTAGCTAAAAAGCATCACTAAGCAGGGACGACCAGAGGCACGTCTGTTCTGGTCGCCGTCTCAAGCCGAAGAGAGTGGGTTTGGCCACTCACCCGTTTTGCTAGCCGGAAATGAAGGTCCTGGCTGAATAGGATAAGTCATCCTGATTGGGTGAAATTCAGTGTTGAATTAAATTGCGCGCCAAACCAAAATACGAGATTTTCCTCTTCTCTACAGGCTCGAAAATAAAATAGTAAAACACAAATCTGATTGGTCAATAAATGTCTACGTGCCAAAATTTTAGGACGATTCTTTGATCCACCTGTAGGATATAAATAACGCAGAGTTAGGGAGCCATTAACACAGACCAACACAGCTTACACACAGACGAAGACAAGCCAGTAAAGCAGTAGCCGATACTATGTCCGGCAAATTCCTTTCCTTCCTCAACTAAAGTTCATGACCTCTCTTCAGATGGCCGAGAATCACATTCAAAAGAAAAACCCAACAAACTTTCTTTCATCAACGCGACACGCTGTCGCCACAATCATAAAACCCGCTATGAACTTAATGTAAGTAAGAACGACTTATTTACGGACTCCGTTAACATGAACATACACACATCTTTAAACAAATTTATTTTCTTCTTGCCAAACTTTATTTTCCAAAAGGCCATTTACACATCATGTATCTTGTTTGTTTTCATATTCTGTTATATGCATATTAAATTGTTTGTTGTTTAATGTTCGTTGTGTTCTATTCCATTTCTTTCATGTGATTGTAAAGTTTTGTGTTGTATTTGTTGTGGGAATAATTTAGAGAGCAATACCCGTAAAGTATGAATGCACATCTACTGAAATAACCAAAATTACATACAACCCCCACAGCACTAATACCCTTGGGAAAAGTATGAATCCAATTATTCTCCTTCCAGTTATGGGTAAATAGTAGGGCAGACTGAGTTCTTCAGCCTTGGTGAGGCAACTAGTCCAGGAGAAGGAAAACTCTGAATTCAAACCTGTTAAACTCCGCTTAAAAATTGACCTTGTGTCATCCTACCTGAGCAGAGGGATTGGTAAATATGGTTAGCTTAGGTTATCTGGTTTAATGGCATATCAACCCTTGATGGTTATTTAATGCCAAATCCTGTTTATATATATATATATATGCAAATTTCATTGAACATCATCATCATCATCATCATGTCGCGCCGTCTGCGCGGATATCCCTGACCGTCTCTCGCCATTTCTCCCTATCATTCATCGCCTCCGGCAGGTCTTCAGGGTTACATCCCGTGTCCTCACATAGCTGCTGTATGTAAGTTCGTGCTGGTCGTCCCACTCTTGCACATCCATGTGTGGGGGACCACAGGAGTACATCGCTTATGAGCTCGTCCTTGCTTCTCCAGCAGTGTCCTGCGTGTCTGGTCCGTCGAACTTGTATAGTTTTTGTGATGGGGGGCAAGTGTCCGTATAGTTGGGGTCTCGTGGGGTGTTGTCGCCAGGACTTGTTTAATACTGCTCTCAACATTCTTGTATAATTTCGGTCCAGCCTCCTCTCCAGCCGCTTCATAAGCGTCCATGTGGTGCATCCATATAGCAGTATCGACACAACCGCTGCCTGGAAGAAACTGCGTTTCATTTTATCAGTTAGGTCCGACTTCCATATGATCGAGAGCCTATCGATAGCTGTCCATGCCTTCGTCAGTCGTGTGTCGATGTCTTTCTCGGTTGATGAGACGCTGCTTCCTAGGTAGGTGAATTTGTCGACTAGTTTCAGAGGGGCTCCGTCTAGTGTGGCAATGTTGCCCGTTTGGTTGTAACACATATATTCGGTTTTGTTTGCATTGACATGGAGGCCAATGCCAGCTGCGGCTCGTTCCAGACTATGCAGTAGTGTCTCTGCTTGATTAGGCGTATTCGCTAGTAACGCCAAGTCATCAGCGTAGTCGGCGTCCGTGATTGTTTTTGCGGGGTACCTTTTGCTTCTTCTCTTAGTCAGCTCGAAGCCATTTTCTCTGATTTTGTCGATCGAAGTCCTAAGCACATAGTCTAGACAGATGATAAAGAGGTACGGGGCTAGTGTGTCTCCTTGTAGTACTCCTGCAACAATGTCGAAGTATTCCGTGTCTCCATCTGGTGAACGTACTTTCACTTTGGTGTTTCTGTAGAGAATCATTATCGCTGCTACGGTTTCTTTTGGTAGGCCGTATGCTAGTAGGATTTGCTCCATCTTCCCTCTGTGTATGGAATCGAAGGCCTTGGTAAAGTCGACAAATAGTAATGTCGCCTGTAAGTTTTTTGCCCGAACGCCTTCCAGGATTCTACGGATGGTCAGTATTTGTGAGGTTGTGGATCTATTTCTCCGGAAGCCATTTTGGTTTTTCCTAAGGATGTTGTCTATTTTGGGTTCTATGCGGTTTCGTAGTAGGGCATTGTAGATTTTGGCTGCTATGGATGTAAGTGTTATCCCTCGGTAGTTCTTGGCTAGTCTGAGGTCGCCTTTTTTAGGGAATGGAAGGATGCATCCCTTCGTCCATCGTTCTATCCTATTTTGACTATAGACTGCGTTGCATTGCCGGAGCAGTATATCGTTGAATTGTCTCGTCTTCCACACTTCCGGGGGAATTTCGTCTAGCCCCGCCGCTTTCCTATTTTTAATTCTTCTGAGAACCGAGTCGAGTTCTTCTTTGGTGAAAGGACCTAGTTTTACGTCTAATTGCTTACTAATAATTCTGGTGATCGGTTCATCCGTTATTTCCGGTGGGTTTCCTAGTAGATTTTTGAAATGCTGCTCCCACAGTTTTACTCTTTCTTGTTGGCTTGCAGCTTTCAATTTTGCTTTGGCTGTGCTCTTCCTTCCACTTACTTCGTTTATTGTTTGCCAGGCTATCCTGGATTGCCTATCTTCCACCGAGTCTCTAATCTTATCTATCTGATTTTGTACGTATTCTGCCTGTTCTTTTAGGTATATTCCTGTTAATTGATGTTGTGCCTTTTCTAGTTTTCGTGCATTTGTGTTTGTTGGGTTCTTTCGATAGCTTTTGGAGGCAGTCTTCACAAGTGCACGTTTTTCTCTAGCCGCTAGCGTTTCCCAAGGGACTCTATATTTAGTTCTAGGTTTTGTTGGAATACACTTTTCTGCCGCCTCAAGGTGTGCTTCTACAAAATTTTCATATTCGTCATTTGGGGTGCCTATTTCTGCCTTCTCTTGTAGTGCTTCGAATCTGTTTCTTAATTCTAATGTATACTTATCTCTAATATCTCTGTTGTTGAGTAGGGCCCAGTCATAGTGATTGGTCGTCGCTTTACGTGTGGCGTTTTTTCTTAGGCTTAGTCGTACTTTGGCCGTAACTATTCGATGATCGGAGGACACACCCTCGAAAGAGGAGTATGCCTCGCAATTCATCGCACTGTTTTTCCATTTCCTGTTTATAAGGACGTAGTCTATCTGTACTTTACTCTTATTCGCGTATGTGTAGGTCCATAATTTCCCCTCCCTTTTTTGAAAGTTTGTATTGAGGCATGTTAATCTATTTTCTATCATGAAATCTATTAAATGCTGTCCATTCCTGTTAGACGCGCAGTGTAGGCTGTATTTGTTGTGTCTGTTTTTCCCGATTTGTGCATTCATATCTCCGCCAATGACTAGCAGGTTGTGTTTCGGAATGCTACGTACTAGGGAGGATAGATCTTCGTAGAAGGTGGCTATTTCGTTTTCTTCGCTAACATTGGTAGGGCTGTAGCAGGAGATAATTGTTGCTTTGGGGTTGCCATTAAACGTTGCGGCCATCATCCTAGGTTGTATTCTCTCAATGCTGTTCAGTGTTTTTAACGCTCTCGGTCCTAGAAGTATTCCCACCCCTCCTACCGATGCATTGACAGAGTTTTTCCATGCCGATACAGTCACCAGCATCCATCCATTACCAGTTTCGTGATACTTGATATCTTCGGTGTGCGTGTATCGGTGCTCTTGTATGCAAATTATATCTATCTTATGTTCTACGGCTGATGCAGTTAGCTCTGATAGTTGACCTATTCTATTTAGGGTTCTCACGTTAAATGTCGCTATCTGTATAATAGACATTTTATGCCTACATACATTTAAGTACATTAGCACTGGTTTGAAAATTAATTCTATTAAGTGCTGGTTGCAGGTTTCTAATATATAGTGCTTCGAGAATCTGAAGTTTTTGTTTATTATTTTGATGTTCGAGTATTGTTGTGTTGTCGGTGAGAATTTTTCGTAGTTGTGTTGTTGGGCATGAATGTTTTTTTGTTTTTTTTTTACTAGGGATACATACAACTATGGACAATACCTTAATCGGTTCCCCCCGAATACGATAAAAGTAATACGGGAATTCGAACGGATCCAAAAGAGAATATGTAGGCATAAAATGTCTATTATGTTCAATGAAATTTGCATTAACGAAGAAATGCTGCCTAAATATACATATATATATATATATATATATATATATATATATATATATATATATTATGTATGTAGGTATGGTTGGTTGTGTTTTATGGCATATCAACCCTTGCAGGTTATCGTGGCTGTTCCAGCTACTCAAACCTAAAATCCCCTGTTACCCATGATGTCAGACAACAACAAAACGTAGATCCGTCATGAGAGAACTTTTGTTACTAACACACAAACTATTTACATTAATTCTGCTGGACTTTCAGTGATAAATTAGTAACTACAAAATAAAATACATTATATTTGGAAGTTCCTCTTCAGAGTATAATGAAGTATTTCATTGTTACTTATATCAAATAAAGGACCTCCCACTCAGCCTCGCAAAGTGGTTGTAGACAACTCCTATATAAACTCAGTGGTCAAAGACCCAGACACATTCTGGCCATGTGCAACTCTGTCAATGCTCAATGGCAGACTTGAGACCGAAAGGCCCTCAGTTTCAGCTGGGCCAGGCTACCTTCGAGTGGGCAAGCTGCATTATTGACACTCTTGACCCTTGAATGGCACTGAACCTCTTGGTCCAGTTTAAGCTATAATCAGGCATCCATGCTTGGACCCATATTTGGGTTCATGTTCAGCTAGACTCATCTGGCCCAGATTGCACTAAGTGGGCCAATGACCAGCATAGCCCAACAGCGCTCAAGCTTCGGCTCATGCCCGACCTTCCCCTCTCCTAATCCAAGGTAATCCATACCTCCTTTGGTCAGAGCGCTCAGCCAAGGCCTTATCAGCTGCAGCCACCAGAGCTAACCTTAGAAAGTCTCACCATCCTCAACAGCTCTTCAAGGAGCTAACCTCAGAAAGTTTTCTAAGACCCCTTTTTGTTTTCTCACTGCATCTTCCTTGCATCTCCTGCATCTTCCAGCTACCAGCACCTCCAGACCAGTCCCAGCTTCAGCAGCAGTTCCTGCACCTTCCTGCGCAACCCAGCTACCAGTACTAATGGCAGACCAGCACCAGCTTTACCCAGCAGTGGACTTCTGCATCACCTTAGTTTACAAGCACCCACTGCTCAGACTAACACAATATGCCAAGGCAACATCGACACATCTCTGGTTATCCAAAGTACCACACAACCAGTTCTCTGATCATCCGCACTCTGCAACCAGTAATTGAATTTTCGGATCTTCAACAGAGCAGTTGCACATACCAATTCAGACGACATCTTCGTCCCTGAACAGACTAACTTTTTTTTGTTATTGATTAACTAAATAAATCTTAGCCTTTTTGAATTAACTCACTTGTCTTTGACATTTTTCCCTAGTTGGTCCTCAATCACTAATTTTTGAAAAGTTTGTCTGATCGACGTATTTATACCAAATCCTCTTTATTGCATGAGTAAACTTAATAGAATAAGTAAAGAAATAACAGGAAATAATAAAAGAGTATATTAAAGCAAAAAGTCCAGGTTGTGTTGTTGAAGAGTCTGTGGGGGACTCAGTACTTTCTGTAGTTTACAGGAGTTACTTTCAGGTGTAACATATTGACCCTCAACCCAGCCGTCAATCAAGAAACAGGTGCATCCAGTCAAAGATATCACCTTGACCCGTGGACAGGTTGAATTCAGTGCACATGCGACGCCCACAAAAAGCAGGTGGGCATCAAACAATTATATAATGAGGTGCCACAGACGGTTCGAGTTAGTTGGAGTCAGTTGCAGTTGGAGTTTGAGTTGCAATTCGAGGCAGTGAGAACCAGCTCCAGACAGAGGGCTTGCGGCCCTCAGTGACTCCTGGTTGAGCAGCCTAGCAAAATGAGAATGATGTGCTGCTATAGTCAGAGGAACTGGGGGTCAATATGTTGCAGTCTGTTCCATCTCCAACTCACCTCTCACACACAACCCTTTCGCAACCCTTTTGAGAATAAAGTGGGAGAGATTTATTTTTCTAAAGAAGTGTGTTTGTTCATTATTATTGTTGATTATGTTTCGGCATGTATATGTATACGTATAGCTGTATCACGGCTATACAACACAGGTTTAATTTCCACAAATACAACACAAATTTTACAAGCACGTAAACAAATGGAATGTGACAACAACGAACATTAAGAAACAAGCTATTTAATAATTATAACAAACAGGATAAAAATTATTAAAATAAAACAGTTGAATAAAATATGATTTATTCGCCCGTGTGTGCATGTGTACATGTTGGGAAAAGTCTATTGAGTCAATGTGTCCATAGTTGGCAAAAGTAAAGAGGATAAAAAATTGACTTTACTTATGTTATATTCTGAGTTGTGGGCGAGAAATGCGTATGGTTGCAAAACAAAGAACGTATAGATACTCACAATAACACAGTAATGATGTTATAAAAATTTTTTATAGATAGATTAAGTACAGAGAGTAGAACGGAGAAATACATTCACAGTCAAAGAATGAATTCAGTGGCAGTAGCTACAAAGTTCATGTACTGTACTTGTCTCGTGGCGAAGGGATGGTTTTCTCGGAATTAGGATACGTTGGTAGCTGCGGAGAGCGTTTGATGTATCGGATGACAGGCGCCAGGCGGGGTGAAGAATCTTTAACACGGGTCGTGTGAGGGAACAAGTCTGTGGTGTAGGAACGCAACTGAACTGCTGATTGTTTGGTCCGTCTATTTATACGTTTTCTGTAGGCTCAGAACGGCAATTTTTGTGTCCTGCGGGAAGCGTTCCGATTGGATATTTATTAATGTATTTTTTTTTGTTAATTTATCGCAAACGGAAGTTCTGCGCGGAGCCTATGCGTGAGCGACTAACTTTTCATTTTTAGTTGAGAACTCGAAGTGTTAACTTCCGTTTCTTTTTTCTTTTCTTCTTTTCTTTCTTTTTGTTTTTTCAAATCAAGGCAAGATTTCGTCTTGTAACAGCTCCCCCAGATCTTACCATGATTTGAAGTTGCTATGTTGTTAGTGCTTGCGTGCGTGTTTTGTTTTGGTGTTGTGTATTATCTATTTTGTTTTTTGGCACATAACGAAGTCTTTAAAGCGTGCTGGGAGTTGCCCTCGTGTTGTTCGTTTCGTTGGGTTTTGGGTATTGTCTCCGGAACTGCAGTCATTTGCGACGAGATGCTCCCCTGACGAAAGTGTAGGGAGTTGTGACAACGGGTGATGGGTAGGTTGCCGGGGTGGACAAGGAGATAGGAGTGGTCGTGTCGACGGGTGATTGGGAATTTGGTGAGGTGGGGATAGAGCTGGAGGTGGGGGTAGTCGATGCATGTGTTGCAGGTCATTTGGTCGTGGTACGAGTCGACGGACGTGTCCACGGTGAACCCAATGCGTTTCACAGTTGTCGTTTTTCACTTGAACTACCAAACCGTTCGTTTTGGTGACCTCAAAGTCACCTATCCAAGGCAGGTGAGACAAGTGGGCTGTTGCGGATTGCGGTCGGTGGAGTAGCACCTTGTCACCGACTTGTATCGGGTCTTTGAAGATGCTGCGGTTCAGTTTGGCTTCCATTTTGTGGTCAGCCTCGTTGTTCGCCAAGGCGACTCTTTGATGCACCTGTCGGAGCAGAGCGTTTATCTGCATACCGTAAGCACCTGGGTTGTTGTTAACGATGTCTTGGCAGGGGATCTTCGGTAGACCAATGTTTGGTTGGCGGCCGGTGATAATGTAATGCGGGGATGCACCAGTGGCGGTGTTGGCTGTGGCATTCATTGAGGAAACTGCGGATTCGAGAACGTCCGTCCATTCACAGTTTCTGTCTTCGCAGATCATGTAAAGGGCGTTTTTTAAGGTCCGGTGTTGCCTCTCAATGTTCCCCGAGCTTTGTGGTCGCCACGGGCAGTGAAGTTCCCGGGTGATCGAGGTTAGGTCACAAAATTCCTTGTAGGCCTCACCAGTGAAGTGGGTTCCTCGGTCGGAGGAGACAATGCGGGGAATCTCGCGGTGACGAAGAAAGAACTGGTAGAGTCCGCGGGCTGCGTCGATTGCGCGGTCTCTGGCACATGGTATGGCCATGAGGTGGCGGCTGAAGCTGTCTAGAATAGTAAGTATGTACCGCTTGCCCTTTGAGAGGGGCATTGAGACAAAATCTATGTAGACAACCTCGAATGGTTTTCCGCCTCTCTTGCAATGGCCCGTGGACCAGTTTCGGCGCATGCCGTAATTTCCCTTGCGTTTAGCGCAGGTTTGGCATGACTGAACATACGCCCTGATATCGCGATTTTTGAACTCCCACCAGTAGCTGGATAGGTGTTCCTGCATGCGGGAGATCCCTGAGTGGTTGACACAGTCATGGGCTTGGTGGAGATATTTTGTCCGGAGCTTGTAGGGTACTACCAGTTTTGGTGTGTTTGTAGTATCCCTGATCATCAATACAGATGTACCAGGTTCCAAGTAGAATTGGTGCATGTGTTTGTTATATAGCCCGGTACGATGATCTTTGGGGTCGAGTAAGGTAGCGTCCGGTCTTGGGGTTGCCAACTGAAGAGCTCTGATGATTTTTGAAAGTGTGTCATCAGAGGCTTGTTCCGCTGCAATACCCATGTGGTCAGCTATCTCTTCAACCGGGATGGTCGATGTGGCATGAAACGCGAGGAATGCGTCGATGGCCTGCAGATGATGCTGAATGTTCCGTGTTGTGTGAGTCCCAGGGAGCAGCTGGGAGCTCTTGATTTCGTCCATGCACCAGGATGGAACGTAGATGTTTAGACTGGAGCCTTGGAGTTTGAAGCGCTTCCCTGCAGGTGTGGGGTCTGCCGTAAGCTTGTCCTTGCTGTGGCCATATCTCCGACTGAGCATGTCTGCCCAGACATTCGATTCACCTTCTACATATTCCAAGACGAATTTGTAGCACGATATTTCCTCCTGCCATCGTCGTATCTTCGCATTGTTGAATTCACGTTGATCCAAGTATGTGAGAGATCGATGATCTGTGAGGACGACGAAGGGACGACTACGCAAGAAGTAATCGAATTTGGTGATGGCCCATTTTATCGCATATGCTTCGCGTTCAGTTGTTGACCAGTTGCGCTCCGTCGCGTTAAAGGTGTGTGAGGCAACTGCTATTATTTTCTTTCGGCCGTGTTTATTCTCTTGCATGAGAATGGCCCCACATGCGATATCGCTGGCGTCGGTGGTGAGGGTAAAGAGTCCGGTGAAGTCGGGGAATGAAATGATTGGTGGTGAAGCGAGGCGCTTCTTAATTTTATTGAAAGCCTTGTTGGCCCCTTCGGTCCAGACGAATGTTCGTCCGGGCTTATTTAGTTCGTTTATGGGGGCCATTAGATTGGAGAACATGTCGGTTCTGATGCTCTCGTTAAGGCGTGTCTCGATGAATTGCCGAATCCATACGAGACGTCCGATGAGACTTTGTAGTTCTTTTCTCGTTGTCGGGGGTTTCATGTCGATAATGGCGCGGACATATTCGGGGTCGGCCTTGAACCCGTCGCTATTCACGATGCGACCGAGAAATTTAGCTTCGGACGCAAGAAAAATGCATTTTTCCGGGTTTAGTTTTAATCCGAACTTGCGTAGAGCAATAAATAATTGCTCCAGTGCTGTCACATATTCCTCGAAGGTTTTGGCGTGGACAAGATTATCGTCAATATATGACGATATGTTCGCGCGTGAGGCAACTGTGTCGAGAGCCTCAGCTATGCATCGCGAGAAGATTTGTCCAGCGGATGTTAGACCGAAAGCCAGACGGATGTATTGGAAACAGCGTCCTTTCCAAGTAAAGGCCGTTTTATGGCGGTCACGTTCGTCAATGACGATTTGCCAATAGCCATTGCGGAGGTCGAGTGTTGAGAAGTACTTGTTACCTTCGCCAATCTTGTTGAACGTCGAGTCAATGGTAGGTATTGGGTATGGGTCGAGATCGACTAAAACCTTGTTGAGGGTTCTTTTGAAATTTGCGACCACTCGAATCTTTCCGTTTTTTCTTGCGGACGGCAAAAACGGGACTGTTAAATCCTTTAGGGTCGTTGCAAGGTTCGATAACACCCTCACTTGCCATGCGGGCAATTTCCGCGTCAACATCATCCTCCAGTGCTTGGGCTATAGGGTGCTGTTTTTGGCTCCTGGACTGACCGTTGGTTGGTATGCGTATGGGCTTGATGAAAGTGCCCCTTCTATTGTCGTCGGTGCCGAGAATGTCCGCATAGCTGATGAGTAAATCGGCGGTAGCTTCTAATTCACTACGGCTATGATGGTCTGGAAGCGATAGGCCTACGGTTTGCTTAAGCCAATGGAGTTTTTGGTTGAGAATCAACCCGTTAGGCGATGATCTGGCTATGGCTCGTGGTTCCTCGTTGGAAACGGTTAGGGCGCCGTGTGAAAGGTTGTGGGTCGGTTTTATCCTTGGATGGACGGTTGTAGAGAGCGGGACAGTATGTTTTAGCTTGCCAGATGGGAGTGTGCGCGTAAGTTCTACAGTCGCCTTCTGGTTATCGATAGTATAGGATAACAGTGTGTGGTGGCCGAGTATGTTCTGGCCGATCAAGATGGGAATGTCTGATGTCGTGATCAGTGTGTCGACGTTGCAGAAAACGGGAGAAGTATCGTCACCCAAGGTAATGTCGCAGGTGAGCTTGCCCAGAATAGAGATGTTCCCTCCGATTCCTTTGACTCGGATGTTGGTTTTGGACATGTGTTTTCTTGCATCTTCAGGTAAGTGAGAAATGGGAATGATGCAAGTCGTGCATCCGGAATCCAGCATGCCTACACCGGAGAATGTGATGCCGTTGTTGCGGAGGTTGACCTGAACAAGGGGCGATCGGAGATCAGGTTGGATTTGAACGTTAAATGTGTGATGATGCTGAGTGGATACATGGACCTGGGAACGATTCATCACATCTCGTTCGGTCCCAACCGAAAATCCAGTTCGTCGAAGCGCGTCGCGTGTTCATGGTTGTGCTGATCGCTATCTATTCCAGGTAAACCGGTGTCAGTGGTCGCTATGTGTGCTTGAGCATGAGGGGGGTGAAAATATGGGCACCTGTTGCCCTTAAAGCATGCGCGGCCTCGTAAAAAATTTTTGCACATTGCTTGTTGACTAGGTTGGCCAGCGCTTCTTTGTGCCCGGTTGTGCTTCATGTTGTAGGTGGGGGCGGTTCGACTTTTCCAGTCAACGATGGATGGGTTCCGCCTGTGGGTTTGTCGCAGTTGCTTGTTCAGATCCAGCAACTGTAGCTGTACGTCGGCTAGTATCTTGTCACTTTCAAGGCTACGAGGTTTGTCAGAGTGTGTAGGTTGGCTCGCCATCAGCGCAGTGGTTTCAGCGGCGGTGGTGATGTCCGTTTTGATACCACGATCAAGATAGCGTTGCGCATCGCTGGCTATACCATAGTTTTGACGAGGTGTGGATAGATGTTAGGTGTCCATGCCTTGATCTTTTCACTCATGAGCATGGCCCCCATTAGGGAAAATGCAGTTTCGGCCGTCATCTCAGCATTTTGTCTGTCCGACTTGAATTTTGCCGTGATGTGGACTGTGGCCTCTCGGATTGTGTTTTCAAGTCGGCCTGCAAAATCAGTGAGTTTCTCTCCCTCATGTCGCTGAAGGTCCCATGCTCGGCTTAGGTACTGGAAGTTTGTCATTTGGCTCCCGTGGGTGGATATAAGGTAAGCCTTTAGTTCCTCGAACGTGGACGTAGGCTGTCTTGAGTCCTCCATCTGCTGGAATATGCCTTCGTTCAGTAGTTGCTTTGCCAGCTTAACAAACTCCTTCTCCATTGCAGGATATTCTCTTAATTCTGGCTTAACGTGTATGGTGTAAGCCTTATTAAGATCGGTAATGAAGCGGTTTACATCGCTGCCCGGTTCGAAGGTCCGGATGGATTTTGTGGCGCCCCGAAGTGACTGCTGTCGCAATAGAAGCTCATAGTTTGTGGTGTGTTGTTGCAATGTGTGCGATCGATCGTGTGCGGTAGTTTGCAGAGCAGTTAAAAGTTTGTGGAGGTCTGTTTTCAGTTCACTAATGATTAATTGTGCTTGCGGGTTGTCTGCTGGCTCCATGTCAATTTTCGTTTGGAGAATCGCTGCTTTTTGCTGTTTTATAAGTTCCAAGATTTCTGATCGAGAAAGGCCGGAGTATTCCATACTTGTTTTGCTGCACGCTTGACACCAGTGTTATATTCTGAGTTGTGGGCGAGAAATGCGTATGGTTGCAAAACAAAGAACGTATAGATACTCACAATAACACAGTAATGATGTTATAAAAATTTTTTATAGATAGATTAAGTACAGAGAGTAGAACGGAGAAATACATTCACAGTCAAAGAATGAATTCAGTGGCAGTAGCTACAAAGTTCATGTACTGTACTTGTCTCGTGGCGAAGGGATGGTTTTCTCGGAATTAGGATACGTTGGTAGCTGCGGAGAGCGTTTGATGTATCGGATGACAGGCGCCAGGCGGGGTGAAGAATCTTTAACACGGGTCGTGTGAGGGAACAAGTCTGTGGTGTAGGAACGCAACTGAACTGCTGATTGTTTGGTCCGTCTATTTATACGTTTTCTGTAGGCTCAGAACGGCAATTTTTGTGCCCCGCGGGAAGCGTTCCGATTGGATATTTATTAATGTATTTTTTTTTGTTAATTTATCGCAAACGGAAGTTCTGCGCGGAGCCTATGCGTGAGCGACTAACTTTTCATTTTTAGTTGAGAACTCGAAGTGTTAACTTCCGTTTCTTTTTTCTTTTCTTCTTTTCTTTCTTTTTGTTTTTTCAAATCAAGGCAAGATCTCGTCTTGTAACACTTACATACATCTGTATGCATGTGTGTATATATGTGTAGGACTGTAAGTATGGGCCTTTTGTTTTGATAAGTCCACACATGCATTTTTTATGATCTTTGGCGACAACGTGTCGCGTTCCAGTAGTCGGCAAAAGAACGTCGAATGCTTCTTTGCTTGATGTCTTCTGCTGTCTGTTGACCTTGCCTCTGGTACTGGAATGCCTTAGTTGATTAAATTCTTCGTTATTTTTGGGTTAACTAAAGTGAATCCAAAATAGGATTTTGTTAGGTTTTATTGTGGGTCCTAAAATTCAAGCGCGCAGGCATTTCTTGACCAATCATATTTGTATATTTACTTATTTATTTTGGAGCCTAAATATTTTTCTGTTAATTAGTTTCTGAGCTGAATTTCCTAGAATGTTCTTATTCTGTGTTTTTAGCTGATTGGTTGAAAAATATAAACGTAACGTAAAATATAGAATGTAACGTCAGTGTTAATGCGATTTTGATGTTCTTATTTGTGTTTTTGGAGTTGATTATTTTAAGGCTAAAAAAATATGTATTCTATACGTCTTTTAGTATAAGTTGAAACTCCTTTATTATGTACATATGAAATAGAATGGAAGTATTGAATAAAGACTTACATGTTTAAGACATCCCATTGCATGCCATGGGACAGGAGGTCATTAAGGTGCACAAGACATCCTGTCAATGTGAATAGAAGCAAACGTGTGAGTGAAAAGAGTTTGGCTTTACAGCACCCTTCTTTTATATACTACTTTGGTCACACCACCTGGCTGCTATTAGAAGTACTATTTAGCTAGCAAAGGATGTAACTCCTATGAAAGGCGGCACTGTTTCTATGTGCTTCCTGGTAATATTGCTGTTACTACTACTAAAACTAGTTGAAACTTTTAGGGCTTACTTTTTGCACTGGAAGTTGATAGGATTTACATTTTAACAGGAGTACCGATTCAATCAATTAGTTACTTTTATTTTTCCTTTGGTCATAATAATAGGTAATTAATATTAATAGGTAATTAATATTAATATGTTAAAATCTTCCAAATTACTGGGCATAGAAAATTTGAATAAAAGACATTAATTGATGAGGAATAGGTTGGTTGGTTGGTTGGTTGGTTGGTTTTATATCATATCAACCATTCTAGGTTATTTAATGCCAAATCCTCTTTATACATATATATTAATATATAGGATTTGGTTTGGTTGGTTTTTATGGCATATCAACCATTGTAGGTTATTTGATCCCAAATCCTCTCTATATATTAATATATAGGATTTGTTCAATTTGTTAGCAGACAGTTAAATGGTTTCAAGTATTTCTATCTAATACAAATAATCATTTCTTTGCACACAGATAGATATACATAGGATTTGTAAGTGAATACTTTGTAGATGATTTTCTTTTTTAAATGAGTTAGAACTAATTTGTTTGCACTCTAGTATTATTATTGTTTCTACACAGTTAAATGTTTTCAATTATTGCAATCAAACACTAATAATTCTATTCAATACCAATCGTTTGTTTGCACACAGTGAAGTGTTTATAAGTATTGCTACTTAAAAATAATTATTCTATTTAACACGATTCATTTATTTGAACACAGTATTGCTATGTATCACTAACTATTCAATTAAACATCAGTCATTTGTTTACACACAATTCAATGATCAAACAGCTCTATTTCTTGCAATTCAATTTAACTTAAGTAAACAAAGTTAAATGATTCCAAGTATTGCTATATATCACTAAGAATTCAATTAAACATCAGTCATTTGTTTACACACAGTTAAATGATCAAACAGTTCTGTTTTTAACAATTCAATTTAGCATAAGTTCTCTGTTTGCTCACAGTTTGAATGTCAAACAGTTCTGTTTGACCCATAGATAGGACCCAATCAGGTGCTACCACTCCTGGTCAGAGTGGACCTGGGAGCAATGGCAATGAAGGACTACTCCATATTCCCTAAAATTTCAGGGCTAAAGCCTCATCATCATATGCGGTTTAGAGTCATATCCAGAACACTCATTGTGGGGGGGGGGGTCTAACCCTCTGCAGTGATGCAGTCAGTGTATTCTATTGCCCCAGGTGATTTGGGTAAGAAATAGGTCAGTGAGACAGTGAAGAACAACCATCAGCAAGATATAATTTAAACTTTTTGAACAGACAAAAAAGAACTACTGTTAAAAAAGGTGCAGAGAAATAGTCTGTTTTTGAAGGTTGGTTTCTTGGTTTGGTTTTATTTGTTTTAAATGGCAGCTCAACCTTCATGTTAAAACCATCACTCCAGAAGGACAGTTGTGCTACTATTTGACTCATAGCTGTGGGGATAAAGGAATTGATATCTTTTTCAAGGGGCAATAGTCTGAAAGTGAATGCCATAACGCAACTGGAGTTTGAACTTGCTAACTACAATGTCACAGTCCCACACATTAACTGCTATACTGTTGAGACCCTCCCACCTGATTTTAAAGAGCAAGCTGGCCAGAAACACAAGAATAAACTGCTTCAAGGCTTAAAACAAATAGATTAAGAATTGCTCAAATGTAACAGAATGAATCAGTGAAGGAACTGAAGTTGTTATATAATTAAGGAATAATTTCTTTTATATTAATCATTTTTCATTAATTTTATTTAATTATTCAGTTTGGTTGGGCTTTGAACTATTCGGGTTAAGAGTTCAGGTGTGTAGTCAATTGGTGCAGTTTACACTCATGAGCAAAGGATATGACAATCACTATTGTCATAAAAAATCCCAGACAGGAAATGGGGCTGGAGTGTGGATGACGTCATGCCCGGAAGAGATAGTCCTGAGAATGTGAGAATTTCGAAAAAGAGTCAGTTGAGATTGGACCATTGAGGCATAGAGTTGAGTTCTCTACCGTTGAACATGTAGTTGTTTTTCTTTTTTGATCTCTACCGTCAGAGATCTTAACATCACAAGATGCACCGCACGGTGGATGGTCCGCATAGTATGGGTAGAAAAGACTTATAAGAATTGTGTCTCTCTCCTTGTGTCGCCATGAACTGAAAGCCAGAAGTTAATAAACGCATTTGTATCTGAAACAGCAGAGTCCACCTGTTTTCGTATCTGTACATCACAGTATACAAAAAAGTTAGGTTCCAAGGAGAAATGTTATATAGCCCTAATGACTGAATATACATCAAGAAAGAATGACCGTAACACTTGTTTATAAAAATATAACACTCACACTTTATTCTCCAAAGGATTGAAGCTTATGTAATGAGTGAGAGACAGATGGACGGAAGGAGATAAAGACAAACAGCTTCTTCTTCTCTTGACTATACCACACTGTGTTATCTTAAAAACTGCACTTAACACTTCTTCTGCTTCTTGACCAGAGTATTCAACTGAAAGCCACTGTGGGTCACCGTCCAAGTGAGTGCTCTCAGTGGCTGCAAGCTGGGTCTGACTCACACTGCTTCCAACTGACTCCAGCCAACTCAGACCCTCAAGTGACACCTGAATATATCATTTCATAATCCCCACAAAATCCAATAAACCATGAAATTACATCCACTTATTTACACAGGAGCATCCTGCTCAGAGACATCTCTGATTAATGGCTTCGTAAGGGTCAATATGCAATAGAAAGTAAATGGCTTTTCAAAGAATAGAAATAGAAAGTTTAGAGAAAGTCATTATATAGAGGTTAATTGCAAGAGTTTCATAAAGGAATCTTATTGATGTGGAAAGTAAGTAAAATCATTGTAAGATCATAGAAAGTTGTTAGATGGAGGTTAATTGCAAGAGTTTCATGAAGGAATCTTATTGATGTGGAAAGTAAGTGAAATCATCGTAAGATCATAGAAAGTCATTAGATAGAGGTTAATTGCAAGAGTTTCATAAAGGAATTTTATTGATGTGGAAAGTCAATAAAATCATATTAAGATCATTGAAAGAAACAGGTAATACTCTAAAAAAGAGAAAAAATACAGCAGTTCAAAATGATTATTAGTAATTCCTTTTCTGAAAAAATATATTGTTTTAATCATGTAGGCCCATGAATATTGACGGCCATTTTTTTTAATACCAGTCATTTTTTATGATAGCATCCATCAGATTATAAATTTTAGAATTGCTGTCAGAAAAGTAAGATACCACAACCCTAAAAAAGAAAAGTCACTGTATATCTTTGCAATTTAATGAGTAACCCAAGGAATTCCAAGTATGAACATTTCTAAAGACAATTCTAAGTCTTACACTTCAGCACTTTTTATCCTTTCCATAAGACCACAAATATTAGATACACCTGTTTCATTAAAAAATGCCATCATTTTTCAGATAACATACTCGTATATATATATATATATATATATATATGGTGGAAATGAAGAAATCATTATAAAAACATTTTTTCTTAAATCAGAAGCGCTAAAATACTGGCCAGCAGAGCAAGATAAAACACATGGTAAATAAGGGTTTTCTTTCTCAACTCCTCATATAAGTCTCAGGACTATGGTTTCTATTTTAAAAAAACCCATAAAACCTGTTGTCAGGATGTTGACTAGAGGAGATGAGAAATACACACACACACACACACACACACACACACAGATATATATATATATATATATATATATATATATATATGGGAAATGGTAAAAAATCTGATGGTATGTAAATATACAAGTATAAAATACAATGAATTCAGAGGATGATTTTATTCATAGTTGAATCATTTTGCCTTTTACATTAAACTATTTCCAGGGCATTTAAATATGAGATATATTATATCTAATTCAGTTTTTTTGATTTTTCAAAAGTGAAACGAAAAAATAAATAAGTGTTGAACATTCTATTTTTGTTAGTAACCTTCTATTTTAAAGCTGTGTGATGTCACAAAATATTTGAAACAGAATGCCACAAAGGAAAAATTAAAGTAAACATAATTCTGAAGATACAACATAATGTACTGAGTGTCTCAAAATAGATGCAACCCATTAATATGATAATGATTTATTACTGAGACGAACACAATGGTGGCCATTTGGAACATGTCCAGTAAAAAATGCATCCTTTGAACTAAAGACAACAAATTAATGTTTTTTCAAATTATTTTTATATCAGCTTTCAGAACATGCAACTCTTTTGAGTTTCTTATCTCAATAATAAATCATCATCATATTAATGGGTTGCATCTATTTTGAGACAGTTTTGAATGATTTTGTCTCCAAATAAGTAGTGAGGCAGAATATTTTTCCTCTCTTGTCCAAAGCATTGTGATTGAGAATTAATAGTTGTTATAGTATACTATTTTCAAATCTGACACAAAAAAGAACACATTATCATTAGTAGAGTTATTAGCAGTCACATGGGTCCCATGTATATTGAGACACCCTATATTAATGGGTTGCATCTATTTTGAGACAGTTTTCAATGATTTTGTCTCTAAATAAGTAGTGACGCAAAATATTTTTTCCTCTCTTATCCAAGGTATTGTCATCATCATCATCATGTCACGCCATCAGCATGGATATTTTTGACCCTTTCTTGCCACCCTTCTCTATTGTCCATTGCTTCCGGCAGGTCTTCAGGACTACATCCTGTATCAACACAGAGCTGCTGTATGTAGGTTCTAGCTGGTTGCCCTGCCTTTGATCGTCCATGTGAAGGGGTCCATGGGAGTATGTCACTTATGAGTTCATCCCTACTTCTCCAGCATTCTCCCGCATGTCTAGTTCATTTAACTTGGATAGTTTTTGTGATGGGTGGTAAGTGGCCGTACAGCTGCTGCTTTGTTGGGGGCTGCCTCCAGGACTTGTTCAGTATTGCTCGCAGCATTCTTGTGTAGTTGCCGTCCAGCTTTTTCTCCATACATTTAGTTACCATCCATGAAGTGCATCCATACAACAGTATCAACACAACTGCTTCTTGGAAGAAACTGCGTTTCGTTTTATCGATCAGGTCTAACTTCTATATGACCGATAGCCTGTCAATAGCTGCCCATGCCTTTGCTAGTCCTATGTTAATGTCTTGTCTCAGTTGTTGAGACACTGCTTCCTAGGTAGATGAAATTGTCTACTAATTTCAGAGAGCTACCGTTTAGTGTGGAGATATCGGCTCTTTGATTAAGCACAAAAATTCTGTCCTGTGTGCATTGACATGGAGGCCTATATCTGCTTGTTTCAGATTATGTAGCAGGGTTTCAGCTTGGGCAGGTGTGTTTGCCAGAAGCACTATGTCATCGGTGTAGTCCACATCTGTAATTGTTTGTGCGAAGTACCCTATGCTTCTTTCCTTTATCAGCTTGAAACCGTTTTCTTTCATTTTATCAATAGATGTTCCAAGCACATAGTCTAGGCAGATGATAATGATGTATGGGGCTAATGTGTCTCCTTGCAGTACACCTGCTACAATGTTGAAGTAGTCTGTGTCTCTATTCAGGGAACAGACTTTTACTTTTGTGTTTCTATATAGCATCATTATGGCTGTGTTGGTTTCTTTGGGTTGGCCATTTGTGTGTAGTATTTGTTTCATCTTTCTTCTGTGTATAGAGTCAAAGGCCTTGGCAAAGTTGACAAATAATATTGTTGCCTCTAGGTTTTTGCACGTACACCTTCAAGAATTTGGTGGATATTCAAAATTTGGGACATCTTGGATCTATTCCTCCAATGCCATTTAGGTTTTTCCTAAGTATGTTGTCAATTTTGGGTTCTATGCGGTTGTGTAGTAGAGCATTGTATATCTTGGCCGCTATGGATGTAAGTGTTATACCTCGGTAGTTCTTGGCTAATCCGAGGTTGCCCTTCTTAGGGAAGGGGAGGATGCATCCCTTTGTCCATCTGTCTATTAGGTTTTGATTATATACGTCATTACAGTGTCAGAGCAGTATGTCGTCGAATTGCCTTGTCTTCCATACTTCTGGGGGTATTTCATCAAGCCCTGCTGCTTTTCTATTTTTAATTTTTCTTAAGGATTAATAGTTGTTATAGTATACTATTTTCAAATCTGAAACAAAAAAGAACTCAACATTATTATTAGTAGAGTTATTAGCAGTCACATAGGTCCCATGTATGTCGAGACATCCTATTTAAATACTCTAATTATAGTTTAATGTAAAAACTGAAAGGTTTAAGATTGATAAATAATATAAACCTAAAAACTACCCTGTAATCAGAAGTGAATTGATTCAAAGTTATCAACCTTGGAAAAAAAATTTTTTACCAAGTCACACTCTCCATTTCATCTAAAAACTTTTGAAACCATCAATATTAGGTCCAGGTAGCCGTTCTCCTGTAAACAGAGGAAATGCTTGCTTGTTGTTTCTATCAAATCCCCTTTTTATTTTTCTATCTTTCTCTATTACTATTCTCTGTTCCATACTCGTAGTGTTTTTGTTTTAATCATATAACTACCTCAGTGATTGCTCTGATGAGCAAGGTATAAAACCGGATTGCTTGCCTTTCCTTTTTCATCATGTACTTTTAATTTTTATCATTGCAAATAAATATGGTCATTATCAAGTTATTATATATATAATGGGAAGCAGTACCCTACAAAACTCCTACTATATGGCCACTTATCGCCCATCTCACAAACCATCCAAGTAAAGTGAACAAGACTTGCTGAGCACTGCTGGAGAAATAAGGTCAAACTCGTTGGCATCATTTTCCTATGGACTCCAAAACATGGACACACCAGTGTTAGTCAACCTGTAAAATGTTACATTAATCAGCTCTGTGCAAACACTGGGTGCTGTTTAGATGACCCACCAAGAGGGATGTAGTCGTTATCGTCGTAGGAAATGAACACAGCGACTCGAGTTCAAATCCTGGACGAGACTGATTGCATTTCACATAGCACTAATACCCTTGGGGAAGGTATGAATCCAATTATTCTCCCTCCAGCTATGGGTAAATAGTAGGACAGACTAGGTTCTTCAGCCTTGGTTAGGCAACTAGTCTAGGAGAAGGAAAACTCTGAATTCAAACCTGTTAAACTCCGCTTAAAAATTGACCATGTGTCATTCCTGCCCGAGCGGAGGGGTTGGGTAAATAGTACCAAGAGTGATGACTGATAGGGATGGATAGTGAGTGAGAGTCAAGGGAATCCATGCTGTCAGCTTTCCTTGAGGATGATGATAATGACAAAAACCAAATTGTTTCAAAATATTAGGTAAATCAAAAAAGTGCTCAAATAAATAACATCATCTGGATACTTCAATTTTTTTCATATTTGCACATACACACATACACACACAAAGACACACTAACATATATATATATATATATATATATATATATATATATATATACACACACATAAAGACACACACACACACACACAGACATATATATACATACATGTATATACACACACAAACACACACACATATATATATATATATATATATATATATAAATATGCACATACACATACTCAGACATAAACATACACATATATATATAAACACTCACACACACACACACACACACATATATATATATATACATACATATATAAACACACACACACACACACACACACACATATATATATATATATATATATAAACAAAAATAGATTACTCATGGTATTATTGCTATTACTAAAAATTTCATAAGTCGAGTTAGCGGTGGCGGGGACGGGGGCTGTAGAATACATTGATTGCATTTCGGCAGAGGGTTAGACCCTCCCCCAACATGTCCTGGATATAACACTAGGCAATCTCATAGTGGGCTCCAGCCTTAAAACTTTTGGGAATGTGGAGTACCCCATTAATACCATTGCTCCCAGGTCCACACTGACCCGGAGTGATAGCACCTGATAAAGTCCTATCTATGGGTCAAATAGAACTGTTTGACATTCAAACTGTGTGCAAAGAAATAACTTAGGCTAAATTATATTGTTAGAAATGGAACTGTTTTATCATTTAACTGTGTAAACAAATGACTGATTTTTAATTGAATTGTCAGTGATACATAGAAATACTTGGAACAATTTAACTTTGCACAAAAGAAATAATTTAGACTTGTTTAAAAACATTATCAACAAAATGTGTTTACAAATCATATATATTGAATATGTATGTAAAAAGAAGATTTAGCATTAAATAACCTATAATGGTTGATATGCCATAAAACCAAATCATATATTTAATATATATATGTAGAAAGAAGATTTAGCATTAAATATCATAGAGTGGTTGATATGCCATAAAACCCAACCCAACCAAATCTTATATATTTAATATATATGTATAAAGAGGAGTTAGCATTAAATAACCTATAATGGTTGAGATGCCATAAAACCTAACCAAACCAAATCCTATATATTTAATATATATGTATAAAGAGGATTTGGCATTAAATAACCTACAATGGTTGATATGCCATGAAACCCAACCAAACCAAAAGATTTCATGTGGCAAAAGGAAATGCTGGTAACATCATTAAACAGTGCAGAAATGAATTGGTAACAATATCAACCATTAAATACCAATTATTACCAATGCTTGCTTTTTGAATTTCTTAGTTTGATTTGGTTTGGTTTGGCTGAGTTTTGTGGCACATTAACCGTTATAGATTATTTAATACTAAATCAATTTTTATGTATTTAAACAAATCTCTTTCAAACAATTCAGTTCAGCATTAGTACACGGTTTTAATGTCAAAAAGCAGTTCTATTTCAAACAATTCCATTTAACATAAGTATGCAGTTTAAATGTCAAAACAATTCTATTTCAAGCAATTCAGTTTAGCATAAGTATGCAGTTAAGTTCTATTTGACCCATAGATAGGACCCTATCAGGTGTTACCACTCCAGGTCCGAGTGGACTTGGGAGCAATGGCAATGAAGGGGTACTCTGCATTCTTCAAAGCTCCAGCATTACTGGAACCTCACCATCAGATTGTTTAGTGTTATATCTAGGACACTTGTTGGAGGGGAGTGTCTTATTCCTCTGTAAAGATCAGTCAGTATGTTCTACAGCCCCCGCTGACTGGATAATTGCATTTCTTATATATATATGTGTGTGTGTATGTGTGTGTGTGTTTATGTATATATATATATAATGATTAGATTTTTTAAAAATTCAGATCAAATAAAGATATTTTTCATGAGTCAGTGCTTGATACTATTTTGGCAAACTATTTAAGATATGAATACATGAAGTCCCTTTTTAAAGTTTCATGAGAATTTCCATCTGATGAGTGTGAAACTTCAAGTAACAGGCTTCAAGAGTTCATAAATCGAATATTTATATATATATATATATATATATATATATAAATGTTGTGGGGGCCGATAAATATATCTATCCCACATTCTTTTAAATTATAAGTGGTTGACAACAAACTAGGCAAGAATGATAAAACAAAGTGGTTGTTTTGAAAGGATAAATTTTATTATGGCGAATCGTAATTGGAAATTGTAAAATCCAGGAACTGGTAGTTGGTGCAGGAACTAGTCGCCAGTGCAGGACTGGATTGCTGGTGCAAGTCTGGTAGTCAGAACTGGTTGTCACTGTTGCAGAACTGGTTGCTGCTGTTGTAGGACTGGTAGCTGCTGGTGTGGGAAGGTAGTCACTGGTGCAGAAAAGTAGCTGCCGGTGCAGGAAGGTGGTTGCTGGTGCAGGACTGCTAGCTGCTAGTGAAGGAAGGTCGTTGCTGCTGCAGGGAGGTAGTCGCTGGTGCAAGAATGGTAGCTGCTGTTGTAGGAAGGTGGTCGTTGGTGCATAAAGGTAGCTGCTGGTGCAGGAAGGTAGTCACTTGTGCAGGACTGGTATCTGTTGGTGCAGGAAGGTAGTTGCTGCTGCAGGATGGTGGTCACTAGTGCAGGACTGTAGGTACGTCGTGTCGTCTCAGAAGGTACTAGGTTTGACTTTCAGAATTAGGCCTGAAAAGGGCTGATAGATTGAGTGACCGGTAGTCAGGACTGTTGCAATGTACATCTCAGGAGGTGTTGTAATAGACTTTCTGAGTTAGATCTGAAAAGGGCTGTTAAGCTGAGAGACTGGTAGTATTCCTGTGTCATCTGCTAGCTGGAATTGGAACATTGGCTTAAGAGGAAACCTGGAGCAGTGCATCATGGACAGGCGCTGCTGATAAGGCTTCAGTCGTAGAGTTGACCAGGGGAGAATTGGATTCCTCCCACACCCTTGGCTAATGTCCAGCCAAAGCTGTCTACCATTTTAATACCACCATTTTTTATGGATACAGCATGTTACTACCCTTAGTTGTCTAAGTAGAATGAATTTGTTTATTATCACAAAATAGTAGTGAGAAACTTCATTCTACTTTGATGAGGTTTTTTTTATTACTACATATTTTGTGCCATAGCTGCGAATTGCTCTTTGAAAGACCCGCTGAATTTATTATTTTTAAAAGACAGTCTATGTGGAGCCATTTGTTTCCTTAACAACTAGGTCCTAGGTAACTTTTGGCTGACAGCATCAGTAACTCATCGCTTCTTGGAAATGGGATTTGTTTTTTTTGTGTTATGTGTAGCCGTTGACTATGATATGTATATATATACACACACACACACACACACATATATATATATATATACATGATTGCTTCCCACTTGAATTTGAGTTAAGTCACTGTATGACATCATTTTGTAACAATCCCATGATATCAAGTAATACCTTAGCCTGAAGCTTTTTATCGTGATTTTTGTGTTTGGGTTTCATTTGGTTTGATTTTATGGCATACCAACCATTGAGGGTTATCTAATGCCAAATCCTTTTTATACATGTACATTAAATATATGATTTCTAAACACATTCTGTAGATAACATCTTTAAATGAGTCTGAGCTCATTTTTTTTGCACACAGTTAAATGGTTTCACTTATTTCTATCTAATACGAATAATTCTATTTATTATTAATCATTTGTTTGCACATAGTAAAATATTTTTAAGTATTATTATGTATAACCAACAATTCAATTAAATATCAGTTATTTGTTTACACACTGTTAAATGATGACACTGTTCTATTTCAAGCAATTCAGTTTAACATGTCAACAAAGTTAAGTTGTTTCAAGTATTGCTATGTATCACTAACAATTTGATCAAATATCAGTCACTTGTTTACATACTGTTAAATGTAAAACTGTTCTATTTCAAACAATTCAGTTTATCATAAGTACACTGTTTAGATATCAAATAGTTCTATTTGACCCATAGATAGTACCCTATCAGGTCCATTCTGGCCAGGAGTACCACTCCTGGCCTGGGAGCAATAGTAATGAAGGAGTACAGCACATTCCCCAAATTTCCAGCATTACTGGAGCCTCACCATCACATTGTTTTGTGTCATATCTAGGACACTCGTTGGGGTAGTTTTACTCCTCTGCAAAGATGCAGTTGGTGAATTCTGCAGCCCCAGCCGACTGGGCCATTTTTATAGTGAGGAAAGACAATGCACTAATTCAATCCCACTCTCTAAACTCCAGAAAGAAATACCAGCCTACATCATTGGATGCTATTAAAACAATCCTTCTTGGTGGATGTTTTGTGAAAAATCTTGGTACTCATCACAGAATGAGCATGTAAGATGACTGTTGACATTAGAAAACAAGTCTTTTTTTTTCATTATCCTTCAGATAAGTTTTGGGAAATTTGTTTAGTCACCAATCACCAAGCAAAGGCGCCTCTGGTGGTGTAATGGTTAGCAAGCTGGACTAGCAAACCTACACGAGTGAGTTCGAGTCTCATTGGGTGCCCCTTTCATATGGCCTTGTGCCACATCTAAGCAAAAAGCTTAGTAAATTACCACCAATCACCAAGCAGTACTTAGTACTTGGTTTTTTGGTACTAGCAGCATTCTTGAAGTGACCAGACGTACATACATACATTGAAGGTGTTTATGGTGTTATAGTTATTGTCAGAGGAAATGGACATCGGAACCTGGGTTCTAATCCTGGATGAGGCTATTTGCATTTCACATTGGGCTAATATCCTTGGAAAACTATTCTCCTTCCAGCTATGAGTAAATAGTAGGGATGACTGGGCTCTTTAACGCTGGTATGGCAACTTGTCTAGGAGAAGGAAAACTCTGTATTCAAACCTGTTAAACTCCACTCCAAAAATTGACCTTGTATCACATCTTACCCATGTAGAGGGGTTGGTAAATACATACATATAAAAGTAAAAGTAAAGTTGGTGACCTTAGTCGAGGGCAACCCAAAGGCTCCCTTTTCAATAGCTACTACACCGAGGTGTAGGGAGGGTGCTACTCCTTCCCTCAGATTGCTCCACTTTAACCTTGATCCGTACCTTATAATGCTGAGTGTTAAGCAAGGAGATGTCAAGTACCATTTTTTGAGTCTTTGGTATGACTTGACCTGGGATTGAACCCCGGTCTCCCGGGCCATTGCGAACACTCCCCCAAGTGGCCACTGGGCTGGTCGGTACATACATATATATATTATCATATATCATTATGATTTTGCCTTGTTGCTAGGACAATAGAATATGCCCACAGCAACCCCGGAAGAGGGGTGACCCCCACTCTTATGAGTATCCTAGATTTGATACCAAACTGTGTCTGATGGTGAAGCTTCCATTCTGGAGCTTTTGGGAGTATGTTGTACTCCTTTATTGCCATTACTGCCAGGTCCACTCTGGCCTGGAGTGGTAGTACCTGTCAGAGTCTCATCTATGGGTTAAATAGAACTGTTCAATCATTTAGAAAAGATTATTATTATTAATTATTTGAAACCATACAGCTGTGTGCAAATTATTTATATTAGATAGAAATACTTGATAAATAGAATTGTGTTAGATAGCAATACTTGAAACGATTTAACTGTGTACAAACAAATGATTAATATCAAAGGTTGATATGCTATAAAAACCAACCAACCAACCAACCAACCTTATCATTTGATGGCTTTATTGGTAGGGCTAAGAATATATGCCAACTGCATCCTCTACAGAGGGTAAGACCCACCACCACTAACACAACAAGGAAAAAAGGATATCTAGGGTTTGACAACTGCATCTGTCAGTTAGGCTTTATATCTGGAGAGTGTGGAGTGTACCTCTTCATTACCATTACTCTCAGGTCCACTCTAACTTGGAGAAGTAGTTCTTGTATCCCATCTGTGGGTCAAATAGAACAATTTGAAAATTATTTGTATTAGATAGGAATACTGTGAAACCATATAACTGTGTTCAAATAGATTATTATTGAATTAGAATACTTACTTAAAGCCATATAATTGTGTCTAAATCATTAATATTTGATAGGAATATTTGATGTTGTGAGGATTGAATAAGAAAATAAAAAAACAATAATATAAAAAAAATAAGATAAACACAAAATAAAATAGGCAAATTCAATAATAACAATTACCCAGGAGGCTTCTGACAGGAGTTGCAATCTGCGCATGCCTAAAAAAGATGGGCTTCCTGATACCAAAAAGAAACTCTTTCTCAGACCTATTTACACTGCTCTATGGAGTAGATAGCTTTTTCCTGGCTTGGGAAAGACTGCAACCTAACAGGTACTACCACTCTGGGTCAGAGTGCACCTGGGAGTAATGGCAATGAAGGAGTACTCCATACTCCCTAGATCTCCCGGAGAAATCCCCATGATGTTGTGACTAACATGTTGAACTGCAGTATCATAATAACCAAGTTGATCCTTAGCCAGGTTATTACATTCACTTTTGGGAAGAGTATGAGCCCTCTTATCCCCCTCAGCTATGGTGCATACACCATTAAACAAAGAAACCAAACCAAACCAAACCAGATCTCCAGAACTGGAACCTCACCATCAGATGCAATTTAATATCATATCTAGGACCTTTGGGGAATCTCCATGGTGGAGTAAGTAACATACTGGACTGCGACATCATTGTAAATGAGTTTGAACTTGTGTCACACTATTACACTCACTTTTTTACCAACGACCCACGACTAAAAACACCAAATAATGGACTCATCAGAATCACAATTAAGACACCATATAATGGACTAAACAACTATAACTGAAAACACTGGATTTAGACATATCTTGCAGAAGTGTCTAACATGTTGGTTATGTCTTAAATACCAAATTTGAACATATATACCCAAGAACGACTAATACATTTTAACACTTTGACTGGGAGATGCAACCATTTCATTTGTATTCCGGAAGAATTTCTTCACCCACTGAATGATTGTTGAACCCAGAAATAAAGGCAAAATATAAAAGATAACTTCTCTTCCTGTCTTCTTTCATATAATTCCTTTTCTGCTTTCATATCCAAGAAGTTAAACCAGCAAGATAATGTGGGGTAAGAATAGAGCCATCCAGAATGGAGTCAGATAGCAAACAACTACATAAATTACCTTGAAACCCCATAATACTGAACAGACTTCCTCCTCTTAGCTGCTAACATGTAGTGTATGTGTTTACCTGGTCCCAGACTGAGGAGAGAGTGCAGGTTGCTTCTCTTCCAGCAGTGGCCTCTATTGAAGACATCTTCTGAACATATCACAAACTTTGACTTGATAATCCCACCGAAAATGACTCTTACTATATTTTAGCACCTTGTCTGGGAGATGTGACTATTTCCGCTGTTTCGGGAAAGAATTTCCTGCCCACATAATGGTTTTTAAAACCTGAAATAAAGTTTTGAGTTAAAGGGTCTCTTTGTCTCTTTTCTTCTTTACTTCCATAATTATCTTGCAGTCTTCTACAGACAATGACATAGTGAACAAGTTAAATGGGGTAAGAAGAACTATAGAGTCAGATACATTAAACCCAAATTCAACAAATATAGACCACCAACAACAACAACCTACAAAATAAAACAAAATAACAAATAACCAACCAAATTTTTTTGTGTCCCATAAATACTTCTCAGTTGTTGGTTGTGTGGAATTAAATATTCCTTCGTGTAAGCTAGTCAGCTTAGGACACTATGATGTGTACTACTTTGTGATGTCATATTTAATGCAACACAAGCTTAGTTGAGGACAAAAAGTCCATGACCCAAAATATGAGACAGGTCTTGTTTTTAAAGCATTCTACAAGTAAAGAGTGTGAAATTTCATGCTTCCTTCTTATCTATTGTCTTAGCAATACTATCCAGTGCTCACTAGTTAAAATTCTTTAGCAGACTAGAGTGTTAATTCTACATGTTTTGCCTAGAGTGCTGAGAAATTTTGAATATTTGTGGTTTTTCTATAGTATATTTTAAAGGAAAACTAACATCTTTATTATATCCTTGAAAATTACCAGTGATGTTTGAAACTGCTCTGTGTTGGACACTTTTTTTAAAATATAAAATTGAAGTCAATTTAAGAAATCTTGGAACACAACAATAAAAAGAAAACAAAAAAATCAATAAAGGATGTTAAAAGAACCTTGTCTGTGACTTTTAAGAAAAAGATGCTCTAGAGAAAGACAACTGCCTACATATATTTTTTTTTACATCTCTCTTTCACTCTCTCTCTCTCTATATATAAGTTATGATATTGTAGACAGTCAGCAGCACTTGGAAATTGTCAATTTCTTGCTTATGTGATCATTGAATCTAAAGTCAGGAAGCACTGTTGCCTCTGTATTTAAGCAATTCTAACTTAGATATATATGCTCTATCACTGATATTGAGCACTTATTTGATAAATTTAGCAAATTACATTATATATATATATATATATATATATATATATATATATATTAAATAATGTAGTGTGCTTATATATAATTTATATGAGTAGCTTGTGATATAATGATTTGAAGATCAATTCAAGTGACTTTGATTCTCACTGAGAGACCCATATTTCTGGCCTTGTGCCACGCCTAAGCTAAGTTTAGTAAATAACTGTATGTAAGTTTATAAACACAGACATGTACACACATAAACATATGCAGGTATTTTGTAGGTTTTCATCAATTGAAAAGATTATTTTATTCTGTATTCAAAATTTTGAACATAAACTTTATTTGTTGGTATTGGTGTGTAAAGTGCTAATTAAAAAATCAATTATATTTGAATAAAAAAAAAAAAAATTAAGTCTAAAGATATACGTATTAAAAATTAGTGATTTACGTTTTTTTTATGTTGGTTACTAGGTAAGAGACGCTGTAGTTAAATATGATCGCAATGCAGGAAGAGGAAAAGGAAGAGTAAAAGAAGTGAAAGAGACAAAAAAGGAGGGAAATTTATAGAAATGGAGAAAGAAAAGAGGGAAAGAAAGAAAGAGATATTAAGAAATTTAGCATGAATTGGGTTTTGTTGATGATGGAATGAGAAGTGAGTGCTCTACTTAAGAGCAAGAAGTTCTGATATTCAAAATTAAGGCGTAACTTGAAAAGGTTATTTTTAGATAGGTATTTAAAAGAATGAAATAAAATTAAGATTTTTTAGGGAAAATTGTAAATAAGCTTTGTATGGGGTAACATTGCATGTGTTCTTACATGTGATATGTTTGTCGTTATTTGATGTAATTAAGTGAAATGTAGGATTTTAGATATGGGGGAAATATAGTCTAATACATACTTTGTGGACTGGAGATTTACCTTATAAAAGGAAAATATGTAGATAAAATATAAAAACGTCATTAAGCAAATAAGTTAATATTTGAAGTGATATCAATTAGATGAATATCAATGGGTTTATTTATAGTAAAAATAAAAAAGGGTTTAATGGAGGTGAATTAATAATTAGAAGTAAATATATGGATAATTTGTATTTATATAAAACAAATAAAAAACTAATATTGAAATTATGATTTTTATCTTATTGCATTTATACTATTTTATATTATTGTGTTTATATAAAACAAATAAAAAATAAAGGAGACAATTCAGAGTAGAGATTAAAAAAAAAGAAAAAGAAGGGAAGGGAAATAATATAGAAGTGAGTGAGGGAACATAGGGAGCGGTTGGAGGAGTGTTGATAAAAGCGGAAGTTGAGAGTAGGAGGAAGGGTAGAAAGTGACGACTAACTCCCGCCATTTTCTCTTGTTAGTCTGCAGTGGTCGGTGCTGCAGTCTAGTTTGGCCTGTTTTTCTTTTTCTGTACATAGAACACTCTTTTTTGGTGCCCCCAAATCACCGACAACATATCGGGTCATGGCTAATTTAAGGGTGGATAAAGAGGCCTTTTTTAGGCGCATGAAGAAATTTTACAATGCTTGGGAGGTAAGCAAATAATATATCTATATCTATAAAAATGATTAAAAAAGAAAAAAAAAAAAAAAGTAAAGTTCACTTTTTTGATGTGCAAGGAAAAAAAAAAAAGAAAAAAAGGGAAAGAAACCTTTTTTTTAATTTTTAAAAAATTTAAACTATATGTATTTAAATAGCTATTTTATTTATGTTGTCTTAAACTTTCCACTAAGTCATGTGTTTATTATTTTCTGTTGATGTGTTTAAGTAAAAATAAAAATTTGGGTCGGTGGAAAAGAAAATTAGTTTCAATAATGTCGTTATTTAATATTATAAAATCATTTTAATCGTCAAATTTGTCGATATAAACATAAATCTATTTTAGATTATTTTTTTAGCAAAGATCTAGAATAGAAATTAAAAATAAGTAATAACAAAAAAATGAGAATCTTTTAATTTATTAAAAAATCCTTTTCGTATAACTAATTTCTAAAATATCTTGAATTTGTTTTGGTTGAATTAAAACCACTGGGGGGGGGGAGCAAAAAAAACCCCTTAAAATCTTATTACCAAACTTTTTTTTTTTTTTAATTTCATAAAATTTATTTTTAAAAGAATATTTTAAGCTATTTTTATTAGTGTAAATCTGAATCATTCATTAAAACTGTAATCTAAAACTGTTTTTACGTTTTTTTCCGGTTTTCTTCAATCTATTTCATTTCGACCTGAGAACTTAGCATTTTCATTGCTTATTATTTTCCTACTTAACGATTATTAAGATCGCTTGATTGTTGTATTTACCTTTCTAAAATTTTAAAACCTCTTTATTATATTTCACCTCGCCTTAAAATTCAACCTAAGGGGGTTCGTCATTAGCCGAACAATGGAAAAATCGCCATGTGGTTTTTGTTCCAATATTATAAAGTGAATAATGTCCCTTAAGAAGCACATGGCCCTATCGATGTATATTTTGAAGATTAAAAGAAAAAGTGTTTCGATGTTTAAAATGTTTCTTTTATTGATTTTTTTCCCTCGTGTTTTTTAAAATCATGTTTCATATTGCTCTATATTATTTTATAAGCCAGGTTTTATGCAATAGATAACTGCCTTTTTTTGTGTGGCATTTTTCGCGGTTGAATTGTATATTTGTATGATGGGTAAAAAAAAAATGAAATAGAAAACTGATGTGTTTTAATTTATACAAACCACAAAAAAGAAAAATACTTGGGGGGATCTTTTTTCCTCTATTCTTTTTATGTAATTAAAAAGATAGTCCCAATTAAAAGAAAAAAGGGAGCAATAAGCAAAGGTATCACGATGGCTAGTTGTTTTAGAATATCACTGGAAAAATGGCTGTGGTTTTTAAAAAAAAAAAAAAAAAAAAAAAAAAAGATAAAATATGGTACGTACATCCACGATATAGTTAAAAAGTTTAAATCCCCCCCATTGAAAATTTATTTTAGTTATGAAATTCAATTGTTCTATAATAATTATAAAAAAAAGTGTAATCTTAAGTGACCATATTGATTTTTCAAGAGACGAGACAATCCTCCATTCCTCAGCCGGAAAGTGGTGAATTGTAAAAAAAAAAAAAAATTCTTTAAATTAGTTGATTTTGATCTCCAAATTTATATCACGAAAATAACCACTTTCCTGTTAAAATTTCATCTTGGCTAAGGGGAATCAATGCTCACTTCTTAAAGATGGGACCTTTTATTTTTTAGGTAAAAGTTGATAATTTTAAAAGATGATTGTAACTTATTTTATCTAGCTTGTTTAATATTATATTTCTATTAAAAAAAAAATCACCCCATTTCTATAATAAAAAAAAAACTCGCCCCAAAACAGATGATTTTCTTAATTGTGCTATTCTAATTAGTACCCCATAATCAATTACTTGGGTCAATTTGAATTTTTTTTCTCCTAAAATTTGAATCATCAGAGATTTTCTTCAAAACGTAAACAATTCATGTGTAAATACATATTAAACTCTCTTTCTCACATAAACACCCTTTTAAAATCTTTCTATCGTTGAGCAAAACATTATAAAAGTTATTTTTTTATTTAGTTTAATTTTTAAAAACCCTCAAAAACTTATATGCTTTATATTAAAATTTTAAACATTCATTCCTCCTGGTCTTGGAGAAACGTCATTCTTAACTGACCCAACTGGTCACCCATTTTTTTAAAAATTCCCTAATTATGAAAATAATTTTTTAATCTTTATTAAAAATGTTACGGTCAAAACTACGTTTTATAAATGAAACTAAACCCGTCTACAGTAGAAGCGCCATTTTTGTTTTCAAAAACAAACGAGTGTTGTTTATTTGTCTTGTCAATAATCATTTACTAAAATTCCCTCAAAATAACCAAAAAGTTTCAAAGTGTATTTTTTTTTCTTTTCCTTTAGTTTTTCTTAAACGAAAAATTTTTCTGATATTTATATTTTAAAGCAGTTTTTTTAAAACATGAAATTCAATATCTTTTCATATTTTTAATCTTTTAATAAAAAGAAAAAAAAATTTTCATACATGAGAAGTCAAAATTGATTTTAATTTTTGATTAAACAATAAACTTGTTTCAGTTGTAAATTCAAAATACTGTGATTTTTTTTTTTTAAAGAGTTATCTAAAAAATGATTATGAAATCATTTTCTCTTTGAAAATCATTTACCTCCAAAAATAATTTAGCCTATCGGTTTTTTTGGGAGACAAGCCAAAATTTAAGGACCAGTTAGAAGATCTAAGGATTTTAAAGTTATTTTTTACTTTAATTCTTAACTTGTTGATATTTCTTAACTTTAATAATAGTCATAAAATATACCGATGTTATAACTCAATACTTTAGGTATAATATTGATGAATAAAATGATTTAAATATTGGAAAATATTAAATAATAAAATGAAAATATGAATAATCTAAACTTCCTTATTTAACTGCGAGTTAACTTAGTTGGCCTTTAATTATTTGTAGCTATGAAAATGAAGAACAAGATTTGAAAATTTTCTATGAAATGAGATACCATCAACAAATTAAGATGTTAAGTAAAAATAACTAAAAAAGAAAAAAAAAAGATACTTCGAATATACAATTTGTTGTTCCTAGTATTCATTATTAGTCCATGTAAAAAGCACAGCAAGGGTAACCTAAAGCCGAACTTTTATAAACCTTATTTTTCCGATGCAGGTATCATTGGGGAACGAGAAAAGTTGGCCAGTTTACCGAAATTTTCTTGTTCATGAATGAGACATGTATCGGAAAATTAAGGGCTAAAAAATTTCGGCTGTAGGTTACCCCTACCGCGCTTTTTACTTGGACTAATATTTGGTTTTCGATCTTAAAAAAATTATTACGTTTAGGTAGAAACTAATTTTTCTTTTTGCCTAAAATTGATGTCTTAAAATCGACTTTTATGGCATTTTAATATTTCTTATATGATCACTTTTAAAAACTGTTTGTAAAATATTTATTCCCTATTGTATTGCCTATTTTTTTGCTCTTCTTTCCACTAGGGTTTAATTAGAAAATTTAAAATCAGAGCAATAATAGAGATCCTTTTTCGCGTTTCATTCTTTAAAGTTTAACCGATTTCATATTTTTCATTTTATTTACCAAGTTGGGATCAACAGGTTTCATTGTTCGTATCAATTGATTATTCATCGTTCATCTCATCTCGGTTTACGCAAGTCAATTCTATTTTGAAAATAGGGGGGGGAAAAAAGGAGGGACTTGAAAGATAGGCAAATTGTAAACCCCCAATGAACCCGGATCCCAGTTTAGCATTTTGTACGGAAGTCTAGCTATATCTGTACAATATTTACTTTTCGCTTATTACTTCACGACGATTAGTCGTAGTTGAGTCCATTGTTTATCTAATAAATACATTTTCAGCAGTTCGACCCGAATTAGAGAAAAAAAAACGATTACTTTATTGAATCCTTTCTCAATAAAAATAACCTTTTTAAAAGTTTTAATTTTATTTAGTAAATAATACTGTGTAAAGATTTAAATAAATGTCTTCATTGTAAGCATGGTTGTTTAAATGTCGAGGAATCTGTTGACCTTTTTTCTTTTGACGATCACAAATTTATCACTTTATCGTGAACTGACAAATGATCAAATGTTGTGCGGTTTTTATTGTAAACAACAGCAAACGAGGACATTAATTTTGTTTTTTCTGTTTTTGGGCTTCCGTATTACGCATTTAGGTCAAGTTGTGATCGGCTGTTTTGAGCTAATCCTTTGATGTTTAAATTTTTTCTTTTAACTGTGATATTTAATCCCGGTGTCATTTTCTTATTTTTAAAACAGTTTTCCACTTCCTATAAAATTTGTTGAAATTGTCTATTATTAAAAAATGTATCTATTAGAGTTCTTACTGAAAAATCTTTTAAATCTTGGCGCCTGAAATGAACAAAAATTAAAAAAAAAATTTATTCAATGACAATTGCGCGATGAAAGTTTTAAACTTTAAGAAAATATTTTATTATGTATCTCTAATAAGTGTTATATATAAGATATCCAAATTTTTAGATTAGAATTTTTATTAAATATTTTCCGTAAGTCGTCTTTTATTGCATTTGAATTTTTTTTCTCCATTGCTGCTCATATTACATACAATACTTTTTAATATCGTATATACATGTTGATACCTAGGTGTTAATTCAGATGTATCAGATTGGTCAAGTAAATAATATATATATATATATATATATATATATATATATATATATAAATAATAGAAAAATTTAGCACCCTGAAAATTCAGTGGGTTTAAATGCACTAATATGACCCCCCTCTTTTTTTTAAAAACAGACTTAAAAAGTGAAGCTGACTTTATTTTAAATGATTAAAAAAATAATTTTAAATAACTTAAACAATATTTGAAAATTTAATTAGAATATTTAAAACTCTGAATAATATCAAAAATTATTTTACTTTACTCGTGTGATATCTTATGTTTATGCCATGCGACTAATTCGCCATTTATCTTTTGTGTTTAAAAGTAACGTTTTCTATTTAAAGTACAATTTATATTAATTTTCTTTAAAAAGTCCAGTGTTAAGATATTGAAAGGTATAATATTATAAATAACTATACTCATTCATTGTTACAAATATCGTATTGATAAAACAAAGATTTCCCGCCAATGTCGACGTTTATCAAAAATTGTCATTTTTCTCTAAAAATTGCTGAAAAAAATCGTTTCCCACTTACATGATGATTTCTTTCTCATTCAAAATATTTCCTTGATTTAATACATTTTTTAGGAATTTGTTTTACACTAACTGTACACATTTTAAAATCGTTATTATTCCTCTTAAAGATTTTTTCATTACAAACGATTTATTTCATTTCAAATTCATTGTCACATGTCTGTGTAATTTAAGGTCGTTCTTTCTTTTGTTATGTAAATTTATTAAATTTCAGTATCAGATGGAAATTAAAAATATTATACACACCAATTGGTCTGTATTTCGATTTTGAATAATCAAAAATGATGAGTCCTATGTTAGGGAATGTAGAATTGAAAGCTGCTGCTGCTGCTCTAAAATCAAAAATGGTAAAACACGTGGGAAGATTTCCCTGTTTATTAGAAAGTCCTGATTTTCCTCCATCTATTCACACTAAACCTCGGATGAGTTTTCATTTTTCTGTGAGAAAAAGAAAAGATTAGTTTTAATAGAAATAGGATTAATGATCTTAATACCTAACATTAAATGGCTTCTTTTTGTATTGATTTTTGTTTTTTGGTGAATATGGCAAATATTCATCGATCAAGTGGGAGAGCATGTTGCTAGTGTCTGAGACAAGGCACAACTTATATAATTTTGATTGATTTTATATATATATATATATATATATATATATATTTTTTTTTTTTGATTGATAAGAAAGATAAGGTATTCAGTGAATTTAATTATTCGTTTTTAAATCTTTAACTAGCAAATTTGTTTAATATTTTACTCTATATTTTCAAATTTCTCCATTCGTCGTTTGATTTTTTTTATCTACTAATTTTGAAATTAGTATCAAAAGGTTCTTAGGAATTAGGAGTAAGAATAACAGCTTAAACATTAGTCTCATACTACTCTCTCTTGGTATTTAAGTATAGGTTTTTAGTCATAATGAGTATCTTTTTTAAAACCTGACCCTCACTTTTAAATTAAAATTTTATTTTTTAGATTTTCATTTTTTAATTTTTTTTTATTAATATAGTTTTGTAATATATTTGTATTACAAAGCAGGTCGAAGTGTTGTTGAAAGATTAAAATAAGTAAACTAAATATTGATCCTTTTTGATTTTTAAAAAAGGGTACCAAACATTAGAATTTTTCTACTTGTTGACGTCGATATTTCTTAAGGAAGTAAAAAACAACAACAAAAAACAACAACAACAACAAAACAAAATGTATTGGTACTGAAAAGCCTTTGTCAAATAAAGTAGATATACTTAAGAGAGAAGGCTTTCCTCGAAAAACCATGTGATCTTTCTGAACAACATGGCTGACACTAACATTTATTCTTACGATCAATCTAATAAGCTTTTTTCAAATTTTTTTTTTTTTATTTATGCCAAAAATAATCTTTTTTTTTTTTTTTTTTTTTTTTTTTTAAAAATTGAAAAAAGAAAAATTAAGATTTTATGTATTTAATTTTAATTTTTAAAACATTTTTTCCTTAAAAATGTGTTTCCGGCATCATAAAGATAAAAAAATCTCTCTACTTTACTTCCGAAATCACAATTTACTGTATATCTTATGGATGGCCATTCGACCCTAAAAATTCGAATAAGTAAAAAAAAAAAAAAAAATTGTGCATTTAAGTCTTTATTTAAGTTAATGATGCAAAACCCTTCTTTCTTTAAAATCCTTTTTATTACCGTTTTTGAATTTTTTTGTTTTACCCACTCATTAATTTTTAGCTTATTTTTTAATTTAGAAAATAGTTTTTTTTTTCTTTTAAATTGTTTGATGTTTACTAAACTGGTAGGGAAATGTTAAAAAAACAAAATAAATAAGCAAATCCGGGTTGCAGTTGTAGATGAATTCCATTTCTATTCTGATGCTGTCTATGCAAAATTAGCAGCGCGCGCGTACTTGTAAACTTAGCAAAATTTCATTTATGTAAGGTAGCTTGTTGGTCTGTATTGTAATTAAACTCATTTTTGATTTTTTTTTTTTCTTCCTCCACCTCAAACAATTTTTACCCCCCCCCTTTGCACCTCAGCTGTTAATCATATATTTTAAAAAGCTCGATATTCAAAATGCGCATATAATAGATACTTAATTTAATGCTTAAAATGATTATTAAAGAAACACCATAATTTGTAACTCCATTAGCGATCCGTAGCACTCAATTTGGGTCAGTCATGCTTTTTCCGTAGCTAAACTTCGTTCATCATGTCAATACTGATATTGAAAAAAAAAAAAAAAATTAACCCCCTGATGAAAAAACAAAAAAAAAAACTTTAAAAATCTATTTTGTAACTAAATCGGGTGTATCATTTTAAAGTTTTTAAGGGATTGATTAAATTAATCAAGATATGAAAATATATAAAGTTTCCTGTTATCGGACTTTTTTTTTTAAAAGCCTTCGAAACGTTCACAATTTGGCATGTTTTTTTTTTTTTTGTTTTTTTACACGTCACCCTTTATGATCTCGTCTGCCTCATTGTGTCACTTTGCAATAATTAAAAAGTAAACATTTATAAACATGTTCGGATATTGGGCTGTGTTCGGTAACCAGCAACTGTCTCCCTCACTGCTTATTTTCGTTCTGTGTTAGGTTGGAGAGATAGGAAAAATATGTAATATCTCTTTTTTCAAGAGAGAAAAAATTAGATTCATTGATAGAAAATGTAGAATTTTATCTTCTGTACCTTCCATCTATAAAAAAAAAATATTACAACAAAAGTTATCCGTAAAATTCTAAACAATTCCGAAATAATATTTTTATGATTATTATAGAAAAAAAAAGAATGAAAATTATAGTATAATTTATATTATTTCTTTGCTCTTTAAGACTCGTTTTTTATAGGCAGGGCTTAGAATACTCAGACTGTATTCCCTGCAGGGGTGGGTAAGACAGCCACAAAAAATGTGTCCTGGTTATGGCACTAAACAGTTCTAGACCTCTGGTTAGTGTGGAGCATGCTATTTTTACCATTACTTTCAAGTTGGAGTTGACCTGGAAGTAATGGTAATAATAGTAGTACCTGTCAGGGTCCCATCTATAGGTCAAATTATTTGTACTAAATAGGAATACTTGAAACGATTTAACTGTATGTGAATTAATCAATGGGCTTGTTATATATGAGCACTCTGGCAAAGGAATTGTCGGCCGCTGCTAGCGTAATACAAAGCTCTTCGAAAGAATTGAGCACTCTGGTAGCCGATAGGGTATAAAAAATATAAACAAACGGCTGCTGTTGCTAAATAAATACCTTAAAAATTCCCTTAGCCAACGTGGTCTGCTTGGTGGCCGAGAGGTCTGAAACTTAGTCTAACGTAAAGTTGGACGGGTTTCGATCCCGGCTTCAAGCGTCCTGCGTGTCTAGCCATACTGAAGAGTTCTGATAGAATGAAACAGTCTATCTGTGGATGACTATATATATATATATATATATATATATATATATATATATATATATATATATATATACATACATATATATATATATATATATATATATATATATATAAGGGGGATAATGTGTCTGTAACTAAGACTATATCATCACCAGCACTATCTCCATGATTTCATTTTTTTATTTAAATAGCAATTAGAAAATTGTTTTAAATTATTAATAGTGTTGACCTTATTTAAACATTATTAACATGCAGTTGTATTTATATAACCAGTGAAATTGTGGGTTACCGAGTGAATGTGAAGGCTAATCTATATTGATCTTAAAAATTTGATTTTAATAAATATTTGCTCAGTATTGATTAATAACTCAAAAGAAATTCATTAACAGAAGAACAAAAAACAAGAATTTTATTTTTTACTATCTAATTTAGTTAAATAGTCAAATGAAGAAAATTTAACAATGAAAGCCAGGAATGATGGGAAGAGCTAGTGTCCAAGTTGTTTATTCTTTGGTTATATATTCCTCCTTGTTTGAAATACGTTTAATGTAATGATTTAATTTTAAATAATGCTAAATACTATTTTTTCATACAGACATATTAAAAGAAATCCTATGTTTAATTTTCTATAAAAAAAGAAGTAAAACAATCTTTTAGTTTAGTTAGTCTTTTTTTAATTTGATATTTTAGTACATTAAAACAAATTGCTTGTGTGTATGTGTATATATATATATATATATATATATACACACACACACACACCCAGCTCCTCTGCCACAGTATTTTTAAGCAGAGTAAAGTTGCTTTGAATTCAAAGTTTTCTTTCTCTTATATTGGTTGCTTAACTAAGGTTAAATAACCTAGTCTACCCTATTATTTATAGCTGGAGGAAGAAGAGATGGGTTCATGCCTTTCTCAGGATTATTAGTGTAAGGGCAAATGCTAATAACCTTTTCTAGTTTGGGAACTCAAATTGCCGATTCCATTTTCTATAAGTTTGTGTGCATGTAATATATGATAGGAATATGTGGAAAGTTGGGTAAATCAAAGACTTAACTCAGATTTAAATGTGTGATATTTTGTTTGGGCTTTATTTCATCTTCACAAACTTCTTCACAACTAAGACTGTTTTCTGAGTTTTTCTATTTAAAAGTATGCTTTTAAATAGAAAAACTCAGGAAACAGTTAAGTGTTTGATTTATCTAACTTTCCACATATTTCTATCATACTGTCAGATTCATTATAAATCTCCCTTTTCAACCTACGATAGTCTTAATGAATTTATTTATGAGCTTAAGAGATTTAAAAAGATCAAATGTAACAGTTAGGTCAAACAATTTAGAAACTAATCACAACTTCAGTTTATAAGATTTCAAAATGTTAGTTTCCATAGATAATAAAAAGACGCTGAAAAAGTGTTGAATCTAAAACTAATATCATTTCAAACTATAATACTACGAGAAATCCGTTTTTGCTCTCCCCCCCAATGTGTCTCCTTATTTCGTCATATTGATACTGAAAAATTACAAAACCCCTTATATAAAATAATTTGACTTCACCGTTTATATTGAGAAAGATGTATGAACAAATTGTTGAATTTAACCACGAGAGATAGAAAGATGATGATCAACACTGATAAAGATGGTTATCTATATCATGGAATGGTAATAGATATAAACTCAATATAAACATTAACATAGATAAATAAATACAGACTGAGCTATATGATTTTAAAAAAAAAAAAAAAATATAATGCTAGTTGCATCACACAAATTTGAAACAGCACTACAAGCAGAAATAAAATCTTTAAAACTTTTTCATTTAATAACCTGCATGCCTTGATGAAGGTCTAAAAACTGAAATGTTTAGTGCCGGCAAATAATTGAATAAATAAAATCGTCCTCTGAAGACCTTGTTTTTTGGTCTCTACATTTTCATACTGTTGGATTTATTTCCAGTTTTTCCTCCAGATATGTATATGATAATACTATTTATATTTGTGTGTGTGTGTATTATATATAGAATTTTGTGCCATATAAGATGTACTAACCCAACTGAGTATGAGTAAATATAATTAGGTGGTGAGGCTCTTGTTCTGGTAATCTGGTTATTACCTCTACTCCCAGGTTTACTCTGACCAAACATGGGGGTTACTTGTTAGGGTCATATCTATAGGTAAAATATATCTGTTTAAAGATGAATACTTACATAATGGTGCAGATTTTTGTATTAGATAAAATTTCTTGAAATCATATAACTGCAAATTATCAGGATATGATAGAAATAATTGATGCTATTATTATGGGAGGTGCCCGTGGTGTAATGGTTATTGTCATAGGAAATGGACACGTTGACATGAGTTCAAATCCTGGATGAGACTGATTGCATTTCACATAGCACTAATACCCTCGGGAAAGGTATGAATCCAATTATTCTCCCTCCAGATATAGGTAAATAGTAGGGCAGACTAGGTTCTTCAACCTTGTTGAGGCAACTAATCTAGGAGAAGGAAAACTCTGAATTCAAACCTGTTAAACTTCGCTTAAAAATTGACCGTGTGTCATATCCTGCCCAAGAGGGAGGTTGGTAAATATCTATAACTGCTATTGTTTGTATTGAGAATAATTATTTAAAGCAGTAATTATTTATTTGTTATTTAATGGCATATCAACCTTCTTGGGTTATTTAATGCCAAATCCATCCTTTTCAAAATTTTTTTACAAATGATTATCATCATTAGTTACTAGAAACCATATCATTGATTGCCAAAAAAAAACCAACAAAAAACCCAACAAGGGTTGACTTGGAGTCAATGCAACTAATTTAATCCATCTGACTCAAAATCACTTGGCATCTGGTTCAAGTTAAGTCTGGGATCTTCAAGTTCATTTGGAATTAATATAATTTTTATAGAAAAAAAAAAAATTTTTTTTTTTCTATATAGTTCGTGAAGTTTAGTGTTATATGCTACATAAATAACTTTATGTAAATGATTTTAAGAATTAATTTTTAGGCAAAAGATTTAGGATTGACTTATTGGTCAGGTAGGTAGAGTGTTCACCAATGGTCCAGGAGACCTGGGTTTAATTCCAGGTCACGTCATACCAAAGACTTTAAAAATGGTACTTGATACCTCCTTGCTTAACACTCAGCAATATAAGGCATGTATCAATCCCGGGAAAGTAGTAGTGCCCTCCTCTACACCTTAGTGTAGTAGCTATTGAAAAAGGGAGCCTTCTGCTCGCCCTCTTTACTTACTATTCAGACAATTGAACTCTCTCTTTTTTTTCTTTTTTTTTCCTTTTTAACTGTTACATTTTCCAGTCTTCATGTGTAATATGTACCTTCCTGAGGTAAAATATCTTGTTCTGGTCTTTTTCTTTGGTAGTGTAATGTAAAAAAAAATAGTATCAACCAGAATTTTTATCATTATATACTGATGCATTCCTACTAGTGTTCTCTCTATCAACAAGGTTTCGAATAAACTGACCATATCCCCTTTCAAAATAGGAGGTTTATTGGGTTTGACACTGAAATGTATCTGATGCATTCCTATTAGTGTCTGTTCTATCAACAGGGTTTAGAATAAACTGACCATATCCCCTTTCAAAATAGCGGGTTTATTGGGTTTGACACTAAAATGCATCTGATGGTGTGGCTCTTGTTCTGAAGATCTGGGGAGTGTTGATTACCCCTTAATTGCCATTACTCTCATGTCCACTCTGACCTTGAGTAGTACCTATTAGGGTCCTATTTATGGGTCAAATAGATCTGTTTAAAAATTATTTGTATTTGATAGGAACATGTGCAAAAAAAACCCTCAAACGACTACACAAAAATGTAAATATAAATGTATGATGAATGCGATTCCCTAACCTCTAGGCATAAAATAACATGGACAAGTTGACATGCTGTTAAAAATTAATCTAACAATCCTAGTTTTTGTCTCATCTTGGTTGTTATTATAGACAATGTTTTGTTTTTGCTTTGTCCTATTAAAGAATGAGACCAAAGATGAGGTTTTTTTTTCCTTTATGAAGATGCATAGTACAGCTAAAGAAGGCTGGAGACTATCAGTTAAAATGGCTTGTGAACCACAAAAACCAGAAAGAATTCAAATGTGATGATTTGATGATTCTTTAAATGTCAATGATTCTTTTCTTTGATGATAAACACTGAGAACAACTCCTTACATGAATATTTAGTTCTAAAAATAATTCTGATTTGAATAACTACTTAAAAAATATAGTGTTTTTCAGGCTTATAATAAATAGTAAACGTTTATCTCTGATAGTTGGTCTCCCTGTTTCTTTTTTGTTGTCATGAAATATATTTTATGTACTATAAAATATGCTAGTTAACCTAATTTTGTTTACCCCCCCCAAAAAAAAACTTGCAGTAAATCTATGTATTAAATTATGAATAAATGACTAGGTGGCCTTCAAATCAATAGTTGATCTATACATAAAATGGACTTAGATATAATCTGATTTTATGTTACCATAACACAAAAATGACAGGATTTTTCTTAGGGCAATACTCTTAAAATATTTAATAGAGAATAATTGGAGCTTAATAATAAATACTATGGGAATTGTATTTGTGCTCACCATAATCTTTATAATTTCTCGAGGAAGATCACCATTAAATGCAATTATAGAATAAGTAAAGTTGGCGACCGTAGTTGAGCGCGACTTGAAGGTTTCCTTTTCAATAGCTACTACATTGAGGTGTAGGGAAGGGTGCTACTCCTTTTCTTGGATTGCTTCACTTTACCCTTGATCCGTACCTTATAATACTGAGTGTTAAGCAAGGAGATATCAAGTACCATTTTGTCGAGTCTTTGGTATGACTTGACCTGGAATTGAACCCTGGTCTCCCGGGCCATTGGCAAACACTCTACTCAAATGCCACTAAATTTATTTGTCTGATGACACCAAATTGTCTGATTTGTATGAAATCAATGATGTGGAACTGATGTGATTTAAAACTGGACAGATAGGATTTGAGTCCCACTGTATAAGCACATTTGAATACTTAAAAAAACATAGATTATGAAATAAATTCTAATTTCTGCATATTGCAACAATTAAATGCTGTTATGTAATTGTTTAAAAGAATCACATTGAGTATTTTTTAAAATTAAGTTCTTTTTTATTCTGAAAGTTTATTTAAAAAAAGTCATTTATCAAAACTTGGGGGAAAAAGGAAAATAGATAGAAATTTTCGATCTCAATTTTTTATTCCTTTTCTTTCAAATTAATTCCTTTTTCATTTGAGTAAGTTTTTAGAGAATTTTTTTTCCTTATGATACATTTTAATTATTTAGGAAATCTCAGGTTGTACATTTTTCCTCCTTCAGCTTTGACTGGACGAGAAAAGTATTTTTCTCTAAAATATTGTGCCAACGTTTATGTTGTGGATAGAAGTAAAGATTTTATTAAAGCAATGTTTATTATAGAATAGAGAGGAGAGAAATTAACTATAAGTTACATATGTAAATAATAGTTTAGATTAAAAGATTAGATGAGAACTTTTTTTTTTTTTTTTTTTTTTTTTAACTGAACCAAAGATATGATTGAAAAAAAAAAAAAAGAAGGAAATAATTGTATTGTAATTTACTAAGCTTTTTGCTTAGATGTGGCACAAGGCCGTATGAAAGGAGCACCCAATGAGACTTGAACTCACTTGCAAAGGTTTGCTAGTCTAGCTTGCTAACCACTACACCACTTGATGTGTCCTAGGGATATATATTTATTCAAACCCTTTACCATAGGCAGAATGTGACACAAGGTCAATTTTTAAGTAGAGTACTGCTGGTTTGAATTCAGTTTTTTCTTCTAGGCTGGTTGTCATACCAAGGTTAAAGAACCCAGTCTGCTTTACTTTACCCATGGCTGAAGGGAGGAGATTTGAATTCATACTCTTTCCCAAGAGCATTAATGTGATGTAAAATGCCAAACAGCCTTGGCTAGGGTTTGAACTCTAGTTGCCAAGTCCATTTCCTATGATAAAAACTATTATATCACAAGTACCTTAATCTTTCATCACAGCCTGCAGAATTTCACCTGCTTAATGAGCCAACCTAGAGTTGTATAGATTATTTTAAGACAAAATTAGTTTCTTGCAGGCCTTGTTTTGAACCTGTACAAGCTGCAAGTCTGCTCCACAAGGTGTCAGAGAAGCAAAAACAAATTCTGAGAATATCCATGCATGGCCATCTTAATTGATGACAGTCTTTCTGGCTGACCCCGGCTGGTGGGTATGTCTGACACTTCACAATATGAACCTGAGCACTGATCCCCCCCACTATCTTGATATAGAGGCAGGCAAATTTCTTAGCCCATTATGTCCAGACATCAAAGTATGCATGTTCTAATTCCAGTTGCGCTATTATATTCACTTTCATACTAATATGCTTGAGAAAGGTATGAATCCTATATATCCTTTAGGTAGGGGTTAAATAGTATTACTACTATTCTACAAGGATGATTTTGGTATTAATAACCCCCAAAGGTTGATATGCCACTAGATAAAATGAGAATATTCCATCCAAGTCAGATCCTCATGTGATGTTATTGCTATTCAGTCGGATGGTTGAAAAATGCTGGAGCACCAGGAAGATGTCTCATGTATTTTTCCTTGCTACTGGTTATCTCTTTTTGAATCAAGCAGGTAAAAATCCCGAATCTGACCCTTGAGCTAGGAATTGCTCTATTCTGCTGGCCAGAAGCTACTCTTTTACTTAGGGTCCTGGGGTTGTTTCATTTAACCATTAAAACAAGTGTCAACTTGATCATGATGCATTACATCTCTGCTCTGTGGTGGGGTTAAATAAATAAATTTAAAAAAAAAGAAAAAGAAAAAAAAAGTCCATTTAGATGTTACTGCATCCAAATGGACTTGAAAAAAAATTGCTTCTAAAAATTTTTCTTTTAATAAAAACTGCACATCCAGTGTGTGTGTGTACACACACACACACACTTTTTCTTTTTTTCTTTTTTTTTTTTTTCATGAACTAAAATCCATCCAAATGCTCCATTACATGATATTAACTCTCTTGTCTATGTTCTATTTAGCCACATTATATGCATGCATACTCATAGAGATATGCTCACAGCTGTGTGGACTATTGCACCCATATGCACCAGGAGAGTTTTTTTTTAGTGTTACAAACCTGTTTTATGAATCTATAAATATCTTGATGGAAAATAAAATTGTGTTATCCTGAAGGACAATTTGATTTTGACCTGGGTAAAGGATGTGCATGGGGATCTGAGTTAATACACCTCTTATTTTTGAATCTGTTGATCTGCTTGTGATCATTACCTGTATGTTTAATCTTGAGTAAATTGAACCATCACCCGTATGTTTCTACATAAAGATCATGTCTATTAAACACCTTTTAAAGATAAAAAATATTTATTAGTAATTAATTGGCAAACAAGTTGGTAATTTATTATCATGTCATTCCTAACTTGTTAGCTAATTAAATTTGATTACCTCCAGAAAGGTTTTCAAAGACGTCTCTTTGTTTTGTACCATAGCCATATACATGAATATGCGAAATGGACATATAATGTTCACATATATATATATATATATATATATATATATATATATATATATATATATATATATAAAAACATAGAACATAGGAATCTTGAAACACGAAAAACACGACTTCTTTGTTCAGGTATGAAACTTTTTATTACCTTTGAGTTTAAAGGTTCTTCGACATAAGGAGAGAGATACCCATTCTTTCTATCCTGGCTTTTTCATCTGCCCCCTCCCCCCTATCTCGTGCGACACCTGCCAAGCGAAAGTCAACTGTCTTCTTCTGAGGCATGACTCCACTCTCTTAACTGACTTTTTCAAAATCCCCCAAATCCTCCGTGCGCTTCTAGTGCGTGACGTCACCTGTACTCTGTAGCCCCCGTTTCCCATCTGGGCTATTGTGACATCTCTGAGTGACATGTCTGCTCTGCGCGCGTGAACACCTGTGTTAATGTTACACCTAAGTAACCCATGCACTGAGCTGAAAGGTTCTCAGCCTAACTAAACCCAAAGGCATAAAACGAAATCCCTCGGCCATTATATTACAGTTTGGGATTCCTTTGATGGATAAGGTTTTTAAATAATGCAATATTTTCTTAATTCTTCTAAATATTTTAGAAGACTCAGTTGTGTTTTTAAATTTCTGCTTGAAAATTGCAATTTTTATTGCTATTTGTTGAAGTGATTGCATCAAAGATCTACTTAAAACTGAAAAGAAGAATCATTGCATTTTTCATATTCAATATTGTTAGAAAATATAGCTGTGTTCCTTAAGGACTCTATAGCTAAGCTTTGATAAAATTTCTCAAACAACTGATCCATTATATAAAAGAAAATCTTCATGAATTTTGGTTGGTATGTGTCCTGGCTGACAGTTTAATCTCCCTAGTGTGTGTCTGGGCAGACTGTTTAATACACCTCTGGTCATATAAGATTGTTGTTGATCTGAGAGAAAAGTAAATATTTTTAATGAATAGGTCTGCAAATGATTTCAAAATGGGTATTTATTTATTTTTTTATTTTCATTTCATATAGTTGGGTGCTACACATCTTTTTCAGGTAATTTGACTGGTAAATTCAGAGTTTCTTGTTGAATCAACTGAAGAAGACTGAAAAGTATGGAACACTTAGTGCATAAGTATATGAAGAGAAAAAAAAAAAAGAAGCTGAATACCAAATTTGAAATCATTTGCAGACCTATTCATTTTAAGATTTATATAGGACATGTGTTTGTGTGTTTCTAACATTGGTTCAAAATTTGAATTTACATGATGACTTTTTTAATTTAAAAAAAAATTTTTTTTTTTATATCTGAAAGTTTCATAACTTAAACATTTGCAAGTAGGACAGCATATTTACAAATGTAAACATCCATCTTTAGCCTTAAGGCTGTATGTGGCCAAGCAGGAGGAGAGATTTATTGAGAAACAAAGTCGACACTATAGCATTTTGGTTTTAATAAACCACCACCGAGACTGGGAGGGATAATATTAGTGATGTTAAATCAACGATGAATGTTTAAAATATTACATATGTACATATACTTTTGTGGTGTTTATATTTGTGTAGGGATTTTAATCCCAACAGGAGAATTGCTTTTTTTTTTTTTTTTAAATTTTTATTTTATTGATTCTTATATTTCTCTAAAGTTACAGTGTACTCAGTGTATTAAACATTGGGATGAACATATACGAGGATCATTAAATAAGTTTCCAGACTTTTTTTGTATGGGCACTTTTATTGATAGTACACACATGAAACTCTAGTCCCCTTCGAAGTAATCTCCTCTGGCTGCAATGCACTTGTTTTACCGTTCCAACAACTTCAGGAAGGCCTCATGGAAGTTCTCTTGTGTGAGCGTGTCAATGACCTTCGTCACAGCCTCTTTCATCTCCTCAATTGTCTCATAATGACAGCCTCTGAGCTTAGGGAATAACCAAAAGTCACAGGGAGCAAGGTCTGGACTATAAGGAGGCTGAAGAACTGTCTGGATGCCCATCTTGGTCAAATAGTCTGTGACAAAGATGGAGTTATGGACTGGTGCATTGTCCAGGTGGAAATGCCACTGACCCGATTTGAAGAGTGCTGGCCTCTTCTTATGGAATCTCTCCCTGAACTCCCTTTAAAACCTCAACATAGTAACTCTAACCCTAACTCTTTGGCCAATCAACTGTGGTGTATTGACTTCCTTACTCCTGCCACACCTCTCATCATCCCTCACAGACTCCGTGCCTTCCTTGAATCTCTTATGCCACTCCAAAACTGATGCTCGATTCATGCAAGATGGTCCAAAAGCAGTTTGAAGCATTCCATACATTTCTGTGGCATTTTTTCCAAGTTTAAAACACAATTTTATTGCATATCGTTCTTCTAAAGTGTCCTCACATCCAGATTGCATTTTTGAAATTCACCAGCTGTGATAATCAGGCTTTAGTAGGGTGTATTCCAATTGCTGCTGTAGCTGTTCATTTGAACTTGAAATCATAAAAATGGGCCAGTCATCTCATAAGATGTATAGCAATAATATAGTGAATTTTCAAGAGTCTACAACAATTTTAAATGCCTGTACAAAAAAATCTGGAAACTTATTGAATGTACCACGTATGTCAGGCAGAGAACTTCTAAGCATCTTTGTGTGTTTAGTTACCGAACCCGTCCAACTTAAGTAGAATGGGACACAAGATTGTTTTTAAGTTGAGTACAGCTGGTTTGAATTCAGAATTTTCTTAAAGTGGCTATATCAAAGCTAAAGAGTTCAGTCTGCCCTACTAGTTACCTATAACTGGGAGGTGGGGGGAGAGAATTGTTGGATTCATAAATTTCCCAAGGGTATTAGTTCTGTCAAATGTCATCGAAGATTTGAACTTTGGTTACTAGTTATGTGTATGTGTGTGGGTATAACTATGTACCGATTTTTAATGGTTTTTTTTTTTTTTTTAATTTTCAGGGAGCCTCGGCAGATAACCCTCTAAGTAAAATCGATGCCCTCATCACCGCTGTTGGTGTCGATGAAGAAGTGGTTTATTCCAAATCTACAGCCTTACAGGTAAGTCTATATTTCCATGTTTTGTCAATTTATATATATCTAGATAAGTAATTCTCAACATGGCGTGCATGCCCATATTTTGGTGGGGTTTGTTTAGAGACCATGTTAATGGCCTTTTAAGCTTTTTTTCATGTGAACTGCAGTAAATTGTGAACATATAAAAATGATATATTACAGGGGACATCAGAATTTTAGAAATACCAAAGTGGGGCATGTCCCCCCACATCAGTTGGGAACCATTGATCTAGATGATCAAAAGATCATTGGCTGAATGAAGCAATAAAATCAGCCAAATCATTGATATTAGTTTAAACCATGAAGAGGGGAACATCTGGCCTTAAGGCTATATGTGGTCTTTTTAAACCATGGTCATTGATTTGCTATTTTCTTTTGTTTCTTGTGCAATTATTTGCTGATGGTTTGATGAGCCTTATGTAACTGGTTTTAAATCTAGCATTATCCTTTCCCTAGGTTAGTGGATGCTTAGCTACTTCCGCATAAGGTCAGTTTAATTTTGTGTGTGTGTGTGTGTGTGTGTGGAGTATGGATGTACTCATGAGAAAAGCCCAGGTTGCCAGGCATTATGCATGCATCAGATTAATCTGATGGTGACTTTAGTTACAATCAGTACAATGGAAGTAAATAAATGAGTAAAATCTGACAATATAGAGAAAAAATTGATAACCTGGTAATCCAAGCAGAAAGAGAGATTTAAGAAACAAAGTCGACTCTATAGCGTTTCAGTTCTAATGAACCATCATCAGGACTGGGAGGGATGACATTAGTGATGTTAAATCAATGATGGATGTTTGAAATATTATACAAAAAAACCTAGGGAAACCTATATATCAGGCAAACCAGCATTTTTAAAATTGTCAAAATCATATGACAATTTTACTGGTTTATTGATTAAACAGCCATTTTTGCCTGATATGTAGGTTTTCTCTAGATTTTTTTTCTTTTTTTAAACATCCATCGTTGTTTTTTAAACATCCATCATCCCCCCCAGTCCTGATGCTGGTTCTTTAGAACCGAAATGCTATAATGTCGACTTTTGTTTCTCAAAAAAATCTCTCCTACTTGGATTACTTTGTTATCTTGTCAGTACAATATTGTTGGGTCAGGTTTGTCCCTCCTTCATCTTTTTACTTACTTTTTTTAAATCTTTAAACATAATGTTAAATATATTTTGATTTGGCCTTTTTAAACATGAAAAGGTTTTCTGGGTGTAAATGATTCAAGGCATAACTATAAATAACATTGTTTAATGAGGATGATTTAAAAAAAATACCAGTTGATTTATTTGTAACATGATCTCTTTTAGTCTCTTACATTTTCAAATTGACATTTACTTGTAGGAGTCTTTTTGTTTTTTAAGTAATAAAATGATTTCTATATACTGCTTAGTTAGGGATGTGAAAACTTTATATTAAGATGTGATACATTAGAAAATCTTTAGATATGAACAGGCTGGGGCTGTAGAATATGATGACTGCATCTCTGTATAGGGTAAAACCCCACCACCACTGAATGTCCTGTATATGACACTAAACTGAATCTGATGGTGACGTTTCAGTCCTGGAGCTTTGGGGAATGTGGAGTACCACTTCATTGCCATTACTCCCAGGTCTACTCTGACCTAGAGTGGTATTTATTACTTGTTAGGGTCCTATTTATGGGTCAAATGAAACTGTTTAACTAGTTACCTGTGTGCAAACAAATGATTGATGTTAAATTGAATTATTAGTGTTAGATAGCAATACTTGAAATCATTTGTGTGGATACTAATGAGCTTTGGTGCGTTTAAAAAATTTTTACCCACAAACCATTTATAAATCATGTTTTATGTGTATAAACAGGATTTGGCATTAAATAACTTACAAGGGTTGATATACCATGAATTCCAATAAACCATCAGAAATATGATTAATTTATCTAGAATATGCTTCTACCGAAAGATATTGTTGTTTGAACTGAATTACATAGAATGTTTTTGTTGAAAGTATTAGTTTAAATTCAAGCAGACAAATGAATATTTTTTCTTTGGTACTACATTTCAGGCTGATTGATCCTTGTGGATATTTTTGCAAGAATTTGTTAAAACTTGTTTCCTAAAATGAAATCCTCTAATGGCAACTTGTGGATGAAATTGATTTGGGTTTCTCTTCAATTTTCGTTCTCTTATGTTGGTTGATGCTAGAGAGTTCAGTCTGTCCTCAGATATTTTATTTCTGTGACTAGAAGAGATAAATTTATACTTTTCCCTTAGAGCAAAATCAACAGCCTTAATCTTAAATCACAAATTCCATTTTCTGTACTTGTAATCATTTAGCAGTTGTGTATTCTCTCTCTGCTGTGTTTTTTTGTGTGTGCAAGTGTCCATTTTGTTTTTTTTTCTTCTGTTTTTACATTTTCTGTGTGTGTCTTTAAATGATTTTTTTGTGTTTGTGTGTTTTACTAATGTGTCCATGTTTTTTTTCTGTGTGACTTTTTCTGCATGCAAGTTTAGTATTTTAATTGATTTTGTTTTTTGTACTTTCTTGTATGTGTGTGTGTGTGTGTGTGTGTTTTTTTTTTTTTTTTTTTTTTTTTCTCTTTTAGTGTGTGGTTTTTCTTTCTTGTGTGTTTGGGTGTGTTTTTTTTTCTATGTATTTTTTCCGTTCTCTCTCTCTCTCTCCTCCCTATGTGTGTGTTTTTTTTCCTCTTGTGTCTGTGAATGTTTTTATCTTTTCTGTGTGTGCTGTTTTTCTCCTGTGTATTTTATCCAGTTTTTTTTCTTGTGTGCACGTTTTCTTCCAGTGTATGTTTTTTTTTTCTTTCTTTGTGTTTTTATTTTCTTTTGTGTGTGTTTTTCCCCTCCTCTCTGTGTATGTTTTCTCCTCCTCTGTGTATTTTTTCCCATCCCTGTGTGAGTGTTTTTTTTTTCTTCCTCTGTCTTTTTTTTCTCTTTGTGTGGGTTTTTGAGTTTGTTTTTCCTCTTCCTGTGTGCATGTGGGTTTTTTTTCTTGTGGGTGTGTGTGTGGTTTTTCTCTCTTTCTTTGTGTGTGTGTGTGTTTTTTTTTTCTTTCTTGTGTGTGTGTGTGTGTGTGGTTTTTATTTTCTTTCTTGTGTGTGTGTGTATGTGTGGTTTTTATTTTCTTTCTTGTGTGTATGTGTGGTTTTTATTTTCTTTCTTGTGTGTATGCGTGGTTTTTATTTTCTTTCTTGTGTGTATGAGTGGTTTTTATTTTCTTTCTTGTGTGTATGCGTGGTTTTTATTTTCTTTCTTGTGTGTATGCGTGGTTTTTATTTTCTTTCTTGTGTGTATGCGTGGTTTTTATTTTCTTTCTTGTGTGTATGCGTGGTTTTTATTTTCTTTCTTGTGTGTATGCGTGGTTTTTATTTTCTTTCTTGTGTGTATGCGTGGTTTTTATTTTCTTTCTTGTGTGTATGCGTGGTTTTTATTTTCTTTCTTGTGTGTATGCGTGGTTTTTATTTTCTTTCTTGTGTGTATGCGTGGTTTTTATTTTCTTTCTTGTGTGTATGCGTGGTTTTTATTTTCTTTCTTGTGTGTATGCGTGGTTTTTATTTTCTTTCTTGTGTGTATGCGTGGTTTTTATTTTCTTTCTTGTGTGTATGCGTGGTTTTTATTTTCTTTCTTGTGTGTATGCGTGGTTTTTATTTTCTTTCTTGTGTGTATGCGTGGTTTTTATTTTCTTTCTTGTGTGTATGCGTGGTTTTTATTTTCTTTCTTGTGTGTATGCGTGGTTTTTATTTTCTTTCTTGTGTGTATGCGTGGTTTTTATTTTCTTTCTTGTGTGTATGCGCGGTTTTTATTTTCTTTCTTGTGTGTGTGCGCGGTTTTTATTTTCTTTCTTGTGTGTGTGCGCGGTTTTTATTTTCTTTCTTGTGTGTGTGCGCGGTTTTTATTTTCTTTCTTGTGTGTGTGCGCGGTTTTTATTTTCTTTCTTGTGTGTGTGCGCGGTTTTTATTTTCTTTCTTGTGTGTATGCGCGGTTTTTTTTTTCTTTCTTGTGTGTATGCGAGGTTTTTTTTTTCTTTCTTGTGTGTATGCGAGGTTTTTATTTTATTTCTTGTGTGTGTGTGCGGTTTTATTTTCCTTTCTTTGTGTGTGTGTTTGTGTGTATGTGCGGTTTTATTTTCCTTTCGTGTGTGTGTGTGTGTATGTGCGGTTTTATTTTTCTTTGTGTGTGTATATGTGTGATTTTTTTTCTTTCTTTGTGTGTGTGTGTGTGTGTGTGTGTGGTTTTTTTCTTTGTGTGTGTGGTTTTTTTCTTTTTTTCGTGTGTGTGGTTTTTCTTTCTTTTTTGTATGTGTGTGGTTTTTTCTTTCTTTCTTGTGTTTGTGTGTGTTTTTCTTTCTTGGCGTGTGGTTTTCTTTCTTGCAGTTTTCTTTCTTGCAGTTTTCTTTCTTGCGTGTATGTTTTTTTTTGTTTTTTTAACCTCTGTGTGGGTTTTTCTCTTTTGTGTATGTGTGTGCATACACGTTTTCTCCTAGTGTTTTTTTCTTTGTGTGTGTTTTGTTTCACCTGTGTGTGTTTACTCCTATGTGTGTATGTTTTGTTTTCTGTACTTGTTTGTATATATTTTCTGTTTTTGTATTTTGGTGTACAAGTTTTTGGTACATTTTCTTGTATTTTTTTTCTTTTAAGGATTGAGTGGTTAGAAAATTTAGTATCAATTTTCTTATGAAAAAAGGAAAAAAAAATCCTGACTTTTATTAATTTTTTATAAAAGAATCTCATTTGTAATGTCTAATCATATAAAATTCTGTTAGAATAAGATTTTATTTTCTTATTCTCTTCCTCCTTTAACCTATTTTGATGCTTATCATGTCTTTTTCATTTGCTTCTATGTTAAACATTTTTTTTAAGCTTCTGATCACACATTTAAAAGATGGTTTTGTTTTTTTATTTTATTTATTTATTTATTTATTTTATTTATTTATTTATTTTTTTTTTAGAATAAAAATTCAATTAAGGTAGTTTTCTTAATTACATTATTTACAAATATATATAAATAAAATAAACAAGAATCTATGAAATCAAACATGGCTGACATTTGATTGTTTGTAAACATGTTCATAAACAGTGCATTCATTCTCTTCTACTGTTGCTGCTATTACTATTAATGTTTGCCACTGCTTCTTGTGACTCTAGGATTTACTATGCCTAGATAGCTTGAGCATTTACCATCATCAGGTTGCTATAGTTACTGAAGTGTTAAGTTCAGTATTGATTAAATTTGATTGGTTGTAAAACTAGCCAATCAGTGAATATTTTCTTTTCTCATTAATTAATGACATTTATTATGTTTTGCTCAGAGATTCAAGAGAACATTATCAAGCTATTTATTGTTTAAATGACATATTAAAAATGCTTTTAATTTTAATAGCACTTGTAAAAGGAAATGTTCTGAATGTGTTTTTATTTTCTTTGGTTTAATTTAAAAAGAAAAAAATCTGTTCATTATTAGCAGTGTTTGGAACAACTTGAAAATAACTTGCAACTTATGTATGTCATAAATGGTAAATTTTATGGCTTGGATCTTGTGACTTCTTTCTACTCTGTAGAGCTTAGAATACTTAATCTTCTACAAGGAATACAGTCTTTGATCCTTCCCCCTCCCCATGTATATCTTTGCAGAGGGGTAAGACTCCTCCCAGCCCAATGAGTGTGACATCAAACCATCTGATGGCAAATCTTTGGCTCTGGAGGTTTGGAGAATACATAGTACCCCTTCATTGCCATTGCTCCTAAGTCCACTCAGACCTGGAGTTGTAGCATCTAATGGGGTCCTATCTATGGGTGAAATAGAACAGTTTCATTATTTAAACTGTGTGTAAACTAATAACTTAAGTTAAATTGTTAGTGATATAGCAATACTTGGTACGATTTAACTGTGTGCTCATGAATGTGTAATGTTATATATAATTATTAGTGTTGAATAGCAATACTTGAAACTCTTTAACTTAAATTGAATTTTTAGTGTTACATAGCAATGCTTGAAACCATTTAACTGTGTGCAATTAAAACTATTTATGTTAGATAGATTTTAAACTATTTTGGTGAGTTCAAACAAAGGATTAATCCTAAATAAAACTATTTGTGTTAAAATACTTGGATCTATTTAACTGTGTGGAAAGAATTGTATTATTTGCATGCAAACAAGTTAGCTCTTGACTCATTTAAAAATAAGATTACCTACTAACTATTGACTTACCAATCATGGGTAATCATTTAACTGTATGCAAACAAATGAGCTCTGGCTCATTTAAAAAATGTTATTGACAAATCATATATGTATCAAGAGGATTTGGCATTCATCATCAAGTTGCACAGCTAGCATAGATTTCCTTGGCTCTCACTCACCAATTGTCCCTATCATTGATAGCAGATCTTCTAGACTACATCCTGTGTCCATACAGAGCTGTTGTAGATATGTTGTTCTTGCTTGTCCAACACTAGCACGTTCATGTGAAGGGGTCCACAGGAGAACATCACTGATTTCATTCTTGCTTCTCTTGCAGTATTTTGCATGTCTTGTTTGTTGTACTTGGATAGTTTTAGAGATAGGCGGTAGGTAGCCATATAACTGTTATTTTGTGGGATGTTGCTTCCAGGATTTTTTCAATATAGCTTTTAACATTCTTGTGCAGTTCCCATCTAGCTTTTTCTCTATATGCTTTATCAGCGTTTATGTGGTGCATCCATACTGTAAAATTGACACAACCGTTGCTTGGAAGAAATTGTTTTATTTTATTGGATAAGTTAGACTTCCATATGATTGATAACCTATCAATAGCAGTCCATTCCTTTGCTCGGTGCATATTGATGTCACTTTCTGTAGATGAGATGCAGCTACTGAGGTACATGAATTTGTCTGTTAATTTCAGAGAACTGCCAATTAGTGGAGATATCTCTTTTTTGATTAAAACACATGTATTCTGTTTTGTCTGCATTTACGTGGAGGCCAATGCCACCTGCTGCCTGCTTCAGATTATGAGATTCAGGTTGAGTAGTTGTATTTGCAAGAAGTGCTGTTTTATCTGTATAGTCCGTGTTCATAATAGTTTGTGCTGGGTATTGTCTGCTTCCTGCTTTTTTATTGTAAAGCCATTTTCTTCCATTGTCAATGTTCGAAGCTCATAGTCTAGGCAGATTATGAACAGATATGGGGGCTAATATATCCCCCTTGCAGAACACCAGCAATAATGTCAGAGAAGTCTGTCTCCATCTGGTGAGTGAATCTTGATTATAGCACATTGTTATGGCTGTGACCGTTTCTTTGGGGAGACCATATGCAGCACCCCACAAAGCAGTAGCTGTATGACCACCTAAACCCATTATGAAAACTATCCAAGTTAGATGAACCAGACATGTGGGACACTGCTGGAGAAGTAGGGACAAACTCATAAACAACATACTCCTGTGGACCCCTTCACATGGACGAGCAAAGGCAGGATGACCAGCTAGAACCTGTATACAACTGCTCTGTGCCGATACAGGATGTAGCCTTCAAGACCTACCGGGAATAATGGATGATAGCGACGGGTGGCGGGAGAGGCGGCACAACATGATGATAATATGTTAGAAGTATTTGTTCCATCTTCCCTCTGTGTATGGAATCAAATGCTTTGGAGAAATCTACAAACCAGAGTGTTGCCTCGCTTTTTTTGCACCAACTCCTATGATGGATTGTCAGAATCTGTGATGTGGATCGGTTTCTCCGAAAACCATTTTGATTCTTTCTAAGAATTTTCTCAATTTCTGGTTTGATGCAATTTAGAAGTAGAGCATTATAAACCTTAGCCACAATGGAAGTAAGAGTTATGCCTCTGTAGTTCTTGATGATTCTGAGGTCACCTTTCTTAGAGGAGGATGCAGCCTTTTGTCCATCTCTCTATTATGTTCTGGTTATATACAGTGTTGTTGCAGTATCAAAGCAGTAAGTCATTGAATTTACTGGTCTTCCATAATTCTGGGGCTATTTCATTGAGACTGGCAGCTTTTCTGTTTTTAATTTTTGTTAGTCCTATGTTGAATTCTTCTTGAGTAAACTGTCCTAGTTTGATGTCAAGTTGGTTATTAATAATTTTTTTGATAGGTTTATCAGTGACATTAGGGAATTTTCTAATTAGATTCTTAAAAATGCTCTTTTCACTTCTGTATTCATTCTTCTTGGTTGGCAGCTTTTTAGCTCTTGAGGTGCTCTTTTTACTCACTTCATCTACCGTCTGCCATGCTATTCGAGATTGTTTATCTTCTACTGAGTTTCTAATTGATCTGACCTTGAATATATTCTATTTGTTCTTTTTGCTATGCATTAATTAGTTCTCTTTGTGTCTTCAGTTTCTGCATGTTGGCATTTGTTGGGTTTCTTCTATTACATAAGAATACTGTTTTCATGTTATCTCTTAAAAAGTTTGATAGACCATAAAACCCAACCAAACCATCCAGCTTTGGAGGAGTCTAGAGTATTGTATTATTTCCATTATTCTCAGTTTGATTCTGATTAAGAGTGGTAGTGCTTGTTATTGTTCCACCTGGGTCATGTTTGAAAATTATTAGTATTTGATAGGAATACTTGATACCATATAACTGTAAATTGTTTTGTATTAAGAATTCTTACTTGAAGCTATGATTGCCCAGTCGGCTCGGACTGTAGAATATACCGACTGCTTCTCTGCAGAGGGGTAAGACCCCCCCCCCCAAACGAGTGTCCTGGATATGACACTGAACAATCTGATGGTGAGGCTCCAGCAATGCTGGAGCTTTGGGGGATGCTGAGTACCCCTTCATTGCCATTGCTCCCAGGTCCACTCTGGCCCGGAGTGGTAGCACCTGATAAGGGTCCTATCTATGGGTTAAATAGAACTACGTGCTTCTTTCACTATACTGATTTTTGCATTTAAACTGCGTGTTTATGCTAAACTGAATTGTTTAAAATAGAACTGTTTTGACATTGGAACTGCGTACTAGTGCTGAACTGAATTGCTCGAAATAGAACTGTTTTTGACGTCTAAACTGTGTACTTATGCTGAACTGAATTATCTGAAATAGAACTGTCTGACATTTAAATCTGTGTATTGCCCAGTCAGCTGGGGCTGTAGAATACACTGACTGCACCTCTGCAGAGGGGTAAGACCCCCCCCCCCAAAGAGTGTCCTGGATATGACACTAAACAATCTGATGGTGAGGTTCCAGCAGTGCTTGAGCTTTGGGGAATGCGGAGTACCCCTTCATTGCCATCTCTCCCAGGTCCACTCTGGCCCGGAGTGGTAGCACCTGATAGGGCCCTATCTATGGGTTAAATAGAACTAACAGCATATTTATGCTAAAATGAATTGAGTAAACGAATAGCTTGAAATAGAAACGTTTTTGACACTTAAACTGTACTTACACTTGAACTGCGTGCTTATGCTTGACTGAATTATTTGAAATAAAACTGTTTTTTGACATTAAAACTGTATTTACATTTAACAGAATTATTACATATAACTGCTTGAATAGTTTGAAATGGAAATATTTTTTAACAATTAAACTGTACTTATGCTAAACTGAACTGTTTTCAATGGAACAGATTATTTACATAAAAATGGATTTGGCGTTAAATAACCTACAAAGGTTGATGTGCCATAAAACCAAACCAACCAAACCATGAAGCTATGATAGTTTACAAAAAATTATTTTTTAATTGAAGGGAGACAAAAATAGTTGATACTAAAGTGTCTATTTTTGGGCCTCATTTGTTCACTATCTCAGATCTTTGATGTAGCACTTCTTCTTTTCCTTCTATTTCCCACTTCTGTTTTGTGGGTTATTGGTCTAATGAGTAGAGTGTTCACTAATGGTCTGGGAAACTGGGGTTCAATCCCAGGTTGTGAGCCATACCAAAGACTAGAAAAATGGTACTTGATGCCTCCTTACTTAACACTTGACATTATAAGGTAAGGGTCAAGTGGAGCAATCCAGGGAAAGGAGCAGTGCCCTCTTCTATGCCTCAGTGTAGTAGCTATTGAAAGGGGAGCCTTAGGTTCACCTTCAACTAGTGTCACCAACTTTACTTTTACTATATAGGGTCTGCACCATATTCTTAATGGCCCAGATATGTAAAGAGGATAAGATACTGGGTATATATTTAGTATGTGCAAAGCTGGTTTTATGATTATAAAGTGTTTGTTTGTTTGTTTGTTTTGTGTGTGTTGAAATATGCTTGAGTTGAACCCAAGCATATTTTTTTTTCTTTGATATGCCAGCCTTGTATTGTATGCAATTGCCTACCATCAAGAGGGCACTCTTGCATTTTATTACAATTGCTTGGTACTTTTTTTTTTCTTTTTTTTTTTTTTAATTAATTAATTTGCCCTTATTAATTTTGCTGATACTGGTAACATTCAGTATACAGCTATAGCTCAATTTAACAGTATTTTTGCTTAATATTTTATACAATTTCTTAGTAGGTGGAAAAAGCTCTTTTAGTATTTTAGAAAAGTCACTTTCTAATTTATTTTTTACTGCCATGTTAAAGGGTAGGGGGCAAGGTACAAGCCATAGAATATTCTTTGATCTATTTCTTTTTTTTTTTTTTTTTTTTTTTTTTTTTCACTCGAGTTAGTCTATTCATTGTTGGTATTTTTATACAAGAGTGGTTCTATACCTACTATTTTTTTTAAGAGCTCATTCATATTTGCCTTTCCTGCTGAAAATGCTGATATTAGAATTATTTGATAATTTGGTGGTCATACTGTTGGGGAGTTTGACATAAGGTTTTTGGTTTTGTTTTTAATAGACACAAATCATTCAGCTTCAAAGTAATTTCTAAAAAGTTAACTTTCAAATTACTTTGGATATTTACCTGAACCTGTTAAAACAAACCACTGGAGTAATTTTTACATATTCCTCCCCTTATATATGTATGTAATATTGTAAAACTAAGTAATCCAAAGTGAAGAGTTTAATAAGAAAGTCAATGTTATGTTTTGATTTCAATAAACCTTCATCAGGACTCGGTTATCTAACGACACGTCATAACATCTTTTCTAAGTTCTGATGATGGTTCATTGAAACCAAAACGTTCTAACATCGACTTTTTTTTCTTATTAAATTTTTCACTTTGGATTACTTTTTTTTTCAATATTTTCTCCACATTGTCGGATTATTTTCCATTATTTACTTCCATATATATAGTTCTGAACAATATGAGTGCCCAGTATTTTATTTAAACATGGTTACCACTTGACTGCTTACATGGGTAATTCTGTTTCTAGAGATAAGTCAGTAAAGGACCAGCACCAATTTTTGGATGAGCTGATAACAGAAGAATGGTGCACTTTTGTGCCACTGATTCTCTCAGCTTTTGAATTCCAAGTTTTTCCTTCTTCTAGATTGATAACTTTAAGGCTCAACAACCAAGTCTGGTGTGTGTATATATACATATATATATATGCCTATGCCTTGGAGAAGTCTACAAATAATTGTGTTATATAAAGACCCGAAGGCTCCCTTTTCAATTGCTGCAAACTTCTCTAAGGCATTTGACTCCTTACACTGAGGCATTTGACTCCTTACACTGAGGCATTTGACTCCTTACACTGAGGCATTTGACTCCTTACACTGAGGGAAGATGGAGTAATACTTGTCTATGGTATCTCCAAAGAAAATGTCACAGCTATAATGATGCTATATAAAAAGATGAATGTAAAAGTTCGCTCACTGGATGGAGACACAGACTACTTGAACATTGTAGCAGGCGTACTGCAAGGAGATACATTAGCCCCATACCTGTTTATTATCTGCCTAGACTACGTACTTTGAATGTCTATAGATTTAATGAAAGGAAATGGCATCATGCTGGCAAAGGAAAGAAGCAATTATGGACATTGACTATGCTGATGACATAGCACTTTTGGCAAATACACCTGCCTTGGCTGAATCCCTGCTACATAGTTTGGAACAGGCAGCAGGTGGAATAGGCCTCCCATGTTAATGCAGACAATACAGTACATGGGCTTTGATCAAAGAGGTCACATTTCCACACTAAATGGGGGTCCTCTAAAACTAGTAGACAAGTTCACCTACCTTGGAAGCAACTTCTCATTAACCAAAAATGACATCAACATGTGACTAGCAAAGGCATGGACAGCTATCAATAGGCTTTCAGTGTTATGGAAGTCAGATCTATCCAATAAAATGAAAGGTTTTTCCAACCAGCGCTCGTATCAATACTGCTGTATGGATGCACCACAAATGCTAAGTGTTTGGACAAAAAGCTTGATGGCAATTACGCAAGAATGCTGCAAGCTGTATTGAACAAGTCCTGGAGGCAACATCCCACAAAACAACAGCTACATGGCCACCTACCACCCATCAAGAAAACCATCAAAATTAAATGAACCAGACATGTGGGACACTGCTCGAGAAGTAAGGATGAACTCATAATCAATGTATTCCTGTGGTCCCCCTCACATGGATGAGCAAAGGTTGGACGACCAGCTAGAACCTGTCTACCACAGCTCTGTGCTGATACAAGATGTAGCCTGGAGGACCTGCCAGGAGGGATGGACAATAAAGATGGCTGGTGAGAGAGGGTCATGAAAATCTGTGCTAACAGCATGACATGATGATATATAGGCAGTATAACATGAATTAAAACCACCTATTACTAGTCCAGGGAATGGAATAGTGTGGTACTATATCTTCACGACACCTAGTTGGCCGCTGGTCTTGTGATTACCACATGTGTCGACTGGTCTTTCTCTGTTTCTTTCCATGCCCACGTTGCTTTCAAATCCGAGGAAAGAGAAGATGGATGAGGTTCAGTCGATGAAGGTTGGAATTCGTGTTGGAGAGAAGAAAAAGTTGCCAAGCAAATTTTAAAAAATGACGAAAATAAGGCGTTTGTTATAAACAGTAACAAACGTTTATTTACACAGTTGTTTAGATAATTTTTAGTCAAAATGGCGAATGCAATGGCAACGGATTTGGTTCTTTAAGTGGCGAATTCCTGAACCAACTCAATTTTTCGTTTTGGGTGTCCTCTATTTATGGGCCCGAATCCCGAATAATCAGTTTCTGATTGGTCAGCCAATGGGGACTGCCGACCAATGGCTATCATCATAACAATCCCTCCCCGGTTTGCTCCTGATTGGTTTAGACAATCGGCCAATCAGCCATAGTCATCGGGAGGGGCCACAAGGAGCAGTCCTGTGGTTGGTTGACCAATGATTTTGTGATTCAAGGCCTTGTGCCAAACTTGGTGACACCAACCCAAATTGTCCGCTATTTTAAAAATACATCTTTTTGTTTATGCTTTGAAATCCGATGGCTCTTTTGACAGCTCTTTGTAGGTGTGCGGATGTTTATTTTTTGGGGACAGATTTATAGGTCAACAAGCCCTGATCGGATCTCAAACTTTTTTGTACTTAATCACTTGATATTTATTTTATACATGGTTCTCAAAAAATACTTAGACCCAAAATGAATTTATTTTTAATAAAATACTTATTATCATGATTTAATAAAATTAATTAATTTCCTTTAATTAATTTCGCCAGCCAACTCCTTGACACTTAAATGAAAGTGTCATACTAGTGCCCTCCCCTACACCTTCATATAGTAGCTATTGAAAAGGGAGCCTTCAGGTCACCCTCGATTAAGGTCACCAACTTTTATTGCTAATTGTTTCATATTAATCCGGCACTATTAAATTCTGAAAGATTACAGGTAATATGAAAGGGTGTTTAATGAAAGCACAGAATAGAGAATGGAGTCAGAATTACAACACATCTAAGTCTATAGATTAATAAACTTAACAAGGATGTCAGAAGCTCCCAACCTTTTCAACCCAAGGGTTAACCAGCTTAATTTGGGAGAAGTTCAGGACCACTATCTTAAAAGGAAAAATAGCCCAGCTAAATACGCAAGGTAACAATCATAATTTATTAATGAGACATCTGATGTTTCCAATCACAAAAAGATGTAATATTAGGATTAAATGAAGAGTTTGACAAAAGGAATACATCAGGATAGTGATGATATGACAATTGTGAATGCAGCACACTCTTGGCATGTTTCATTTTGGAGAAATCTATTCACATTGGTGTATAGTGCCAAACATGCTCACTACTTGCTAGGTGTAGCTGATAAAGTAGGGGATTCATCCAAATTGGAAATGCATGGTTCTTATAGAACAATGAAGATCAGAGAATTCCATCTGCAGACATAATGGTACTACTTTAAAATAAACATTAAAAAGCAAAGAGAAAATTTGGAAAGTTGGGTATAGGGCTGCATGCATGGGCCATAGATTGGTGACCCTTCTACTAAAAAGTTTAGATTTCCTCAAATTTTAAGGATAACTTGGACATATTTTCCTTTTTTTTTTCTTTTTTATTATTGGCCTAGGGGTTAGAGTGTTCGCCAATGGCCTGGGAGACCTGGGTTCAATCCCAGGTCGAGTCATACCAAAGACTCAAAAAAATGGTACTTGATGCTTCCTTGCTTAGCACTCAGCATTATAAGGTACGGATCAAGGGTAAAGTAGAGCAATCCAGGAAAGGAGTAGCGCCCTCCCCTACACATTGGTGTAGTAGCTATCGAAAAGGGAGCCTTCGGGTTACCCTCGACTATGGTTGCCAACTTTACTTATTATGCAGGTACTTGCAACCCTTACACACACAGCCTAGTCGTCTGTAGAATACACTGACTGCATCTCTGCTGAGTGTTAGCTTCACCTTCACCAAACAAGTGTCCTGGATGTAACATTAAACAATCTGATGGTGAGGCTCCAGTAATACTGGAGCTTTGGGAGATGCAGAGTATCCCTTTGTCATTGCTCCCAGGTTCACTCAGCCCTGAAGTGGTAGGACCTGAAAGGGTCCTATCTATGGGTCAAATAGAACTGTTTGACATTTAAACTGAGTGCAAACAAATGACTTATGCTTAATTGAATTGTTTGAAATAGAACTGTTTGACCATCTGTGTCTAAACAAATGACTGATGTTTGAGTTGTTAGAGATACATAGCAATACTTGGAATTATTTAATGTTGACATATGTTTACAAATCTTATATAAAATATATATATAAAGAATATTTGGTATTAAATAACCTACAGTGGTTGATATGCCATAAAAGCAAACCAAGCCAAAACCTTAAAGACAGTAATGATTATATATATGTAATGTTAAAAGCATTTACTTAATTGTTTGTATATTTTTTAATTTACAGACTTGGTTGTTTGGTTATGAACTCACAGATACAGTGATGGTGTTGTGTGAAAAGGGAATTTATTTCCTTGCAAGTAAAAAGAAAATTGAGTTCCTGAAGCAAGTTGAGACGTCCAAGGAAAATGATCAGGGAATTCCACCGATCAAACTTTTCACAAGAGACAAAGTAAGCAATTTATTTCTTTTTACTATTCAGTCATGTTTTATGATGACACAAAAGTTTGTCATAGACCCTTCTCATTTACAGAAATTATTTGGTATTGATTGAATATTTGGAGGGACAGTAAGTATCGTAGTTTCTAACTGAAAAAATCTTTTTAAATCTTGGTTTGATAAATTTACAATTTTTATTATATTTTTATTTCTCATATAAAAACAACTTGTATATCTCATTAATTTTTCAAGAATTTATTAGATTTTTTTTGTGTTTATTTTTTAATCCCCTCCTCTATTCTTTTCTCCTTCCAATTTAAAAAACACTTGAAAAACAAAAAACCAAAAAAACTGGCTGGGTTTGTAAGGGAGTGTTGTTTTCACTCACCTACATCTATCTCCAATGACTGTCATGGCATGCCAGTGACATTTTACAAGATATATAGATATGTAACATCACAGGGAAAAATGAATTTATGCCTTTTACCAGAGCATGAGTTAGACAAAGACATAATTAATATGCTTTGTTTTGTGATATGTAAGTTTTTTTTTTTTTTTTGATTGAGGGTCATTAAAAAAAACAAAGTAAAATATTGCCTAAGGATTTGGCAATAGTAAATACTGTTTATAGTTGCACCTTTTTCAAGGAAATCAATAGTGATTGGTTCTTGGGTGTCCCAGAAAACTGTCAGCATGACCTTTACTGACAGCTATAAAACCAGAATTTTTTTTTTTTTTACCAGCGAGTCAATGTGTTTCCACTCTAAAGACTGTTTTTTCCACTCAGGCTTATAGGAGCAAACCTATGTTTAGGCCATTTGTAAACTTTTTTTAAAAAATTAAAACATACACATCACACGTTCTTCTGTAAGTTTCACATGGTTTGCATTTCTCAGTTACCCAACATTTCATGACAGACCTCTGTTCAAGCTGAAAGCACTTTGAATTGCCAGCATTTTTGAATAGCTTGAAAACATCTTTGCAAGATAATTTCTGCTTTTAACCCAATTCCAAACAATTCTGAGTTGACATTTATGGAGAATAATTCTGGAAAAAAAGTTTACTTTTTTCCTTTAAAAAAAAAAATTCCTCTTATTGAATGACCCCTGCCCCCCAGTAAAATTTCATTTTTTTTCTCTCTCTTTCCAGGCTGACAAAGACAAAGGGAATTTTCAAAAACTTGTAGATTCCATCAAAGAAAGCAAAAAGGTAAATTTTTAAAATTTTATTTTAATTTATTTCTACCTCTCTTTTTTGACATTTGGTGTGTGTATGTGGTATATATATTTTTTTCTGCCTTATAAAAAGATTTACTACTATCTTATTACTATTTATCATCTCTTATCTGAAACATTTGGGATCAGACATATTTTTTAGATCTCAGAATGGTAATATATACATATAATGTATATCCTGGAACTACTAGCTAGTACTAAACCCCCAACTTTTCAAGAGGCCAAATGCTGTACCGGAAGAAGCCAGTGCATACAAAAAGACAAGTATGACTTGAAGAAAGGTAAACTTAAACTTCAGTCAGTAAAAATAGTAACTTTAGTCAAAACGAAATAAATGCAGGTTACAACCACAGAATCAACCAAAATAGTATGTATGTATGTATGTGTGTGTGTATGAATATACACATTTTATTTTATATTATATAATTATTTCATCCATTAGATCTGAAGAAGTCCTGTTATTTTTGGTGTTATTGATTCATATAAATCCCCATAACAGGATGGAAATAAATTTATAATCCTAATGTGACCGGTTTTTGTTTTTTAAAGAAATTATTGCTCTGTGATGTCAGTTACATTGAGCTCTTTATGTTTATAGTTGAATGATTTTTTGTCCTGACGGAATCATTCCCAGCTCCGTTTAACTGGACTGAATAATATATAAAGGCTTGGCTTAGGAGTATGTCATCAGTTAGGCAGGTTCAATCCCAACTTGAAGCATCTTGCGTGTCTAGCCACACTGAAGAGTTGTGATACAATGAAATAATCTGTCTGTTGATGACTTATGTGTATATTATAAATTAGACAATTTTTTTTTTTTTTTTTTTTTTTTTTTTTAAATAATTATAAAATTGAATCACACCCCATTGGTGGGGCTTAGAATATGCTGACTGCAGAAGAGTAAGACTCCCCCTTCCAAGAAAAAAATAGGTGTCCTGGTTATGATACTAAACTGTATCTGATGGTGAGGCTCCAGTTATGGAAGTTTCAAGAGTGTTGAGTACCTCTTTGTCATTACTCTCATCCATAGTATTAGTAGCTGTTAGGGTCTCATCTATGGGTCAAATAGATCTGTGAGGGTCTCATCTACGGGTCAAATAAATTAGAAAATTATTAGTATTAGATAGGAATATTTGATATCATATAAGTGTACAAACTAATGGCTAATAAAGATAATGCAATTAAAAAAATACTTTGTAATATTGATTTGTAAACATGATTATTATTAAATAGCTGAAACCATACTACTGTGTGGAAATTATTTGTATTAGATAGGAATACTTGAACCATATAACTGTTTCCCAAAAGTGTCTTCAGAAAGAACTTAATCTAACCATATAGATATTTCCTAACCTTTAGGCATAAAATAACCCTAGTTGATATCATTAAAATTGTTCAATAGATATTAAAGCAAAATCAAGAAATCATTCTAAAACAAAAAAAAAAAATTTGTTAAAAAGATGCTTGTCTAGTTTTTGATGAAGCGTTTAAGGCAAAGATTGCGGCCTAAAGAAAAGCTTATTATATCCACATGCATCAAGATAACTTTGGTACTTATCATAATGATTATTGTCATTGGAAATGGAATCAGCTACCCGGATGAGGCTGTCTGTTCACTTTATGCTCATGTTCTTGGGAAAGGCATAAACCAATCTGTTCTCTCATTAGCTATGGATAATTAGTAGGGCAGACTAGGTTAAGTCTTGGTAAAGCAACCAATCTATTGAGTAGGAAAACTGAACTTTAAGCCATCTTTACTCTGCTTAAAAATTAACCTTGTATAACAGCCTGTTTGTTGTGGAGAGGTTGGGTAAATACATGTATCAAGTTACCTCTAATTGGCTGTGTGAATTAAATAAATTTATACATGTAATATTTCAGGAAATAATATCACTTGGACAATATAAACCAACAGTTATCATATTTCTACAGTGAATATTTACACTGAATGAAATGAAGATTTATAGATAAAATTACAGTTTATTTGTATAATAACAAAGTGAATAGAAAAAGCTCCTAGAATTTCCAGCATACTTTTTATTTTTAAATAAAAGTTACCTTTATTATTATGACTAGTGTCTTCAACATAAATCGCAACAAAAATCATCAGTGATAAACACACTCCTGACTAGTAGGGAGTGATGAATAAGACTTAATAAGTGAAGCAGGGTTTGAGTTAAGTTTTAGCAAATGTAAAATTCGATGTGGGCTCAACCTTTGCAAGACCCCCCCCAAAAAAAAAACTTTGGGTTTTTAGAGACGAGGCTTTCAGAATTTTAGATAAGTGTTAAATTTTCACTACTATTTGATTGAGTTTTACTCTGATTTATTACTGTTGCTTTTTTATGCAAGGAACATTAAAATATTTGGAAAAACAAAACAAAACATTTTTTCTTTTTCTTTCAGGGTAAAACTGTTGGTGAATTCAGCAAGGATAAATTTCCAGGTGATTTCATGGATGGCTGGAGAGCTGCTCTCAAAGCTGAAGATTTCACAAAAGTAATTATAATCCTTGTTTTTATTTTTTATTTTCAACTTTGTGTATATTTGATGGTTTCTAATCTTTAAAAAAAAAAAAAAAAAAAAATCTTCATGTGGCAAAAGAGAAAAAAAAATACTTGAAAAAGGTTTATTGTCCTGTGCATAATCTGCTGAAAGAAAAAAAAAGTTTTGATACTAAAAAACCACCAGATTTAGAGTATAATTTGAACTATTGTAATTTTTGTCCTCTCTAACTGCCATGACCTATCGGCCAATCATAATTTTTGTTTCCTCAATAAAAGATGTTGCTTTTTTTTTTTTTTTTTTAAATTTTATTTTTATTTTTGTGCAATTAGAAGTAGAATTTTTCTGTGGGTTAGAAAGTTGTATTTCTGACTTTATAGTTGTGATTCATGATTTTTGGCTTCATCCTTTCTCTTTAAATTAGTGAACACAGATTTGCAATACAGACTTCTTTACTGACATTGTTAGTAGTAAACTTAACAGGTAAATTTTTCCTTATTGATTTAATGATAAATTCAGCCAAAAATTTTTGACTTCTTTAGGTTTGGTTTCTTTGTTTAATGGCATATCAACTCTTTTTAGGTTATTTAATGCCAAAGCCATTCTCCTAGAAGAACAGTAGTGGTACTATTTAACACATAGCTGGGAGGATAAGGGGGTTCATACCTTTCCCAAGGGTATTTGCCCGAAAGGGAACGTAATAGCACGACTGGAGTACGAACTTGCGTACTACGATTCTGCAGTCCATCGCTTTAGCCATTACACCACGAGGACATCCCCCTTGACTTCTTTAAAATTTTAATAAGATAATTTCTGGAAAGAAGTGGCATGTATAACTGGAATTATTAATTTTGCACCTGTTGTTTATAAACTGTACTGGTAGTTTGGTGAGATTCTTAAACATTAAATAAAGTAGTGCAAAAATTTTGGAATTGGGCCCAAAAGAGTCATCACTCGGATGATTGCGTGAGAGCTTTAGAGTCGGTCTAAAACCCACCTGTACTAATGTTTCTTACTAATATCTACTAGACCTTAGGGGCTTAGAATATGCAGTGGGTGAAGACTCCCCTCCCCCAAAGAGAAGTGTGTGTTCTGGATATGGCACTTAAATGTATATGGTTGGGAGGCTCCAGTTCTGGAGATCTGAGCAGGATGAAGCACCCCTTCATTGCAATTACTCCTTGGTCCACTCTGACCTGTTATCATCTCATCTCATAGATTAAATTGTCTTATGATTACTTGATGCCATATAATTGTGTGCAAATTATTTGTATTAAGAATAGTTACTTGAAGCTATAATCAATTACAAAGGATTATCATTATTTACTTAAAACCATATAATTACTTGCAAATTATTTGGAATACTTGAAACTATAACTGCAAATAGATGATTATTGTTAAATAAGAATAGTTACTTTAAACCAGGGGTGGGCAAACCTTTTGGTTGGAGGGCCGTATCACTTGGTTATAAATTATCAAAGGGCCGCATGATTCAAGTGCTAGTGTTTATTTTTATTTTTTATTTTTGAAGCTCTTGCGGGCTGTATAGAACAGTGCAGCAAGCAAGCTGCAGTTGGCTCACCCCTGCTTTAGAAAATTGTGCACAAATTATTATTTGTATAGGAATGAAACTATACAATTTTGTGCTAATTATTTGTATTGAAAATATTTGGAATCTCACAAATTGTGTGAAAACAAATGATTATAGACAGATGAAGTACAATTTCTAAAAAGATCCAAAGGAACATTGAAAATATAGTTATGATTACAATCAAGTGTTTACTAATGAATCAAATTTCAGCATTAAATATAACCCATAAAGAGTTGATATTCTGTTAAACAAAACTGATGTCTTCTTCTCTCAACTCCTCAACAGTGTTTATATAAGCTGATGTAATGAATAGGATTTAAAAATTCATAAAAACTTTCATTTACTCAATTACCAATAAATTGACACAATAATTAGTAAAAAGCAAATGTTGGAAGTTGAATGACTGAGTTCTCCAGTAAATTTAGCAAAACCAAATAGATATTGGTTATTTTGTAGTTCAATTTTTGCCAAAGTTAAATGATCAGTTTGTCAGTCAGCTGTCAAGTTTCTTGCCTGTGGTATTTCTAAAGGGACCTAGGCTCTTCTTGGTATTGTTCATTAGTATGTGGGATGAATCGCTGTTTTTACAAAACAACCTTGTGTCAAAACCTGTCTATAGCAGGGATGGCAATGTAACTATTGGATATCTGATAACTATTTGTTGTCAAACCCCTATTAGCTTTGGGCATAAGTACCTCCCTTCTCCTTTTTAGCTTCATGAGTCAATATTGTTTGATAAAACCTTAGAACACAAGCCTTTGCATTTTGAAACTTATCAATCCTTTTGCCCTGTCAGTGGGGCTTAGAATATGCTGATTGGTGCACACAGCCTATTCCTTGCAAAGAGGCAAGACCCCCTTTCCTCCAAAAAAAGAAAAAAGTTGAGTGTATGTATTTACCAACCATGAGCAGGATGGTCAATTTTTCAGTGGATTTTAACAGGTTTGAATTTAAAGTTTTCCTTCTACACTGGTTGTTAAACTTGATCTGCCTTACTATTTACTCATAACTGGAAGGAGAATAATTAGATTTATATCATTTCCCAATGGTATTAGTGCTATGGGAAATGCAATCAGCCTTGTCTAGGATTTGAACTTTGCTGTGTCAATTTTCTAAAACCATTTCACCACTATCAGTAAGTGTATTGGTTATTACACTAAACTTTTATTAATATCAGATGTGATTTTTAAGATTATGTGTGATTTAAGAAAGTTGACTGCTGTTTTCAGTTCAAGGTGCCAGGGTGTCAATTTACTTTGCTTACTGGATGAAATTTTGAAATTTGTCATCTTGTTTCTCTTCCACTTGCTGTTTTTTTTCCCCTCCCCTCTCAATATCTATTTTCACTTCCATACCACTTAGAATGTTGTATTAACCCTATGGTCCTCAGATATACTGTGATTGAGCCCACAAAATTTATAAAACAATGAAGCATTGACTGTATCTCCTGCAGAGGGAGTAAGAATATCCCTTATAGGAGGAGGAGGAGGAGGCTTTATTTGTCTCGGCCTCCCACCAAACCGGACTTGACACAAGGTCAATGACCTGAAGGTCAGATTAAAGTGGGGATTAGGGGAAGGTTGGGCATAAGCTGAGGCTCGAACCCTTCTGGACTTTGCTGGTCATCAGCTCACTTAGTGCAATGTGAACCTGATGAGCCTTGCTGGACATGGACCCAAACATAGGTCCAGGCACGGATGCCTGATTATAGCTTAAACTGGACAACAAGGTTCGGTGCTATGCTTGCTGGTCAATAGCTGTTGTGCACCCAGCCAGCCAAAAGGCCAAGGAAGAGGGTGTCCAAGGTATGACATTAAACTGCATCTGGTGGTGAGGCTCTTGTTTTGGGGAGTATGGAGTACTCCTTCATTATTATTATGCTTAAGTTCACTTTGATCTGGAGTGGGAGTAACTGTTGTTAGTCCTATCTATGGTCCAAATAGATCTGATTAAAAATGATTTGTATTAGATAGGAATACTTGATGCCATATAACAGTAATTTGTATTGAGAATAGTTACTTGAAGCTATAATTGTTTACTTAGGATTATTATTAGTTACTTGAACCTATGTAATTGCCAGCCCAGGTGGCTGAGGCTGTAGAATACACCAACTACATCTCTGTAAAATCAACAAGTGTCTTGGATATAACAGTAAACAATCTGATGGTGAGGCTCCAGTAATGCTGGAGATTTGGGAGATGCAGAGTACCCCTTTGTCATTGCTCTCAGGTCCACTCTGGCCTGGAGTGGTAGCACCTGATAGGTTCTTAATCTATGGGTCAAATAAAACTGTTTGACATTTAAACTGAGTGCAAACGAATGACTTATGCTAAATTGAATTGTTTGAAATAGAACTGTTTGATCATTTAGCTGCATAAATAAATGACTGATGTTTAAGTTGTTAGTGATACATATCAATACTTGGAACCATTTAACTTTGACTTATGCTTACAAATCATATATATCTAATATGTATAAACCGGATTTGACATTAAATAACCTACATTGGTTAATATCCCGTAAAACTAAGCCATATAACCGTGTAAAAATTATTTGCATTAGATAGAAATACTTAAATGATTTTTATTAAGAATAGTTGCTTTAAGCTCTAATTGTTTACTAAAGATTATTATTAGTTACATGAACCCATATAAATGTATGTAAGCAAATGACTATCATTAAATAGAAATCATCATCATCATCATCATCATCATCATCATCATGTTGTGCCGCCAGCACGAATATCCCTGACCCTCTCTTGCCATTCTTCCCTATCGTTCATTGCCCCCGGCAGTCTTCAGGGCTACATCCCATATCCTCACAGAGCTGCTGTATGTATGTTCGAACTGGTTGTCCCGCTTTTGCTCGGCCATATTAGGGGGTCCATAGGAGTACATCACTTATGAGCTCGTCCCTGCTTCTCCAGCAGTGTCCTGCATGTTTGGTTCGTCTAATTTGGATAGTTTTCGTGATGGGAGGTAGGTGGCCGAATAGTTGGTGCTTTGTTGGGTGTTGCCTCCAGGACTTGTTCAGTATTGCTTGCAACATTCTTGTGTAATTGCCGTCTAGCTTTTTCTCCAGCTGTTTTGTTAGCGTCCAAATAGTGCATCCATATAGCAGTATCGATACAACCGCTGCTTGGAAGAAACTGCGTTTCATATATAATTATTAGTATTAAAGAGGAACACTTGATATCATATAACTGTGCAAAAACCTCTTAAGAAACTAGCTACGCAAAAATTGTAAATGACTGTACAATGAATGCAATTTCCTATCCTCTAGGTATAAAGATGAGATGGGTGACATGCTGTTAAAATCAATCAAGACTTATTTTTACCTAACAAGTACTTATTTTGCAACATAATCTTTTCTGTCAATGTACTTAATCTAATATTTTTCCATCAGTTGTATAGATCAAATAAGTGAAAAGTTCAGATCAAAATTCAGCTAATTTTATTGAACTTATTGATCTACCACTGTATGTGGGGGTGTAAATTAATCTTCAATATCACTGAAGGATACTTTGAATTTATATTAGAAACTATTACCTGTTAATTTAATTTTAAAAATATTTCTAGTGTTGTTTTTTTTCTTCCTTTTTTTTTTAACAGGTGGATATCAGCAGCTCATTAGCAATGGTTATGGCCAACAAAGAAGAATCCGAAATAAAAACTATACAACGTGCCTGTCAGGTCACATGTGATGTTTTCAACAAGTTTTTGAAAGAACAGATCATGGAAATAATAGATGCTGAAAAAGTAAGTGCTTTTTTTTCCCCTCTTTTTTTTCTTCCTCTAATAGTACTTGTGTAATGTAAATAAAAATGGTGTTGTATGAGCAGTCAGAAAAGGAATGCAGTTATAAATCATCAAAGTCTTATATCGAGGACTTACTACCAATTAAACTTTGTATAGCAATATCAGAAATGAGGACAAAGGTTCCAAGATAAGACAGAAATTACATTCTGAAATGAAGAATCGATAAAGTATGAGATGCTTTTGGAAATAGCTATGTGGTCAAATTAGGATGACTGGTACCGGTTGGTTTTTGTAACCTAATCAGTAAATCTGCTGCGATGGAAAAGTAGGCTCCCAAGAATAATAATCAAAAGTTCTATCTGACCTTATATGAAAACTTATTGAATGGATTTCAATGATATTTGCGATGGGGGGAATTCAAGTTACTATGTAGCTTTTATTGGTGTTTTTGTTAATAGAGATCTACACAGCTTCAAGATGAAAGTTTTAACTATCTGCACTCTCTCTCTTCATATAAACTTATTCTTTTATCAATATCTCTAATTTCTTCTTTGTTTCATCCGTTCTTCTTTCTTTACTTTCTTTAAAATATCTTTCGTTTTCTTTCTTAATACACACACTCTCTCTCTCTCTCTCTCTCTCAAAAAAAGTTTTTATTGGAATGAAGTTAGCCCTGATTTGCCAATCATTATCAACACAACAGCTATGTAAATTAGAATTTGTTTACATTGTGGCAGTATATATTGTTGCAGCTTGCCTAGTCTTACTAGATAGCTGGTGTCCCTTCCCACGTGTTGTAATTGTTTCCAAAAGATGATGTGCTGCCATTGGAATCTGACTGAAACTGCAAAGTTATGGTTTAGCTCCACAAGGGGCAGGAAGAAAGCAAAAACAAAATCCAAGAATACCGTTGCTGTTTCTTCATTTACTTTTCAAGTTGATGATGCATGTGAGATTTTTGGTACTATTCCCTTACTATTGTGATATGGATAGTAGATAAAGATTTGACCAGTTATCTATCCCATTCTATGTCTAAAAGCTAACTCCTATGTTCTTGTGACCCATCACAGTGGATGAGTGAAAGACTTCTAGCCTGGCAACACAACCACTATTGTCCTGAGCTGCAGCTAATCTTCCTATTTCTTCTTAGAATATATGGCTTCTTGGCTTCTGAGTGAAAGAAGAACCCCGATATTTTTTTGTATGGACATTTCAAAACTCAAGTATTCTAGAAAATGATACTTGTGTCAACTGACCTCTGACCATACTAGTGTTGAAGACTTCAGTTTATTACACACACACACACACACACACACACACACACACACACACACACACACACACACACACACACAAACTAACCCTTTCATCTCCATCAAGAAATCCTTTTTCTATTTTATCATCTATTAAAATCTGCTGACTACCTAACTTCTTTAACTATCCTTTTGTTACTACTATATATATATATATATATATATATATATATACATATACACACACACACACACACACACACATGCATGCTACTAAGTTCACATACAGATATGCTCACACCCTTTTACATATGTATACATATATACTATGCCTATATGTATACAGGGAAAGTCCCTGTGGTGTAGTGGCTAACATACTGAACTGCAATATTGTAGGAGTGAGTTTGACCACCAGTTGCCCTATTATGTTTACTTTTGGACTAATACCCTTGGGAAATATATGAACCCTCTTGTCCCTCCAACAATCAGTTAAATTGTACCACTACGATTCACTTACAAGTATGTCTTTCATATTAACCCATGAAGGTTGATATGCCATTAAACAAAGAAACCAAACCAATATGCATACATACTCATATAGAACTGCTTCCATTTACATGCTTATGCATTATTGTACCTAATTATATGCACCAAAATGCAGAACAGCTTATAGTATCACCTCAGTGTCACTCTTTCTTGACAAACTCCGAACTGGTCAGTAATGACAAGAAGGCAATTCACTATCAATATTCACACACACATATTAAAACAGAAAGAAAAAACTTTTTTATCCTTCATGATATAAAATTTAGGTGTTTGATTCTGCTAACATTATCACAAGGGATTATCTGAAGAACAGTCTTCATCAAAAACAAGAAACTTTCATTATTAGATTCTTTGGGATAAATTTTTCGTATGAAAAATATTTTTTTCTTTCAAAGTTCTGTCATAAATATTGTTTTGTAAATGTTTGGCTGTAGAAGTAACCTAGTTATTTGTGACTAAATCCTTCAAACCTTGTTATTTCACTACAATAAAATCATTGATGGGTTTTTGGAGAGTTAGGTAATTTTTAAATGTATAGTATTTATGTAGATGTCAAAATTTTGCAGTTCATGCATTGTTTTTATTCAGATTTTGCTAAAGAAATTAAAGAAAAATAAAAGGTCTCTTCCCCCTCCCCCAAATGACTCTTCATCGTTTGAGTAAAAAAAAAAAAAAAAATTTTTTTTTTTTTTTTTTTTATGATTGCAGAAAGTGAAGCACTCAAAATTGGCTGATGGTGTTGAAGCTGCTCTCCAGAACAAAAAATACGTGACTGGGGTGGACACTTCTCAGTTGGACATGTGCTACCCGGCTATTATTCAAAGTGGAGGAAAATACAGTCTTAAGTTCAGTACAGTCAGGTAAGTTCCAATGACCCCTCAGAATTTTACACTAAAAGTACTTCATAATATTATCATCCAATTTAAAAAAGAAAAAATTTAATGGGGGATGATGATCATTTTATCAAAGTTTTTCCAAAACAATGTCTGCACATTTTTTAGATTTTTTTTCTCCACGCTATAGAGAAAATTATTTTGAAATTCAGATTAAGTATGTATTTACTCAACCATCTTGCACCTTTTTGGAATAACGATCCATACAAAATGATATCTTTGTCAACTGACCTGACCATACTAGTACTAAAAACATCACTTTATTACAGATATTACCCTCTCAAGAAATTCCTCTTTCTATTTTATTATCTATTAAAATCTGCTGACCTCCCTAAGCGTACACTATTCCTCTGCTCACATAATCTTCATAATAATATGTTTGCACCCATATGCATACATATACACTATGTGTATATGCATTCTTATTGACATACTTTGACTTAAAGTAAAGTTGGCAACCTTAGCTGAGGGTGACCTGACCTAGGTGTAGGGGAGGGTGCTACTCCTTTCTCTGTAGTGCTGAGTGTTAAGCTAGGCGGCATCAAGTACCATTTTTTTTTTTTTTTTTTTTTTTTTTTTTGAGTCTTTGGTATGACTCAACCTGGGATTGAACTCCAGTCTCCAGGACCATTGGCGAACACTCAACTCATTAGGCCAATGTCCCAGTTACTTTGACCTAGACTTGCATTATTGCATCTAAATATGTGCAGAAGAGCTTAGTGTCACACAGACATCTTTGTTTAAAGATATCCTCTCATTCTATTAAAAGGGGGCTTAAATGGTTGCTCTATTAAACCTTTTATTACTCATATGGGATCTTTTTTTAGTCTGTAATCTTTCATTTATGGTGAAGAAAGGAAAAAAAATTGTAGAAAAGTATGAAATATTGGACTTGATGAATTAATAGGTTTAACATAAAAAAGGTATGGTTTTTTTTTTTTAATTGTCTTGTCTTTCAGATCATAACTTGAAATTATTAATGTGAAATTAAAATTGAAAAAAAACTTTGATAAAATTTTTTTTTTATTTTAATTTTTTTCCAGTGATGATGAAAATATAAAGTTTGACTCCATCATTTGTGCCCTTGGCGCTCGCTACAAATCTTATTGCTCGAACATAGTGCGCACCCTGTTGGTAGATCCTCCTGAGTCTTTACAAAAAGACTACGAATTTTTACTCACATTAGAAGAAGAAATTCTAAATAAATTAAAACATGGTGAGTCATATCTATCTTTCTTATCTTTTCTCTAAAAGAATCTCCATATTTCTATTTTTGCTTTATTCTCGGGTACAGGGGTCAACAATCTGCTGCTTGTAAAGCCCCCCCCCTGCAGCCCTTCATTCAACTTGCAAAATGTTCTCTTTGCCTTTTGATGTTGACTTTAAAGAAATACCATTACAACTACAGATGGAACTCACTGATCTTCAGGTTTCAGAATATATGAAGATCAAGATTTTTGTTTACCATATTTTACCAAACCCCTCCGCTCGGACAGGATATGACCCTAAGTCAATTTTTTTTTTAAGCGGAGTTTAACAGGTTTGAATTCAGAGTTTTCCTTCTAGACTAGTTGCCTCACCAAGGCTGAAGAACCGAGTCTGCCCTACTATTTACCCATAGCTAGAGGGAAAATAATTCCTACCTTTCCCAAGGGTATTAGTGCTATGTGAAGTGCAATCTGACTCATCCAGGATTTGAACTCATGTCGCCGTGTCCATTTCCTACGACGATGACCATTACATCACGGACACTTCAAGATTTTTGTTTACCACATCATCGACTTCTATAAGAACCACTTGTTTCTATCTGGACAATTCCATAACTGTATCAATCACACCCATAATTAATGAGCATGTTTGCCAATAAACCCTGCTGTGAACAGTTGTTCTCCAAAATGAAACCTGCAATAAGTATATTGTATTTGCAACTGTCAAATCATCATTTGTCTAATATACTCCTGTTAATCTCTTCATTTAACCCTGATATTACATATTTTTATGATTGGAAACATCAGATGACTCATGGATAAATTGTTTGTTACCTTGTAAATATAGCTGGGTTTTCCTTTCAAGATCACAACCTGAACTTTCCCTAAGTTAAGTCTTATGGCCCTTGAGCTAAAAAGGTTGGGGACCTCTGCCCATGTATGATGTTTTGGAGTGTGGGGACATGTTAGATTTTGGTCTCATTGAAAATATCATTAGCAGAAATAAAAAAATTTTCCTTGGATCTTGACGTTGAGTCATTTTTCTTATTCGTCTAAATCCAAGGTGAAATTTTTTTTGTGGGATTAAAAGCTGACAGTATTTTGTCTAAGACAAGCTGGACTTGACTATTAAAGTTGGCAGTAAAATTTATAAGCCGCGAATGACAAGTAAGACGTTATTGCAAAATGTGATTTTCCTAGGAAACCATAAAGCCTTGTTGGTTGGGGTTGTAGAATATGCTGACTGCACTTCTGCAGAGAAGTAAGAACCCAACACACACCATGGGGTTACCTGTTGGTCATAAGTAGTAACCCATAATACCTGAGGAGCAGAGTCCTGGTAGCTGAGCAGTTTGTGATCCTTGTACTAAGTGGTCATGTGACCTGCCAAAATTCCATTTCATCCCTTACTTGGGCTAAACAGGTGGTCAGAGAGGCCCAGTTCGATCTTTTGGTTAGTCATGTCTCACCCTAGCAGCTATATGATTAAGTTCCAACTGTATTCTATAAATTGCTAATATGGCAAGCAAACACCCAACCCTTTTTAGCTTAGAAGGCTGTGGCTGTGTTGAGAGAAACAGTAAATGAAATCATTTCTATCGGTTTATAATATACATCAAATTAATGGAAATTATTTTTACTAATATATTAATGAAATACACATGAAATCGTATATACAAAAAACAAGATTTAGCATTAAATAGCCCACAAAGGTTGATATGCCATTGAACTAAATAACATACCAACTGTAAATTACTGTAATGATGTGATGAATTGTAGCTTCTAGAAGAAAATAGATTACTCTTTTCCTCAGGAGCATAATTAGAATTATTGATACATAGATGAAAGTTTATAATGATACAGTTCTCTCTTGGTATCTATGAAGATAAATTTAAGGATTCTTTGTTGATACCAAATCTGTGGATATTCTAGTCCCTTTACGTACATCACATATATATATATATATATTGTAAGTCATCTACATTAATATCTAAACTTTATAAAGTTTATAAACTGTAAGTATGGAAAAAAAAGGTTTAAAAGAGGGGAAACCTTTAAAAAAAAAAAGCAATTGGTATAAAATTAGATATCAGTCTTTGTGCCATTAGTAAGAAAGACTGTAACAATGATGTTTGGCTAACTGTAGTTGAAGGTGACCCAAAAGCACCCTTTTCAATAGCTACTACATTGAGGTGTAGGGGAGGGCACTACTCCTTTCTCTGGATTGCTCCACTTACTCTTAATCTGTACATTATAATGCTAAGAGTTAAACAAGGAGGTATCAAGTACCATTTTTTGAGTCTTTGGTATGACTCAACCTGGAATTGAACCCAGGTCTCCTGGACCATTGGCAAACATTCTAACCATTATGCCAATAGGCAGGTGATTATTATAATAGACCTGAACATGGTAATAATTACTATGATCACATTTTCAGTAACATTGCTTTCCTTCAAAATATATTGTTAGCAATATATCTAATTTTCTGATGTAAGGAGTTGTTATAATTATTTACATGACTCAGACTTCATGTTTGTTATTATACCCATAACATTTTGGCTGCTGTACCTTTTAGGCTTTTTCATATTCCAAAGCAGAGACAATGGATTGAATAAAGTGTTCGGTTTGAAATTCACTGATGGTTACTGTCTACAACAAAAAAACTCAAAAAAGGATGAAGGATATGACAATATAAACATTTGGGAGTTGGAATAACCTGGATGAGGAAAATATTTTGAATTGTGTAAACAATGTAAATAATTTTGGTAGCAAATTCATTACTTCATTCAATTTCAATGGAGATAAGGAAGTCCTTATGTGGTGTAATGGCTAATGTGCTGGACTCTAACATTGTAGTAAACAAGTTTGAATGCTTATGTTCACTTTTGGACTAATACCCTTGGAAAGGTATGAAATAGTATCACTGCTGTTCTTTTTTAAGGATGGTTTTGGTATTAATTAACCCATGAAGGTTGATATGTCATGACATAGTATTACTACTATAACAATGACCTTAGATTTTAGAAGTATATGAGAAAGATAAAACTACCGGCAAGTGAAAATGCAGAAGACAACACCAAAATAAAAACATTTATTTATCAAAACATGGAAGGGAGTAGGACCCCCCCCCAAAAAAAAACAACTTTTAATGAGGAGATAGGTTGAACATATCTTGGTTAGATCCCAATGAGCAAAGAATGTATTCATACAAAAATATCAATTTATGAGGATAAGAGAAAGTTCACTTACAGTACATGAGAAGGTGGTGTTTGGAGCAGAATTCAAAACAGAGTTAAAAGAGTTAAGCATATATGCACATCTTCTCCATAGGAGAAAGATGATGAGATAAATTAAAGTCACAGTGGAATAAGAGGAAAGGAAAAAGCTGACTTGGTAGCCAAATCAATTTTAGATATGCCCTATCAACAAAATCAAAATTCCATACATGGACTTGAAACCCAAAATCAATAAATTCTTCTATAACAAGATGGCAACAGTGTTGGTATAACAATATACACAATAAAACCTTCTTGATAAAAACACACTAGGAGAATGGAAACCAGAAAATCTAGACTCACTATATTGCAATTGCCACCCATTGATCACATAAGACTTGTTCACTCATATTCCATTAAAAGGAACAATCACAATGTATATCATGTCAAACACTGTACACTGTTAAAAATCTTAAAGAATGAGGATCTTTAGCTCCTATTAGGCAATATTTTTTCCCCCTTCCAGTGCAGATAAGACCTATTTGAAAATTTCAACATGGATGACATTTGATCCTTCTTGAAAAAAATAAAATTACCCTTAAAAGTAAAAACATGATACCATACAAAGTAATTTTTTGAAAGCAATCCCGAAAGATTTTCATATATTGTTAAAATGAAATAAAAACTCTTAAGAAACAACACAAAAATGTAAATAACAATGTATGTGATTTCCTAACCTTTTGGCATAAAATAACCCAGAAGAGTTAAAATGCCCTTAAAATCAATCAGTAAATGTAAACCTACTCAATACCTTACAAAGTGATTATTAGAAAACAATCCCAGAGGATTTTTACATTGTCAAAACAAAATAGTAATTAAGAAGAAACCAAACCAAATGGGGTTGTCATGCCATTAAAAATGAATCAGTTGCAAGGGACCTGATTGCAATCAAGGAAATTGGTTGTTAAATTTATGAATTTATTTTGGATTTCATTTTCCTTTTTTTTTTTTTTTTTTTTTTTTTCTTTATTTCTTATCATATTTATTAATTTTGATTCATCTTATCAAATGATTTATTTTGATTTCAGGTACAAAAGTTAGTACAATTTATGAAGCCGTTGTGGATATAGTTAAGAAAGAACGACCAGACCTTATGAACAAGTTGACCAAGAACTTGGGCTTTGTAACTGGCATTGAGTTCAGGGAAGGGTCGATGCTTATCACAAACAAGACCCATATCACTGCCAAAAAAGGTCAGTGCATTTTTCCTTTTTTTATTCTATGTTAATTGGTTTCTATATAATTATATAAGTAGGTTTTGTCTTTCATTTTGTAATTCATTGGTTACCTATTAAAAATATTTCTGTTCAGGTTCCTGTTACCATCATTAGGATACCTAATTGGTTGTATTGCCCAGTCAGCTGGGGCTGTAGAATACACTGACTGCACCTCTGCAGAGGGTTAAGGACCCCCACCCCAACGAGTGTCCTGGATATGACACTAAACAATCTGATGGTGAGGTTCCAGCAGTGCTGGAGCTTTGGGGAATGCGGAGTACCCCTTCATTGCTATCGCTCCCAGGTCCACTCTGGCCCAGAGTGGTAGCACCTGATAAGGGTCCTATCTATGGGTTAAATAGAACTAACTGCATACTTATGCTAAACTGAATTGTTTGAGTAAACTGAATAGCTTGAAATAGAAGTGTTTTTGACAATTAAACCATACTTACATTTAAACTGCGTGCTTATGCTTAACTGAATTATTTGAAATAGAACAGTTTTTCGACATTAAAACTGTATTTACACTTAACTGAATTGTTACATATAACTGCTTGAATAGTTTGAAATAGAATTGTTTTTGACAAACTGTATACTTATGCTGAACTGAATTGTTTTAAATAGAACAGATTATTTACATAAAAGTGGATTTGGTGTTAAATAACCTACAAAGGTTGATATGCCATAAAACCCACCAAACCAAACCAAAACTAATTGGTTGTAACTGCCCTGTAACCACTAATAAAGAGCAGTGTCCTGAGTATGACACTAAAAGTGATAATTGTTTATTAAATATTATTAGTTTCTAGAAACCATATAAACTAGCCCAGTCAGCTGGGGCTGTAGAATACATCAACTGCATCTCTGTGGAAGAGTAAGATCCCCTCCCCCAACAAGTGTCCTGAATATGATATTAAACAATCTGCTAGTGAGGTTCCAGCCTTGGAGATTTGGTGAATGTGGAATACCTCTTTATTGCCATTGCTCCTCGGTCAACTTTGATCTGAAGTGGTAGCACCTTATAGGGTCCTATCTACAGGTCAAAGAGGACGAACTGTGTGCAAACAAATAACTGATATTAAATTGTGATTGTTATATAGCAATACTTGAAACCATTTAACTGTGTGTGTAAAAAAAAAAAAAAAAAAAAAAAAAAAAAAAAAAAGCTCAGGCTTGTTTAAGAATGTTATCCAGAAAATGTTTTCGCAAATCATATATATTTAGTGTGTATGTATGTATGTATGTATATATATATATATATATATATATATATAAAAACAGGATTTGGCATTAAATAACCTATAAAGGTTGATATGCCATAAAACACAACCACTTGTAAACAAGTAAATATTATTAAATAGAAATAATTACTTTAAATCATATAATTATCAGTAATAAACAGGAATACTTGTTACTATATAACTGTCTGCAATTTATTTGTCTTAGATAATACTTGATATATAACTGTACAAAAAAGTAAAAGTAAGTTAAGTTGGTGACTGCAGTTGAGGGTGACCCAAAGGCTTCCTTTTTGATAGCTACTACACCAAAGTGTAGAGGAGACAGCTACTCCTTTCCTTGGATTGCTCCACTTTACCCTTGATCCTTACCTTATAATGCTGAGTGTTAAGCAAGGTAGCATCAAGTACTTTTTTTTCTTTTTGAGTCTTTGGTAGAACTTGACCTGGGATTGAACCCAGGTCTCCTGGGCCATTGGCAAACACACTAACCATTAAACCTCTCTTAAACTACACAAAAATGTACTATGAATGCAATTCCCCAACCTCTCGGTAGAAAATAACCTTAGACAAATTGACATATTAAAAGGAATCTATAAGTAGCTGTAACTTATAAAATCAATTGAATATTTGAATGGTTTCTTTTTTTTTTTCTTTTAATTTCTTTTTTTTTTTATTATTTCTGCAGGAATGGTATTCAACGTTAGTGTTGGCTTCTCTGATATAAGTGTTGGAGACCGTACTTCAGCACTTTTCATTGGCGACACAGTGCTTGTTAACGAAGTAAGAGGTTTTTAAATATTGTTTAATACTTGTGATAATTTTGTTATACAGATATAAATTCCGTCCAACCTCAAAATTGGGTCAAAAAGGTTTCTATTTACTATTCGGGTTTCTATTGAGTCATAGTAGACCAAATGTAAGTGTATAATATGTGGGTCTGCAGTGTTTTCTTGAATTGTTTGTTTGTAATGTAAGTAGGATTTCTGAACTATGACCTCTAATCATCAGGCTTGATTTTGGACTCACACACACACTTTTTCAGTTTATGATATCAATTTTGATATAAGTAAATATACATTTATCCTGAGTGTTGTTTATGTCCAGTTTTCTTATTGAAATTTTTATTTGCCATTTTAGATAATATCAGGTTTGGTCATTATTGGTCACTTATACTTCAGCTGTCCCATGAGATGCTTGTAAATTTAACCCTTATTCTCTTGTGGAAATTTATGATTTTTGACTATCATATGACACATCCTGATTAGGTTAGGTTTCTTTGTTTAATGGCATATCAACCTTTATGGGTTATTTAATGCCAAAGCCATCCTTCTAGAATAGCAGCGGTGATGCTATTTAACCCATAGCTTAAGAGATCGGAGGTTTCATACCTTTCAAAGTGAAGAATAACGCAATAGGAGTATAAACTCGCTTAATATGATTCCGCAGTCCAGCGCTTTAACCATTACACCATGAGGGGACCCCCCCAAAAAAAAAACACATCTTGATGTTTTTAATTATAACATGGAAAGCATCACCAGGTAATTCCAAATGGATCCCAAGTAAATTTTCTCAGAGAAAATTTATTAGTTAACCGTATCATCTCAAGAATGTCTCAATCTCTTATGAATGTTAGAAAATGCCTGTGAACTTGCTGTATTGATTCATGTCTCTGTGGAAGTTTTTTCCAAAAAAGAATTAAGTGCTGTAACATTTCAAGTTCTAGTCATGATCAATTGAAATTATGGATGTGGAATAAAAACAACACTTTTTGTCCCCTCCCCCTGCCAATGGGTCTAAAACAGCAAGTAATTCTCCTACTATCATAAGGAATGATTGATAACTGCTATATGACATGATGAAAAAAAAAAAAAGATTTTCTGATAAAACTATCCAAAGTTTACTAATCAATTTTGAATTGAAATGAAGTGTTCTGATTTGTCAAAAGAAATCTGAAAAAGTTGGAATTAATAAGATAGTGGTAAAGCTGACTTTCATCAGATAGGTAAAAAAAAAAAAATTACCTGCTTTTAACATGTTTAATACACTGACTGCATCTCTGCAGTGGAGTTAGACTCCTCTAAGTGTCCTGGATATGACACGAAACAATCTGATGGTGAAGCTTGTGTAATACTGGAACTTTAGGGAATGCGGAGTATCCCATCATTGCCATCACTCTTAAGTCCACTTTGGAGTGGTAGCAACTGATAGGGTTCTATCTATGTGTCAAATAGAACTTTTTGACATTGAAACTGAGTCCAAACAGATGACTTATGCTAAACTGAATGGCTTGAAATAGATCTGTTTAATCATTCAACTGTGTGTAAACTGATGTTTAATTGAATTGTTAATGTTAAATAGTAATACTTGAAAAAATCTGTGTGTAAACAAATGATTAATAGTAAATAGAATTATTCGTATTAGATAGAAATAAATGAAACCATTTAACTGTGTGGAAAAAAAATGAGCTCAGTTTCATTAAAAATGTTATATGCAAAATGTATTTGGAAATCATATTTAATAAATATATATATGTAAAAATAAGATTTGGCATTAAATAACCTGCAATGGTTGATATGCTATAAAATCACAACCCCCCCAGTTTTTGTGCATTGTAAAGCAAGGCATACTGCCTTACGTATTTATGTGTTTGATGGTTATTTCTCTCATTCATTATTTTCTCCTACTAGGGTGAGTCAAGTTTTGCAATATTTTGGTAAAATGAGGCAGAATTTGACAGCCCCGGATGCTTTTGCCAAACTTGTAAAAGGTGATGAACCACATTGGACTGTGATGCCAAACTTGTATTCTCCAAGTTTGCTTCTGGGTTGAGACATTGCCTTGGAATCCAGAGTTTTAGTCTTGCCTTAACTTATCGAGGTTCTTGCAACTTGATCAAAATTTGTTGAACTATCTGTTACACTGTACTGGGGTCAATTGCTCCTTCACCTTTTGCATAACAAAGATTTTTAGTTGCTTCCCCAGTGCTATAGCCCAGTTCAAACTAGTAAAACATAAGTTCATGAATTAGACAATGTTTATCTGTACAGCTTTAAAATCACAAACAGAATCAAGTAATGCACAACATGTCAGTGCACCAACTACCACTATACTACCAACCATAGCAAGTGCTTTTTCAAGGCTTAAACTGCTTGGGTCATGTTATGCTAAATATATGCTACAAACTAGCATGTACCAAAATATAGCAGAACTTTTGGGTTGATTTTAGGACTTTCTTTTCTAGATAATTAAATGAGATGAATGTTTTTGTTTTCTTCTTTTCCTGATAATTAAGATGAATGTTTTTGTTTCCTTTTATATAGGATTCTCCAGCATCATTACTGACAACCCTAAAAAAGAAAGTCAAACATATTGGTATCTTCTTAAAGGTAAAACTATTTTTCTCTTTGTTGTAATCTTAGAATTTTTAAAGCAAATTTTGTCATGATAAAAAAATGAAATGCTTAATTTTTATTTTGTAGAAAAACACTACAGCAGATTTCAAATTAATTTTTATCAATTGAAAATAAGTTAGTTACCTTTTTATTAGTGAATGTTTTTTGTTCAACCTCTAAGGACCTCCCCCCATATTTTGTGTGTCTTAACTGAAGTTTAACGATCTTGTCCACATCTTCCTATAGCCTAACTCCACTAGTGGCCTTATGGTAAAAGTGTTTTTTTCTTTCTTTCTAAATCATTATTCATCCCAGTCAACTGGAGTTATAGAATACACCGACTGCTGGGGGTGGCAATATCCTTGGTATGACACTAAATTATCTGATGATGAGGTTCCAGCCCTGAAGCTTTAGGGAATGTGGAGTACCTCTAAGTTGCCAATACTCCTAGGTCCACTCTGGCCTTGAGTTGCAGTATTTGATGGAAGTCCCCTCTATGAGTCATATAGAACTGTTTTACAATTTAACTCTGTGCAATCACAAATAACTGAATGTTTGTATTAAATAGCAGTTCTTAAAACCATTTGAGTGCAAACAACTGATTAATACTAAATAGAATTATTTGTATTAGATAAAAATATGAAACCATTTAACTATGAACAAACGAGGTGCCCGTGGTGTAATGGTTATTGTCGTAGGAAATGGACACGGAGACATGAGTTCAAATCCTGGACGAGACTGATTGCATTTCACATAGAACTAATACCCTTGGGAAAGGTATGAATCCAATTATTCTCCCTCCAGCTATGGGTAAATAGTAGGGCAGACTAGGTTCTTCATCCTTGGTGAGGCAACTAGTCTAGGAGAAGGAAAACTCTGAATTTAAACCTGTTAAACTCCACTTATAAAAAATTGACCTTGTGTCCTATCCTGCCCGAGTGGAGGGATTGGTAAATAGGAACAAACGAGTTGTGGCTTGGTTAAAATGTTACCTACAAACTTTGTTTGCAAATCATATATATTTAATATAGACAGGATTTGGCATTAAATAACCTACAATAGTTGATATGCTATAAAAGCCCATCAATCCTTTTCATTACTATCACTCAAGCATTGAAGAATCGTTCAAATTTCTACTGTAAAATTTAAAATGGTAGTACTTTTACCTTTGCTCAATACCTACTGGTTACCATTTTGGTAAGACTAAAAATATGCTGACTGTTTTCACTGCAGAGAGACAAGAGTCCCATTAAAAAAGAAAGAAAAAAAGTGAGATTGTTTTGGGTATTACACTAAACAGGCTTCAGGTTTTTATTGCATTATTATTACTATTTTTACTATTACTATTCCCTAGTCCACTCTGACCAAATGTGGTAGTATCTGTTCAGGTCTCATCTATGAATCAAATAGATCTGTTTAAAAATTATTTGTATTAGATAAGAATACTTGAAACTATGACTCTACAAACAAATATTATCATTGAATACGAAAAGTTACTTGGAACCATATAGTCTTGTATAAATTATTGATATTAGATAGGAATACTATTTAAAAATTATATTTGATAGGACTGGACAAAAAAAACCCCTCTTAAACAACTACATAAAAAAAATGTAGATATGAACAAATCAGATTCCCTAACCTTTAGGCATAAAATAACCCTAGACAGGTTGATATGCTGTTAAAATCAATCAACTTTATCTACTGGATATCAAATATATTCCCACAGCCAGCTGTGGTGGTTAAAAACTATACTTTGCATACCAGAACATCAGAAACAATATCAATCATAAATCAGTGGTAAGTTCATTAAAGATGGGTACATCATGTGGTGATTCTAAATCATCAATTTTATTTGGGTTCATATTTTTAACAATTTATTATATTTATAGTTTAGAATGTAAGAAGAATTTTAGTATCCAACCACATTTTTACTAAATACAATTCATTGACTCTGTAGGTTTGTACAGCTGATCTCTAACTGACCATTCTACAAAAAACATAACTATTTTCTCTTTACCTATAAGATGTCTTTAAACTCAAGCAGCTGCCTCCATTGCCACTAGAATCTTTGATGTTAACAGCTCAATGTCTGAGTCAGAACTTAGATAGGGCTTAAATCTTTTTGGCCTGATGATTAAATTTCCTGTCATTATAAACAGAAAAATTTATTTAGCTGTTAAGGTGAAACAAAAATATATTTAGAAACACATTTAAGATTTTTTAAAGGTAATTTTTATTATTTTAGCCAGAAATCTATTTGTCCGAGTCATTATTGGAAGGAGTTAATTTGTTTTGTTGGTTTGATTTTCATGGGCCTGATATAATCAAATTATTTAATTTTTTCTTTGGGTAACATCATGAACACTGTCAGCAAAATTTATCTAAATCAATATTTTAAGTTTTGAAAATAAAACAAAACTATAAAAGTTGAAATATTTATGATAGTTTGAATCGGGTCATTATGTTCAGCTAAAATCAAGGACAAATGACTTATTCTGAATTTTTTTCTGCTTTGAAATAGACAGACATGAGAGAGTAGCTCTTCAGGGTGTGTCCAAATGCAGCACCCTCAGTAACCACCACACAGGTTCATGCAACTTTTTCTTATTTCCTAAATTGAAAATGCTTAAGATAAATGATGGTATAAGCTTTATACTATATCAAAAGAAGTTTAAGGGTGCTTCTACCAATGGAAAACTTGCTGGAATGAGTGTTAAATGCAAAGAAGACTATTTTGAATGGGATTAAAATCCTACTCATTATTTGTTTCTGTCTTGGTAAATACAGTTTCAGGCTTGATATTTTTTGAGCACACCTTTCATAATATCTCTGTCCCATAATGGATGTTACATTCGTAGAAATGTACCTGCTATAATGGGATGAAAAGAAAATACTTTCATTCATCATTTCTTTCTGTCTTGATAAATACTTGTTTCAAAATGAATTATATTCTGTGTTTACACAGTATAACCACATATTCATATTATTATAGACTAGTATATAAATTCATTCATTGTTTCTTGTCTTGATAAATACAACTTTAGTCTTGATACTTCTTAATATGCTTTACCTCAAAATAAATTATATACTACATTTACTTAGTATAACCACACATTCATATTATAGACTTGTATATAAATTCAATGGTCCAGGAGACCAAAGACTCAAAAAATGGTGCTTGATGCTGCCTTGCTTGATACTTAGCATTATAAGGTAAGAGTAAAGTGGAGCAATCCAGGGAATGAAGTAGTGCTTTCCCTTACACCTCAGTGTAGTAGCTATTGAAAAGGGAGCCTTCGGATCACCTTTGCCTAAGGTTGCCAACTTAACTTACTAATATAAATTCATTCATTGTTTCTTTCTTGTCTTGATAAATACAACTTTAGTCTTGATACTTCTTAATATGCTTTGCCTCAAAATAAATTATATACTGTATTTACTTGGTATAACCACATATATTATCAATTTGTATAAATTTTTACAATCCTGAGGTTGGGAGGTATGGATCAAAGTTTTTGTTTGCACAGCAAAGATAATTTTAATTTTTTTTTTATTATTTCTGTGATAGGAAGAAGATGAGGAAGAGGAGGAAGAGGAAGAAAAAGAAGAGGAACCAATGCTCCTAGGGCGTGGTCAACGGAATGCTATATTGGATAGCAGAACAAGGGTAAGTTGAGTAAAAAATGAATTCTCAATGTTCATACTTGAAACTTTAAATGCAATAAGACCTTGTATCGAATAAGTTTTTATTTATTTTTAAACAATGTCTAATGTAGATGAATAGTGATGTATTCGTTATCACTTAATAATAGAAACTAATTTATGACAATTTTATAATTATCATTTTATTGGTTGATCAGTTTAAAGAAAGATGTCACATTTTCCAATTTTAAACTTAGTAAAGGAATATTTAAAAAAAACGTTAGCCCTATTGAAACTTAAATAATTCTAGAGAAATGAGATTGTATAGCTTGTTGCTATCTTTGTGGATATTGGGAACTATATATGCCTTTTATTTTTTGTGTTATGGCTGGTCTATCTTTCAAATGAATATGGTGTTGCTTGTTGCTATCTTTGTGGATATTGGGAACTATATATGCCTTTTATTTTTTGTGTTATGGCTGGTCTATCTTTCAAATGAATATGGTGATTGCATATTATTCAATGTATACTTAAATTTTTTTATATTAACAGAAAAAATGCAATGACCTAAATCTACAGTTTGACTTTTGTACAGTCAATCTCAGAAATAAGTTTTACATAATAATGGTTCCAAAATGCCAGAGTGGTTGATACTAATAATTCAAATAGACCCAAAAAACAAAAAAGTTATTGGCTATCTGTTTTGTTAATGTAATATTTCATTACAAACAATGAAGCTAAATGAAATGGATTGCAAGTGATTTTTTTATTTTCCCTGAAGACCTGCCAGAGGCGATGAATGATAGGGAGAAGTGGCGAGATAGGGTCAGGGATATCTGTGCTAGCGGCACAACATGATGATGATGATACATCTGAAGAAAAACTAAAGTGTACATTCAAGTACATTATCATCGTTATTATAATAATGATGATGATGATAAAATAATAATCATTATAACATTAATAAAATGATATCACTAAAATTCTCAAACATTTGTTATGTATGTAACACAGGAAAAAATGGTGCATCATAGCAAAATTTTTATTCATGCAATCCATTTATAATGTCCCTATTGAATAAATCAATTTCTAGTTAATTGATAATTTTGTGGGGATTCTTTGCTGTGAATGTGATTTTTTTTTTTTTTTTTTTTTTTTTTTAATAAATCACCCAAATTTTCAGCTAAATGAAGATAAATTTTATTAGAATCCTTCACTGCTTCCTAAATAGAAGCATCAATATCATCATGGACTACTAGTTCATGGGGTGCATCTCATTATTGTTTAGTTATCATCATGAATATTTTCAGAAAACTGGAAGTGTAAATGAATATTTGCAAAGATTTTAATTTTTAAAAAATTTTTCTGTTTTCTAGACGGACATGACTGCTGAAGAAAAAAGGCAGAACCATCAAAAAGAATTGTCCCATAAAATTAACGAAGAAGCTAGAGAAAGGCTTAAAGGAATGAAACAAAGTGGAGAAGACAAAAAGTAAGTAATGTGTTTGATGACTTTTAAGACCCCCCCCCCTGCAATTAAAAAAAAAAAAAAAAAGTTCCAGCAAGTCATTCTCCTACTTATAAGGTCAAAGATCAGTGTCCAGTTATTGGTTAGTAGAGTTCTAGTGTTGCAATGACCCTTAGATTAAACTAAAAACATCTCTGCAAATGTAAATAAGGTGACGATAGCTTCTACACCGTCAACGGTTACATGTTATCTAAGGGATTGGGGAGTCTCTGTTGTGTAATGACTAAAGCGCTGGACTGCAACCTCAAAGTAAACAAGCTTAAACTTTTGGACTAATACCCTTGGGAAAGGTATGGGAACCCCCTGCCCTCCAAGCTATGGATTAAAAAGTATTACTTTGCATTAGATAACCCATGAAGATTGATATGTCATTAAACAAAGAAACCAAAAACCATCTTTTCTAAGGTAACGATGTATAACAGTAATACGTACTGGTACTTGATATAAGATAAGACTTGTTAGGAAGAAAATTAAGTGATAATGCTTAACCATATATCAACCTAAACCTACCTATTACGGTTTTTAAATGTAAAATATTGGGATCTGAATACGTATGAAACTTTAGAAATGACATAAGTCATTGGGTACGAATGTCAGGGGAAAACCCTTCAATTGACATTTGTAGTTTAAACCCATTTGTTTATTTTTAAATGCTTGCTAAAATTGAGCCATGTCTTAAAAGGTGTCAAATATGGCAATAATCATATTGTAAAATGTGTTTTGGGAAAAACTTAGGCAACTTTCAGAAATTCAACTTTTTTTTTTATTGTTGGCGACTCATTTGGTGGGGGCTTAAAATACATCAACTATCCCTTAGATAAGAGTAAGAAGACCTCAACAAAAAGATTGTCTTGGGTATATCATTAAACTGCAGCTGGCAGTAAGCTTTCAGTTCAAGAGTTTGTGGGAGTGCAGAGTATCCTATCAGTCAGTCATTCCTAGGTCCACTTTTACCCAGATTGGTAATACCTGTTAGGGTCTCATTGTTATGAGTTATAATTGGTTGGTTGGTTATTTTGTTTTACGGCATATCAACCCTTTTTGCATCATTTAACGCCAAATTAAATTTCAAACAATTCAGTTTAGTATAAGTATAGTTTTGTTTATACACAGTTAAAATGTCAAAACATTTTTTTTCAAACAATTCAGCTTACCATAAGTATACAGTTTAAATATCAAAACAGTTCTATTTCAAGCAATTCAGTTTAGCAAAAGTACACATTTTAGTTCTATTTGACCCATAGATAGTACCCTATCTGGTGCTACCACTCTTGGCCAGAGTGAACCTGGAAGCGATGGCAATGAAACGGTACTCTGTATTTCCCAAAGCTCCAGCATTACTGGAACCTCACCATCAGATTGTTTAATGTCATATCCAGAACACTCATTGGGGGAGTCTTACTTCTCTGCAGAGAAGCAGTTGGTGTATTCTACAGCCCCAGCCGACTGAGCTAAAGTTAAAATAATTTTTTGCCCAGTTGGCTGGGGCTGTAGAATACACTGACTGCTTCTTTGCAGAGGGTTAAGGACCCCCCCCCCCCCAAGTGTCCTGGATATGACACTAAACAATCTGATGGTGAGGTTCCAGCAGTGCTGGAGCTTTGGGGAATGCGGAGTACCCCTTCATTGCCATTGCTCCCAGGTCCACTCTGGCCCGGAGTGGTAACACCTGATAGGGCCCTATCTATGGGTTAAATAGAACTAACAGCATACTTATGCTAAACTGAATTGTTTTAAATAGAACAGATTATTTACATAAAAATGGATTTGGCATTAAATAACCTCAAAAGGTTGATATGCCATAAAACCCAACAAACCAAACCAAAATTATTTATTAAGGATTATTATTATTACTTGAAACCATATAACTGTGTGCAAATTATTTGTATTAAGAATAGTTACTTGAAGCTAGAATTGTTTACAAAGGATTATTATTAGTTACTTGAAACCATATAAGTCTGAAAACAAATTATTATTGAATAAAATTACTTAAAAACTATGCAATGGTGTATAAATAATTAGTATTAGATAGGAATATTTAAAACTATATAAACCAAATATGGTTATGATTGCAATCAAATATTTAGAAATGAATCAAATGTCAGCATCAAATAACCCCAGAGAAGTTGTTATGCCATTAAAGAAATAAACCGTATTTATTGTTGGCATTGCAATGCACTGAATGCTTTTGTTCTGTACTTTTCGCCACTTGGATTTCCAACAAATGTTACATTTTTTTTTTTTTTTTTTCAAATTTTTTTTCCAGAATCCGAAAATCTAATGTTTCTTATCGAAATATGTCGCACATGCCACAAGAATCTGAAGTCAGAGAATTAAAAATATATGTGGGTAAGTTTATCATCAATTTTTATTATGAATTACTTTGTGAGAATTTGCAGCTACTGAACGACTCTCTCTTTAAAAGAAGGATTCGATGTCATATTGTTAAATTCTTTTTAGGCAGATTAGCCATTTGCAAGTCAGGATCAAAACCATACGGCCACAAACCAGCTCCACAAAGGGGTGGTGGTGGTGGTGAGCAAAAAACCCAAAAACATACAAAAACAAATTCTGAAGATATATTGCTTAATAGATGAGTGTGTGTTTATGTGTGTCACTTGCCAAAATATCTTGAGTGCTGATTTCTTAGTATCACAAAATTTTGCTCATAACTATCAGTTCTGTTCCACTACAGGAAGAGGTTACTCAAGCTAACCGGACACAATAGCTTTTCGGCTTTTGACTAGAATTTGAATCTAATTAACTTAAAACTTCTGCACTATTTCTTTCCTGACTAGATGGACCTAAAGTAACCTCCATATCCCTCATGTCAACCACTCATCAACAAAGACCTTTATTTATGATGAACAATAAAACCAGTTCTTTTCATGTAGAAACATTCAAACTATCAGCTTATTATTGATCTTTTGCTAAAATCATTTAATCCTATTTACCCAACCCCTCTGCTCAGACAGGATATGACACAAGGTCAATTTTTAAGTGGAATTTAACAGGTTTGAATTCAGAGTTTTCCTTCTCCTAGACTAGTTGCCTCACCAAGGATGAAGAACCTAGTCTGCCCTACTATTTACCCATAGCTGGAGGGAGAATAATTGGATTCATACCTTTCCCAAGGGTATTAGTGCTATGTGAAATGCAATCAGTCTCGTCCAGGATTTGAACTCATGTCTCCGTGTCCATTTCCTACGACGATAACCATTACACCACGGGCACCTCCTAAAATCATTTAATAGATAAAGTATCAATCGAAAATACCTTAGTATTCTCCCATTGACAATGGTACGTAGTTTCAGCATTTTGTCCATTTTTATAACCCAGAGCTTTCCAAACATTTTGACATGCTTTCAAGTCAAATATAGAATTAAGAATTCATAAGAGAAATATTATTTGTAAAAATTGATTACAGTCTGGGGAGCTGTAGAATACACCAACTGCATCTCTGTAGAGGGATAAGAACACCTCCTCCCACTCCTAATTTAACATTCTGATGGTGAGGCTTCAGTAATGCTGGAGCTTTGGGGGATGTGGAGTACCCCTTCATTGTCATTGCTCCCTGGTTCACTCTGACCCAGAGTGGTAGCACCTAAAAGGGTCCTCTCAATGGGTCAAATAGAACTGTTTGACATCTAAACTGAGTGCAAACAAATGACTTATGCTAAATTGAATTATTTGAAATAGAACTGTTTGATTATTTGTGTGTAAACAAATGACTGATTTTTAATTGAATTGTTAGTGATACATAGCAATACTTGGAACCATTTAACTTTGACTTTACAAACCATATATATATATATATATATATATATATATATATATATAGCATTTGGCATTAAATAACCTACAATGGTTGATATATCATAAAACCCAACCAAAACAAATCATATATTTAATATATATGTATAAAGAGGATTTGGCATTAAATAACCTACAATGGTTGATATGCCACCAAACCATATCCTATATATTTAATATATATGTATAAAGAGAATTTGGCATTAGATAACCTACAATAGTTGATCTGCCATAAAACCCAACCTAACCAAATCCTATATATTTAATATGTATAAAGAGAATTTGGCATTAGATAACCTACAATGGTTGATATGCCATAAAACGCAACCAAACCAAATCCTATATATTTAATATATATGTACAAAGAGAATTTGGCATTAGATAACCTGCAATAGTTGTTATGCCATAAAATGAAACCAAAAAGTGGTGAGTTTTTATTTAATTTTTTCATACACACTTCCAGATAGATTATCAGTGATTACAACTTTTCAAATTAAAAAATCGGAATCATTCGAGGCAATGTACAAGAATTGTTTCTTCCCTTGCTTTTTTATTTATTCATTTATTTAAAGATTTTTTTCCTTACTAAAATATATTTAGGATATTCCTCATTTTACTAAGGAGAGTAAAAAGTTTTGCAATATTCTGGTATGTGCTTGTTTCTGGTGTTTATATCAAGTTACTGAAACAGTTCCATCTGTTATTAGTTTGATGGTAGTTGGCGTGCTGACATGTTGTGCATTGCTTTACTTCATGTGTGATTTGAAAGCTGTACCAAAGAAGGACTACATAGTCTAATTGGGAACTTATTCTTTGTGAATTTGATCTGGGCCATAACATGGTGGAAACAACCAAAAAAGGTGATGGTGCAGTTGATCACTGTACAGTGACCAGAGGGTTTAAGAAATTTTCGTGTAGCTGTTGTTTATAATTTTAGATTTTTTAAAAAATTTTTTCTTTCTTTTTTTTCCAGACAAGAAGTATGAAACAATCATCTTACCCATCTTTGGTATTCCATCCCCATTTCATATATCCACTATCAAAGTAAGTGGTCTATCTCTTTTGGTCAATATAACATTAACTCCTTGTTTTAAATCAGCCATTTTCAAATGGAGGTGTGAAGTACACTTAAAAGTGGGGGGATACAAGAGATAAAAGTTAATAAGCCTTTGTTGAAGACTACTTTTTTATTTTCTTTATAGAGATGAGTTTTGGTGCAGCATATTTGGCAATCAATTTAATGGTAGAATGCACTTTTAACCATAAAATTAAAAAAAGCTTGCAAATTGAAAAGCAATTAAAACATTGAAAGGAAAAACAATTGGATCTTGTTTGATGGGATATTGCACAAGTGCGTTTATAAGAGAATTTTTTTTATACTAATACTTCTAAAAATGACTGTTTTACTAAAGTTTTGGAAGTAATAAAGTATTGTCTGGGAGACTGGGGTTCAGTCCCAGGTCAAGTCATACCAAAGACTCAAAAAATGGTACTTGATGCTGTCTTGCTTAACTCAGATTTATAAGGTATTAGGGATTAAGATTAAAGTGGAGCAATCCTGGGAATGGAGTGGTGCCCTCACCTACACCTTGGTGTAGTAGCTATTGAAAAGGGAGCTTTCGGGTTACCCTTGACTAAGGTCTCTAGCTTTACTTTTTTTTTCTATTTAAAAAAATATTTTTAGGGCTAGGGTATATTGAATTAGATCTAAGATTTCAAAGTGACATGGACTAAAGTCACATCTTGTCCTCATACATTAAGTATACTTGGGTGACTAGAGTTGTTCTCAGCACCAAAAAGATTAAAACCTGATAATAATTTTGTATTTAGAGTTCTTGTAACTGCTAAAATCGTCATCATAGATAGTTCAATCTAACTACCATAATTTTGTGTTACATGCACCCCTTTTGGAGTAAGAAATTCTTTAGTGGCTGGGAGAAGTTCTGGTTGGTTATAAAACATTTTTTGGAGAAAGAATGGGGTCTACATTTACTTTATGTTCTTTAGTTATGTTTTAACCTTTTAATTTTTATAACACTCTTTTATAAGTTAAAAATGTTGAGGATTCTTTTTGTTTATTTTTTACACAATTTACTAAAATGAATATATCACTTTTGAACCCTTTTCAGTTTTATCACAAATAACCGTTCAGGTTAATTCTTTTATAAACCTTATCATAATTCCTTGTTTGATGGAAAATAAGTTTAATTTCTGTTTTGAGTTTGTCAAATACCCTTCTTGAATAGGAATCATTTCTTTTATGTTGGATTTGTGTATGTTTTTATGGCATATGTAGCTACATCATATTGTGCAATAACGAGTCATGGAACAGTTTGGGAACCACCAATCTCGATGAGAAATCTACTTTCGTGTTGGACGGGAACAAGAGTTGCCTCCCTTGTCATTCTATTATTTTATTTTATTTTATTTTTTATTGAATTATTTTTTTCTAATTCTTTTCTTCTTATCCTTATTTACTTCATAATAGATTACTGTAATTAGTTGTGTATAACACACACTTTATACTCAGAAATTCTGGATAAAAAATACTTGTGTATAATATGCATTGACATTTTAGAATTTGTAGCAACTAAATTTAACCTTTGTTCAAAAACAATTATTTTTATATGAAAAGTTTTTTTCTTCTTTTAAATAGAAACTTTCCATATTACATATTTCTCATCTTTATATTTTTTTGCACTTTCAGAACATCAGTCAGTCCATTGAAGGAGATTACACATATCTCCGAATTAACTTTTTTCATCCGGGATCTGCTCTTGGCAGAAATGATGGTAGTGTCTTTCCCAACCCAGAAGCAACATTTCTCAAAGAGATGTAAGTCAATATTCAGCATTTTTATTGCAAGATTTAAAAAAAAAATCCCTAATGGTAGGATTTTATGATCAAGTATCTATTCACTTGTTAGATCAGATAAATGATAAATGAAAGGCATGATTTTACAGAATTGGAGGTTGTGAGATATGTAAACTAGGGAACTTTCAACAAGGGATCGTTTCATCCATTGTTTCACCAAGTGTTGTTTGTTTCCTGGCATCTGGGGGGTGCCGACGGGGCTGAAGGTATTTTTGGATTTTGCTGGACGTATTTTTGGATTTTGCTGGACGTGTGTGGGCCACGGCCCTGTGTCCAGACCCACTTTTAAAAAGGCCTTGTGCTGTACTTGTCCAGTGGTGGGATGGAGAATAAAGTTTCATCTAAGGAGTAGCTAGAAAGGACTGAAATACAATAATCTAAAAAGTAATCTTGCTGCTGAAAACTGAGAGTTAACATAGGAAATTCTAAGAAAAGAGTTTTGGTTTCATGGATATGAAGATTAGCTTAAGTAGTTGTCACCAAACAGAATTTTATGACTCTTTGTCCAAAAGCTTCATAAAAAAGGTCTCTGGTAAAGTTTAGATTTAAATAGCCAATATAGTCATTTAAAAATAGCCTTAAAGAAAGAGTATCAAGATGAATGTAGTCAAATACTGGGAAATAATTACCCGAGAAAGGGGTTTGTTGTTGGGAAGTTAGATGTTAAAATTATAGCTGGAGTGGTTGGTGGCCAAACTTGTTAAGGTATATGGCTTTGTCAAAAACATTAAAAAAAATGGGGGCCTTGATGCTGGGCTAAAACAAGTTGTTAGCCAGATAAATTTATGTTGTTTAGCACAATGGATGTTGTTGTAGGAAATGGAATTTATGACTAGAGTCCAAATTCTAGATGAGACAGCATTTCACTTGATGCTAATACTCTGGGAAAGTCAGAAATCATTCTTCTCTCTCCCCTATTTATGAGTAAATAGTAGGGCACCCTGGGTTTCTTTAGTCTTGATATAACGTCTTGGAGAAAGGAATTCAAACAAGTCATTCATTTCGAGATTTTGATCAATCAGGAATTATTTAATTTACTTAAACACAATATTTAAATATTTTGCACTAGTCAGTATGTAAAATGAATATGGAGTTTTTATTTTACGTTTTTATGGATAGTAAAATGCCTCCCCAAATCCTAATTGTTCCTCTTTTAAAGGATTTATAACTGTGAAAGAACATAAAATAGAGGTCAACTGAAATAAACAATATCTTTGTGTATTGGTCTACAAGAACACTAAATTTTAGCCGGATATATTTTCAAGATACAATGTTAATAAGTGCTAAATTAGCTAAATCTGGCGACTGACTTGTGACAAGCAAATTTCAAGGGGACATAACTCCTGTATTATGGCTCCCAATAAAGTTTTCTATTTTCAGGTTTCTTTTCTTTCTCTAGATGGGGACCATGTAAAATTTCTTCAAAATCTGAGAGAGTGATCATGGGAGAAGTTATGAAAATTTGGTTATGTTGATACGGAATAATTTGCATGCATGTAATTTAACCTCTTCAGATTAGCTTTATTAAAAGTTTCATGTATTTGGGTGGGTGGGAGATTGACAAAGACACCCTGTAAAATTTAGCATTGCAGCTAGCATATGGTGAGATGATAATTTATTTTTGGTATTATCCTGCTCTAATTTAAAATTATTTAATCCTCAAGACAGCGTTTCTACAAATAAAATCATCTTCTGAAGACCTTGTCATCTCTCTATATTTTCATGTGTATTTAGGCAGCAGATTTTCTTGGCCTATTTTATTGAAAATAACTGACAAGGATTTGTTATTTATTTATTTATTTATTTTTTTATTCATCTCTTGTCAGTGAACAAGATGTCGAAACAGTGGTTGTAAGCAGTTTGAGAACTGTCTGAAGTCCCTATACTTAAACTACATTAACAGAGATTTTACCTGCAACTACAGTTATAATCTCATTTGAAAGCTAGAAAAGTTGGGCGGGGGGAAGCTAAAAACTAAATCCTTGTCCGTCATTTTTAAGGAAATATATATACTTCATCTGAAATTTTAAAGTTATTAAAAAATAAAAAATTAGGAGAGAACAAATGTGACTTGAGTTAGGGGAATAATTAAAAAGAAATTTTTTTTATAAAAAGAAATTCCAAAAGTGACATTTCTTAAGTAAATTACTTAAACATTTTTCTTTTCTGTTTCAGTACTTACCGAAGCTCTAACACAAAAGAACCTGGAGAAATATCGGCACCATCATCGAATCTCAATACTGCATTCAGGCTGATCAAAGAAGTTCAGAAAAAATTTAAAACCAGAGAGGCAGAAGAACGTGAAAAAGAGGTATAGTTTTAAAAAAATCTTTTAAATACAAAAGAAAATTTTTTCATGACACTAGAAATTTTTGGACTTGTAGCTCCATAAAAAAAAACAAAAAAACTTTAAGTCTAACAAAACTTTTTTTTTTTTTTTTTTTTTTTTTTTTTTTTTAGTTTAAAAAAAAAAAATCTATTTTATTTTTCCTGGGCTATTGGCCTAATGAGTAGAGTGTTCTGGGAGATCAGGGTTCAATCCCAGGTCAAGTCATACCAAAGACTCAAAAATTGTACTTGATACTACCTTCCTTAATACTTGGCATTATAAAGTAAGGATCGAGGGTAAAGTAGAGCAATCCAGGGAATAGATTAGCTATTGAAAAAAGAGCCTTTGGGGCACCATTGACTAAGGTTGCTAACTTCTACTTTTTTATTTTTAAAGGATTCTAATACCATTATTTTTTTTTGTTGTTTTTAATTGCATTTGTTGGTTCAGAAATGATTGCTATTAGTTTGATTATTACTTATTCTAATTTGATTATATAGTCATTCACAAATAATTATTGCCAATAATACTTTGCCAATGTTACCTGGCTCTGAGTCTTAGATCCAGGCTTTTCAACCCTTTTTATTATGGCACAATGATCAATAAACTGAATTTGCTGATCATTATTCTTAAGGCAGTGAGTTCAATTTTAACAGATTGACCCATGGCCTTTTGTTAAATTAAGTCTTCTAAAAACTTTATTACTTGATTTCTACTCACCCTCAAATAAATTAATTGAATATTGCTAACATTTTTTCTTAGTCTCATTGGATGCCATGATGAGAGAAGTTGATTTTTGAAAATATTTTGTTTTCAAGATTTACAAAATGTAGAAAAGTTATAAATGTTATGTTGAATCATATAACAACATCCACACTGACAAGTAATTGGCAATACTGAAACTGACTTAAATGAAGATCTGGATATCTTTATTTAAAATGGCATTTTTTCTTAATTTTGTTTTCCTTAAAAATCTGTTATGAGGGATAAGAATTAAAATTTTTACTTTACTTTTTTGCATCTATTTTTTATTCTTATTAAATAATCTTTTCTCTAAAGATGCCTCATAACTTATAGGATATTTTAAAATTCAGTTTTATATAAAATAATTAAAAATATAATTGTTTTTAACTTTTACTTCATTAAAATATATGTGCTGCTAATAATGTTGAAAAGATCCAGATTGTTTTGGTTGGAGCGCATAAGTGATGTACTCCTGTGAACCCCTTCACATGGTCGAGCAAAGGCAGGACGACCAGCTCGAACCTACATACAGCAGCTCTGTGTAGATACAGGATGTAACCCTGTGAAGACCTGCCAGAAGCAATAGATGATAGGGAGGGTCAGGGATATCTGTACTGATGGCATGACATGATGAAATGACCCGTATATTTTGAATAGGACATATCGCTAGTGGCCAACCACATCTAGTCAAGCATCTTGGCAAATAGTCTACATGGTCTTGTAATTATTGTTCTGTTGTGAAAGAATTTATAAATGCATACTTGTAAATTCATACTTTTTGGACTCTTGCTTTTATTCACCCTCCCAAAATTTTATTCATCCTTAAGGGTCTATATAGATCATTTTAAGAAGCTCTGAATTAAGATAGAGATTTTAGTTACAGAAAAATAAATAAATAATTCTGATATTATTAATGATTGACAGTAACAGAATATTTTTTGCTAGATGGAAATGAAAAATTTATTTAGAAATTTTAAATAAATATTTTATTCTTATTCTAAAACAATTACAGGCCAGAAAATAATTTGAATAAGAAGGTTTGAATCAAGGATGAGCAATGGGTTATTAGCCATTAAAGAAGAAATTTTTACTTGATAGATAAACTTTTAAAATCTCCCTAAGATTCTTGTTTGATAGTTGCCAATCTTTTTCTGTCTTTCTATTGTGTGTTAGGTTGCAATGATTTTAAATGTCTCCATCTGGTTTTGGATAGACTTTCGACTAAAAGATTTAAATAAACTTTACACATGTCTATTTTCTTTGTTTTTCAGGGAATTGTCAAACAAGATATTCTAATAGTTAATCCAAACAGGGGAAACCCCAAATTCAAGGACCTCTATATTCGACCAAATATTGTTTCTAAGCGAATTTCAGGAACTCTCGAAGCTCACACAAACGGTAAGTGGTTTTTGTTTTTCAGTTGCATGTTAATTTACCAACAAGGCATTCTGAGCTTATATATATATATATATATATATATAAAGAGAATTTGGCATTGAATAACCTACAATGGTTGATATGCCATAAACCCAACTAAACCAAATAATTTATTTTGCTTGTTTTAATGAAAATCTTTTGATGTCGCTGTAGGTTTCCGCTTTACATCAATACGTGGAGACAAAGTTGATATTTTGTACAACAACATAAAACACGCGTTTTTCCAACCATGCGATGGAGAAATGATCATCCTGTTGCATTTTCACCTCAAAGTAAGTAAACAGCTACTAAGATTTCAGGAATATTTTGTTTTTATTTTCTCTCTTTTAAAGAAAAAAGATGAATAAATTGAAAAATGCTGGACTGAGTTGGAGAGGGAAAATCTCTATTTTTCCTGCCTTAAAAATAGGGAAAAAAAAAAATTGACTATAAATCTGTTTATAACTTGTTGATTTTTGTGATTTCTTTTTTTAATATTGTCCCATCCACTTCTCAATACAAAAATGTCTATACGTTCAGAAATTTTTTATTTAGCTTTCAGCCAAACTGAATTATGATCAGAACAAGTATTGAAGAGTTAGCCCATTTTTTTGCTTTCTCTTTCCTTCATTTAATTTTTCTTTTTGCTTTTTTCTTTCCTCTTATCTTTTTCTTCCGTTTTCTCTTCCTTATCTGTTTTCTCTTCCTCTGCCTTTTCTGTTTTCTCTTCCTCTGCCTTAAACAAATAGCTAATCTGATGGCAGAAAACTTTGCCCAAGCATCATCTACCAAAAAATATTCCAACAAATTTAACTCCATCAGAATCAAAGAAGAAAAGAGCAAAATAAAGTTCACCTCTGACAATACTAAATGCTACAACCAACTTTTCACCCTAGATGAACTCCAAAATTCATTATCCAAATCCAATAACTCAGCTGCTGGTCCAGATGAAATCCACTACACATTTCTTAAAGAATTACCTTCAATTTCCCAGAAATATCTCCTAAACATATATAACAATATCTGGATCTCAGGCAATATCCCTACTTTATGGAAGCAAGCTACAATCATCCCCATCCTCAAAAAACAAAAAGACCCAACAAATCCCACCAGCTATAGGCCCATAGCCCTAACTAGTTGTGCATGCAAAACTTTAGAAAGGATGATAAACCAAAGACTAATATGGTTTCTCGAATCAAATAAACTGCTCTCAAACCTACAAGCAGGCTTCAGAACAAAAAGAAGCACAATGGACCAGGTGGTTCATATAGAAACTCTAATCAGAGAAACATGCATAAAAAAGGAACACCTAGTGGCAGTCTTTTTTGATCTTGAAAAGGCCTATGACACAACGTGGCCATACGGAATTCTCAAAGACCTTAAAAACTTTGGGTTACAAGGTAGACTTCCCATCTTCATCCAAAACTTTCTTGAAGACCGATCTTTCAGGACACTGATTGGCAGCACATACTCTGATTCGAAGCCACAAGAGGTGGGAGTTCCTCAGGGCAGTATTTTATCAGTATCCCTATTTATAATAAAAATAAACAGCATAACATCCTGCCTCCCTCCAGAAATCAAAGGGTCATTATATGTAGATGACTTCCTCATCTGCTATAATTCAAAAAACATGACAACCATAGAAAGGAAAGTACAACAATGCATAAATAAAATCGAAAAATGGACCACAGAAAATGGATTTACAATTTCAAATAGTAAAACAAAATGTGTACACTTCTGTCAAATCCACAAGATGCACAACCACCCTAAACTTACATTAAATAACACTGAAATACCCATAACAGATGAACATAAATTCCTTGGCATTATCTTTGACTCTAAACTATCCTTTATCCCACATATAAAAAAGCTAAGAATAAAATGCAATCAAGCCATGCAACTATTGAGAGCCATAGCCTACACAGACTGGGGTGCTGATAGAAAGACACTTATCAAGCTATATAGATCTCTAATAAGATCAAAACTTGACTATGGCTGCTTCATATACGGAGCAGCCAGAAAATCCTACTTACAACGACTGGAAACAATACACCACCAAGGACTTCGCCTTACTTTAGGAGCCTTTAATACTTCCCCAAAGGAAAGTCTATACATAGAAGCAAACGAACCCCCTCTCTATTTAAGAAGACAAAAATTAGCACTACAGTACTACATCAAACTCATCTCCTGTCCACAAAATCCTGCTTATGACTATACCGGCAAAACAAAATATGAAAACCTGTATCAAAATAACCCCAAAAAAATCAGACCTTTTAGCTTAAGAATAAGTGACCTCCTCAACGAAATCAAAATCAACACTAAAATAGTACACCATACCATACTCTCCAAAACGGCACCATGGACCATAAGGCAACCAACTATAAACTTAGAACTGGCTAAGTTACCCAAAATAAAAACACACCCCATCACTTATCAAGAGAAACTCATAAAAATACAAAATAAGTTCCCAGATCACTATCACATCTATACAGACGGATCCAAACAAGGAAAAAAAGTAGGCTGTGCTGCTATTTCTCAAAAAAAAAGAAACCCTAAAACGCCTACCTAATGAAGCTTCAATTTACAGTGCAGAAACCACAGCCATTGATCTAGCTATGAATATCATAGCAGATCATAAAGCTTCCAAATTTATCATATACACAGACTCCAAATCAGTCCTGCTAGCACTACAGAACAGAGATACATCATCCCCCTTGATTACAAAGCTCTTAAACAAACTAAACTCCCTCTCTAAAAATAATAGCATCATATTCACCTGGATACCAAGTCACATTGGCATCCAAGGAAATGAAAAAGCAGACAAAGCTGCAAAAAAAGCTCTTCAAATTGATATGTGCAAATCAAAAATCCCATATACAGATCTAAAACCAACCATAAAGAAATTTATATCAGACAAATGGCAGAAATCATGGGACAATCAGACCCAAAACAAACTCCATGAAATACAAGAAGCTATCGGAGAGTGGCCAACAGGCTACAGAAGTAACAGAAGAGAAGAAGTAATACTTGCCAGATTGCGTATTGGGCACACCCACATTACTCATTCACACCTGTTAAAAGGGGAGGATGCCCCAGTGTGCCCATCATGCAAAGTACAACTCACAACCAAACATATCCTTCTAAATTGTAACAACCTTAAACATATCCGCACTAAATACTATCAAGCAAGAAACCTGAGGGACATCTTTAAGAATACAAACCCTGAAAACATTTTTAATTTTCTAAAAAAAAGCAACTTTTTCAGTAAGATATAACCAAACATCTCTATAGAACCGCTATTTTAATGACTGAAATTAAAAATAACCTTTTTGGCATTAAATGACCCACAGGGGTTGATATGCCGTTAAACAAAACTCAAACTCAAACTCTGCCTTTTCTGCTTTCTCTTCCTCGGCCTTTTTCTTTTCTGCTTTCTCTTCCTCGGCCCTTTTCTTTTCTGTTTTCTCTTCCTCGGCCCTTTTCTTTTCTGTTTTCTCTTCCTCGGCCCTTTTCTTTTCTGTTTTCTCTTCCTCGGCCCTTTTCTTTTCTGTTTTCTCTTCCTCGGCCCTTTTCTTTTCTGTTTTCTCTTCCTCGGCCCTTTTCTTTTCTGTTTTCTCTTCCTCGGCCCTTTTCTTTTCTGTTTTCTCTTCCTCGGCCCATTTCTTTTCTGTTTTCTCTTCCTCGGCCCTTTTCTTTTCTGTTTTCTCTTCCTCGGCCCTTTTCTTTTCTGTTTTCTCTTCCTCGGCCCTTTTCTTTTCTGTTTTCTCTTCCTCGGCCTTTTTCTTTTCTGTTTTCTCTTCCTCGGCCTTTTTCTTTTCTGTTTTCTCTTCCTCGGCCTTTTTCTTTTCTGTTTTCTCTTCCTCGGCCTTTTCTGTTTTCTCTTCTTCTGCCTTTTCTGCTTTCTCTTCCTCGGCCTTTTTCTTTTCTGTTTCCTCTTCCTCGGCCTTTTTCTTTTCTGTTTCCTCTGCCTCGGCCTTTTTCTTTTCTGCTTTCTCTTCCTCGGCCCTTTTCTTTTCTGTTTTCTCTTCCTCGGCCCTTTTCTTTTCTGTTTTCTCTTCCTCGGCCCTTTTCTTTTCTGTTTTCTCTTCCTCGGCCCTTTTCTTTTCTGTTTTCTCTTCCTCGGCCCTTTTCTTTTCTGTTTTCTCTTCCTCGGCCCTTTTCTTTTCTGTTTTTTTTTTCCTCGGCCTTTTTCTTTTCTGTTTTCTCTTCCTCGGCCTTTTTCTTTTCTGTTTTCTCTTCCTCGGCCTTTTCTGTTTTCTCTTCTTCTGCCTTTTCTGCTTTCTCTTCCTCGGCCTTTTTCTTTTCTGTTTCCTCTTCCTCGGCCTTTTTCTTTTCTGTTTCCTCTGCCTCGGCCTTTTTCTTTTCTGCTTTCTCTTCCTCGGCCTTTTTCTTTTCTGTTTTTTTTTCCTCGGCCTTTTATGTTTTCTCTTCCTCGGCCTTTTCTGTTTTCTCTTCCTCGGCCTTTTCTGTTTTCTCTTCCTCGGCCTTTTCTGTTTTCTCTTCCTCGGCCTTTTTCTTTTCTGTTTTCTCTTCCTCGGCCTTTTTCTTTTCTGTTTTCTCTTCCTCGGCCTTTTTCTTTTCTGTTTTCTCTTCCTCGGCCTTTTTCTTTTCTGTTTTCTCTTCCTCGGCCTTTTTCTTTTCTGTTTTCTCTTCCTCGGCCTTTTCTGTTTTCTCTTCTTCTGCCTTTTCTGCTTTCTCTTCCTCGGCCTTTTTCTTTTCTGTTTCCTCTTCCTCGGCCTTTTTCTTTTCTGTTTCCTCTGCCTCGGCCTTTTTCTTTTCTGCTTTCTCTTCCTCGGCCTTTTTCTTTTCTGTTTTTTTTTCCTCGGCCTTTTCTGTTTTCTCTTCCTCGGCCTTTTCTGTTTTCTCTTCCTCGGCCTTTTCTGTTTTCTCTTCCTCGGCCTTTTTCTTTTCTGTTTTCTCTTCCTCGGCCTTTTTCTTTTCTGTTTTCTCTTCCTCGGCCTTTTTCTTTTCTGTTTTCTCTTCCTCGGCCTTTTTCTTTTCTGTTTTCTCTTCCTCGGCCTTTTTCTTTTCTGTTTTCTTTTCCTCGGCCTTTTTCTTTTCTGTTTTCTCTTCCTCGGCCTTTTTCTTTTCTGTTTTCTCTTCTATTCTTTTTTATTATTACTTTCCCCTTTTCTTTTTCTCTATTGAGTTTTTTGTTTTTTCACCTTTATTTTCATTAAAACCTTGTTATACCCAATTCAATACTAATTTTCTTTAAATATGGCTTTTCAGTCATCTTCCTGTGGGTTATTCGATTAAATGATAATAAATATTTACTTGCAATTCTCTTTTCTGTTTACCCCTATTCTGTCCCCCCCATGCTACCCTGTTCTGTTTTCTCACTTTCTTACTTTTTTCCTCCTTTCCCGTTTTTATTTCTGTTATCTCTTCTCGAAACAAACTTACCACTTGTTGAAAAAAGTTATTTTCTTTTTGCTTGCTTTCCTTTTGTTATTCGTTCTTTTTTCTGTATTTGTTAGTGGACAACAATTATTAAAAGGGGGCGAACACAAAAAGAAATCTTGTTTTTCTTCCTTTCTTTTAAGTTTTCTTACTTTTATTTTGCCTTTTCTGTTTTTTCTTCCATGCTGTTTCTGTTTTTTCTTCCATGCTGTTTTTTTTCCCTTGCCTTTTCTGTTTTTCTCTCGTCCTTCCAAGTTCTGTTTTTAGCTTCTTGTTTCTGTCATTTTATATTTATTATATACATTGTAGTTTTTCTTTTTACCTGTTTAATAATGAATAATTTTGGCTTTGTTCTTTTTTTCCAGCATGCTATTCTGTTTGGCAAGAAGAAACATATTGATGTCCAGTTCTATACAGAAGTGGGAGAAATCACCACAGATTTAGGCAAACACCAACACATGCACGATAGGGACGATCTTCGAGCTGAACAAGTAAGCATATTTATTTTAGGTAATTTGTTAGAAAATATAGAAATAAAAACTGTAGCAGAAATTGAACTTTTAAGATTTTTGTAGCTTGGAGGTGTTTTAGTTGACCACAAAAAAAACAAACTTCTCTTCTATCCAGATTTTTGCCTCGTTGATAGAACTTAGAAGACCATTCCAAAAAGGGTGACATGAGTATGGCATTAAACTACACGATGGTTAGACTAAAGTTCTGGGGAGTGTGGAGTACCCTTTTTACTTCTAGATTCCCTTTAACTCAGTGGTTGTACCTGTTAGGATCCTATCAATGGGACAAATAGATCTGTTTAAGAATTATATGTATTGGATAGCATACTTGATACTATATAGCTAAATTAATTGTATTATTAATAGTTACTTGAAGCTAGGATTATTTACTAAGGATTATTATTAGTTACTTGAAACTATAAAACTGTTTTAAAAATTATTCATATTCTATAGGACTGTGTATAAAAAAAACTTTTTTAAGAAGCTATTATACAAAAAATATAAATATGAATATACAATAATTGTGATTCTCTAACCTCTAGGCTTTAAATAGCCTCAGATTGGTTAAACTCAATCTTTGTAATAAAGTAAGAAAAACAGTTTGCTTGAGAATGAAAATATTTCCTCTCAAAACAACTGCTATTAGTAAATAGTCTACAAAAAGATTTAAATAAAATAAGCAGGAACATCCAAAGCTGATATATTTATTTCCAACAATTTGAAAACTAAATAACTTTTTTTTTTTTTTTTTTTTTTTTTTAATAAGGAAGTTGTAGTTGTCTTGTATTCCTTATAAATTTTAATCTTTGAATTGTGAGTTTTGTAAGAATATTTATTTGAAGTAAAATAAATTAGTTACATGAAATATGACAGAAGTTTTGATTTGGTAAATAACAAGGGATTTGTTTTTATTTTGACACTTCCATATAATTGTTTTATTTCTTTTTTTCTTTCCAGGCTGAGAGAGAGCTTAGGAACAAATTGAAATCAGCCTTTAAGAGTTTTTGTGAAAAAGTTGAAAATATCACCAAGCAAGAAGTGGAGTTTGACACCCCATTCAGGGAACTTGGCTTTCATGGAGCTCCTTTCAGGAGCACTGTCCTGTTGCAGCCCACTAGTGGCTGTCTTGTTAACCTTACTGATTGGGTAAGTTCCTTTCATCTGAGTATCGCCCTTCTCCTTCCATGATTAGTTGGTTGGTTTGGATTATGTAGGGAAGAATAAGAAATGATGCGAGATGATGTAGTTACTAATAGGGCCAGTGCTAGTGTGTAAAAATGTATTTAGTTGAAGACAATCTGATCTATGAAAAAGCATCTGTCAGTGAGTTGAATATCACTTGATGTGGAGGAGGGAAATTGGAAAATGATTTGTCAATCTTGGACAGTATTTGCATGGCTTAGCTCTCAGCCAGTAGCACTTCTCTATTGTGCTAAGAAGGTAAGATCAGGTACATTCACTTAAGGCATCCTAAGAGATTTCCTCTTTCTCATTTTTCCTGCCTTTTTGTTTTGCCTCTTTTTATTGTCTCTCCATCATTTTTCTTTTCTTTTTTTTTGTCTTTTTTTTTCCTGATTTCTCATTTTTTAAAAGATTTTGTTCTTTTTCTTGTTTCTTTTTGTTTTTCCTCTTGTTTTTTCTTTCCTATTTTTTATATTCTTTTTAATTCTTGTTTTTATTTTTCTCTAGTTTTTCTTTTTTTTTTTTTTTCTTTTCATTTTTCTTCTAGCCCAGTCGGCTGGGGCTGTAGAATACACCGACTGCATCTCTGCAGAGGGGTAAGACTCCCCCAACGAGTGTCCTGGATATGACACTAAACAATCTGATGGTGAGGTTCCAGTAATGCTGGAGCTTTGGGGAATGCGGAGTACCCCTTCATTGCCATTGCTCCCAGGTCCACTCTGGTCAGGAGTGGTAGCACCTGATAAGGGTCCTATCTATGGGTCAAATAGAACTGTTTGACATTGAAACTGAGTGCAAGCAAATGACTTACACTCCACTATATTGGTTGAAATAGAACTGTTTAATCATTTAACTGTGTGTAAACAAGTGACTGATGTTTAATTGAATTGTTAGTGATACATCACAATACTTTAAAACATTAACTGTGTGCAAACAAATGATTAATAGTAAATAGAATTATTTGTATTAGATAAAAATATAAATAAAGCCATTTAACTGTGTGCCCAAAAAAATAGCTCAGGCACGTTTTAAAAATGTTATCTACAAAATGTGTTTAGGAATCATATAATCAGTATATATGTATATATTGTCACTTTCAATCTTAAATCCAAAGCAAATTTACAGTTTCATTTCTATATTTTTCTGATTTCATTATCAAATTCATTTAAAAATGGATGAATCTGCATTAGTTACTTTCTTTCTTAAAACTTATGTTTCATTAAATCTTCTCCAGAACAATATTTTAAAAATATTTTTAACTTTATAATGATGAAAAATGTAGCCATATGTAAATTAAGAAAAATTTTTATCTTTTAACAATCTTTTTAGTTTTCTTTTTTTCCTCCTCTTCACAAAAATTAAATTTTTTTTTTTTTATTCTTTAGCCTCCATTCGTGGTATCCCTGGATGAGGTAGAGTTGGTTCACTTTGAGCGAGTGCAATTCCATCTGAAGAATTTTGATATGGTGTTTGTATTTAAAGATTATAGCCGAAAAGTGGCAATGGTAAATGCAGTCCCAATGAACATGCTGGACCATGTTAAAGAATGGTTGAAGTAAGTTGACCCTTTCAAATTTTTTTGTTTTCTCTATATGAAATAAAAGATCTTTTATTATTATATATAAGATATATAAGGTGGGGGCTGAGTATGACTAAACTGCATTTGGTGGTTAGCTCCCTGTTCTGGAGCTTTGATGAGTGTGGAGTACCCCTTTATTGTCATGTGCCCTCAGACCCCTCTTAGGGTCCAATAGTATTTCACTGTCATGTTTTGTCAGTTAATGATGTCTGTGACAATTAATTGGCGGTGGTTAATTGGATCATTCAAGTTAAATTAACTGATTATTACTTATGAGTTTAGGTCTCACTGGGTGTCTCTACTCGGCAAAACTTAGTAATTAACATCAATGGGAAATAGTTTCTACCAGTTGAGGTTTCATTCATAGAAAATATCTATTTTGAAGCTGACAGTTATGAATAATGTAAACCAGGATTTAAAAAAAAACTACTAACCAATTCCTTCTTTTTGCATTAGAAATCTTTTTTTTTCTTCCACTCTTTCAATGACTAGTTCTTAGACTTTTTTTTACCCATAAGTCTTTTCTGTTTATTCACCTTATGTAAAAGAGATTTCTTGATGGCTATACACCCACTGAGCCCGGCTGATCTAAGTTGATTTTTCACAATTGACAACAATACTGGTTGCTGTCGAGAAAAACTAAGTTCAGCTATCATCTCCGAAGCAGTTTTCTTTCTATGTCTTTTGCTTTTTATAATCAAGGGTTTATCTTCAGCAGCATTTGTCACCTTTGGTGCTCCAGGTCTTTTTCTAATAATATTAGTGCCAATTTCTAACTGCCTTTCATATGTATATTGAACCTCAAGTCAAGAAATCTTTAACTTGACAATTTGTCTTTGAGAGTTGCCTTCTTTGAATAAAATTTGAACTTTTTGGTAGTAAGAGAAAAGTGTATGTGAGAAAAAAAAAGACTGAATGACAAATGTGTGCTTCCAAGAGTTGAGCATGGTGGTGGGTCTGTTATGGTGTGGGAGAGGGCTGGAGATTTAATTTATGTCAAGGGAATCATCAAAAAAGAAATCATTTGATTTGGCGGAGAGACAGGCTATATACAATTTGGTTTACACAGAATTTGGGGGAGGGAATCACCTTTCAATAAGACAATCCAAAACATTCTTTTAAATTGAGTCAAAATTATCTTAAATTTAAAACAAAAACAAAAACAAAAAAAAATATTTTGGAAATTATGATGATGATGATGATGATATCAATCTTCTGACCTTACTTCCATTGAATTATCATATGATAAATTGAGTTGGGGAGTTTGAAGAGAAAAACCCAAAAAGTGAGAATGCACTTTTCCAATGCATGAAGAATGCATGGTAATGTCTGCCATCTACTCTTTAGTTATTTTTTTTAATTCATTTCTTATTTTTTGAAAAATGTTGGAAAGAATGCCAAGAATTTAAGACCTGGTAGTTTTATTGACAAAAACAAAATTAGTTGTCTAAATTTCTGTGACAAAGCTTGTTGATTTTTATCATTAAGGGTTTTCGGACTATTGTCTTCATCTTTATTGTTATTTCCTCAACGTTTCGGCCGATGTGTCCTTCGGTCTTCTTCAGGTGTTTCTGGTCTAAATTTCTGAGATGAAGCTTGATGATTTTTATCATTCAGGGTTTTCGGACTATTGTCTTCATTTTCATTGTTATTTCCACAATGTTTCAGCCGATATGTCCTCTGGCCTTCTTCAGGTGTTTGTCGAACTCTGGAACCTTCACGGAACTTCGAACTACGTCCTTTATTGAATCCACGGGGATCGCCTGTTCTGATTCCATTAGCCATAACTGGGTACAAGTGTTAAGTATTCCTGGATTGTTACTTGCCTGTAGTGAGGATTGAACCTGCAGCCTCCAGATGATTGTCTCCTTAGAAGCTTAGGGAACCAACGCCTATAACCGTTATGCCAATCTCTCCTACTTGGATTACCTTGTTATCAATTTTTCTCTACGCAACATATAAAGGGACACCCACCACTTGGGAACCTCTTGGTCTTGTCTATGTATCTGGGTTTCATACTTTACAGATTTGTCAGATGAATGCATAAAGCATGAAACCCAGGATCACAGATACTACCGTGTGTGTGTATAAAAGTTATATCATTTATATTGAGAACTATTAATTCACCAAGTAAGCTTGTAAGAAATATAAACCTCTACTAATATATATATATATATATATATATATATATATATATATATAATTCTCTCTCTCTCTCTCTCTAGAAATTATTGCTCTGTGATGTCAGTTACATTGAGCTCTTTACCAGGAAAATTTAAATGTTCATAGTTGAATGATTTTTTGTCCTGACAGAATTATTCCCGACTCCGGTTTAACTGGACCGAATAATATATATATATATATATATATATAAAATTGAGAAAGTGAATTGTATAATTTTTTATCTCTCTTGGTTCATATCTCTCTGCAATATTGCCTATGATTAAGTATGCACCATTTTGATTTTTCCTCTGGTTGCTTATAATGAAAAAGTTGTGATAATCACACACCTATCACAACATACACTCTTAAACTGCACATCCAAGATAAACTCCAAATGTCAACATGAAAACAAGCATTTCCTATACCAATTCCACCCAACATTAGGGTTCTATCTATGAGTCAAATAAACTGAACTTATGCTAAACTGAATTGCTTGAAATAGGATGGTTTTGACATTTGAACTGCATACTCATGCTAAACTGAATTGTTAGAAATAGAACTGTTTATTTATATAAAAATAGATTCAACATTAAATAACCTACAAAGGTTGATAAGCCCTAAATCTGGACAAGGCGATTGCATTTCACATAGCACTAATACCCTTGGGAAAGGTATAAATCCAATTATTCTCCCTCCAGCTATGGGTGAATAGTAGGGCAACTAGTCTAGGAGAAGGAAAACTCTGAATTCAAACCTGTTAAACTTTGCTTAAAAATTGACCTTGTGTCATATCCTGCCCGAGCGGAGGTGTTGGGTAAATATGGATAAGCCCCAAAACCCAAACAGTATCCTTGTTTTTTCACCATATCCCACCTGTTTCTCCAACATCTTTCTCATTGCCACCCCATCCATCAGCTATTACCAACACCATACTAATTATATAATAGAACCACCGACTGTAAATACCATTTTTCTCACTTCACATCATGAACACCCACAAGTATTGCCAGTAAATGTAAATAATATTTTAGTATCGTCACTAAGTATTAGCCCTATTTTTTTCACTTTATTGCATTATAAGCACTCGTAAGTATTGTCAAAGACCATTATGACCATAACTAACTTTTATTATTATTTATTTATTTTTAATTACTGCAAAAGGTACCCCAAACCTTACCTATCTGTAAATACCATACCACATTTAAAAATCTCACACAGATTGCAGCAAAACAAATACTAGCACCATAATCTTTTGCACACACACACACACACACACGGGAAGTAACTTAAAGTAAAGTTGCTTCCCTTAGACGCAGCTCCCCTCGTTTAAATAAATGAAATATATGAAGGGAAGCAACTTTATATGGAATTATTGGTGAGGCGGGGGTGCTCGTAATGTGATGGTTATCGTCGTAGTAAATGGACACAATGACCCGAGTTCAAATCTTGGACGAGACTGTTTGCATTTCACATAGTGCTAATATCCTTGGGTAAGCTAGTCATCCAACTATTCTCTTTCTAACCACGGGTAAATAATGGAGTAGACTTGTCTAGGAGAAAGAAAATTCTGAATTCAAACCTGTTAAACTATGCTTAAAGAAATTGATCTTGTGTCACATCCTGCTTGTATGGAGGGGGCGATTAATTCATTTAGTTACTACCCCCTTTGTCTTTATTGTTCGCGTAGACGCACATACAATTAATTTTTTCCTTTGATACAATGAGAGAAAAAAATTATTTTAAGATGAGTAAGTCCACTTGTGAATTTGCTTTTAGGTTATTTATTCCCCCCCCCGTGTGTGTGAGAGAGAGAGTTTTACATACTCAAATTGTTTTTAAAGTGGTATTTTGGTAATTGATAATTTTTGATAGTTCACAAGAAACTTAAAGAATGTTGGGGTAAAAGCAAATAATCTTCTATTTATAAATTCTTTAAAGATGTATTTATTTATTTACCCCACGTTAAAAGCTTGGTAAGGATAACTTAAAGCCAAACTTTTTAGACCGTTTTTCTTAATCCGACTTTTTTGTTTAAATTGTAAATTTGAAAGACTGGTCAAGTTCTTATATCCCTTTCATTCTTGACCCTTGGTATCTAACACCGATTTCTGACACCAAACTGCATCTGGTAGTAATTCTGGGTACCAAGGAAGTATGGAGTATCTTTTCATTATCATTACTCTCAGGTCCATTCTGACCACAAGTAGTATCTGTTAGTCCTACCTAGATTTATTTCAAAATTATTTGTATTGGATAGAAATACTTGATACCTATAACTAAATTATTTGTATTAAGAATAGTTACTTGAAGCTATAATTGTTTACTAAGGATTATTATTAGTTACTTAACCATATAGCTGTGTGCAAACAAATGACTTATTGTAATAATTATATAAAACTATATGACTGTGTGCCTATTATGTGTAATTGATGATAATAATTATATATATAAAACGGTGCAAACTACTATGTAAAAAATGTAAATATAAATGTTCCATGAACATGATTTCCTAACCCCTTGGGATATAATAACCCCAGATGGGTTGTGATGTTAGAATCGGTCTGGCACTGATGGCATATATGCAAATAACTAACCAAGCAGGCTTGTTGGCGGATAGGCATTTTGCCAGTTGTACTTATTTATTTTTTTTTGATGACTTGGATTCTTGTTTGAAACCATGATTTTTATTTGGCTGCTGTGTGTTATTTCAGTTCATGTGATATCCGCTACACTGAGGGTATTCAAAGTTTGAACTGGACGAAAATCATGAAGACCATCACTGATGATCCCGAGGGATTTTTTGATAATGGTGGATGGAGTTTCCTGGAACCTGAAAGTGATGCTGAAGATGAGGAAGATGAGGAGGATGAAGATGACGCTTATATACCTAGTGATGATACTGGAGAAGAGGAAGCAAGCAGTGAAGAAGACAGTGAAGAAAGTAATTGGGAAGATGAAGAATCAGGTACACTTAAATTCTGTTTCATGATGACATTTGATAATTTTTTTTTCTCTAGGCTATTGCTGTAAATAATTTTAGTTTGGCCTTGATAGGATTTGTTTATATTGATAATGGTGGACTTCGTATCTATATTACTCTGACTTAATTCTACATTTACTCTGTCACATATATTGAGAACTTTTTATTAATAAATATAGGAAAGAACGTTTGAAAAAATTAGAATTGTTTTTGTGACTTTGTCTTTTTCCTTAAATCTGCATTTATTTTAAAAATTATTTTTCAATCTTTCACTCTTTGCACAGGTTCTGATTATGATGATCTTGGTACAAGCGAGGAGAGTGGCAAAGACTGGGATGAACTAGAAGAAGAAGCCAGACGAGGTAAAAAAAAAAGAAATTTCTTTATAAGTGAATTTGAAAATAAGAAAATGGATTGGAAGTTAATCCCATATATCTTTCTTTTTTTTCTTTTTCATCAAGATGTGTGTGAGTCTCTCTCTCTCACCCCAAAAAACTAGTTTTAAACTATTTCGGGAAACTAAAGACTTAGTTTTGATATTTATGGACAAAAAAAAATAGTGATGTTGATAACTCTATATGTGTCTATGTATAAACGTGCATTTGTTAACAGCTAAGCAATGTTTTAATTGCTTATATTTGTTTCTTTTGTGACGGTGCATAAAATATTTATCCCAGGACGGGAGTCTATTTTACGCACGTGTGACGTCGGGGCAGTCTGGCACTTGATCCCTCGCAAAATAAGTCCCAGTTAAGATAATGTGGGGGTTAATTTGGGGCTAGACGGACCGCCGCTGGCAAGGGGTTTCCAAATTTCACGTTAAACACACCCACCAGGTCACTTCGTCTTCCTACCCCTTGGCTAACGGAAGACATGGACCTATAGGTTGAGATAGAATATTATTATTTACTGTAGTCGACAATTCCAATTTTCCGTGTATTGTTTTTAAAGGTGAATAAGACATTTAGCGAGAATAAATTGAGGCGAAATGAAGCTGAAAAGGATATACATGTAAAAGAAGGCAACTCACTGGGTAAATAACACAACAAATAAATTTCAACGAAGGGACATTTAAAATATAACCAAAATTTTAATAGTCAAGGTCCAAACAAATATTTATAGGGGTTGGCTATGTTTCCCTGGCAAACAGTCTCCGACATAAATGTCTCTTTCTTTTTTCTTTTCTTTATACTTTTCTATCTTTTCTCTTGAACCTTGAAAAGGTAGCAAAGTCCACTCATACATTCACAGTTTATGAAATGAATCTTTTCATTCTATTTCTCTTTTCGTAATGCATACAATTCTTTATATGCTTCTTGCTTTAAATTGAGAGAGAGGGCATATAATTGCAATACTTAGGAAGGGTGGAGGGAGAAAACGGCTTTAAGGTTTACTTAACTTTTTCAACAGGTTTCTTCTGAGATTTCATTTCTCTCACGGGCTAGTGGGATTCTGTAGAGCTTGGCTTGAAGGCATCTGTCATTTCCTGTCCAACTCGGCTCTGCTTCTTCACCCTGAGTTTTGGCATCAGATCAGCATGTCCTTTCACAGCAACCTCCGTCCTAAAAACTGCATTCTTTATCCCTATTTCCTCTTACAAAAAGGGCACTACTTCTGGTTTTAGGGTTCTGGCCAATCATTTGGCCTCTTTCTTCTTCCTCCACCTCCCCATCATGCTATTCATTCAGGCTACTATACTGACCTCTATGTCCCCTTGGTCACAGAGTGTAGGCATCTCTTGGCTTTCATTCTGACCTGGATCCGTTACTTCCTTCAACAGGCAGGCCTACATTCCTATTCCTCTTTTAACGGTCAATCTTTGGGGCCTGTTAATTCAAACATGGTGGGGTAGGAGAAATTCATCTTACCTCTCTCTCCTCTCAGTGGCAGACCACGTGACACTTTAATGGTATATCAATCTTAATGGATTATTTAATGTCAAAGCCATCCTTGTAGAAGAAAAGTAATAGTACTATTACTAGTCACTGCTTGTAGCCAGCCTCAATCAGGCTTTTCACCTGATCATCAGTCATGGGGGAATGCTCTTCATATGACAAAGGCACAATACGTTTATAGTCACTACCTTACTCTGATGACTTGCTCTAAATGGAGTCAGCCAGGGATGCATAGTCCAGACAGTAACTGCTGGTAGCCAGCCTCAATTAGGCTTTTCATCTGATCATCAGTCATGGTAGAATGCTATTTGAATTTGATCCTTATTTAGGAAAAGGCAGACCCACATAAATAAGTAGAGCCAAATTATGCAATGAATGATTTAAAAAAAAAAAAAAAAATTCTTTTCATTATTTCTTTTCTTTTCTCCTTTTGTGATGATGATCTGTGTGTTTCGTCAATCAATTACTCTTTTCTCCTTTTTGATCTTCATCTGGTCTCTTCCTTTATTTTTTTTCCCCTTTTCTCATTCGTATTTCTTTGAATGATCTCTCTTCCTTTACTTTTTATTTTAATACTCTTTATTTCTTTGATTCCATTTATCTTTGCATTTCTCTTTTATTTCTCTATTTTTTTCTTTGTTTGTCTTCTCTCTTTCTTCTGCTTACTCAAATAATCTGTCTGGTTACCATAGCAATTTGAGCTGAATGTCAGGTATTTTTCTTCTTTTTCCTTGTATTATCTACCAGTTGATTATAATTGACATATATGACACCCATGATTGAGACAAATGAAAGTAAACGGGCTTAATAAGGTTTATTCATCAAAATTCGAATTAAAATTTCAATGTGGATTTGATAAGATTTTAATATGCACACCACCTGTAACACAGTACATATCAAATTTGTAGTCAAGCTGCTGCCAAATATGCTGGAGCATATCTTGGTTAACTGTCTTTTGTGTGGCTGTGATTCTCTGCTTGAGTTTCTCTAGGCTGTTAGGAAGAAGTGGGAGGACATGGTCTATTCCCTTCACATAGCTCCCCCGAAAAAAAAAAAAAAAAAAAAAATCGCAGATTGTCTGGTTAGTTGAAGTGTCAGCCATTTTTTCAGATTTTCATTGAAGTAGGCTCGCACTGCATCTTGTTAAAAAAAAAAAAAAAAAAAAAAAATGAAGTGTTAATGTTTATTGATATCAATTTTTCTGCCACACACTATATGTGCAGTTTTGTCGCATGTAAGATGCTTGCTTCAGTCTGGCTCTTAGAATTACTCTGCAACTTGGTGAAAGGTTTAGAGTTTAGGGAGGGCTCTAGAAAATTTATTTTAGCTTTTTTTTTTCTTTCTTTTTTCCTTTTTGTGACATGTCTGTTAATTTCAAAATTAGTCTTTGTAAAAGCAAAAAAAAAAAAATTTTTCAGCTGCTGAGTTCGTCATTTTCATATTGCATAACTCAATTATGATTTAATTGATAACCTCCATTATAATAGATAATCCCTGAGATTCCTACGCTTGCTGTGTATTTGTGTAAGTTTATTTCTCTCTACTGACTTCAAATTTATAATTTTAAATTTATAAACAGCTTATTGTCATTTCTTTGCTCTTTCAGCTGACTATGAACGTAATCAGGAGGAAGAATTAGACTCAAGGATGGGTGGGTCCAGTAGCCGCAGTGGCAGCAACAAACGGAAACGTGAAAGTGGCGGTGGTGGTAGCTCACATTCCAAAAGCAAGAGTTCTAAGCATAAGTCTCCAAGCAAACACAGTTCCTCCTCAAGGCATGGGTCATCAAAGCATTCATCTAAGCATTCATCTCCTCCCAAGAAGAAGAGGAAGTAGTTTAAAAAAAAAAAAAAAAAAAAAAAAGATTTTGGACACTCTTGGAGAGAGAAGAAAGATTAACAACACAAAACGATAGCATGGGGGAAAAAATGTTTAGTTTGGAGAGAAGAAAAAATCCAAAATTTCAGAAATTTAAAAAGTAAATTAAAAAAAAAAAAAAAAAAAAAAAAAATTTTTTTTTTTTTTTTTTTTTCATATAAAGAAAATCAGAACAGAAAAATAAATACAGAATAACTGGAGAATTTAAGAGGGGGGGATTCCTTGTTCGTCTCAAATTTGATAAAAAAATAAAAAAAAAACCTATAAGACCTTGAAACAAAAAAATAAAAGAGTTAGCAAGGGAGGTAACTCAAAAGATTTATCTTTCTTGAACACTCAATTCTTATTGGTCAATTTGTAAGAAGTTTGACATGCATATATGGTTGAATGTCAGGCGGACAGAAAAAGGAAAGAAAAAAACCCTAAATAATAAACAAAAACAAAACAAAAAAAAACCCCAAAAAAAAACATTTGTTCTGGACGTATATATATTTTTTCTTTTTTTTTTTCCCCCCTACACATTTCATCATAAAAATATTGAAGAATGGGAATGAGTGAGACTTTTATAATATAAGCATTTTATCTACCAACACCTTTAAAAAAAATAAAATAAAACTCTAAACTCACATTATAAAACCAAGCCGTGGCTGACTGATTTCTTTTGTTAATTAGGAATCTACCTTCCTCAATGAGGAGGATACTTTTTTTCCTATTATAAAATGTTACAGGGCGGTGGGGATGTCTATTTTTAAGGATTTATTGTTTTAAGTTGGTAGAAAAAAAAGGCTGAATTAAGAAAATAAAGAAGTGAAATGAAGTAAAAAAGACTTTAGTTTAAATAAATTTTTTTTTGTTTTAAGTACCACTTGAATGTTTGAAGATATAAGAAGAATTTCAATGGGAGAGGATGAAGTGCTACACCCCCAAAGGTTTGGGAGGGGAAAAACTTGAGTGTGAAATGGTTTCCTCAAAGAGAAATAAAATTGATAGAAAATGTTCTTTATTTCCAGGTGCAGTGTTTTTTTTTTTTCTGTCTATCTTTTCTTTTTTTTTATCTTTCTCTCACCCTCTGTCTTTTTTTATGCTGTTTTTCCTCACACTTTTTTCGTCTTCTCCCTTTCTCATTGTTTCAGTCTTTTCTCTAACTTTCTTTCCTGTTACCTCTCTTTTCTTTGATGTTTGGTAAGGCACTGGGAAACACTGATCACACTATGAATTCTTCAGATTTTTGGATAACTTGCAAAAGCTTGATAAGGTTTGTGAGGTATATGCTCTAAAATTATTCTACCCTTGTCCAATAATATTTGTTAATATTTAGTGTATGAATTTATATGCAAATGTAACGATTATGTAACGGGTAGTATTTTAAAATATTTATTTCTAGACACACCCAATTTAAAGTAATTATCTTAATTCTATTTAAAAGTATACCTAACAGTCAAGTCTATTTTCCAATTTCCTTAAGGGTAGGTACTGTTTAATTAGTATTAAGGGATTCCTTTTTCACCCAAGTGTTGATGAGGACTGTGTAACATGTAAATCTCATCTGCTTCAAGGTTGGTACTCTTATGTGGTTGAAATTTTGGAAGGGAGAAGTTTTTTTTTTTCCTTTCCTTAATAATTTTCTAAAAATGATCTTTTCTTGAATATAATTATCCATGGATTTAAAATCAAATATCTATAATTATAGGAAGTACAAAGTTATTGTTATTGATAAAAAAGATATCAATTAGAAATATTTGCACAAACATTTCTTTTAGTATTTTAAATAAATATTAATGTGACCTTTTAATAAATACAACTTTAGAGCTAATGTTTTATATTTTTAAGGTGAAATTTACAATCTTTTTACAATAAACATTTTTTGAAATTTCTAAACATCAGAAATATTGAACTTACTTCGAAAGCATATTTACCATTATAAATCAGCAAAAATTGAGGAGTAAAAGAATCCTTTTCATTGTTGAATGGAAAAAGATAAAGCAATTGTTTTCAGTAACACTTTAAAGAAAAAAAAAATTTAATTTTTTATTTTTTTATTTTTTTTAAAGCATTGCAATTCTTAGCAAAATCTAACTTCATTCCCGTTTTGGTTTTCTTTTATAAGAAAATAGAATTAAAATTTAAAAACTACAATTGATTTGACCATTTAATTTTTTGAAAATTTGTTCAAAAAAGAAAAAGGAAGTTGGGTTAAAAAATTCACATTGAGTGTTTTGTTGTGTCGGAATACTTTCCACAAACTGACACATTTAGTTATCATGCACATTTATTGTATTTACATACATGCACAAAACACTACATTGTATTTGTATATACATATATATATACACATACACATTAATAAAAATCCCCTAATCAAGTCTTTGTATTTATACATCATCCATGGTTTTTGTCTTAATTTCTAATTAAGACGTAGTTATCCAAGAAGGCTGGTGTGTACACTCTGACCTTCTTCAGGTGTCTTTTCAGACAGAATCCCTGCTCAAAAACTTTTAACTGTCAATAAAATAATAGATCTGTAGATTACATAAAGGGATATTACTGAATTAGGCAACCATTTGTGAAAGGTCAGAGGTTATAGCTGACAAAAATGTTGAGACAATGGCAACAAAGAAGCTAACCCAATGAGATCAGTGTATATCTTATTTGTCAGCTGCCTACAGTGCTTGGATATATTAGTTGAAAAAAAAAACGTTTGTAGATGTGTGGAAAAATTATTTAAAAAAAAAAACAATTAGAAAGTAATCTCGTTTATTGACAGTACTTGATTTATTTCAATGTTTATTTACATCAATATCAGGTATATTTTTCTAGGAATACATGTAAAAAAAAAAAATCTAATACAGTTACTCAGACCTGTATTATAGGGATATGATTTTAAATAATGCTGGTTGGCCTTTTCTCACTTGGAAAGATTATTGCAAGACTCATTCCAGAACTACATACTCAATTTGACATTGTGCCATATTGATAGTTTGGTGGATATGCCATAATACCAAACCTGCTGTATATGTATGTATGTATGTGTGTCCACAAAGTTAAATAGTTCTAAGTACTGCTATGTAACCCTAACAATTAAATAAAGCCATCGTTTGTTTACAGTTAAATGATCCAACACTTATTTAGCAGTTTAAATGTTAAACAGTCTTTTTGGACCCTATCAGGTGCTACCACTCCGGTTCAGAGTGAACCTGGAAGTGATTGTATTGAAGGAGTACTCCACATTTCCCAAAGCTCCAGTATTACTGGAGCCTCATCATCAGAATGTTTAATGTCATATCAAAGACACTCGTTTGGGAGGGGGTGTCTTGCCCCCTTTGCAGAGATGCATTCTTAGCACAGGTGGCTGTGCACCATACTAAGCAATCAATATTGCTAATCAGCCACTTGATAACTGAGATGTATATATTAACCCAGCTCTGCCATGAGCAGGATATGACAAAATCAATTTTTAGGTGAAGTACAGCTGGTTTGAATTCAGTTTTCTCTCCTTTAAACTGGTTGGGAAAGAAAAGCTGGGTTTTATGCCTTTCCCAAGGGCATTAATGTGAAGTAAGAGAAGCTTTGTCCAGAATTTTAACTTGAGTCGGCCATAACCACTCTGCTAAGCAGACTTTTGTCATGGGTGAGATAGGCATTTTTATCTTCCCAGAGATATAGCTTAATCTAAGCTCCAGTGACAAGCAGGTGTATCTTTAGAGGATTTATCTTGCTTGGGTATATACTTGTGTTCTGATGTAGATGCAAATAAACATTGAATTAACATATTTACTCTAATTTAAAATGGTTAACGAAGATTTTCATTTAGTAATATCTATATTTCGCTATGTACTGCATTAGGTGGCATATAAGACGCACCTCAATTTTTACAGCAGGCCAAATCGAGCAAAAATTATTAATTAGTAAAATTAAACCTATTTAAGGAATATAAGACGCTGGGGAATTTTTAAAGATTTTTAGTAGAGGAAAAGAAAGTGCGCCTTATATGCCGTCAAATACGGTATTAACATAAACTATGAGATTAATATTAGTGTATCAAAAAATATTTTCACACTCTTAAATCAACCGAGAATTCGTGGAGACCGCTCAATAGTGACTATTTTTTTGAATCTTATTCAATGCTTGAAACGTGTTATCTTTGATCCTAGCTCTTCTGAAAGTTTTCTAGTTTTGTTGATCGAGTTTTCCTTTTATTGTTAGTTATCATTACAGATATTTGTTTTTTTTTTTTTTTTTTTTAAATTTTTTTTTTAAAGTTATTTTTTATTTTTTGCTTTCCTTCCAGGAACAAGTGTTCAGCTTTAGAACTCGTATAAATGTGGTGTAAGATGAGAAAGTTTGGTTTTATTTAGGTTTATTTGTTTAACGGCATATCAAATTCCTATAGGTTATATAATGCCAAAATTTGATTCATTTGTAAATAACTATAGCATATTTACCAACCCCTCCGCTTGGGCAGGATATGACACAAGGTCAGTTTTTAAGCGGAGTTTAACAGGTTTGAAATCAGTTTTCCTTCTCCTAGACTAGCTGCCTCACCAAGGCTGAAGAACCTACTATTTACCCATAGCTGGGGGGGGGGGAGAATTATTGGATTCATACCTTTCCCAAGGGTATTTGTGTTATGTGAAATTCATTCAGTCTCGTCCAGGATTTGAACTCGTGTCGCCGTGTCCGTTTCCTACGACGATAATCATTCCACCACGGGTAAATAACTATAGCTTGGTTTATTTAACGGCATATCAACTTCTTGTGGGTTATTTAAGGTGATCGTGATGTAACAGTTATTGTCATAGGAAATGGACACGGGAACCCGGGTTGAAATCCTTTACAAGGCTGTTTGCATCTCACATTGTGCTAATATTCCTGGGAAAGTTATGAATTCAATTAGTCTCCTTCCAGCTATGGGTAAATAGGTCAGACTTGGCTTGTTTACCTTGGTGTAATGACTGAAAAGTCGCGAAATAGGCAAATAGACACAGCTAAAAAGACAAAAAATAAAGAAAAGGCAAATTGTGAAATAAGAAAATTGACATGGTCTTCAAAAGCAAATATAACATAGGCAAATAGCAAATTGCGAAATATTATTTTGCTATTTGTCTATTAACCTATTTATAAAGCACATCTTATTTTAAACGATATATACGTTTTGTAAGATTTTATTTAGTTATATATTTTTTTTTTATCTGTTATTTATTTTTTGCGTGAAGGTGTGCGGTTGTATTAGGTTTTAAGCGTTCATTTGAAATCACTTCATTAAATTGAATAATATCTTAGACGTTTTAGCCATTTTGTAAATATAGCATTTTAAACGACAATGTTTTTGTGAAGATTCCAACGTATTACTCTGATTTAGTTCGTAATTGTATATTTATGTACAGTGTTTAATGAAAATAAGTTTTAAAACTAAACGTATGTCAATTTTGTTTTAATCGCAATTTTATATTTATGTACAGATTTTTTATTTATTTATTTTTTTCTGTAAGTAAAAAAAAAAAAAAAAAAAAAAAAGTGGGGAGGGGAAGAAGGAAAAAAAAAGAAATACATACCGGAGTGAACAAATAGCCGAACAACGACGTCATTGTGGCAAAGAAGCAGAGTAAAGTGGCCTCCCGATTTTTAAAGGAAAGATTTAGAAGTCATCAGTAGAGCTTAGCTCTGATTGGCTGTTGCAAAATTGTATGTAGAGCCATTTCTGTGGTCATTTTTTTTCTCCTTGTGTGGATGCGCAGGTTAGCTGGCGGGATGGGAGTTGGAGTAAGATCAATGCCAACTGGGTCATTTGGGTGAGGGGGTCTGATGTTGCAAGACCCGAAACCCCCCATGAACCCAAAGGAAACATCACTGATGACCCATCCCGATACATCAATGCAGATGTATGATATAAATAGACCTTTCTTTCTATCGAATATTTTTTATCATTAAGGGTTTTCGGACTATTGTCTTCATCTTTATTGTTATTTCCACAACGTTTCGGCCGATATGTCCAAAAACCCTTAATGATAAAAATCATCAAGTTTCATCTAAAAAATTCAGACAACGAATATTTTTTCTATTTGTGTATTTACTTATTTTCCTATTTTGCTTGTCTATTTGTAGACTTTCCTATTTGTCAATTCAAATATTTGCATTTGATGACTACAATATCTTTTTCTATTCTACATTTACCAATTTTGCAAAAAGGTCTTCAAAAAGTCATTGACAAATAGACAAATGGTCAAACACCCAAATGGAGAAATATAAAAAAAGCAAATATTTAGAGAAATAGCCAAATAGACATAGGAAATTTGACAATTTTTCGTTGTTAATGAGCCAATTTTCCTATTTACCAAATTTACTATTTACCTGTTTGCCTCCCTATTTGATAATAGCTATTTGTCAATTTGCCTATTTGTGATTTGGTAGAATTTTTGACCAATTTGCTATTTGACTATTTGTCAATTTATCGGCTATTTGACTATTTGTCAATTTAATACCTATTTGACAAATAGCCGATAAATTTGACTATTTGTCAATTTATAGACTATTTGAACAATTTGACGAATAGTAAAATAGCCGATAGAGGCAAATATGTCAAAATTGTCAAAATTTTCTATCGGCTATTTGACTATTTGTCAATTTAATACCTATTTGTCAATTTATAGGCTATTTGACTATTTGACCAATTTGCCTATTTGACAATTTGTCAATTTAACGGCTACTTGTCAAATAGGTATTAAATTGACAAATAGTCAAAAAGCCGATAAATTGACAAATAGTCAAATAGCAAATTGGTAAAATATTCTACCAAATCACAAATAGGCAAATTGACAAATAGCTATTATTATTTGCAAATAGGCAAATTCCCAAATAGCTATTTGCCTATTTGTCAATTTGATAATTTGTCAATTTAATACCTATTTGACAAATAGCCGATAAATTGACAAATAGTCATAGCTGATAGGCAAATTAGTCAAAATTGTCAAATTGTCACAATAGTCAAATAGCCGATGAATTGACAAATAGTCAAATAGCTATTTGGGAATTTGCCTATCGGCTATTTGTCAAATAGGTATTAAATTGACAGTCAAATACCTATTTGACAAATAGCCGATAAATTGTCAAATTGACAAATAGCCGATAGAGAGGCAGGCAAATTCCCAAATAGCCAATTTGACAAATAGACTATTTGTAGAATTGACAAATAGGCAATTTATAGAATTTGTAGAATTTTCCAATTTTTTACTGAATTCGACGTTAATTAGACTAAGCTATTTGTCAAATTGCCCATTTAAAATAGCTATTTGGCAATAATTATTTTGTTAGTAGAAAACCCAGAAAAAATTATCAAAACAAAAAAAGGCTATAACCATTGTTGTGTTTATGAGTAAAGTTATCGCAAGGTCTGGGAAGGGGTTAATTTGCCTGACAAATAGGCAAATGGTCAAATATTGAAAACGACAAATAACCAAATCACAAATTGACAAATAGCTATTATTAAATCGGCAATTTAACAAATAGTTAAATTGACAAATAGTCAAATAGCCGATAGAGGCAAAATGGTGAATTTTGGCAAATAGGTAAATTGGTTCATTAACGAATAGTCCAAACAACGAAAAATTTTCAAATAGGCAAATTGCCAAATAGCTTAGGCTATGAAAAAATTATAATGAAAATTATCTATGAAGTTAATTCAATAAACTAGCTATTATTAAATAGTTATGAAATAGTTATAGTTAAATAGTTATGAAAATAGGCTATGAAAAAATTATAATGAAAATTAACTATGAAGTTAATTCAATAAATAGTCAAATTATTGAATTCGACTATTCATTAATTAGACGAAGCAATTTGGCTATTTGTCAAATTGCCAAATAGCTTAGGCAATTTGACAAATAGCCAAATTCTATAATTTGACTATTTATTGAATTAACTTCATAGATAATTTTCTATTCCTCTATTTGACAATACGATGAATGAAAAGTCTTCATACGCCTATAGACACATTCAAATAGACAAAATAACCAATTCGAATAGTCAAATTCAATAATTTGACTATTTATTGAATTAACTTCATAGATAATTTTCTATTCCTCTATTTGACAACACGATGAATGAAAAGTCTTCATACGCCTATAGACACATTCAAATAGACAAAATAGCCAATTCGAATAGTCAAATTCAATAATTTGACTATTTATTAAATTAACTTCATAGATAATTTTCTATTCCTCTATTTGACAATACGATGAATGAAAAGTCTTCATACGCCTATAGACACATTCAAATAGACAAAATAACCAATTAGGCAAATAGTCATTTGGTGGATAAAGAGAAAAGTATGCAAGTATTTGTATACTTTTCTCGACGTATAGATGTAAATATACAAGTGACACAATATATATAGACAAATAGGTTAGTGGAAAATAGTACACAAGTGACAATTATTTAAAGACAAGTAGGAAAGTAGACAAATAGACGGGTTGACTACTAGAGAGAAAAGTAAACAAATACAAAAATCGTCATTTATTTTTTCTTTGTCTCTAAAATTTTTTGTCCTTTTTTGTAATTGTTTATTTGCTTCCTAAAATGTTATTATTATTATTTACTTTCTATTCAATAATTGTTTTTTGCTTATTTTTCTCCAAAAATGTTTTTGTCTATTTTTGGTTTATTTGTCACTAATAATCGTTATTTGTTTGTTTTAAAAGGTTTTTATTCGTTTGTTGCCAATGAATGTTATTTGTAAACAATGAATTAAATTATCAAATAGGAATTATTAGATTGGTGGGTTGTTTCAGTTTTATGGCATATCAACCTTTGTAGGTTATTCAATGCCAAATCCATTTTTATACAAACAGTTCTATTTCAAACAATTTAGTTAAACATGAGTATACAGTTATAACATAGTGGAGTCCCTCCATGCGATGTGGATTTTAGGAGAATTACGTTAATACCTAGATTTTAGAAGATTGAGACAGTGCATTGACAAATCGAGTAAAGTTATTTTTTCTTTCTTGTGAATGAAGAAAGAAAGAATTGGAAAACCCAGAAAAATTTATCAAAACAAAAAAAAGGCTATAACCATTGTTGTGTTTATGAGTAAAGAAAGTTATCGCAAAGTCTGGGAAGGGGTTAATTTGACAGCCGAGAATGAAACGTTATTTTATCTCCCCAGAATCATGGAGAGGGTGACAGAATCCAGATGTTCTCTGACGAATTTGGGAAGATATTATTCACATATTACACACCTGTGGTTAAGGGGTGTGTTGTGTCCGGTTGGTACGATCAGAGGGTTGTGGAAGAGTGAGAAAGGTCGTTAAAAACCAAAATAATCTAAGACATTTAACAGGTCTCGCAAAATTAAAGATAAAAAATTTAAAAATAAGGGGACGTACGACGTGACCGGTGTGGTTGGGTGAGAGGGAGATACTGGTGAACAGATACTACTATAGGACTTTACACTCCTATAAATTATTTTGGGCGTTATGTCACTTGTTTCCACAAAGATGGCGGACGCTCAATATTCAGTCTCGGGAAACCATTGGCCAGGAGGACCACGTGACATGCTTAAAACTACGTCGGCGCGTAAATTCAAGTCCTGCTTTTTTGAGCCACCTACAAGACGCGTATTTTCTATAAATACGTCGTCTTCAAACACCTTTGTTCTCTTTTACCAAATTTCCTCGCAGCAGCAACACACTCCCTTCAGCGTGAATCAACAGGAGAGAAAAGCAACACCATGGATGGGCCTCGCAGACATTCATATACAATGACTATGAGACGCTTTTCAGTCTCTGAGAAACTGCCCGTTTCTAACCATAAAAAAAGGACATTTTAAACTTGTAATTCTTTTATAGCGTAGTTGTGTTAGACACACACACACACACTCACACTCACACATATACACACACTATTATTTTGTTAGTAGAGTTAGTAATTTCTTTTATGTATCAATGTAAGTTTTATTGTTGTAGAATATAAATTTGTTTTTGTTCGTCGCCTTGTTTAAATGTTCATTTTGTCCACGCCATTTTACAACTTTTATTTGTTTCATATCTTTTACTCATTTGTTGCATATCTTCCTTCATTTACCACTTTATCCATGTGCCTATATTATGTCTATACTATGCCTATTCAACCTTTTTTCTAAACAAAACATATCTTCAACATTATATTGTGGGGAAACATAAAATTGTCGGGAACTTAAATACTAAATAGAGGTCCATTCCTCAACACTACAGACCCCCCGCTTCCTAGCTGTAAACACAGAGAAGCGTTTGTTAGGGCCAATCAGAATGAAAGGACACCGTCTTCCCCCTGGTGACAGCTATAGGAACTGAAGAAACGGAGTGAGAGAAGAAGCGTTTAGCAGTGACCAATCAGAATGAATTATGAAAAGAAGTGATCAGGTACGACATGCCCACCCGAGGAAGAGAGAAAAATTGTATAAAACCAAAAAAGTTGGCAGATTTGTAGGGAACGAATGAATAAATAAAAAATTAAATAAAAAAAATAAATAAATAGATAAAAAGAAAACTATTAAATTTGAAAAAACTCCCAGAGGTGTCTAACGAAAAAGGAAATGACGCATGCGTAAAAAGAAAAAAAGAGACGATATTATTTTTCTTTTTCAGGCAGTGTCCGTCGAACCAACAACACCATTTTGTTGTCTGGTGTTTTGGGCATCACGCTACGCCCCAAGACGTAGCGTTGGTTAGTCCCTTCACCAAGTAAATAAAGGAAAGTATAGAGGAAATGTTTTCGTCTCTAATCTATTTCTATCTTTTCTTTTTGTATATTTCTTTTGGGACTTTCTTTGGACAAGGCATTGCGCCGGCCAGTCAACGTGGGGTGAAACAGTGTAACCAAAATATGGAGTCAGATATCTTACGGCAACACAGCCTTGCCCTTAGCACCTGACCTTCAAAAGCCTTCAAATCCCACAGATTAAAAAGAGAGATTCCAGCTAGCTGCGAGACAAAAAACAGCTCTCAGAAAAAAGCCTTGTACCAGATTATCTCTTTACTCGAATTTTCCAACAAGCTGAAGGAAATTAACAACACGACACCTGAGAAGAATTCGCAAGGTTCGAAAAAAAAAACAACAAAAAAACAAACTGGACTGTGAACTTAGACTAACCGTCGCATAGATAAAAATACTGCTGCAATATTTACGAGAGATAGAACATAGAAATAGTAGAATTCATTTTTTTCTCTCAACTGTTGTTCTTGTTGTTGCTATTATTTATTACAACTTTGTTGTTCATTTCAACCCCGTATTCTGTCGTCTCTTGATTTCGACTTCGAATTATTTTTGTTTTATTAACAAACTGTCATCTGGCTCGTCATTTCGACCTCTAACGAATTGGTAGATATCAGTTGCCTGGATTGAAAAAAAATTTACACAACATGGGCAGGCAGCTGATTCGACTGAGATTCGATCTCCTATCTGGGAAGATCAAGCGTCAATTGATCGAGTGATTGACTGGGTGACAAGTTTGTCAATTACATTTCTATTTAAAGCTATTCAGTTTAGTCAAACAGTTCTAATTCAACGAATTCAGTTTAGTATCAGTATAGATTTTGTTTACACACAGTTAAATGTCAAAACAGTTCCATTTCAAACAATTCAGTTTAGCATAAGTACGTAGTTTACATGTCAAAACAGTTGTATTTCAAGTAATTTAGTTTAGCATAAGTACACCGTTTAGTTCTATTTAACCCATTGATAGGACCCTGTCAGGTGGTACTACTCTGTTTTAGTTTTATGACATATCAACCATTATAGGTTATTTAATGCGAATTTTTTTTTATACATATAATCAGTTCTGTTTCAAACAATTCAGTTTAGCATAAGTACACAGTTTAGTTCTAATTGACTAATAGATAGGACCCTATCAGATGCTACCTCTAAGGGCCAGATTGGACCTGGAAGCGATGGCAATGAAGAGGTTCTCAGCATTCTCGAAAGCTCCAGTATTACTGGAGTCTTACCATCAAATTGTTTAGTGTCATATCCAGGACACTCGTTGGTGGGGTCTTACCCCTCTGCAGAGAAGCAGTCGGTGTATTCTACAGCTCCAACCAACTGGGCTAAAAGACACTAGCTGGTGGGGTACTCCTCTGCTGAAAAGCAGTCGGTGTATTCTACAGCCCCAGCCGACTGGACTACAGGACACTCGTTGGGTGTGTGTGTGTGTGTCTTGCCCCTCTGCAAAGAAGCAGTCGGTGTATTCTACAGCCCCAGCCGACTGGGCAAGGAATTATTAGAGACAAATGAATTAACAATAAACAAATAAAACTTTTTTGGGACAAATAAATAAATAATTAACAAATACTAATCACAGAAGACAAGAATCAAACAATAATTATTTTGGGTAAATGAATAATATTTTTATGCAAATAAATAAATAATCATTGATTTGCACAGTTTCATAGTTTCAAGTATTCCAATCTAATACTAATAATTCAAGTTACTATTCCTACACTATGGGACACTATAAGCTTTCTTCCAGTGGGTGTACAAATTTGGGTGAAATAATACGTGTGTGTTAGCACGAGGTTGTTTATATAAGTATATATGTACGGGCGTAGCGTATATGTGTAGAGAAGAGGAAAATCTCGTATTTTGTTTTGGCGTGCAATTTAATTCAACACTGAATTTCACCCAATCCGGATGACTTATCCTATTCAGCCCAGACCTTCATTTCCGGCTAGCAAAACGGGTGAGCGACCAAACCCACTCTCTTCAGCGTGAGACGGCGACCAGAGCAGACGTTCCTCTGGTCGTCCCTACTTAGCGATGCTTTTTAGCTAGACAAGCCACCCAGTGTGGACATCTCACTGTGGCTTTAACACTAGCAGCAGCAACATGGACACTCAACGAGGGAACCATCTAATTTATGGATTTCTTACAAGGAATCCCAGTTGAATATGAATTGGATGCATTCAACATGTCTTCCACAGGCACCACTTCACGTCACCCCAAAAATTGGCTCTATCGATCCGAGCGTAACTCCGCTCTCGACACACTAGTCACCTTTTCACTTCTGGTCCATATGAATGGAGATAACGCATACTCTCACCAAAAATACCAGACACACAAAAATACACGGTGACTCTAAACACAAACCCTCACACGTCCATCAACACGCTGCCATCTCAACATCCCGCTAAGCCATTTCACTCTAACACTAACAAGCCTAAACTCCACGAGTCTTGCAGCACCAAAAGCAAACCAAATATTCAAAGCTGCAAATAAAGAACTTTCGTTGTTGTGCTGTTTAAGCAAAGTTTCGTAATTCATTTGTGTTGTCTAAAAAATATAGTGTTAGGAAAATAACTAATTTCCCGAACCGCTATATATGCATACATGTAGTGCAAGCATATATGAATGGGTATGAAGCCATAGGTAGCGTATATCTATGTACACGGACGTTTGTGTACAGTAGTATCAAAAAGATAGCTAAGCATGTTAGGGCGTTTGGCAGATTTTAATAGAAAGAAAAGGATGTCTCGATGGGGATGAAAGGGCATTACTGCGCTAATACAGTCTAGGATATCATAATTTTTTTTAGATAGTATAATTCTGGGAGATCCAAGCTGAGGAATTTTTTTTTAGAGAGTCGTGATCTCATATATTTAAGGGAAAGGTCAGGAGTGAATCAGACGAGTTGTAGCACAGGGAATTAGTGATTATGTTTCTAGGTCGTGGTCCCTCCCCCACCTATCGTTCATTATAGTTGGTCACAGGAAGAGTCAGTCCGAGAAAAAGGAGTTAGGGTCAACTCGCTTCGGTCTTAAAGTGGTACGTACGCCACCCCATGCCGTTGGACCGAGAGAAATTGACATCAATAAAGATGGCCATACGATTTTGTTTATTATTTCTTTGTGGAGTTGATTTGTGGTTCGTCCAGCCCAGTCGGCTGGGGCTATTGAATACACCGACGATATCTCTACGGAGGGTTAAGACTCCCCCCACCCCAACAAGTGTCATGAAAAAATTGCTGGTGAGGATATAGTTCTGGAGCTCTGGGGAATGTGGAGTACCCCTTCATTACCATTGCTCCCAGGTATCCTCTGACCTGGAATGGTAGCACCTGACTGGGTCCTATCAATGGGTAAAATAGAATTGACTATTTATCTGTGAGCAAACAAATGACTGGTGTTAAATTGAATTGTTAGTGATACATAGCAATACTTGAAACAATTTAACGGTGTACAAACGAATGAGTAATGTCGAATAGATTTATTAGTGTTCATATTTACCAACCCCTCCGTTCGGGCATGATGTGACACAAGGTCAATTTTTAAGCGGAGTTTAACAGGTTTGAATTCAGAGTTTTCCTTCTCCTAGACTAATTGCCTCACCAAAGCTGAAGAACCTAGTCTGCCCTACTATTTACCCATAGCTGGAGGGAGAATAATTGGATTCATAGCTTTCCCAAGGGTATTAGTGCTATGTGAAATGCAATCAGTCTCGTCCAGGATTTGAACTCGTGTCGCCGTGTCCATTTCCTAGGACGGTAAACATTACATCAAGGGCACCTCCTTTAGATTTATTAGTGTTAAATAGCAATATTTGAAACTCTTTAATTGGGTGCCGAAATTGAATTATTGATATATCAATTCTTGGAACCATTTGACTGTAAATGGATGAATAGTCTTCAATAGAATGATTAGTGTTAAATAGCAATACTTGTAACCACTTCTCTATTTAAGAAATGATTAATATTGATCGAATTATTAGTGTTAGACAGCAATAATTGAAACCATTTAACTGTGTAGAAACAATAGCAATATTAGTGTGCAAACAAATTATTTTTAACTCATTTAAAAATGAAATTACCTACAAATTATTCACTTACAAATCATATGTATATCCATTTAAATGTGTGCAAATAAATGACTGATGTTATGTTGTTACTGTTACACAGTAATATTTAAAACTGTTTAAGTTTATGAAAACAAATGATTAATGGTAAATAGGAGTATTTGTGTTAGATAGAAATGTTTAAAACCATTTAACTATGAGGAAAAAGAGCTCAGGCTCATTTAAAATGTTATTAATAAAATGTGTTTACAAATCATATATATTTGATGTATATGTATAAACAGAATTTAGCATTAGATAACATAAAGGCCTGATATATCATAAAACCCAAAAAACAAACAAACAGTAGCTTGCAAAGTTTCGACCAAAACCTGACGGCCGGTAGATCTTTTAAAAACAAACACAACGTGGGAGAGACCTTAGCTACCAGTCAAGATTGGGCAAGTTGCAGACGATACTGTTCAGGATACAGCGAGGATTCCCACCCTTTCTTTTAATGGGATTTTTAATAGCTATAAACAAAGATGTCTGCGTTTTGGAGCGCAGTTTGAATGTATTTTGTGCTCGATTTTTTTGTGCATAAATGTTGTGAGCTTAGGTTTATCTATTTATCAACCCCTTTACACGAGCAGGATGTGACACAAGGTCATTTTTTAAAGATCAACGGAGATTCAGAGTTTTCGATTTTTCCTTGACCGGCTGCCCTGCCAAGGCTTAAGAGCCCAATTTGCCCTACTATGTATACATATTAATTAAGTGTTTTAAAACTATATGAAATACAAACAGCCTCGTCCACGGTTTGAACTTGTGTGGCCGTGTCCATTTCTTTACACTACGCGCGCCAAGTGAGGTCAGGTATTGGCCATCTGAATGTCAAAATAAGCCGTTTAAATCTGTTATTTTGAGTGTGGACACTTGTTTAAAACTGAAAAATTTGAAAGAAAAAGAAAATTGTATTTAGTAGATCTGATTCGATCAGACAAATTTCAACCCTCTTGGGGAAAAGTGGTTCAATCTAACCGCGGAGATAAACGACTCAATTTTCAATGGCAACGTGATACTATGAAACAGACGATGCCCTTTCCGTCCAAGATAATGATTAATGAATTCCATTAATGATTTTGGCTTTTTGTCTACGTTTAAGATTACATCAAGATTTGGTTAGTCGAAGTGCATTATGAGATGATATGAGGAAGTTTAAACATAGTTTAGTTTCTTTGTTTGATAGTATATAAAAAATTCGTGGCTTAGGTAATGCCAAAGCCATCTTAGAAGAATAGCAGTGGTTCTATTTAACCCATTCTTGGAGGAGATAAAGGAGTTTTTACCTTTTTTAAGGGTATTAGTCCAAAAGTGAACATAATAGTGCGAAATTAGTTCCACCTTTTATGAATAGAGATAAGAAAGAAAAAGGTTTTTGCTTTTTTAAGATAAAAACATAAAGATATTTCAATTTTTGTCACTTTTCAAAATCTTTTTAACGATTTAAACTCTCTGAGAACTTATTGACAAAAGAAATATAAATATTTTCCCATGTTTTTTTAGAAAACAAAATAAAACACCCCCCCACAAAGAAAATATTTCTTCTAAATTTTCCTAAAATAAAAGTTTAAAAATAATTGCATTCATTTCTGAATAAATTTCGAAAACAGAAATCATCTCATTGTTATATAATTACGGGATGATTTTTTTTTATATTAATCATTTTTCGTTAATTATATTTTATCATTCAGTTTGGTTGGGCTTTGAACTATTCGGCTCTTAGTTCAGGTGCACAGACATTTGGTACAGTTTACGCTCGCGCGCAGAAGATAAGACAATCACAATTGTCATAATAGACCCCAGATAGGAAATAAGACTGGAGTGTGAATGACGTCATGCCCGGAAGCGATGGGCTGAGAATTTGGGTATTTTGAATAAGACGTCAGTTGAGTCTCGACTGTGGGCCAGTCGAGTTGGTAGTCGACTTGGGCCATGTAGACGGACAGTTGAAGTTGAGTTCCGACCCTGGTATTGAGAAGTTTGGGTTTCGACCGTTGAGGCATACGGTTAAGTTTTTCGTGTCCCGACCAGCGAAGATGAAAGGAAATCTAAAACTCCACGAGATGTGCCGAGCGTTTGAGTTTTGTTAGCATAGTATGATACGAAGGACTTTTAAGAATTGTGTCTTTCTCTCCTCATGTCGAAGAACCGAACTCAGAAGTCAGAAGTTAATAAACGTTCGTATTTGAACCACAGTGAGCTCGTTTGTTTATGTGTAGTGTATTTCCCTGTATTTGAATTTGTACATGTGCCGTTGGATTGAGATATAATTGGGATTATGATATGATTATGGCTATGGTTGCGTGTATACAACATCATCATCTTTTCGTGCCATCAGCACAGATATCCCTGATCCTCTCTCGCCACCCCTCCCTATCGTTCACCGCTTTCGGCTGGTCCTCAGGGCCACACTCCGTATCCTCACAGAGCTACTTTAAGTAGGTTCGAGCTGGTCGCCCTGCTTTTGCTCGGCCATGTGTAGGGGTCCATAGGAGTACATCATTAATGAATTCGTCCCTACTTGACCAGCAGTGTCCTGCATGTGTGGTTCGTCTAAATTGGATAGTTTTCGTGATGGGTGGTAGGTGGCCGCACAGCTGCTGCTTTGTGGGGTGCTGCCTTCAGGACTTGTGCAATATTACTCGCAGGATTCTTGTGTTGTTGCCGTCAAGCCTTTTCTCCAGCCTTTTAGTGAGCGTCCATGTAGTGCATCCATATAGTAGTATCGACACGATCGCTGCTTGGAAGAAACTGCGTTACAGAAATAATTGATGCCATTATCAAAGAAATATAAAGATTATCATGAAACCTTTGGGATATTATTAAGATAATTATGCGATTAATAAAGAAAATAAAACACAAACAATTCAAAAAATTACTGGGAGGAGGAGTCACCGTGGTGCAGTGGCTAACGTACTAGACTGCGATAGTGTTGGAAGCAAGTTCGTGCTCCATTCGCGCTAATATGTTCACTTTTAGACTAATACCCTTGGGAAAGGTATGGACCCCTAATTCTCCCAGAAAAATAGTACAACAACTGTCATTCCACAAAGATGGCTTTGGTATTAAATTACCCACGAAAGTTGATATGCCATTAAACAATGTGATACTATGGACTTTTGGTGTCATAGAATATAGGGTTAGATATATGTGTGCAGATATATGTGTATATGTATATCACGGTAGACATATGAGTGAGTGTAGATATATATGTGCATGTATGGACCTAGACATGTCCCCACGTGTGTGCGTGTGTGTGTTAGCATACGTTGGGTATATGTGTTGTGGGTTTGGATACGTGTGTAAACATATATGCATATGTCTATCACTGTAGTCATAAGTGGGTGTTGGTATATATGTACATGTCCATATAAGGGACTGAGATTGTGTGTGTGTGTGTGGTAATACTGGTCAAAAGTTCTGGATAAGGGAGATTCATTTTTATCTCTTTTGGCAATAGCTATTTTTAGTAACTAAATTTGAGTGGTCTGTGTCCGAAAACGAGAAAGGTGGCGGGTCCATTAACACGAGTCGAGTTTTGAAAACTTGCCGTTGAAGTTGAGTCCTGGGTGGTGGGGGAGCGAGTCAGTTCGTTGTCGGTTACCAGAGAGACATGGAAAATAGATTTTGTTGGCGACGACTAGACATAGCAGTGGCAATTAAAATTCGCTCCGCAATATATAGGCGGTGGGGCGGAGGAGCTGAGCTGTAGAAATGTCTTGATGGTCATACCCAACTTTCCTGTTGAGCAAGCAATCTTTCAAATCGTTTCCTTGTCCTTGTGACATCGCCGCCTGCTGAGCGTATGCATCTGCAGAATGCAACATCTTTGGGTATGACGTCATGGTACAGCAGAATACGTTGAAGAGCAAAAAAGCGTGCATAATGCCCAATGAGCAGATGACTTCGCGATAGGCGAGTGGTTTGGTTGGTTGGTTTTTATGGCATATCAACCTTTCTTGGTTATTTAACGCCAAATCCTCTTTATACATATATATTAAATATATATGATTTGGTTGGGTTGGGTTTTATGGCATATCAACCTTTGTAGGTTATTTAATGCCAAATCCTCTTTATACATATATATTAAATATATATAATTTGGTTGTGTTGGGTTTTATGGCATATCAACCTTTGTAAGTTATTTAACGCCAAATCCTCTTTATACATATATATTAAATATATATGATTTGGTTTGGTTGGGTTTTATGGCATATCAACCTTTGTAAGTTATTTAACGCCAAATCCATTTTTATGTAAATAATCTGTTCTATTTAAAACAATTCAGTTTAGCATAAGTACACAGTTTAATTGTCAAAAGTATTTCCATTTCAACTATTCAAGCAGTTATATGTAACAATTCAGTTAAGTGTAAAAACAGTTTTAATGTCGAAAAACAGTTCTATTTCAAATAATTTAGTTAAGCATAAGCACGCAGTTTAAATGTAAGTACGGTTTAATTGTCGAAAACATTTCTATTTCAAGCTATTCAGTTTACTCAAATAATTCAGTTTAGCCTAAGTATGCTGTTAGTTCTATTTAAGCCATAGATAGGGCCCTATCAGGTGCTACCACTCCGGGCACTATTTAATGCCAAACCCTATTTATATATGTATTAAGTATGATTTATAAACGATTAGTTTATAGATAACTTTTTTTAAACGAGCCAGAGCTCATTTGTTTGCACACAGTTAAATAGTTTCAGAAAGGTGCCCGTGGTGTAATGGTTATCATCGTAGGAAATGAACACGGCGACACGAGTTCAAATCCTGGACGAGACTGATTGCATTTCACATAGCACTAATACCCTTGGGAAAGCTATGAATCCAATTATTCTCCCTCCAGCTATGGGTAAATAGTAGGGCAGACTAGGTTCTTCAGCCTTGGTGAGGCAAGTAGTCTAGGAGAAAGAAAACTCTGAATTCAAACCTGTTAAAAGGGGTTGGGTAAATATGGTTAAATAGTTTCAGGTATTTCTATCTAATACTAATAATTCTATATAATATTGATCATTTGTTTGCACACACTGAATTTGTTTCAAATATTGTTATCATTAATAGTTTTACTTCTTCGCAGTTAAATCGGTTGTAAGTATTGCCATCTAACACTGATAATTTTATTCAATACAATTTATTTGTATACAAACGGTTTCAAGTATTGCTATGTAATACCAATAATTCAATTTTCGCTCACACAAGGATCCCTACTTAACTTGAATAGTTCTATCAAGTATTAATTATTTGTTTGCACACAGTTAAATTTGCTTCAAGTATTGCTATCGAACACCAATAGTTTTATTTGCACACAGTTAAATGGTATCAAGTATCGCTATGTAACGCTAACAATTCGATTTAACATCAGTCATTTGTTTGCACACAGTTAAAGTGTTAAATAGTTCTATGTGACCCATAGATGGGACCCTAACAGGTACTTCGGGTCAGAATGGATCAGGGAGTAATGGCAATAAAGGGGTACTCCACTCCCGCCAGAGCTTCAGGACCGGAGCCTTATCATCAGATTAATAAGTGTCTTATCCAGGACACTCTTTGAGGTGGGGAGGGTCTTACTCCTCTGCGGAGATGAAGTCGATATATTCTACATTTCCTGCTGACTGACTTGTTCAATATAGAGGTTTTCTAGGATCTATCAGGTTATCAACGAATGCAATATCCGATTTTCTAGATGAATGTTTAAGATAATATCTATTAAGATATTATCTCTTGTTATCGTTTAGGAATGTGTAATGAGTAATTTTCTTTCAGATTATAAGAATATTGTTCGTAATCTTCTTCGGTATTCACCCTTCTGTTCGTCTTAACCAAAGAACACGTTTAGCGAGAGCTAAGATACCGCCAAATTAGGGTACGCCTTGTATGAATGTAGTCATCTTAGGTTACTATAAATCGCTCTCACTGAAAAAGATAAAGAAGTAACACTACAATAGAGAGGAGATGTGATGGAAATAAAGATTTTATTTTCGTTTATGATTGGTTGATATACAGAGATTATTTCAGAATTGTATATTGACCTCCGCCAAGCTGTTAAAGAAGAAATGCACCTGTGTAAATAACAGGTGCATCCGGTCGAAGATATCAGGATATCAGGGGCGACCTTGACTGTCGAGGGGTTGAATTGAGTGCGGAATTGTGACGCTCGCAGGAAGTAGGTGGGAGTCAAATTATTATATAACCCCGGCGACAGGAAGTTCAGATCAGTTGGGGAGAAGATGCTGGAATGAGGACCATGTCCCAGAGAGGCTGGGCCTCCAGGCCTCCGGTTGAGCAGCCCAGGAGAACGGGAAAGAAACGCTGTTATGGCCATAACAGTGGGGGTCAATATGTTGCAGTTCTGTTAAGTCTCCAACTCACCTCTCACACAGTAAAACCTTTAGTAACTCTTTCGAACCCTTTCCAATAAAGTGAGAGGTATATTTTTCTAAAGAACTGTGTCTGCTCGTCTTTATTGCGTTGTTATGGTTCTGCATGCATCTGCATATACGTATGCACCAGAATGTTGTTTGTTTGTTCTGTGTTCCAGAGTTTTAGTCCGAAAGTGAATGTAAAAGCTCGACTGGAGTTTGAACTCACTATGATGTTGCAGTTCAGTACGTTAACCACTACGCCATGACGATACTCTCCTCCGTTCTTCTTCGGTATTCACCCCTATATTTGTCCCCACTAAAAACAAAACATTAGACATGTTTTACTCTATGAGTTTCATAAAAGTGTCAATTCAAGTCCAACAGTAAAATCAACACAGAGAAACTCATGGAGATGATACATTGAATAAAAGAAATTGCAGGAAATGGTTTTCCCGTTTTTTGAAGTGGGAATTTCAGTCTAAACGACGAGCCTCTTTAGTCAACAGAAAATGAGCCATCTTTCATTATGATAATGTCCGTCCTCACACAGCGCAATTGATTAAAAATCTGTTAAAGGATGTCAGTTAGGAAAATTGCTTCATTCTGTATATTCTAGTAACTTTGTTCTTTCTGATTATCACTTGTTTAGGGAATTGCAGAATTATTTCGATGGTTTTAGGTTGACGTCAAAACAAGTTGAACATGAGTTGGTATCATATTTTGTATCGAAACCAAAAGAATTTTACAAGGATGGTACCTAAAGCGTTTGGACAAATAGAATGAAGTTCTAGAAAGCAATGGAGATTATGGTAATGATTAAATATTTCAATAGACATAATTTTTTTCATTCATTACATATACTCTAAAATTGGACATTACATTCGTTCCAACTTGATACTTCCCAGTAGAAATAACCAAATTAAGTTTTTTTTTGTTTAATGGCATATCAATCTTTGTGAGTTAATTAATCCCAAAGCCGTTATTGTAGTTTGGTTTGGTTTGTTTGGGTTTTATGGCATATCAACCTTTGAAGGTTATTTAATGCCAAATCCATTTTTATACAGATAATCAGTTCTAATTTCAAACAATTCAGTTTAGCATGAGTACACAGTTTAATTATAAAAAAAAAATCTATTTAAAGCTATTCAGTTTAGTCAAACAGTTCTAATTCAAAAAATTCTGTTTAGAAAGAATATAGTTTTTGTTTACACACAGTTAAATGTCAAAACAGTTCTATTTCAAACAGTTCAGTTTAGCGTAAGTACAGTTTCAATGTCAAAAACAGTTCTATTCCAAACAATCCAGTTCAGCATATAAAAACAGTTCCATTTCAAACAATACTGTTTAGCATAAGTACGCAGTTTAAAAGTCAAATCAGTTCTATTTCAAACAATTCATTTTAGCATAAGTACGGATTTTAAATGCCTAATAGTTCTATTTTAAGTAATTCAGTTTAGCATAAGTATGCAGTTTACATGTCAAAACAGTTCTATTTCAAGCAATTCGGTTTAGCATAAGTACACAGTTTAATTCTATTTGATCCTATCAGGTGCTACCACTCCGGGCCAAAGTTGACATGGGAGCAACGGCGATGAAGGGGTTCTTCGCATTCCCTCAAAGCTCCAGCATTACCGGAACCTCACCATCAGATTGCTTAGTGTCATATCGAGCACATTCGATGAGGGGGTCTTTCCCCTCTGCTGAGATGCAGTCGGTGTATTCTATAGCGCCAGCCGACTGGGCAAGTTCTTGTAGAAGAGCAGTAGAGGTACAATTTAACCAACAGGTGGGGAATACGGGTGTCCATACCTTTTCCAAGGGTATTTATCCTAAAGTGAACGTTATAGCGCGGGTGGAGATCGAACTCACTTACAACGATATCGTAGTTGAGTAAGTTATTCTCTATGTCACAGGGACTCCTCTCGCCATATGAAATAAATTTGATTTATTTAAAAGATACTTATCATAGAACACATTTCTTACTATCAATAGTGATGGTCTTTTCTCCACTTAGGCAATGCCGTGTTGTGCTAAATGGGCATTAAAAATGTCATATCGATCTTTGATTCTTGCTGGTTGTTTCTTATTAAACTGTCGATTTTACACGGGTTCAAACAGTACTTAAAATTGGAGATTACTTTGTTGTCAAAATATTACCATATAAACTCGTCGATAAGTCGATCTCGTGTATAAGTCGACCCAAGTCATGAAATCATTTCAAGTCATCGGTTGTTCCTAGTTCTTCCCATTATGTTCGAACGCCATACTCACGCGTGTAAAAGTCGAGCCTCTATTCATGATCACAAAATCATAAACAAATTAAATTTTGAAGCCAATGGTTGCTCCTTGTGCTTCTCATCATGCTTGGATTCCGTAAACGCTTGTGTATGAGTCGATCTCGAGTATAGGTCGACCTATGATTTAGGGTAATGAAAATCATTAATCTATGGAATTAATTTTTGAATCCAATGGTTTTTCGTTGTTTTTTCTCCATTATATCGTACACGCTCGAGTATAAGTCGACTACGTGTATAGGTCCAGCTGTGATTTATGATTACAAACAAATTATTTTTTGAAGCCAAGGAATGCTCATAGTCCTTCCCATTATGCTTGAATACTGTACACATTCGTGTATAAGTCGATCTTGTGTACTTGTCGAACCGTGATTTATGATGACCATTTTGCAGAGCCGTCTATGGTAGCTGAAGCTACAAACTTTTAAAATGAATAATGTTACACTGGAAAGGCAACAATAGCAAAAGGCAAGTAGTTACGTTAAAAGAACCAATTTTTATTTGTAAAAAAAAAATAAGATGCTTGAGGGAAATTCCTATTTCTGTCGAAAGCGTAGACTCGACTGTTTAATAGTTCTTGACGACAATGATGCTTGAATTGGTTGCAGGAGCAGCTGTGTTGCTAGGTAGTCTGCAGACGGTTGTAGGGTTAGATGTGTCGGTTCGCTGAGGCAAGCTAGTTGACGTCCCCGTGGTTGAATCGGCAGCTTATGATGTTTGAATACAGTAAAGACTTCTGTATTGATCAATTTTATGTAAATTATTATTCGACCTCTTCTTTTTTTGTCTAAAAATGATGTCCTCAAAGTTCGACCTATACATGAGTACATAAAGTGAATGACATAAATAAGAGAAAGAGGTAAAAGAATGTAGATAAATTGAAAGAGAAAAATGAATAGATGTAATTAAATTGTAGCATAGTATATTCCAACAGACTTTGTGCATTGACCACCAATTTAATAATGAAATCTTTTGTCATGGCAAACGAAACGACGAAATTAATTACCTTTCATCCAAAGGCACCTTTTAGAAATTACGATAGACCAAAAGTGAAATAAAAATTTGCTGACTGAAAAGTGCAGGAAATTTTGTCGTTTAGATTAATTGAACTTATTGCCAGCGGGTTGTCTGAAGAGAACAATTCCATTAGATTCAGAATAATTAAAACAATCGCTTTAAGATATATATATTTTTTAAAAAAGTGATGTTTTTTAAAATTGATGTTTTTTTTTAAAAGTGATGTTTTTAAAAAGTGATTTTTTTTTTTAAAAAAGTGATGTTTTTTAAAAGTAACTAATCGCAACAAATTAATGTTGCATGGGAGTAAAGTCAGTTGTTTTGTTTTTGTTCGGACAGGGAAAAATGTTAAATTCAAAAGGTAAAAATGTTTGAAAATTTTTGAATTTTAATCAACTATTATCCCGTTGGGGAGTAATGGTCAAATCGCGCTGAAAGTAGTGGTTTCCAAAGTTAAGCAATGACAATCATGTTCAGTACTTAGATGGGTGACCACTTCATAACAATAGTATAATCAAACTACAACTTGTATGCTAAATTAAGACAAAGCTTCAAAAATAACAATAACTTAATAAAGCTAATGGTTAGCGAGATAGGCGAGCAGACTATCATTAATGAGATTGATTCTCACTCAGTGCTCTACTCTTCTGTCCTTGCGTCAAATTCAGCAAAGCTTAGTGAATGACAACCATTGTCTCTCTTTGGATTTATTCTCTAATACAGAGATCGCCAAACTTTTCAGACCATCGAACCCTTCAAGAAATATTTCCCCTCTTTGACCCCACCAGTCGTGTACAATAAATAAACAAATAAATTACAAGGGGGGGAGACCCCGTGGCGTAGTGGTTAATGTGCAGGACTACAGCCTCAAAGTAAGCGAGTTCGAATTCCATTCACACAATTACGTTCACTTTAGGACTCGTATCCATGGGAAAGATATGTAGCAGAAAGAAACTTGAATTTTTGTTTGGCGTGTAATTTAATTTGATCGTTAGAGTCGCCGAACATTTTCACCCAATCAGGATGACTTGTCCTATTCAGCCCGAACCATATTTCTTAGCGGCACCAAATATTGAAGAAAGCCTGCGAATCTCTCTCTCGCTCAGAAATCCTCAACGGGAACGGACGTCTTAACATCTGTTCCTAAATAGAGTAGCAGCATCAACCGTTATGGGGAGAGCCATCTAGTTTATGGATCCCTTGGGTCTATTCTTCTAGACCAAGGGATTCTAGTTAAAAACAAATTAGATGATACACTCTAACAACTTCCTACCTTCTTTCTTTACTACGAGACCTCGCAGCATACCAGCGTAAACCCCTTTACTTCATGCTGCCGTTAAAACCTTGATACAAAACCTAACGACGTCTTCGTTCTTCTCCACCACCTTTATTTTCCATCAACATTTAGCGAAGGGATAACAACCAACGAAATACCAACGCAACCAACGTAATACCAACATAGTCAACTTAAAACTTAAACCAAAACCCCAATAATAACAATAATAATAATGATATCCCCATCGCTATAAATGGCGACCTTCCGGCTTGTGAGAACACGCAACCACATATAAAAACAAATTAAATATACCACTACAAAATGGAAAGTAAATATCAAAAACACAATATCTCTTACAGATATGAACCTGGCTATGGGTTAAATAGTATCATTGCTGTTCTTCTACAAGGAAGGCTTTGGCATTAAATAATCCATAAAGCTTGATATGTCATTAAACAAAGAAACCCGAAAACAAACCTAATAAATTACATTTTTTGAGTTGTTGTTTCTTACAACGTTTTTGCCCAGTAATATTATATCAAGTATTCCTATTTAATACAAATAATTAGCACACATTTATATAGTTACAAGTATTCTAATCTAATACTAATAAGTTATAAGCAATTATATGGTTTAAAGTGACTATTTCAATAAAATTATAAGACTTTGTTTGCACTATTTTTTATACAAATAATTTTCACACATACGGCTCATTGGTTTAGTGGGTAGAGTGTTCCCCAATGGTCCGGAAGACCTGGGTTCAATCCCAGGTCACGTCATACCAAAGACTTTAAAAATGGTACTTGATACTTCCTTGTTTAACACCCAGCAATATAAGGTACTTATCAAAGGTAAAGTGGAGCAATCCAGGGAAAGGAGTAGCGCCCTCCCATACACCTCGGTGTAGTTGCTATTGAAAAGGTAGCCTTCGGGTCACCCTCGACGACGGTCGCCAACTTTACTTTTACTTATATAGTTGCAAGTATTCCAATCTAATACTAATAATTTATACACAATTATATGGTTTAAAGTGACTATTTCTATAAAATTATAAGCCTTTGTTTGCACTATTTTTAATACAGATATTTTGTACACAGTTATATGATCTCAATATGAGTGATTTTTAAACAGATCTATTTGAACCATTGAGGGAACCCAGACAATGTCAACCACTCCTGGTCAGAGTGGATATAGGAGTAATGGCAATGAAGGAGTACCCAACAATCTGTAGATCTTCAGATCTTTAATCTCGCTATCAAATGCAGTTTCGTGTCCAATCCAGAACATTTTTGGTAATTCTTATTCCTATGCAGCGGAAGTAATAGGCATATTGTAAGTCCCACCAACCGGGCTATAAAAACATTTATGAAATGATTAAACACTGACTGGTTTACTAACCGAGCGTACACACTAAATCTTGTGCATCAGATATTTTTTTCAAATTAGTGAGAGATTCGAAAGTTTGGTTGTAAGACACTTGTTCAGAGTGTCTCAAAATAGATGCAACTCATTTATATGATAATGATTTATTACTGAGACAAGCGCAATGGCGGTCATTTGGAACAGGTCCTGTAAAAAATGCATCCTTTCAGTTAGAGACATCAAATCAATGTTATTTTAAAGTATTATTGTATCACCTTCCAGGACATGCAATTTTTTTTTGAATTTCTTGTTTCAGTAATAAATCATTATCATATTAATGGGTTGCATCTATTTTGAGACAGTTTTGAAGGATTTTGTCTCCAAATAAGTAGTGAGGCAAAATATGTTTTCTTATCTTGTTCAAGGCATTGTGAACAAGGATTAATAGTTGTTATAGTATACTATTTTCAAATCTGAAATAAAAAAGAACACAATATTATTATTAGTAGAGTTATTAGCAGTCACATGGGTCCCATTTATATTGAGACATCCTATACACAAAATTGATAAGCTTGAAAAGGTGAAACGCACCCCCAACAGTCTTCTCAGAAAGACATCGTTTCCTTGTCAAATTTTGTTTGTTTAATAAAACTAATATAGCTGTCTTTGTAATTACAGAAGAGAGAGAGAGAGAGAGAGAGAGAGAGAGAGAGAGAGAGAGAGGTGGGGGTGGGGGTGGAAACATACCACAAAAAATGATTTATAATCCCAATTTCCATTCTTCCATAGTCATTGTGATTTTCAAGGTTTTTGTTCGCCGATTAGAAATAAAGATGAAAACAAACAAATGATAAAATTCTACACGTACATCCATTCAAGTTTATTTGGGCAAAATTCTCGGATGCTTATTTTTTGTAATTTAAACTAATGAGACAGTAAAACTTACCGCATTTAAATTTTTTTTCCTCACCCTAAAAACAACAACAAAAAAAAAAAAAAAAAACAAAACAAAAAAGACCCAACAAAAAACAAACAAACGAAAACGAATTATTTTAAATTTTATGAAAGGGGGTTCACTTTCTCACTTTAATTCAATGTAAAATGATCCCCCATTTTTGGAAAAGTTAGCGTTGGAAAAGATAAATGACCAGACTTGTCGAATTTTTTTACTTCGGAGTGCGGGGCAGGGTCCAGAAATGGGTGATCATTCGCCATTTAATTAGAATGTGAAGGTGAATCTACGAACCCACTTCATAAAATGTAATATAATCTTTTTTTTCGAAAAAAAAATGCGGTGAGTTTGAGGGTTTAATTAATTTGAATCACTCGCAAAAAAAAATAAAAATAAAAATAAATTACTTGAAAGATTTTCCCCCTGTGAACTTGAAAAAAAAAAAGAATAATACCAAACAAAAGTAAAATTAGTATAAAACATCCCCACCAAAAAATTAGAATAATACCCCGCCAAAAAAAGGATAATACAAAGAAAAAAGAAGAATAGAATAATACCAAAGAAAAAAATGAAAAAAAAAGAAAGAAAAAGGGATAATAAAAAAGAGGATTATAACCACCCCACTCCAAGAATAATACTAAAAATACAAAAAAAAAAAAATAATACAAAAAATAAGGATAATAAAAAATAGAATAGGACAAAAAAAAAAAAAGAAGAATAATGCAAAAAAAAAAAAAAAAGAAAAGAATAATGCAAAAAAAAAGAAGCAAAAACAAAAAAGAATAATACAACAAAATGATTGATATAAAAATACCCCTGAAAAAGGCTGGAGAACATATTGGCCGAAACGTTGTGGAAATAACAATGAAGATGAAGACAATAGTCCGAAAACCCTTAATAATAAAAATCATCAAGCTTCGTCCCAGAAATTTAGACAACTAAAACTAGAACGATTAACTCACAATTGGTGGCCATAATAGTCATAACACTATATCGAGATACTAGAAAACTAACAAAAAGCAAAGACCTAGAAAATATAATAAAAAACAACAATCTATGCACCATAAATTGTAACATATTGACCTCCGACCCGGCCGAGCTGTCAAATAAGAAATGCTCCTGTGTAAATAACAGGTGCATCTGGTCGAAGATATCAGGGGATAACCTTGACTGTCGACTGGTTGAATTGAGAGCGAATTGTGACGCTACAGGAAGCAGGTGAACGTCAAACAATGAAATAACCCGGGTGCGACAGGAAGTTAGTTAGTTGGAGATCAGAGTTTGAAGTCAGTGTTCCAGTTCGAGGAGTGAGAACCAGATCCAGCAGAGGCTGGGCCCCCAGGCCCCCGGTTAAGCAGCCCAGGAGAACGGGAAAGAAATGCTGCTATAGCCAGAAGAGTGGGTGTCAATGTTTTGCAGTCTTTGTTCAGTCTCAAACTCGCCTTTCACAAAATAACCCTTTCGTAACCCTTTCGAATAAAGGGAGAGGTATATTTTTCTAAAGAACTGTGTCCGCTCGTCTTTATTGTGTTGACGATGTTTCCGCATGCATATGTACTATGTGACTATATAACAAAAAACAAACCTATCTCAACCTATCAACGGGTTTTTACTCAGCTATCGACATAACCCATGCATTATATGTGGAAGGTTTATAAGGTGTATGATCTTTGCGACAACTTCCCCATTATTATTCTCGAAAGTCTATAAACTTCCCAGTTGGAAAAAAAGAAAACTGAGAACTAAAAAATATCATGCAACCAGTGTCCTTGTGGTGTAATGGTTAATGTGCTGGACTGCAGATTCGTAGGGAGCGAGTTCGAACTCACGTCGCGCTATTACATTCACTTTTGGACAAATACCCCTGGGAAAGGTATGAACCGCCTTATCCTCACAGATATGGGTTAAATAGTACCACTACTGTTCTTCTAGAAGGATGGATTTGGCATTAAATAATCCAAGAAGGTTGATATGCCATTAAACATCAAAACAAACTATACCAAAAACCTCATCCTCAAAAAGACGTAACGCACCCTCATTTAATAGCGATTGCAAAACAGCAATCAGCTAACGGCAAGTTGCCCCTGCGCAAATTTGATAACGAACCCACATCCACTAACGTAAACTCATTCGAATCACTAAGAGCATCGACATGTAAATTCGTCCAAAAAACAAAGAAGAAAAGTTGTCAAAATAACGTGTACAATATAAAAATTCATTTCTAAGAAAAAAAAAATCAAGGTGACCACGTGCGGCACTTGATCTGGTCAGAGTGAAAAAGGGAGAAGTAACCCCAGACAATACCGCACCAAAAAGCTACCTCCCTCTTTTAGCCTAGAACTACTATTCAGACCCTCAGTACGAATTTGGGGACCGAACCGAAGAAAGGAAAAAATAGCCAGCTGTTGGGTTTCGTCACTCGTTTCTTGAATAGAGCTTCCCAAGAAATAAAACCAAAATCAAACGAAAGTACGAATTCGAGGACCAAACTGAAGGCATGAAAACTTCAGCCACCAGAAAAGTTTCGTCACTCGCTTCTTGAATAGCCGAAAAACTGTGAAGCCAAGAAGCTTCGCAAGAAGTAAAAGTAAAATTAAACGAAAGTCGATTACTAAAATTCCACCAAATTAAACAATTGAAAGAAAATTCAACCGAGAATTCTACTGAAAAGAACTTTAAAGAAGATTCGCAATTTAATGAAATATGAAACATTTCGACAAAAAAAAAAAAAAAAAAAAAAAGAGAAGAGAAATTATTCAAATTTAAAGAACGTTGTTTCCCAGACACTCTCTCAGATAAGTTCCTGCAAATTGCACTAAAATTTGCAACACTTTATCATTTCTATCCCTTTCTTTCTTGTTTCCTTTGTATAAAATTCCTTTTTAAAAACTTTATTGTCTGTGTTAGCTTTACGAACCAGTATCCGAACTAGAAAGCTGCAGAACTTACTGTTTAAACTTACCGTTTAAACTTACTGTTTGAACTTACCGTTTAATATTATATTGCTCACTATAGCCCCACTAAAATATTACCCAGTTAAATACTAAACTTGGCTATTGTGTCATTCTCTTCATATCAAATTTCATTCCCTCAAAATCCTTTTTAACAATCTTAATTTCACTAAGACAAATACAACTTGAAAAAGGATTTGGAAACTCTCTGGAAAAACCCAGTCAACTACTTTCAAATGTCCTACTAAAAATAATATCGAAGCAACCAATAAAAAAGACAGCAAATAGACTCGTTGAGACCTCAACAAATTCCTCCCTCAAGATCGCCAACCAACAATTCTTAAACAATAAAAATAAGGTAGAATAATATACACTGAACTTTATATCAGATAACTCCAAAATCTACGACAAACTCTTCACATTAACAGAACTAACTAAAGCCATAGTAAAATCCTATTGTACTTCAGCCTGTATAAAGTCCATTACAAATTCCTTAAACGGCTACCAAATAAACAAAAAACAAAGCAAAATATAGACAAACAAAATGACAACAAACCACTTGCATATCTTTTAAACACTGTTAACCGTATCTGGAAAATGGTAAATTCCCAGAATCATGGAAAGAATTAACCATAATCCCCATACCCAAACCAAGGAAAATATCACCAATACAGAAAACTACAATCCAATTGCACTAACAAGCTACCTTAGCTAACTAGGAGCGTATGGTCAACAAAAAGTTTATATGATTCATTGAATCCCACACTCTTATTAGCAATTCCCAATGCGGTTTCAGATGCCAAAGATCAACCGCTACAATACAACAATGACTCGATCACACATAACCACTACACGACTACAATGACCCTATAACACATAACTGCTACAAGACTACACAGACTCGATCACACATAACCACTACACGACTACAATGACCCTATAACACATAACTGCTACAAGACTACACAGACTCGATCACACATAACCACTACACGACTACAATGACTCAATCACACATAACCGCTACACGACTACAATGACTCGATCACACATAACCGCAACACTACTACACTGATTCGATCACACATAACCGTTACACGACTACAATGACCCGATCACACATAATCGCTACACGACTACACTGACCTGATCACACAAAACCGCTACAGGACTACACTGACTCGATCACACATAACCGCTACACGACTGTACTGACCCGATCACACATAACCGCTACACAACTACAATGACCGGATCACACATAACTGCTACACGACTACAATGACTCGATTACACATAACCGCTACACAATTACAATGACTCAATCACACATAACCACTACACATAACCGTTACATGACTACAATGACCCGATCACACATAACCGCTACACGACTACATTGACTCGATCACACATAACCGCTACACGACTACACTGACTCGATCACACATAACCGCTACACGACTACACTGACACGATCACACATAACCGCTACACGACTACAATGACTCGATCACACATAACCGCTACAGGACTAAAATGACCCGATCATACATTACCGCTACACGACTACAATGACCCGATCACACATAACCACTACACGACTACAATGTCCCGATCACACATAACTTCTACACGACTACACTGACCCGATCACACATAACCGCTACACGACTACAATGACCCCATCACACCTGACCACTACACGACTATAATGACTCGATCACACATAACCGCTACACGACTACAATGACCGGATCACACATAACCACTACACGACTACATTGACTTGATCACACATAACTGCTACACGACTACAATGAATCGATCACGCATAACTGCTACACGACCGTACTGACCCGATCACACAAAACCGCTACAAGACTACACTGACTCGATCACACATAACCGCTACACGACTGTACTGACCCAATCACACATAACTGCTACACGACTACAATGACCGGATCACACATAACTGCTACACGACTACAATGACTCGATTACACATAACCGCTACACAATTACAATGACTCTAACACACATAACCACTACACATAACCGTTACATGACTACACTGACAAATCACACATAACCGCTACACGACTACACTGACTCGATCACACATAACCGCTACACGACTACACTGACTCGATCACACATAACCGCTACACGACTACAATGACTCGATCACATAAAACCGCTACAGGACTAAAATGACCCGATCTTACATTACCGCTACACGACTAAAATGATCCAATCACACATAACCACTACACGACTACACTGACCCGATCACATATAACCGCTACACGATTACAATGACCCGATCACACATAACCGCTACAGGACTAGAATGACCCGATCACACATAACAACTACACGACTACAATGTCCCGATCACACATAACTGCTACACGACTACACTGACCCGATCACACATAACCGCTACACGACTACAATGACCCCATCACACCTGACCACTACACGACTACAATAACCCGATCAGACATAACCGCTACACGACTATAATGACTCGATCACACATCACCGCTATACGACTACACTGACCCGATTACACATAACCGCAACACGACTACAATGACCCGATCACACATAACCGCTACACGACTACAATGACCCGATCACACATAAGCGCTACACGACTACACTGACTCGATCACACATAACTGCTACACGATTACAATGACTTTATCACACATAACCGTTACACGACTACAATGACCCGATCACACATAACTGCTACACGACTACAATGACTCAATCACACATAACTGCTAAACGACTACAATGACCCGATCACACATAACCGCTACACGTCTACAATGACCCGATCACACATAACTGCTACACGACTAAAATGACCCTATCACATATAACCGATACACGACTACAATGACTCGATCACACATAACCACTACACGACTACACTGTTTCGATCACACATAACTGCTAAACGACTACAATGACCCGATCACACATAACCGCCACACGACTACAATGACTCAATCACACATAACCTCTAAACGACTACAATGACCCGATCACACATAACCACTACACGACTACAATGACCCGATCACACATAACCGCTACACGACCACAATGGCCCGATCACACATAACCACTACATGACTACAATGACCCGATCACACATAACCACTACATGACTACACTGTTTCGATCAGACTTAACTGCTACACGACTACAATGACTCGATCACACATAACTGCTACACGATTACAATACTCGATCACACATAACCGTTACACGACTACACTGACCCGATCACACATAACTGCTACACGACTACACTGACCCGATCACACATAACCGCTACACGACTACAATGACTCGATCACACAAAACCGTTACACGACTACAATGACCCGATTACACATAACCGCCACACGACTACACTGATTCGATCACACATAACCGCTACACGACTATAATGACCCGATCACACATAACCGCTACACGAGTACAATGACTGGATCACACATAACCGATACGCGACTACAATGACCGGATCACACATAACCACTACACGACTACAATGATTCCATCACACATCACCGCTACACGACTACAATGACCTGATCACACATAACCACTACACAATTACACTGACTCGATCACACATAACCGCTACATGACTGCATTGATTCAATCACACATAACCGCTACACGACTACAATGACCCGACCCCACATAACCGCTACACGACTACACTGACCCGATCACACATAACCGCTAAACGACTACAATGACCCGATCACACATAACCACTACACGACTACAATGACCCAATCACACATAACCACTACACGACTACACTGTTTCGATCACAGATAACTGCTACACGACTACAATGACTCGATCACACATAACCGCTACATGACTACGCTGACTCGATCACACATAACCACTACACGACTATAATGACCCGATCACACATAACTACTACATGACTACACTGACTCGATCACACATAACAGCTACACGACTACAATTACTCGATCACACATAACCACTACACGACTACAATGACTCGATCACACATAACCGCTACACGATTACAATGACTCAATCACACATAACCGCTACACGACTACATTGACTCGATCACACATAACCACTACACGACTACAATAACCCGATCTCACATAACCACTACACGACTACACTGACTCGATCACACATAACCGCTACACGACCTCAATGACTCGATCACACATAACCGCTACACGACTACACTGACCCGATCACACATAACTGCTATACGACTACAATGACCCGATCACACATAACCGCTACACGACTACAATGACCCGTCCACACATAACCGCTAAACGACTACAATGACCCGATCACACATAACTGCTACACGACTACAATGACCCGATTACACATAACCGCCACACGACTACACTGATTCGATCACACATAACCGCTACACGACTACAATGACCCGATCACACATAACTGCTACACGACTACAATGACCTGATCACATATAACCACTACACAATTACACTGACTCGATCACACATAACCGCTACATGACTGCACTGATTCAATCATACATAACCGCTACACGACTACAATGACCCGACCACACATAACTGCTACACGACTACACTGACCCGATTACACATAACCGGTACACGACTACAATGGACCGACCACACATAACCGCTACACGACTACACTGACCCTATCACACATAACCGCTAAACAACTACAATGACCCGATCACACATAACCGCTACACGACTACAATGACTCAAACACACATAACCGCTAAACGACTACAATGACCCGATCACACATAACCACTACACGACTACAATGACCCGATCACACATAACCGCCACACGACTACACTGACTCGATCACACATAACCGCTACACGATTACAATGACTTTATCACACATAACCGTTACACGACTACAAAGACCCAATCACACATAACTGCTACACGACTACAATGACTCAATCACACATAACCGCTACACGACTACAATGACTCGATCACACATACCCACTACACGACTACACTGTTTCGATCACACATAACCTCTAAACGACTACAATGACCCGATCACACATAACCACTACACGACTACAATGACCCGATCACACATAACCGCTACTTGACCACAATGGCCCGATCACACATAACCACTACATGACTACAATGACCCGATCACACATAACCACTACATGACTACACTGTTTCGATCGGACTTAACTGCTACATGACTACAATGTCTCGATCACACATAACCGCTACACGATTACAATACTCGATCACACATAACCGTTACACGACTACACTGACCCGATCACACATAACTGCTACACGACTACACTGACCCGATCACACATAACTGCTACACGACTACAATGACTCGATCACACAAAACCGTTACACGACTACAATGACCCGATTACACATAACCGCCACACGACTACACTGATTCGATCACACATAACCGCTACACGACTACAATGACCCGATCACACATAACCGCGACACGAGTACAATGACTGGATCACACATAACCGATACGCGACTACAATGAACGGATCACACATAACCGCTACACGACTACAATGACTCCATCACACATCACCGCTACACGACTACAATGACCTGATCACATATAACCACTACACAATTACACTGACTCGATCACACATAACCGCTACATGACTGCACTGATTCAATCACACATAACCGCTACACGACTACAATGACTCGATCACACATAACCACTACACGACTACACTGTTTCGATCACACATAACTGCTAAACGACTACAATGACCCGATCACACATAACCGCCACACGACTACAATGACTCAATCACACATAACCTCTAAACGACTACAATGACCCGATCACACATAACCACTACATGACTACAATGACCCGATCACACATAACCGCTACACGACCACAATGGCCCGATCAGACATAACCACTACATGACTACAATGACCCGATCACACATAACCACTACATGACTACACTGTTTCGATCAGACTTAACTGCTACACGACTACAATGACTCGATCACACATAACCGCTACACGATTACAATACTCCATCACACATAACCGTTACACGACGACACTGACCCGATCACACATAACTGCTACACGACTACACTGACCCGATCACACATAACCGCTACACGACTACAATGACTCGATCACACAAAACCGTTACACGACTACAATGACCCGATTACACATAACCGCCACACGACTACACTGATTCGATCACACATAACCGCTACACGACTACAATGACCCGATCACACATAACCGCTACACGAGTACAATGACTGGATCACACATAACCGATACGCGACTACAATGACCGGATCACACATAACTGCTACACGACTACAATGACTCCATCACACATCACCGCTACACGACTACAATGACCTGATCACACATAACCACTACACAATTACACTGACTCGATCACACATAACCGCTACATGACTGCACTGATTCAATCACACATAACCGCTACACGACTACAATGACCCGACCCCACATAAAAGCTACATGACTACACAGACCCGATCACACATAACCCCTACACGACTACAATGACCCGATCACACATAACCGCTACACGACTATAATGACCCAATCACACATAACCACTACACGACTACACTGTTTCGATCACACATATCTGCTAAACGACTACAATGACCCGATCACACATAACCGCTACACGACTACAATGACCCGATCACACATAACCCCTACACGACTACAATGACCCGATCACACATAACCGCTACACGACTACACTGACCCCATCACACATAACTGCTACATGACTACAATGACTCGATCACACATAACTGCTACACGACTACAATGACTCGATCACACATAACCGCTACACGACTACACTGACTCGATCACACATAACCACTACACGACTACAATGACCCGATCACACATAACCACTACACGACTACACTGACTCGATCACACATAACCGCTACACGACTACGATTACTCGATCACACATAACCACTACACGACTACAATGACTCGATCACACATAACCGCTACACGATTACAATGACTCAATCACACATAACTGCTACACGACTACATTGACTCGATCACACATAACCACTACACGGCTACAATAACCCGATCTCACATAACCACTACACGACTACACTGACTCGATCACACATAACCGCTACACGACTACAATGACTCGATCACACATAACCGCGACACGACTACAATGACCCGATCACACATAACCGCTACACGACTACACTGATTCGATCACACATAACCGCTACACGACTACAATGACCCGATCACACATAACCGCTACCCGAGTACAATGACTGGATCACACATAACCGATACGCAACTACAATGACCGGATCACACATAACCGCTACACGACTACAATGACTCCATCACACATCACCGCTACACGACTACACTGACCCGATCACACATAACCGCTACACGACTACAATGACCCGATCACACATAACCGTTACACGACTACAATGACTCAAACACACATAACTGCTAAACGACTACAATGACCCGATCACACATAATCGCTACACGACTACAATGACTCCATCACACATCACCGCTACACGACTACAATGACCTGATCACACATAACCACTACACAATTACACTGACTCGATCACAAATAACCGCTACATGACTGCATTGATTCAATCACACATAACCGCTACACGACTACAATGACCCGATCACACATAACCGCTACACGACTACACTGATTCAATCACACATAACCGCTACACGACTACACTGACTCGATCACACATAACTGCTATACGACTAAAATGACCCGATCACACATAACCGCTACACGACTACAATGACCCGACCACACATAACCGCTACACGACTACACTGACCCGATCACACATAACCGCTACACGACTACAATGACCCGACCACACATAACCGCTACACGACTACACTGACCCGATCACACATAACCGCTACACGACTACAATGACCCGATCACACATAACCGCTACACGACTAAAATGACCCTATCAAACATAACCGCTACACGACTACAATGACTCGATCACACATAACGACTACACGACTACACTGTTTCGATCACACATAACTGCTAAACGACTACAATGACCCGATCACCCATAACAGCCACACGACTACACTGACTCAATCACACATAACCTCTAAACGGCTACAATGACCCGATCACACATAACCACTACACGACTACAATGACCCGATCACACATAACCGCTACACGACCACAATGGCCCGATCACACATAACCACTACATGACTACAATGACCCGATCACACATAACCACTACATGACTACACTGTTTCGATCAGACTTAACCGCTACACGACTACAATGACTCGATCACACATAACCACTACACGACTACACTATTTCAATCACACATAACTGCTAAACGACTACAATGACCCGATCACCCATAACCGCCACACGACTACAATGACTCAATCACACATAACCTCTAAACGGCTACAATGACCCGATCACACATAACCACTACACGACTACAATGACCCGATCACACATAACCGCTACACGACCACAATGGCCCGATCACACATAACCACTACATGACTACAATGACCCGATCACACATAACCGCTACACGACTACACTGACTCGATCACACATAACCGCTACACGATTACAATGACTTTATCACACATAACCGTTACACAACTACAAAGACCCAATCACACATAACTGCTACACGACTACAATGACTCAATCACACATAACTGCTAAATGACTACAATGACCCGATCACACATAACCGCTACACGACTACAATGACCCGATCACACATAACCGCTACACGACTAAAATGACCCTATCACACATAACCGCTACACGACTACATTGACTCGATCACACATAACCACTACACGACTACACTGTTTCGATCACACAAAACTGCTAAACGAATACAATGACCCGATCACACATAACCGCCACACGACTACAATGACTCAATCACACATAACCTCTAAACGACTACAATGACCCGATCACACATAACCACTACACGACTACAATGACCCGATCACACATAACCGCTACTTGAACACAATGGCCCGATCACACATAACCACTACATGACTACAATGACCCGATCACACATAACCACTACATGACTACACTGTTTCGATCAGACTTAACTGCTACATGACTACAATGACTCGATCAAACATAACCGCTACACGATTACAATACTCGATCACACATAACCGTTACACGACTACACTGACCCGATCACACATAACTGCTACACGACTACACTGACCCGATCACACATAACCGCTACACGACTACAATGACTCGATCACACAAAACCGTTACACGACTACAATGACCCGATTACACATAACCGCCACACGACTACACTGATTCGATCACACATAACCGCTACACGACTACAATGACCCGATCACACATAACCGCTACACGAGTACAACGACTGGATCACACATAACCGATACGCGACTACAATGAACGGATCACACATAACCGCTACACGACTACAATGACTCCATCACACATCACCGCTAAACGACTACAATGACCTGATCACATATAACCACTACACATTTACACTGACTCGATCACACATAACCGCTACATAACTGCACTGATTCAATCACACATAACCGCTACACGACTACAATGACTCGATCACACATAACCACTACACGACTACACTGTTTCGATCACACATAACTGCTAAACGACTACAATGACCCGATCACACATAACCGCCACACGACTACAATGACTCAATCACACATAACCTCTAAACGACTACAATGACCCGATCAGACATAACCACTACACGACTACAATGACCCGATCACACATAACCGCTACACGACCACAATGGCCCGATCACACATAACCACTACATGACTACAATGACCCGATCACACATAACCACTACATGACTACACTGTTTCGATCAGACTTAACTGCTACACGACTACAATGACTCGATCACACATAACCGCTACACGATGACAATACTCCATCACACATAACCGTTACACGACGACACTGACCCGATCACACATAACTGCTACACGACTACACTGACCCGATCACACATAACCGCTACACGACTACAATGACTCGATCACACAAAACCGTTACACGACTACAATGACCCGATTACACATAACCGTCACACGACTACACTGATTCGATCACACATAACCGCTACACGACTACAATGACCCGATCACACATAACCGCTACACGAGTACAATGACTGGATCACACATAACCGATACGCGACTACAATGACTGGATCACACATAACCGCTACACGACTACAATGACTCCATCACACATCACCGCTACACGACTACAATGACCTGATCACATATAACCACTACACAATTACACTGACTCGATCACACATAACCGCTACATGACTGCACTGATTCAATCACACATAACCGCTACACGACTACAATGACCCCACCCCACATAACAGCTACACGACTACACAGCCCCGATCACACATAACCGCTACACGACTACAATGACCCGATCACACATAACCGCTACACGACTATAATGACCCAATCACACATAACCACTACACGACTACAATGACCCGATCACACATAACCCCTACACGACTACAATGACCCGATCACACATAACCGCTACACGACTACAATGACCCGATCACACATAACCCCTACACGACTACAATGACCCGATCACACATAACCGCTACACGACTACACTGACCCCATCACACATAACCGCTACATGACTACAATGACTCGATCACACATAACTGCTACACGACTACAATGACTCGATCACACATAACCGCTACACGACTACACTGACTCGATCACACATAACCACTACACGACTACAATGACCCGATCACACATAACCACTACACGACTACACTGACTCGATCACACATAACCGCTACACGACTACGATTACTCGATCACACATAACCACTACACGACTACAATGACTCGATCGCACATAACGGCTACACGATTACAATGATTCAATCACACATAACCGCTACACGACTACATTGACTCGATCACACATAACCACTACACGACTACAATAACCCGATCTCACATAACCACTACACGACTACACTGACTCGATCACACATAACCGCTACACGACTACACTGATTCGATCACACATAACCGCTACACGACTACAATGACCCGATCACACATAACCGCTACACGAGTACAATGACTGGATCACACATAACCGATACGCGACTACAATGACCGGATCACACATAACCGCTACACGACTACAATGACTCCATCACACATCACCGCTACACGACTACAATGACCTGATCACACATAACCACTACACAATTACACTGACTCGATCACACATAACCGCTACATGACTGCATTGATTCAATCACACATAACCGCTACACGACTACAATGACCCGATCACACATAACCGCTACACGACTGCACTGATTCAATCACACATAACCGCTACACGACTACACTGACTCGATCACACATAACTGCTATACGACTAAAATGACCCGATCACACATAACCGCTACACGACTACAATGACCCGACCACACATAACCGCTACACGACTACACTGACCCGATCACACATAACCGCTACACGACTACAATGACCCGACCACACATAACCGCTACACGACTACACTGACCCGATCACACATAACTGCTAAACGACTACAATGACCCGATCACCCATAACCGCCACACGACTACACTGACTCAATCACACATAACCTCTAAACGGCTACAATGACCCGATCACACATAACCACTACACGACTACAATGACCCGATCACACATAACCGCTACACGACCACAATGGCCCGATCACACATAACCACTACATGACTACAATGACCCGATCACACATAACCACTACATGACTACACTGTTTCGATCAGACTTAACCGCTACACGACTACAATGACTCGATCACACATAACCACTACACGACTACACTATTTCAATCACACATAACTGCTAAACGACTACAATGACCCGATTACCCATAACCGCCACACGACTACAATGACTCAATCACACATAACCTCTAAACGACTACAATGACCCGATCACACATAACCACTACACGACTACAATGACCCGATCACACATAACTGCTTCACGACCACAATGGCCCGATCACGCATAACCACTACATGACTACAATGACCCGATCACACATAACCACTACATGACTACACTGTTTCGATCAGACTTAACTGCTACACGACTACAATGACTCGATCACACATAACCGCTACACGATTACAATACTCGATCACACATAACCGTTACACGACTACACTGACCCGATCACACATAACTGCTACACGACTACACTGACCCGATCACACATAACCGCTACACGACTACAATGACTCGATCACACAAAACCGTTACACGAATACAATGACCCGATTATACATAACCGCCACACGACTACACTGATTCGATCACACATAACCGCGACACGACTACAATGACCCGATCACACATAACCGCTACACGAGTACAATGACTGGATCACACATAACCGATACGCGACTACAATGACCGGATCACACATAACCGCTACACGACTACAATGACTCCATCACACATCACCGCTACACGACTACAATGACCCGATCACACATAACCACTACACAATTACACTGACTCGATCACACATAACCGCTACATGACTGCATTGATTCAATCACACATAACCGCTTCACGACTACAATGACCCGATCACACATAACCGCTACACGACTGCACTGATTCAATCACACATAACCGCTACACGACTACACTGTTTCGATCACACATAACTGCTATACGACTAAAATGACCCGATCACACATAACCGCTACACGACTACCATGACCCGACCACACATAACCGCTACACGACTACACTGACCCGATCACACATAACCGCTACACGACTACAATGACCCGATCACAAATAACCGCTACACGACTACAATGACCCGATCACACATAACCGCTACACGACTAAAATGCCCCTATCACACATAACCGCTACACGACTACAATGACTCGATCACACATAATGACTACACGACTACACTGTTTCGATCACACATAACTGCTAAACGACTACAATGACCCGATCACCCATAACCGCCACACGACTACACTGACTCAATCACACATAACCTCTAAACGGCTACAATGACCCGATCACACATAACCACTACACGACTACAATGACCCGATCACACATAACCGCTACACGACCACAATGGCCCGATCACACATAACCACTACATGACTACAATGACCCGATCACACATAACCACTACATGACTACACTGTTTCGATCAGACTTAACTGCTACACGACTACAATGACTCGATCACACATAACCACTACACGACTACACTATTTCAATCACACATAACTGCTAAACGACTACAATGACCCGATCACCCATAACCGCCACACGACTACAATGACTCAATCACACATAACCTCTAAACGACTACAATGACCCGATCACACATAACCACTACACGACTACAATGACCCGATCACACATAACCGCTACACGACCACAATGGCCCGATCACACATAACCACTACCTGACTACAATGACCCGATCACACATAACCACTACATGACTACACTGTTTCGATCAGACTTAACTGCTACACGACTACAATGACTCGATCACACATAACCGCTACACGATTACAATACTCGATCACACATAACCGTTACACGACTACACTGACCCGATCACACATAACTGCTACACGACTACACTGACCCAATCACACATAACCGCTACACGACTACAATGACTCGATCACACAAAACCGTTACACGACTACAATGACCCGATTATACATAACCGCCACACGACTACACTGATTTGATCACACATAACCGCTACACGACTACAATGACCTGATCACACATAACCACTACACAATTACACTGACTCGATCACACATAACCGCTACATGACTGCATTGATTCAATCACACATAACCGCTACACGACTACAATGACCCGATCACACATAACCGCTACACGACTGCACTGATTCAATCACACATAACCGCTACACGACTACACTGACTCGATCACACATAACTGCTATACGACTAAAATGACCCGATCACACATAACCGCTACACGACTACAATGACCCGACAACACATAACCGCTACACGACTACACTGACCCGATCACACATAACCGCTACACGACTACACTGACCTGATCACACATAACCGCTACACGACTACAATGACCCGATCACACATAACCGCTACACGACTAAAATGCCCCTATCACACATAACCGCTACACGACTACAATGACTCGATCACACATAACGACTACACGACTACACTGTTTCGATCACACATAACTGCTAAACGACTACAATGACCCGATCACCCATAACCGCCACACGACTACACTGACTCAATCACACATAACCTCTAAACGGCTACAATGACCCGATCACACATAACCACTACACGACTATAATGACCCGATCACACATAACCGCTACACGACCACAATGGCCCGATCACACATAACCACTACATGACTACAATGACCCGATCACACATAACCACTACATGACTACACTGTTTCGATCAGACTTAACCGCTACACGACTACAATGACTCGATCACACATAACCACTACACGACTACACTATTTCAATCACACATAACTGCTAAACGACTACAATGACCCGATTACCCATAACCGCCACACGACTACAATGACTCAATCACACATAACCTCTAAACGAATACAATGACCCGATCACACATAACCACTACACGACTACAATGACCCGATCACACATAACCGCTTCACGACCACAATGGCCCGATCACGCATAACCACTACATGACTACAATGACCCGATCACACATAACCACTACATGACTACACTGTTTCGATCAGACTTAACTGCTACACGACTACAATGACTCGATCACACATAACCGCTACACGATTACAATACTCGATCACACATAACCGTTACACGACTACACTGACCCGATCACACATAACTGCTACACGACTACACTGACCCGATCACACATAACCGCTACACGACTACAATGACTCGATCACACAAAACCGTTACACGAATACAATGACCCGATTATACATAACCGCCACACGACTACACTGATTCGATCACACATAACCGCTACACGACTACAATGACCCGATCACACATAACCGCTACACGAGTACAATGACTGGATCACACATAACCGATACGCGACTACAATGACCGGATCACACATAACCGCTACACGACTACAATGACTCCATCACACATCACCGCTACACGACTACAATGACCTGATCACACATAACCACTACACAATTACACTGACTCGATCACACATAACCGCTACATGACTGCATTGATTCAATCACACATAACCGCTACACGACTACAATGACCCGATCACACATAACCGCTACACGACTGCACTGATTCAATCACACATAACCGCTACACGACTACACTGACTCGATCACACATAACTGCTATACGACTAAAATGACCCGATCACACATAACCGCTACACGACTACAATGACCCGACCACACATAACCGCTACACGACTACACTGACCCGATCACACATAACCGCTACACGACTACAATGAATCGACCACACATAACCGCTACACGACTACACTGACCCGATCACACATAACCGCTACACGACTACAATGACCCGATCACACATAACCGCTACACGACTACAATGACCCAATCACACATAACCACTACACGACTACACTGTTTCGATCACACATATCTGCTAAACGACTACAATGACCCGATCACACATAACCGCTACACGACTACAATGACTCAATCATACATAACCTCTAAACGACTACAATGACCCGATCACACATAACCCCTACACGACTAAAATGACCCGATCACACATAACCGCTACACGACTACAATGACCCGATCACACATAACCACTACATGACTACACTGTTTCGATCACACTTAACTGCTACACGATTACAATGACTCGATCACACATAACCGTTACACGACTACAATGACCCGATCACACATAACCGTTACACGACTACAATGACCCGATCACACATAACCGTTACACGACTACACTGACCCGATCACGCATAACTGCTACACGACTTCAATGACTCGATCACACAAAACCGTTACACGACTACAATGACCCGATCACACATAACCACTACACGACTACACTGTTTCGATCACACTTAACTGCTACACGACTACAATGACTTGATCACACATCACCGCTAAACGACTACAATGACTCAATCACACATAACTGCTACACGACTACACTGACCCGATCACACATAACTGCTACACGACTACAATGACTCAATCACACATAACCGCTAAACGACTACAATGACTCAATCACACATAACTGCTACACGACTACACTGACCCGATCACACATAACTGCTACACGACTACAATGACTCAATCACACATAACCGCTAAACGACTACATTGACTCGATCACACATAACCGCTACACGACTACAATGACTCGATCACTCATAACCACTACACGACTGCACTGACTCAATCTCACATAATCGCAACGCGATCACACATAAGCCATACCAAACTAACTTACCCTTTCATCTAAAAACAAAAGCCAACACTATTTTGAGGAATTGCAAAATTCTCGTCCTTACTTGAAGAAAATTCTGTAACAAAGTGTTTGAGAGAACTAATTGAAACAGCACGTTCAAATAACAATCAACTTCCTGAATAACGTGGAGGGCTCAAACCAAAGAGGTAAGTTTATACACAAAAAATTTCACTCACAAATAAATACAAATACACACGTACACTCACTTGTATGTACAAATACTCAATAAAAATTGCTGACTTCACCAGATAGCAACAACTGAACCCATACAATTATACCGTTAAATATTCAACTACTAACAGAAATATCACCTGAAATAACTGTGCACGTTACAACTACACCCAACAAAGAACGACTAAAACAGAAACTTTGGCATAAAATAACCCAACAAGGATTGACATGCTGTAAAAACCAACCAACCAACCAACCAATATATATATATATATATATATATATACTGATATATATATGTATATATATATAGAGAGAGAGAGAGGTATGAAATTAGCAATTGAAAGGTGGTTCTCCTTGGGTAATAAATAGAGCTGAGGGTCCATTGATTAGATTTGAAACCGAAACGTCTTTTCCACCTAACTCTTTTCTTCAAAAACGTATCTTTCTAAGCAGCAAGAAAGAAAGAAAGAAAGTATGAATTGAGACAGAAAGAAAGAAAGAAAGAATAATCATCCCCTATGCACATTGAAATGAGTGTTTACAACATGACAAGCTATGCGTATGCACATCGACATTCGCTCATGTTAATAGCAACGGCGCCAACAGCGTCCATAAAGGAGATAATAAAAGTTTGTAAGTGGAAGGAATAACCCGAGAAATTCGCTACTAAAGATGTCACAAGAATCCTATGAATACAGTGTTAATTTATATCAATTTCAAAACTCGAATCCCTTTCTGTCCCTCTTTCTTTCCGATTGTATACGATTATAACAATGTATATGTTTAAGCATTCACATTCTAGAGTGACATCATGCTACGAGCTCATATAGAAACTCACTCTAAATATTTCATGTCGTCTGCCACTATCAGTTTCCGGTGATCAGTCATAAAGTTCTCCTTCCCGTTGACTGCTTGAAAACTCCATGAGCTAAGGATTCGACGATCTTTTTTTTTAATCTTCTTTCTCGTTTTTTATTTCGGCTTTCCTTTTTTCTTTTTTCTATCCCTTCTTATCAACGATTTGTCTTTCTTACAGTTTTAAACTTCTTTCTTTCTTTCCTCAATTTATCAGGGTCTTTCTTTTCGTTTATTCATTTATTTCTTTTTTCTTTCTTTTATTTTGGTTTTCATTCTTTCTTTCTTTTCTCTTTTTATCGAAATTTTTATTTTAATTTCTTTCTTTCTTTCTTTCTTTCTTTCTTTCTTTCTTTCTTTCTTTCAACATTTGAAGTCCCCCCCATTCTTACGCATGTGCATTGCTTAATTGGTATAATTAGATTCGATTATTAACAGTCTGATTCAGTAGCGTGTATATCTCTATAGCCAATCGGTATTATTGCTTTAGTTTATAAATAATCTGATTTAATAGCATATATACTTCTATGGTTAATTGGTATTATTAAATTCCGTTATAAACAATCTGATTCAATAGTATATACTCCTTTATGACCAAGTGATATCATTGGATAATATAAACAGTCTCATAAGTATTTAACCGTTAAAGTTTGGGAGGTCTGTTTGGAAAGTGTTAAACTAGAATTAAATTAATTTAATTAATTTGAGAATTTAAATAGTTAATTTAATTACATGGAAACACGGGTAACGTAAGGATTATTGTTGAAGAAAATGGACTTGACATATTTAGTTTGAATCCTGCTCGAAGGTGTTTGCGATTCACTTTGGTCTAAAGGAGACAATAAAAGTTTGTAAGAGGAAGGAACAAGCCCCGACATTCGCTACTAAAGATATCACAAGAAACCACGTGAAAAACATGCACCTTTAGCGATAGGAAAGTTGGTTATTATTTTAGGGTGACTGAGAATATTTTGTTTTTAGCGATACGAATGTTTGTTATTGTTTGGGCGAGGAAAAGTTGTAACGTGTTTGCGTGTGTTTACGTTGAGGTGTTTCCTCGCTAAGTTTGTAATTGTTAATAAGGAAGGAAGATGAAGAAGTAAGACGAAGATGCCGTTAGTTTTTACATAAAGGTTTTATTGGCAGCATGGAATATTTAGTCTGTGCTTGTGCTGCAAGCCTCGTAGGAAAGGTTGTGAGTAAAGAGACGAAATAGAGTTATGGGAAAGTTGAGAAAGCAGCGCGTATCGTTGGACGTGCGAGGGATTGTGTTTGCCGTAGTTTAGCGAAAGTCTTGTTTGCCGTTGGAGGAAATAAACTTTGGAGTCACCGTGAGTTTTGTGTGTCTGATGGTTTTGGGGAGAGGCGTGCGTGTCTCCATTAAGGTTGCCCAGAGGTGAGATGAGAGCTCGGTGCCGGGAGCGGGATTAGTCATCGCATCGACATAACCAATTTTGGGGGTGACATAAAGTTGTTCCTGTGTGTGGCGTATTGAATGTATCTAATTCATGTTCAACTAGGATTCCTTGGTCTAAGAGAAAATAGACGCAAGGAATCCATAAATTAGATAGGTTCCCTCATGTGTCCATGCTGCTGCTGCTATTGAAGAACCGTCAGTGAGACGTCTGCACTGGACAGCGTTGTTCAGCCAAAGACACTGTGTTTGGCAGCTTACCCAATTTCTGCTGCCCGGAAAGGAGGTCCGGTTGGATTGGATAAATCATCCTGATTGGATGAAATTATGCGTCGAATTAAATTGCGCGCCAAACCTAAATTCCTTCTGCTACACACCTATCTCTTTTCCTTAACCTTCTCTCTGGGTAAAATAATTGGTCAGATTGGGCTCAATAATTAGTCTCGGAGAAGGGAAAACTATAAATTCAAACTCTTCTAATGAAATAGTTTGGCAGGGTAAGTTCTATTACTCCCTACGTCTTGGTCTTAGAAAAAGACCGAGTCCTACTGTAGGCTGAAGAAAAAAACTCGATGGATTGGCAACCAGTTTAGAAGAAAGAAAGCTCAGTACTCTAGACCTGAAGAGTGTTGTTTATAGAAACTGTGGTACATCGATGTACTATTTTTCTGTAATCAGCTCATTCAATAAGTATGACTGGTTCTGCACAAGCTTTCGCCGCTACAAACAAATCACCTGAATAAACAATCTATCGCTTACGTTATACTTGGGATTTTCAAGACACTTCAACTTTCAAGATGAATCACTTTGTTCAGTAACATTTTTGCTTAAAAGTAGAAAAACAGGGATAACGCCGGAGGTGTTGCCGTAGCGTAGTGGTTAACGTACTATACTGTGATATTGTAGTAAGCGAGTTCGAACTTCAGTTGCGCTATTACATTCACTTTCGGACTAATACCCTTGGGAAAGGCATGAACTCCCTTATTCCTACAGAACCAGACACGCAGGACACTGCTGGGGAAGCAAGGACGAGCTCATAAGTGATGTGCTCCTATGGACCCCCGCATATGGCCAAGCAAAAGCAGGACGACCAGCTCGAACATACATACAGCAGCTATTTGAGGATACGGGATGTAGCCCTGAAAACCTGCCAGAAGCGATGAATGATAGTGAGAAGTGGCGAGAGAGGGTCAGGGATATCCGTGCTGGCGGCACGACATGATGATGATGATGGGTTGAATAGAATCACTGCTGTTCTTCTACAAGAATGGCTTGGGCATTAAATAACCCCAAAAGGTTTATGTGCCATTTAAAATACAAAGAGATAACGCTGTGTCGACGAGTTTAGAATACACCTACTATACCCCTTTGCCCAGTCTGCTGGAGAGGCTGTAGAATACACCGACTGCTTCTCTGCAAAGGGGTATGCCCCCCACCAACGAGTGTCCTTGATATGACACTAACCAATCTGATGGTGAGGCTTCAGTAATGCTTGAGCTTTGGGGAATGCGGAGTTCCCCTTCACTGCCAACGCTCCCAGGTTCACTCTGGCCCGAAGTGGTAGCACCTGATAGAGTCCTATCTATGGGTCATATAGAACTAAACTGTGTACTTATCCTAAATTGAATTGCTTGAAATAGAACTGTTTTGATATTTAAACTGCATAATTATGATAATCCGAATTGCTTGAAATGGAACCATTTTTGTACGGTATACTGAATTGTTTGAAATCGAACTGTTTTATTATTAACTGTGTGTAAACAAAAAACTATACTTATACTAAACTGGATTGTTTGAAGTAGAACTGTTTGACTAAACTGAATAGCTTGAAATAGAAATATTTTGACAATCAAACTGTATACTTATGCTAAACTGAATTATTTGAAATGGAACTGTTTCTTTGTATAAAAATGGCTCTGGCATTAAATAACCTATGAGGGTTGATATGCTATAAAACCCAAACAAATAAAACAATCAAACTATATTTCCCGGGGAGCGTTTAGGCCCTCGCCTCTCAAAAACAAGGGATATCCTGGGTAGGACACAAGTACTTTTCGTGTAGTTCTGGTCGTCAAATAGAATTTCTTTCTTTTTCTTCATTTATTTTCTTCTTTTTCATTTTTCCTTTTCTTTTCGTCTTTTTCTTTGTCTTTATATCTTTCATCTTCCTTCCTTTCTTTTTGCCTTTTCTCTTCCTTTCTTCTTTCTTTTTTCTTTTGGTCCTTTCTTTCTTAAGATTTCCTTCGATGTGGAATACCATCTCAAAGAATCTAAAAACGATACACTTCTGACCTTCAGCTGGACAGGGCACAGATCTGACATCTTTGCACTCAAATTAATCAACGTTCAAATATTTCATTTTTCCTGTCTTTCTGGTAAACTTAAATTAATCTTTAATCCGGGTACGCAAAACCTGAAGGTCCTTGCTACGATAGTCACACGGTATAAAATCTTTATGGGACACTCCCAGGGCTCATTGGGTAAACACGTTAACAGCTACCTTAATCCAGTAAATCAGGGGTTACCAGAGTGGTCACCCCTGGTGGCAAATAAAATTTTCGCCGAATAATAAAAAGATATAGGGATACACAAGTGAGGGTGAATATACTAGCTTGCATTTAAATTCTTTTATAACAGAACAAAAATCGCTGGATCATGTTGACGACTAGCCAGATATATCTGAATATTTGAGACATCGTACACCAAGCAGGATATCTGATTGAATTTGATGGATACATAAGAAATGCCATATACAATCCGTTCAAAACTATACACCAAATTATAAGACATATTCATTAAACTTGTTTCTAGTGATGTTATATCGTTTCCTAATATATATATATATATATATATATATATATATATATATATATGAGGATCGACTGAAAAGTTCCAAGGCTAGTCTAGATATTCTCATGGAATGTGACCAAATGAGTTTTATTTTTCAGCATAGTCTTATTTCGGTTCATATACTTCTTCCATCAGTGTTGCCGTGCTTCGATCTTACTCGTCAAAACAGTCATATGAATTTATGAACTTTTCAGCCTACCCAAAGACACACACACTCACACACACACACACACACTCACACAAACATATATATATATATATATATATATATATATATATATATATATATAACTCAGTAACAGAGAAAAGAAAGTGTGAAAATATACTTACTATATAGAATTTTCTATATAAATGTACTTATTTCTGGATTGGCTCAGCGGGTAGAGTGTTCGCCAATGATCCGGGAGACCAGGTTTCAATCCCAGGTTGGGTCATACCAAAGACTTTAAAAATGGTACTTGATACTTCTTTATTTAACACTCAGCATTATAAGATACGTATCAAGGGTAAAGTGGAGCAATCCAAGGGAAGAAGTAGCGCTCTCCCCTACATCTCGGTGTAGTAGCTATTGAAAAGGGAGCCTTCGGTTTACCCTCGACTGAAGGTCACCAACTTACTAACATATTTATATATTTTTTATTAAAGAGTTTTAATATCGTAGAGTTTGGTGATAAATAATCCCTAATAATATCTGTTTTGATTGTATAGTGTTCAATGAGAAATGATAAAATCTTGGTATTTTTGGTTTAGACCAGGGTTTCTCAAACTGGTCCATATAGATCCCTTTGGGTGAATGAAATTTTGGCAGAGTAAATAAAAGAATAAGGATTTACAGGGGGTGGAATTTACTTATCTGAATTTATAAATCATTTAATAACAGAACAAAAATCCTTGAATCATGTTGACTAGTTGCTAGATATCGTACATCTAACAGAATGCTTGATTTGGTTTGGTTTGGTTTTATGGCACATCAACCATTGTAGGTTATTAATGCCAAACAAGAAACAGTTCTATTTCAAACAATTCAGTGTAGCACAAGTACACAGTTTAGTTCTATTTGACCTATAGATAGGACCCTATCAGGTGCTACCACTCCAGGACCTGGGAGCGATGGCAATGAAAGAGTACTCCGCATCCCTTAAAGCTCCAGCATTATTGGAACCTTACCATCAGATTATTAATATCTTATCCAGGACACTCGTTGGAGGGGTTATGTCTTACCCCTTTGCAAACAAGCAGTCGATGTATTCTACAACCCCAGCCGAATGGGCAACAGAATGCCTGATTAGAGGCGATGGCCACTAGCAATGTGTTACTCACATGCGACCCGTCCAAAACATATGGGTCAATTAAATGAACGAAAAATGTTGAAATGGAAAGTACAAATTTAAACATTATTCTCAAAGAAGAATTTATTGAAATGACTCTTAATCTTGTAACAAAGTCTATGTACACATTCAAAGGAATTGAATGTTATTGGATGAACAAAAAAGCAAAATATCCCAAACTTCCTGCAACTGTCGAACCTATTTTATAAACTTTTCCAAGTTTTTATATGGTTCAACCTAGATCAAACCATGTGAATTATTTACTAATTGTTACTATGTTTCGGTGTCTTTGTTTAAAGGCACACCAACCTTTGATGTCAAAGCAATCCCTGTAGAAGAACAGCAGTGATACTTCTTAATACATAAATGGGGCGGGGGTAAAAGTGTTCATACCTTTCCCGAGCGAATTAATCCAAAAGGGAACGTGAAAGTCCGACTGGAGTTCGAACTTACTTAATTCGAGCCTGTAATCGGGCACGTTAGCCATTACGCCACGGGGACGAAGAGAGAGAATAGGTGGCTATACAACAGTTCGAGGGTTGCAAGATATGACATTTATATGCATTTTAATACAATTTGTTTTATTATTTCTAGTCGAAAATTATACACTGAAGTTTATTTTTCAACATAGTCTCATTTCAGTCCACATACTTCTTCCATCAGTGTTGCAGTGCTTCGATCCCATTCGTCAAAACACTCGTATGAACTTATGAACTTTTCTGTCCACCTTATTATTAGGTATTATTTATTCTAAAAAATTGCAATATTTACTAAAAAATAAATCAGTATATATATATATATATTTCGTTGGACATAATAGACATTTTTTGTCTACATATTTTTTTGTTGATCCTTTCATATTGCCGTATTGATTTTATAATATTCGGCGGAAATTGATTGATGTATTTTCAATAATTGTATATATCCCCGAGTACTTTCTGCTCGACTTTGGGCCATCATCAGGGGAGGATCTATTATAAAAGAGATGTAACTTTTGTTTATACATTACTACTTTGCAAGAAGAAGAGAGTCTGGGCCGTTGCAGTGTGTTGCGTTTACTTTTAAAATTGTTCAATAAATAGGGTCAGAAGCTAAAGACATTCAAGTACATTAACACTGGTTTGAAGATTAACTCTGTTAAGTTTAACAATTTTAAAAGTAAACGCTACACACTTCAACGGCCCAGACGCTCTTCTTCTTACAAAGTAGTAATGTACACACAAAAGTTACATCACAATATGAGAGGATCAACAAGAAAATATGTAGACAAAAATTGTCTATTATGTTCAACAAAATTTGTATTAATGAAGAAATTCGGCCAATGTATATATAGGTAGATAGTTTGAGACAGATTAAGATTGTTCTATAATTAGTGTCAGTAGCTAAAGACATTTAAGTACATTAGCACTGGTTTGAAAATTAATTCTGTTAAGTTTGGGTTGTATGTTCCTAAAATTCGGGTCGAAAGTACTTGGGAAATAAATAATTATGGAAGATACATCAACCAATTCTCGCCGAATATTGATAAAAATCAATACGGCAATATGAAAGGATCAACAAAAAAATATGTCGACAAAAAATGTCTGTTATGTTCAACAAAATATGCATTAATGAAGAAATGCTGCCAAAATACACACACACACACACACACACACACACACACACACACACACACACACACACGGACGACCAGCACGAACATACATTCAGCAGCTATGTGAGGATACGGGATGCTGTCCTGAAGACCTACCTAGGGCGATGGACGATAGGGAGGAGTGGCGAGAGAGGGTCAGGGATATCCGTGCTACCAGCGCGATATGATGATGATGATGATGATGATATACATTTACAAACCCTACGCACGAACACGATATGACACAAAATTAATTTTTAAGTGTTCAGAGTTTTCCTTCTCCAAGACTGGTTGTCATACCATAGTTAAAGAGCTCAGTCTGTCCGACTATTTACCTATAGCTGGAAGGAGTATAATTGGATTCATACCTTTCCCAAGAATATTAGCGCAATGGGAAATGCAAACAGCCTAGTCCAGGATTTGAACTCGTGTCGCCGTGTTTATTTCCTACGATGATAACCGTTCCACCAAGAGTTCCTCCTGATTTATATATGCAAGAGGTATACTTATTTTTGGAATTATTTTTATTACAGTGTTTCAATGCTCAGAAGTGATGTATTCCTGTGCCCCCCCCTCTTCACATGGACGAGCAAAGGCAAGACGACCAGCTCGAACCTACATACAGCAGCTATGTGCCGATACGGGATGTAGCCCTGAAGACCTACCGGAAGCAATGGAAGATAGGGAGGGGTGGCGAAAGAGGATCAGGGATGTCCGTGCTGATAGCGTGACATGATGATGATGATGATGATGTTTCAATGCAATAGAGTTTGATAACTCTTTAATTTGGTACGTGGATATTAACTCTTTAAATGGTAGCCAGACTAACACAGCCAAGTCAGTCAGTGTGCATTGTCTTGATGTAAGATGTCACTGACACCGTAAAGAAATGTTACCGCGAAAGAGTCCTACCTGATTTTCAGTACTTGGTCAATCGGGTAGAATTGCAGTTCAGTGCAGCATCTCGTTGGCTTGCATACCTACGACAATTCGTGTTTGAAGAAATATATCAGGGTACATTCATTTGAAGTTATTTTCAACCCGGCAAATACCAGGTATCCCCACTAGTAGGTTCATTTTGTAAAACTCTTTCTTGATCAGTAGGGTAGCATTGCATCTCGTTGGCTTGCTTACCCACGACAATTTGTGTTTGAAGAAATATATCAAGGTACATTCATTTGAAGTTATTTTCAACCTGGCTAATGCCGGGTATGCCTACTAGTAGGTTCATATTGTAAAACTCTTTCTTGTTAGAGAGTGTCTGGGAGAAAAAAGGTTTCGTTTACGGGTTCTTTGTTTAATGGCATATCAATCTTCGCGGGTTATTTAATGCCAAAGACATCCTTGTAGAAGGACAGTAATTGTATTATTTAATCCATAGCCACAGGGATAGAGGCGTTCATGCCTTTTCCAAAGGTTATAGTCTGAAAGTGAACGTAATAGCGCGACTGAAGTTCGAACTCGCTTACTACGATCAAGTGTGTTAACCACTATTCCACGGGAACTTCTCCAGCGTTACCTCTATTTTTCTACTTTTAACTAAAAGTGTTATTGAACAAAGAGATTCGTCTTGAAAGCTGTTGTCTTAATAATTCCGAGTAGAACTTATGGGCTTGATTACTGACTCAGGTGATTTGTTTATTGCGGCGAAATCTTGTGCAGAACCAGTCATACTTTTTGAATGAGCTGATAAGAGAAAAATAATACATTGATGTGTCACAGGTTCTTTAAGCAACTTTCTTCAGAATTAGTTCGAAAGTGAACGTTATAGCACGATCGGAGTTCGAATTCGTTTACCTCGAGGCCGCTGTCCATCACTTTAGTCACCATGTCACATGAACTCTCCCACCCTGTAAAAAAATAGACAACCGAGTTGATGGTTCATTTATACTGATATGAGTAATTCGCTTTTGTAAATTAAAGTTAATAAACGTCTTTGTCAAGCTGAGAACTTTTCAGAGATAGTATGTGTATGTGTGTTTTATATATATATGTGTGTGTGTGTGTGTGTGTGTGTGTGAGTGTGTGTTTTATTTTAATGCAAAAGTCTCCCGCTCCATCTTTGCACATTGTTAGATGGATATTTTCCGTAACCCATGAGGTTCTTGGGTGTGTCATGTCGAGTTATTTCCCTTCATAGCCTCCCCCAGACCAATGGTAGGATTATTTGACTGTCTCTATCTCTTCCTCATGAGACATACAATACATTATACTTTTTGTCAGGCTGAGAACTTTTCTGCAACCATATAACTATGGAACGTATAACTGTGAAGTGATTGTAAACTGTTCAAGATAGAGTTCAAACTCGCATTGGTGTATTTATATTGAATGAATGAGTATATATATATATATATATATATATATATATATATATAATTCTGCTCATATATGTATGATTCTTAGACTGTGTAAGTTTGGTTTACTTAGGTTGGGTTTTTTTCTGGCATATCAACCATTGTTGGATATCTAATACCAAATCCTGTTTTTACATATATATTAAATGTATGATTAATAAACTTATTTTGTAGATACATCTTAAAACCAGCCGGAGCTTATTCTTTTGAACACAGTTAAATGGTTTAAAGGTTAGTTGGTTGTTTGGGTTTTATGCCATATCAACCCTTGTAGGTTATTTAACGCCAAATCCATTTTATGAAAATAGTTCCATTTCAAACAATTCAGTTTAGGACAAGTACGCAGTTTAAATGTAAGTACAGTTTAATTGTGAAAATCATTTCTATTTCAAGCAATTCAGTTTAGTCAAGCAGTTCTAATTCAGCTAATTCAGTTTAGTATAAGTACAGATTTTGTTTACACTCAGTTAAATATCAAAACAGTTCTATATTAAACAAATCAGTGTAAGTACAGTTTCAATGTCAAAAACAGTTCCATTTCAAATAATCCAGTTTAGCATAAGCACGCAGTTTAAATGTAAGTACAATTTAATTGTCAAAAACAGTTCTATTTCAAGCTATTCGGTTTAGTCAAACAATTCAGCTTAGCATAAGTATGCAGTTTAGTTCTATTTAACCCACAAGTAGGGCCCGAGCAGGTTCTACCACTTTGGGCCAGAGTGGACCTGGGACCAATGGCAATGAAGAGGTGCTCCGCACTCCCCAAAGCTCCAGCATCCCTAGAACTTCACCATCTGATTGTTTAGTATCATATCCAGGACAGTCATTGAGGAGGGGGGGGGGCTTACCCCTATGCAGAGCTGCTGTCGGTGTATTCTACAGCCCCAGCCGACTGGGCAAAAATGGTTTAAAGTATTTCTATCTAAAACGAATATTTTTATTTACTATTTATGATTCGTTTGCACACAGTTAAATGGTTTTAAATTTGCTATATAACAGTAACAATGTAATATCAGTCATTATTTGTTTGCACATAGTTAAGTGGTTATAAATATTGCTATTTAGCATGAATTATTTTTTTCAGCATTACTCATTCGTTTGTACACAGTTAAATGGTTTCCAGTATTGCTATCTATCACTAACAATTTAATTAAACATCAGTGATTTGTTTATACACGGTTAAATGATAAAACAGTTCTACTTCAAACAATTCAATTTAGAATTCATTTGTTTGCACTCAGTTTAAATGTCTAACTGTTCTATTTGACCCATAGATAGGACTCTATCCGGTGCTACGATTTCGGGTCATGTGTGTACGCGTGCATATATGTATGTGCGATTTGGTTTTGTGAAGGTATTAGAAAATGAAGACTTCATATTATCGATAAATATTTCATCTCTAATATTTTGCTCAAAAAATAATCAGTCGACGAAGTTAGCTGACAGCAAGGTTAGGGGTTGTTCCATTTTAAATTGGTTGACGCGACAAACTCTTACGAGGCGCTTTGGTTACAAGAATATTTTTTGCCAAAGCAAGAATTAAAAGAAATATTTTTGATCGAAAATTTTACCTTATCTTTTATTTTTGATGATGATTTTATTTCGTCTGATCCACTTTTAACTATAAATAACAGAAAAAAAAAAGGACTAAAATGAGGATTTAATAATAAGACCCGATTGCTTGTGCACGATTTATTTTCATTTTTAAACAAGATACAAGGAATCTAATTAGGACACTTGCAAGAGACAATTTGATTATTACAAAGAGTAATTATTGTATTATGTATAATTTTAAATACGTTGGAAGAAGAAGAAGAAGAAGAAGAAGAAGAAGAAGATACTTTTATTTCATTTTAGATAGAAAGAAAATAAGGATTGTATTTTATTTTTCATAAAGAGAAGGAAGAAAAATTAAATTCATTCTATTAAGAATGGGTAGAAATAATAGTAATAATAATAATCAGCAGAACGAAAATAACCGGAAAACAAAAATGAGAAGAAAAACCCAACTCTATGGACGTTTTAAGCAACAAACAAGCGATATTTCACACGAGAAAATATGGAGGTGGCTAAGAAAAGAAAACCTTAAGAGAGAAACTGAATATCTTCTAATAGCAGCGCAAACCCACGCCATAAGGACTAACCATATCAAAGCAAGAATAGATAAGACGCTACAAAACAGCAGATATAAGTGATGTGGTGATAGAGACGAAACTATCAATAACATAATAAACGAATGCCGTAAATTAATTCAAAAGTGTATAAGACTAGACACGACAGGGTAGGGAAGGTGATCCACTGGAAACTGTGCAAGAAATTTAAATTTCACCATACGAACAAATGGTATGTACATAACCCAGAATCAGTCCTGGAGAATGAGACGCACAAACACCACTATGATTTTGTGATACAAACGGATCACCAGATGACCAAACCTTATAATCATATTTACCAACCCCTCCGCTCGGGCAGGATATGATAAAAGGTCAATTTTTAAGCGGAGTTTAACAGGTTTGAATTCAGAGTTTTCCTTCTCCTAGACTAGTTGCCTCACCAAGAACCTAATCTGTCCTACTATTTACCCATAGCTGGAGGGAGAATAATTGGATTCATACCTTTCCCAAGGGTATTAGTGCTACGTGAAATGCAATCAGTCTTGTCCAGGATTTGAACTCGTATCGTCGTGTTCAATTCCCACGACGATAACCATTACACCACGGGCACATCCTTATAACCTCATAATAATCAACAAATAAAAGAGAACTTTACAGAATTGTGGACTTTGCTGTTTAGGTTGACCACAGAGTAAAATGAAAAGAAAATGAAAAGAAGGATAAGTATCTCGACCTTGCTAGGGAATTGAAAAAACTGTGGAACATGAAAGTGACGATTATACCAATGGTAATTTGTGCTCGTAGTACAGTTACCAAAGGATTGTTAAAAAGACTCGAAGACTTTGAAATAACAAGACGGGTGGAGATCATCCAAACTATTGCATTGTTGAGATCGGTCAGAATACTGAGAAAAGTCCTGGAGACTTGTTGTCACTCATACTCCAGAGAAAGACCATCAGCTAACACTGATGTGAAAAACTATCAAGGAGTAAAATAATAATAATCAACAAAAAAAAAAAGAACAAGTGGACTTTGCCGTCACGGCGAACCACTGGGTGAAAATAAAAAAAAAAAGCGAAAAGAGACATAAGTATTGAAACCTTGCTAGAGAACCGAAGAAAACTATGGAACATGAAGGTGTCGGTGTTACTAATTGTGGTTTGTGCACTTGAAACAATCTCAAAAATATTGGTAAAGGTATTGGAAGACAAGGAAATAAGAGGATCAGAAAAGATCATCAGAACTACGTTGTGCCTTCAATAGGTTTCCAGACTTTTTTGTACAGGCATTTAAAATTGGCATAGAATCTTGAAAATTCACTATGTTATTGCTATACATCTTATGAGATGGCTGGCCAAATTTTTATGATTTCAGGTTCAAATGAACAACTTCAGCAGCAATTGGAATACACCCTACTAAAACCTGATTGTCACAGCTGGTGAATTTCAAAAATGCAATCTGGACGTGACGACACTTTAGAAGAACGATATGCAATAAAATTCTGTTTTAAACTTGGAAAAATGCCAAAGAAACGTATAGAATGCTTCAGACTGCTTTTCGACCATCTTGCATGAATCGAGCATCAGTTTTTGAGAGGCATAAGAGATTCAAGGAAGGCACGGAGTCTGTGAGGGATGATGAGAGGTGGGGGAGGAGTAAAAAAGTCAATACACCAGAGTTGATTGGTCAAAGGGTTAAGGTTAGAGTTACTATGTTGAGGATTTTAAGGGAGTTCAGGAAGAGATTCGGTCGGAAGAAGCCAGCACTCTTCAAATCGGCTCAGTGGCATTTCCACCAGGACAATACACCAGTCCACAACTCCATCCTTGTCACAGGCTAAATGACCAAGATGGGCATCAGGACAGTTCCTCAGCCTCCCTTTCGTCAAGACCTTGCTCCCTGTGACTTTTGCTTATTCCCTAAGCTCAGAGGCTGTCGTTATGAGATAATTGAGGAGATGAAAGAGGCTGTGACGGAGGTCATGGACACGCTCACACAAGAGGACTTCCATGGGGCCTTCCAGAAGTTGTTGGAACGGTACAACAAGTGCATTGCAGCCGGAGGAGATTACTTCGAAGGGGACAAGAGCTTCATGTGTGTACTATCAATAAAAGTTCCCATACGAAAAAAGGTCTGGAAACTTATTTAATGAGCCTTGTATATATATATATATATATATACACACACACATATATACATATACACACATGCACATATATACACACACACATATATATATATATATACACACACATATATACACACATATATATATATGTATATACACACACACATGTATATATACACACGCACACACACACATATATGCACACACATATATACACACAAACACACACATATACATATATATATATATATATACACACACACACACATATATATATATACACACATACATATATATATACACACGCACGCACATATATATATATATATATATATACATACACACACAAAAAAACATATATATATACACACTCACACTTATATATACACACACACACACACACACACACACACACACACACATATATATATATATATATATATATATACACATATATATATATATTGTGTACTTCGGCAGCAAGTCATTATTTAAGCATGTTCTGTTGAAGACCGTGGATTATTTTCTTTTCACGATCTTTAAGTGAAGACATTCAAGTCTTATTATTTTCCTTATGTCTAGGACAAGGTGGTGAAGAAAGTGCTCCATACGAGCCCAAGCGCTTTCAAGCATTTCACTGGTCGTCCCCCGGAGTTCTGTTTCATTGTTGTTATTGTGGGGTTTTATATTTATTTGGAATGTTTTTTTTATTTTCATATTATATAGACAATAATCATAAAAAAGAAAATACTCTGTGGTCTTCAACGGAACATGCTCAAATAACACACACACACACACACATATATATATATACATATATATATATATATATATATATATATATATATATATATATATATATATATATATTAAATAATAGCTCTTACGGTAAAAAAAAACGGCAAGTGATTTGAAGATGAAAATATACAACGAATCACTGTCAAGGGGAAAAAATATATATTGGAAAAAAAGAAAAGACCAACCTTGTCATACCAATTGAAAAAAAACAAAAGACACGCAATTGGTTGGTCAAAAAAAAAAAAACACCGTTAGGGCTGCTAAGCTACAAAGTGCTCAATACTGAGTAGAGCAAAATAGTATCGATAATTACTTAGTCAGGAACTAACCTACTATAGTTTCGCCTAAGCGGTTCATTATATATATATATATATATATATATATATATATATATGTGTGTGTGTGTGTGTGTGTGTGTGCAATTAAAGAGAGAATTAGTCTTTTTAATAACGAGTGTGAAAAATGCTCAATGCAGGCTGGCAGAGCTAGGTAAAAATCTAAAATAAGTGAAACCAGTTACTACTATGGAGGCGGTTTTAGCTAAATGGTTATCGTCACTGGAAATGGAAGTGAGGACCATAGTTAAAATCTTTGACAAGGTTGTTTGCGTTTCATTTCACGGTTGTGCTCATGAGAAAAGTATAAATCCATCTGGTTTCTTTTCAGGTTTGGGTAAATAGTTGGGCAGATTGGGTACTTTAACCCTGGTAAATCAATCAATCTAAAAGGAAAACTGAATTCGCATCACGTTAGTTCTGCTTAAAAACTGACCGTGTCTCATGTCCTGTCCATGGCGGAGGGGTTGGGTACATACAACTCAGTAATGAATTCGATTCTCACTCGGTGTCCAATTCTTGTTACTTTGTTCTAAATCTGAGCTACTTTCCCTGGTAAGCATTTTGGACCCTCGAGTATATTTTCCTTAAATTCACAGTTTATATTTTTTAAACCAATCATGCAAGCCAGATACTACTGAGTAGTGAGTTCGATCCTCACTGGGTGCTCCTTGTGGCTTTGTGCTAATCTAAACTAAACTTTCTGGAAAGCATTTTGAACCCTCAAATATATTTTTTTTCAAGTCATCGCATTATTTTTTTTTACTTAGAGTAAACATTCCAAAAAGAAAGGAAGCTTTTTACTGAGTTGATAAACGATAAGATTCCATGTCGTGCTGTTTGTACACGAATATCTTTAGTGTTGCCATTTAAGTTTGATAGCATTAATTTGTTAAGAAAAAAAAAGTCAAATCTTCAAGGCAACCCACTCGACCAAGTAAAATGTCGTGGCTCAGAATAACATGAAATTTAATTCTGGGTTTTGCTCGGAGCCGTCCTGATCAGCGATCAAATGATTGATGCTCCTTTGGTCTTTGCTAAACGCACGAATGCTCAGAGGGGCGTGTCATGAGCTAAGTGATGCTAAAATATTTCAGATTCCTGAAAAAAGTTCCAGTTCTGAACTCTTCCAAAAAAAAAAAAAAAAAAGAGTCTTTTTGTTGAAAGAGAAAAAAATATCTGAATTCAAATCAGATTTTAAAAGTTCCTTGTGCTTGCGAATCTCCCAATATGAAATCGAAATATACAAATGTTCATAACAATTTCTAACATGTCTGCGCTTCCAAAAGTTTCCGGGTGACACGAGGGAGTGTTGCAATTTTTTTTTGCGGCTGGACATCAGATTGAGCCAAAAGGCGTGAAGCATTTCCTGGTCGCTGCGCTTGGGACACACTTCGACCGGCCGTGTTCACCGGTACACAGATCAGGTCGGGTGTGTCTTGGTTCCGGTGGCAGTCGGTCGAGGCTGTCTGACATGGATTCCGGGAATCTGACATTCATATCACACGCGCTAAGACCGACATCTTCGACCTTCAAGGGGCTAGGTTTATCGCCTGGTGCCTGAGGCACCCTTTTTTAGGGGAATGCCTACGGAACCCGAGGCTTTTTTGAGAATGCCAAGTATGTCCGGGCTTCTGTTTTGCGCTCAGACCCATGTTAAAAAGGCCTTGTGCCACACTCACCGGAGCAAAAAGTTTTTTTCCGATTTTCGTGCTGATTTTTGGCAACTTGTGTCTTTGTGTTAAATCATTTGTTTAATTCATTTTTATTTATAACATATAAAAATTAATTATTTCTTCTTCAAAAAAGAAATAATTACACCTTTGATAATGAGTCGTGAAAAAATTGCAATTTGATCCATTTTACGCTACCTGTGAAAAAAGGACTGAGTATTAGGGCAGCGACAAAAGTAATAACGTGAAAGGTTCTAGAACTGTCTACGAACGTGTGCCTACAAAACTGTTTCATATGTTTCAAGGAAGGTGACACCAACCTCGAAAACAAAACAAGGTCAGGGAGATTTTCTATTGTGGAAGATGAGGCCTTGCATGAAATGATTAAACAACAGCCAAGTACTTTGTTGGCAGGATTTGATCCTTCACAAAGCACAATCAATCGAAGAAATTTAAAACACTAAAAAGGATTGATACATTGATTGATTCGATTTGGTTTTATGGCATATCAACCATTGTTGGTTATTTAATGACAAATCCTCTTCATATATATATATATATAATTTGGTTTGGTTGGGTTTTATGGCATATCAACTATTGTATGTTATTTAATGCCAAATCCTCTTTATACATATATATTAAATATATAGAATTTGGTTTCGTTGGATTTTATGGCATATCAACCATTGTAGGTTATTTAATGTCAAATCCTCTTTTTACATATATATTAAATATATAGGATTTGGTTTCGTTGGATTTTATGGCATATCAACCATTGTAGGTTATTTGATGTCAAATCCTCTTTATACAGATATATTAAATATATAGGATTTGGTTTGGTTGGATTTTATGGCATATCAACCATTGTAGGTTATTTAATGTCAAATCCTCTTTATACATATATATTAAATATATAGGATTTGGTTTCGTTGGATTTTATGGCATATCAACCATTCAAGGTTATTTGATGTCAAATCCTCTTTATACATATATATTAAATATATAGGATTTGGTTTGGTTGGATTTTATGGCATATCAACCATTGTAGGTTATTTAATGTCAAATCCACTTTATACATATATATCAAATATATAGGATTTGGTTTGGTTGGGTTTTATGGCATATCAACCATTGTAGGTTATTTAATGTCAAATCCTCTTTTTACATATATATTAAATATATAGGATTTGGTTTCGTTGGATTTTATGGCATAACAACCATTGTAGGTTATTTGATGTCAAATCCTCTTTATACAGATATATTAAATATATAGGGTTTGGTTTGGTTGGATTTTATGGCATATCAACCATTGTAGGTTATTTAATGTCAAATCCTCTTTATACATATATATTAAATATATAGGATTTGGTTTGGTTGGGTTTTATGGCATATCAACCATTCAAGGTTATTTGATGTCAAATCCTCTTTATACATATATATTAAATATATAGGATTTGGTTTGGTTGGGTTTTATGGCATATCAACCATTGTAGGTTATTTAATGTCAAATCCTCTTTATACATATATATTAAATATATAGGATTTGGTTTGGTTGGGTTTTATTGCATATCAACCATTGTAGGTTATTTAATGTCAAATCCTCTTTATACATATATATTAAATATATAGGATTTGGTTTGGTTGGGTTTTATGGCATATCAACCATTGTAGGTTATTTAATGTCAAATCCTCTTTATACATATATATTAAATATATAGGATTTGGTTTCGTTGGATTTTATGGCATATCAACCATTGTAGGTTATTTAATGTCAAATCCTCTTTATACATATATATTAAATATATAGGATTTGGTTTGGTTGGGTTTTATGGCATATCAACCATTGTAGGTTATTTAATGTCAAATCCTCTTTATACATATATATAAAATATATAGGATTTGGTTTCGTTGGATTTTATGGCATATCAACCATTGTAGGTTATTTGATGTCAAATCCTCTTTATACATATATATTAAATATATAGGATTTGTTAACACATTTTCTTTATAACATTTTTAAATAAGCCTGAACTCATTTTTTTTCCACACAGTTAAACAGTTTTAAGTATTGCTTATCTAACCCACATTAGTCTATTTACTATTAATCATTTGTTTGCACACAGTTAAATGCTTTTAAGTATTGCTATATAACAGTTGCAATTTAACATGTTATTTGTTTGTACACATTTAAATAGAAATAAATGATATGTAAGAGATTAGTTCATTGGTAATTTCATTTTTTAACGAGTCATAATTTGTATACACACTAGTATAACTATTGTTCCAACACAATTGAATGGTTTCCATTATTGCTATCTAACATCAATTATTCTATTCAATATTATTCATTTGTTTGCACCAAGTTAAATGGTTCCAAGTATTTTTATGTATCACGAACATTTCAATTAAACATCAGTCATTTGTTTACACACAGTTAAATGATCAAACAGTTCTATTTCAAACAATTCAATTTCAGGACACTCGTTGTGGGTAGGGGAGTCTATGCTCTCTGTAGAGATGCAGTCGGTGTATCCTACAGCCCCAGCTGACTGGTCAGTCATTCAGGACACTCGTTGTGGGTAGGGGAATCTACGCTCTCTGTAGAGATGCAGTCGGTGTATCCTACAGCCCCAGCTGACTGGTCAGTCATTCAGGACACTCGTTGTGGGTAGGGGAGTCTACGCTCTCTGTAGAGATGCAGTCGGTGTATCCTACAGCCCCAGCTGACTGGTCAGTCATTCAGGACACTCGTTGTGGGTAGGGGAGTCTACGCTCTCTGTAGAGATGCAGTCGGTGAATCCTACAGCCCCAGCTGACTGGTCAGTCATTCAGGACACTCGTTGTGGGTAGGGGAGTCTACGCTCTCTGTAGAGATGCAGTCGGTGTATCCTACAGCCCCAGCTGACAGGTCAGTCATTCAGGACACTCGTTGTGGCTAGGGGAGTCTACGCTCTCTGCAGAGATGCAGTCGGTGTATCCTACAGCCCCAGCTGACTGGTCAGTCATTCAGGACACTCGTTGTGGCTAGGGGAGTCTACGCTCTCTGCAGAGATGCAGTCGGTGTATCCTACAGCCCCAGCTGACTGGTCAGTCATTCAGGACACTCGTTGTGGGTAGGGGAGTCTACGCTCTCTGTAGAGATGCAGTCGGTGTATCCTACAGCCCCAGCTGACTGGTCAGTCATTCAGGACACTCGTTGTGGCTAGGGGAGTCTACGCTCTCTGTAGAGATGCAGTCGGTGTATCCTACAGCCCCAGCTGACTGGTCAGTCATTCAGGACACTCGTTGTGGGTAGGGGAGTCTACGCTCTCTGTAGAGATGCAGTCGGTGTATCCTACAGCTCCAGCTGACTGGTCAGTCATTCAGGACACTCGTTGTGGGTAGGGGAGTCTACGCTCTCTGTAGAGATGCAGTCGGTGAATCCTACAGCCCCAGCTGACTGGTCAGTCATTCAGGACACTCGTTGTGGGTAGGGGAGTCTACGCTCTCTGTAGAGATGCAGTCGGTGTATCCTACAGCCCCAGCTGACTGGTCAGTCATTCAGGACACTCGTTGTGGCTAGGGGAGTCTACGCTCTCTGCAGAGATGCAGTCGGTGTATCCTACAGCCCCAGCTGACTGGTCAGTCATTCAGGACACTCGTTGTGGCTAGGGGAGTCTACGCTCTCTGCAGAGATGCAGTCGGTGTATCCTACAGCCCCAGCTGACTGGTCAGTCATTCAGGACACTCGTTGTGGGTAGGGGAGTCTACGCTCTCTGCAGAGATGCAGTCGGTGTATCCTTCAGCCCCAGCTGATTGGTCAGTCATTCAGGACACTCGTTGTGGCTAGGGGAGTCTACGCTCTCTGTAGAGATGCAGTCGGTGTATCCTACAGCCCCAGCTGACTGGTCAGTCATTCAGGACACTCGTTGTGGGTAGGGGAGTCTACGCTCTCTGTAGAGATGCAGACGGTGTATCCTACAGCCCCAGGTGACAGGGCCAGTCATATCAGGACAAGGTGGGCAAATTGATATAAAAAGTACGTGAAGCCGTTGCAGATATTGAGAGTATGAGTCTACATTGAGTATCAGATTGTGGTTTGAAAGTTAAAAATGAATATTACAGTGATGATCCCACTATACACACAACAAAACTTTCTTTAATGTAGGTTGCAGATATTTATCTTTGTAAATCCACTCCTTTTTGCGATGAACATTGTCATATATAACCTATTTTTTTTGTTTGTCACCTGAAATGATATTCTTGAGAAACGAGTCCTTTCTCTATCTTGAAAGATTTATCTCTATCGATCATATGGAAATCAGACCTGACCGATAAAATGAAACGCAGTTTCTTCCAGGCAGCGGTTGTATCGATACTGCTGTATGGATGGACTACTTGGACGCTAACTAAACGGCTGGAGAAGAAGATAGACGGCAACTACACAAGAATGCTGCGAGCAATATTGAACAAGTCCTGGAGGCAACACCCCACAAGGCACCAACCATACGGCCACCTGCCTCCCATCTCGAAAACTATCCAAGTCAGACGAACCAGACATCCAGGACACTGCTGGAGAAACAGGGACGAGCTCATAAGTGATGTACTCCTATGGACCCCCCACATATGGCCGAGCAAAAGCAGAACGACCAGCTCGAACATACGTATAGCAGCTCTGTGAGGATACGGGATGTAGCCCTGAAGACCTGCCGGGGATGATGAACGATAGGGAGAAGTGGAGAGAGAGGGTCAGTGATATCTGTGCAGGCTGCACGACATGACGATGATGATGATGATGACGTAACTTAGTTCCCATCTTAACTCATAACTTTATAAATAGCTTAGAACATACTTAGGATACGGAATGTAGCCCTGATGACCTGCCAGAGGCGATGAACGATTGGGAGAAGTGGAGAGAGAGAGAGAGAGAGAGAGAGAGAGAGAGAGAGAGAGAGAGAGAGAGAGAGAGCGAGAGCACGACAAGATGATGATGATGATGATATTGTAATTATTCTTTTCACAAAAAGTATGAGGAAGCTAAACACCAAGCTTGCTCATTTTTCCTATCTTTTTTTATGTAACAGTGGATATGGGATGCGCTGAGGTCAAGTGCTAATTCTCGAGCACTTTTACGCGGATTGCATCCCACCATTTCTCTTAAACTCCCACAAAATTACATAATGAATATGTACTTTCATAGATTGAATTATGATGTGCTTGCTTTCACTTCTAAAATAAGAATAACTACTGAAGACACTCTTTTACCTGGTAATTTTTCGTTGTGTTTAAAACATTGGAAGTCTGAAATGTGCCGCTACAACTTGCTTTTAAAACACCGGAAATTATTTATGATAATCTCAATAGTTTCCACAAAATGCATTGCTATGTGACACTATAAGCTCTTCTGTTCCTCGGAGCGCATATTTAGGTGCAATAATGCGTATGCATGTTGATACAAGTATAAGTGAGTTACACCATCCCAAGCCGAAACCCAACTGCATAGTCTGGAACGAGCCACCGCAGGCATTGGTCTCCATGTCAATGCACACAAAACGGAATACATGTGCTTTAATCAAACAGGCGACATTTCCACACTAGACGGTTGCTCTCTGAAACTAGTAGACAAGTTCACCTACCTCGGAAGCAGCGTCTCATCAACCGAAAAAGACATCGACACGTGACTAACAAAGGCATGGACAGCTATCGATAGACTATCAGTCATATGGAAGTCAGACCTGACCGATAAAATGAAACGCAATTTCTTCCAGGCAGCGGTCGTGTCGATACTGCTATATGGATGCACTACATGGACGCATAAGAGACGGATGGAGAAAAAGCTAGACGGCAACTACACAAGATTGCTGCGAGCAATTTTGAACAAGTCCTGGAGGCAACACCCCACAAAGCACCAGCTGAACGGCCACCTACCTCCCATCACGAAGACTATCCAAGTTAGACGAACCTGACACACAGGACACTGCTGGAGAAGCAGGGACGAGCTCATAAGTGATGTTCTCCCATGGACCCCCTCATATGGCCGAGCAGAAGCAGGGCGACCAGCTAGAACCTACATACAGCAGCTCAGTGAGGATACAGGATATAGTCCTGAGGGCCTGCCAGAAGCGATGAACGATAAGGAGTGGCGAGAGAGGGTCAGGGATATCCGTGCTGGCGGCACGACATGATGATGAAATGGTTTAAAAGTAACTATTTATCTTTAATCATAACAATAATAATTGGTTTGTGCATAGTAATATGGTTTTAAGTATTCTTATCTAATACAAATAATTTTCAAACAGAATGAAAACGCTGAAAAGACAGACAGATAGACAGACAGATAATGAAAAACTGAAAACTATTGGTAAATACATTGATAGGCAATGAAAATATTTAAAAGAGACAATTACTGATGGATAGAAAATGAAAAAATGAAAAATGATAGATATATAGATAGATAGATATTAAAAGACTAGACCGAGATAGATAGATAGATATTAAAAGACTAGACCGAGATAGATAGATAGATATTAAAAGACTAGACCGAGATAGATAGATAGATACATATTAAAAGACTAGACTGAGATAGATAGATAGATAGATAGATAGATATTAAAAGACGAGACCGAGATAGATAGATATATATTAAAAGACTAGAACAAGATAGATAGATAGATTGATATCAAAAGACTAGATCGAGACAGATAGATAGATATTAAAAGACTAGACCGAGATAGATAGATAGATTAATATTGAAAGACTAGTCCGAGATAGATAGATAGATAGATATTAACAGACTAGACCAAGATAGATAGATAGATAGATAGATATGACCAGACTGAAACAGATATATATATATATATATATATATATATATATATATATATATATATATATATATATATAAATAAATTTAGATAATAAAAAACTGAAAAAAGCGATAGAAATATTGATGATATGTGTGTGTATAGTAGAATCAAAAGGATAGATAAATATGTTCGAAAGGCAGGAAGATTTTAATAGATTATAGAATAAAATAAAAAGATTTCTTGATGGGGATGAAAGGTTTTTTTTTTATATTTGTAATAAACTCTTCTGGGAGGGTCAAGCTGGCGAGGCGGTTTCTTTTTCCGGAAGTCCAGACCTTATATATTCAAAGAAGCATCAGAAGTTAAACGGAGACCAGTGGCTTCCCAGGGCAGTGGCAGTTGGGATGGCCGTTGTACTGAGCTATCGGGCCGAACTGAAGTTTTTCCCCCGCCCACCGTCCACCCTGGCTGCAAACAGAGCAGTAAGAGTTCGAGTCGAGGTCCAGTAAACAGAGATAGTTGCCAGGAACGGTAGTAGTTAACGAAAGAGTTAGCAGTTGGATTTTGGACACTGACCCGGCTAAAAAAAATTGCCCAGCACCACGTTTATATCTGGAAGTTTTACATGCAGCAGGATAAACCAGAAGAGTGTATAAAAACAACAATACGTGTGTATTTTGGATTTTTTCCCGTGTAGAGCTGAGTTGTGGCGTATTCAGTTTCGACCCAAATTTGCTGCTGACAAATATTTTCTGAACAACTAATACAACATGTGATTGAGGCCATTTGTAGGCGAAACTGGGTAAGTCTCGGATGATACTGCCATTATTTTGAGTCCTATCGGGGAGCAAGAGCCGAGAAGACGTTTCTTGTGATGTTACAGAACTTTCAGCACTCCCAGATATAGTTAGAGAAGAATGAATGTATGATTTATTGTTAAAAGTCAGAAGAATTTTCTGAAGTCCATTCAGTTGTTATCAAGTTTTCACAATGGGAATGATATTAACATGTTTATATTGTCACGGTTATTAGTGAATAACTGATTTTTATTTGTCTCCTTTCATATCGATATTATATTTTCTCGGCAGATTTTTGTTTTAATTTTTTTTCTAGTTCATTGTTTCTCTTAAATTTTGATTTCTCCTGAGATTAGCTTAATCGAACCTTAAACACCTCGAGAAAATATAACGATATGAAACGAAATTAAAATTAAAAAAAGAAAAAATACGGGTGTTCCATTCGTAAGAAATTTTAAGGTTTGTTTTTACTCCATTTCTTCTTCTTCTTCTTCTTCTTCTTCTTCTTCTTCTTCTTCTTCTTCTTCTTCTTCTCATTTCGTCATTTCTTCTTCTTCTTCTTCTTCTTCTTCTTCTTCTTCTTCTTCTTCTTCTTCTTCTTTCTCATTTCGTCATTTCTTCTTCTTCTTCTTCTTCTTCTTCATTTCGTCATTTTTCTTCTTCTTTGTCACTTTTTTCTATTCTTGTTTCTTCTCTTTCTTTCTTTAACTTTCTAATTCCGTCATCTCTTTTTCTTCTTTTTCTGTTTCTAATCTCCTTTCTTCTTCTTCTCTTTCTTCCTTCTCGTTTCGTAATCTCTTCTTCTTCTTCTTCTTCTTTGAAACTGTCATCCATTTTCCGTTCTCGTTCAACGTCACGCTGATACGGGAATCTTGAAGGATTTGCATTAGTGTCCTGCCGGAAATTCCCGTCACAATCTCTCAAATCATGGGATCTGACAGCTAAGAAGACGTAATATATGAACAAAAATTATCATCAGTCATGTCGTCTTCTCTTGTCTTCGCCCAGAGGGAAATTTTGACCTTTGGTACCAAAAGAATATTAACAGCAAAAGAAACGAACACTCACAAAATAACAACGAAAAAAATTAGACAAAAGAAATATGGCTGTTAATGATGAAAGTATTCTCCTTGGGGAAAGTGACGATGATATTTTATTTACGATAAACCGTCAATATCAATAATAGAAATATCTTGACACACAAAATAATCTGATTGTTCGGCTCACCCTGAAGCGAGAGGATTGTCGCTCAAAATATGAATTTAAAAAAGTCTTGATTTTAATAGCCGTATACACTCGTTTGGTATTAACAGTCAACGATACTGACAATGGAATCGATGTGTCGAGTTTAGGTTCACTTGGGCTAATGCCTGAAGGAAAGACACGAGTCCATCTTTCCCCACCTCAACTATAGGTAAAAATACCAAGGCAAATTGAGCCTTTTAGCCCTGGTTTGCGGTAGGTTTAGGAGAAAGACAAATCTGATTTCAGAACAGGGTATGTATTTATCCAACCCATCAAACATAAGCAGGATGAGACACGTAATCGATTTTTATGCGGAGTAAAGCTGGTTGGAATTCAGAGTTTTCCTTCTAACCTGGTTGCCTTACCAAAGCTAAAGAATTCAGTCTGTTCTACAATTTATCTATCACTAGAGAGAGAACAGATGGATTCATGCCTTTCCCAAGGGCGTTAACGTGAAGTGAAACGTAAATAGCTTCGTCCAGGATTTGAACTCGAGTTCTCGATTTCATTTCTTACCATGGTAATCGTTAAGCTAAGAGCGCCACCTAAAATCAAAACCAGGTAGATGTAAGGGAAGCAACTACACCGAGTAAAACCAAAAGGCAATCGATACCGTCGCACTTTCATTGAGATGGTGAAGCTATGGGCTTTTGTTTCACTAGGAATCTCCAGAATGTAGAATATACTCGTGTATAAGTCGATATAATGTATAAATTGTCTCTTGGTTTTATGGTCACAAACTCATCAGCAAATCAAATTTTGAAGCCAATGGTGGTATTTCTTATTACGTGTAAAAACCATACACACTTGTGTATTGGTCGACCTATACACGAGGTCACTTCGTGTATAGGTCGACCCTTGATTTATAGTTATGGAAATCATAGTATCATGGAATTAGTTTTTGAAGCCAAGCGTTAGACCTAGTCTTTTGCGTTATGTTTAAATACTATAGAAGCTCGTGTATAAGTCGACATCGTGTATAGGTCGACCCTTGATTTATAGTTATAGAAATCATGGAATTAATTTTTGAAGCCAAGCGTTGAACCAAGTCCTTTGCATTATGTTTAAATACCATAGACATTTGTGTATAGGTCGACCTCGGGTATTGGTCGACCCTTGATTTATTGTTATGAAAATCATCAATTTATGGAATTACTTCTTGTCACCAAGAGTTGCACCTAGTCATGTACAATCATCATCATCTTGTCGTGCCATCAGCACAGATATCCCTGACCCTCTCTCGCCACTCCTCCCTATCGTTCATTGCTTCCTGCAGGTCCTCAGGGCAACACCCCGTATCCTCACAGAGCTGCTGTATGTAGGTTCTAGCTGGTCGCCCTGCTTTTGCTTGGCCATGTGAAGGGGTCTATAGGAGTACCTCACTTATGAGCTCGTCTCTACTTCTCTATCAGTATCCTGCATGTCTGCATCGTCTAATTTGAATAGTTTTCGTGATGGATGGTAGGTGGCCGTACAGCTGCTGCTTTGTGGGGTGTTGCCTCCAGGACTTGTTCAATATTGCTCGCAGCATTCTTGTGTACAATAGCAGTACCAAATAGAAGGTTGTAACATAACGGTACCAGAGAGACGGTTTATAGTTACACACTAAATGAACGGTTGTACCATCACGTGCTCGAACGTGTTAATGGCTGTGTCGCTACGTCTTAAGTAGTTGTCAGACCCTGTTGTAACCTCGCTGTGGGAAAGGTTGACGAACACACGAAATTCTGTCTTAGTTCACTGACACAAAAATTTATTCGCTACTACCATTCTTAAGTAGTGGCCCGGAAAAAGAAAGAGAGTATGAAAGCTGTATCTATCGCGTTGCTTGGTAAAGAAAAAAAAACATATCATGAGAGAGAGAGAGAGAGAGAGAGAGAGAGAGAGAGAGAGAACAGACACAGACCTGGAATTTTCTTCCACGTTGCATCTTCTAGTTCTCATATGCGTTTCCTCGTGGGATCTATTATCACCGCTGTTCATCCGGGCTCTAACTTTTTTGACTATCTTCACATTGTCATGTTCACTCGCGTCTTTATCTCTTCGCGTCCGGCTGCTTACTGACTTTCAAACTAGAGTCGTCCCTTGCTTCCGTCTGGTGGCGGAGAGAGGAACATATCCATTTCTGCTGGTTCTACACATGCGCTGAAGATTCGGGACCTCCGGTTTTTTCTAGTCTTTTTTAACACCGTAGTCTCTGTATCTTCTTTTTCTTCTTTTTTTTTCTTTGCTCTCTCCTTCTCCCGAAATTAGCCCCTTCCACTCTTTATAACTTGAACATACCATATCACGTTACAGTCCTTGCGTATAAGTCGACTTTTGATTCATGATCACAAAATTATTAATTTATAGAATTGTTTTTTGTAACCAAGTGTTGTTAATAGGTTTGACATATTAAACAGCAATGCAGAGAATAAATATTGTAAACTCACAAATGGTTTGTTAATGTCCCGAGTCAATATCTAATTTTCAGCATTTACAGATTCAAAAGATAGATGTTTCCTGTAGGCAAAACTTCAAATCTAAAATGTTCACTATTTGTTAGGCATTTTATAGAAACTGGAAGATTTTTTCTCAAAATGAAACGTCAGGAAGTTGTCCTTTACTTATGTGACACGATGTTGGGCATTCGTTGTGTGGGTGTGTTGTGCCACTCAGGGAATCCCTTTGTCTGTTTTGGCGCGAAACCCACACAAAGGGCCTGTGCGCGAGATCTCCCACGAGACCGGAAGAGGGCGAGGGAAAGAAGGTTCCAGAGAGTTAGTTGACAAAGATTATAGGACTTTACACTCCTATAAATTATTTTGGGCGGTATGCCACTTGTTACCACAAAGATGGCGGACGCTCAATATTCAGTCTCGGGAAACCATTGGCCAGGAGGACCACGTGATATGCTTAAAACTACGTCGGCGCGCGTAAATTCAAGTCCTGCGTCTTTGAGCCATCTACAAGACGGTATTTTCTATAAATACGTCGTCTTCAAGCACCCTCTTTCTCTTTGACCAAATTTCTTCGCAGCAGTAACACACTCCTTTCAGCGTGAATCAACAGGCGAGAAAAGCAACACCATGAATGGGCCTCGCAGACATTCATATACAAGGACTATGAGACGCTTCCCCGTCTCTGAGAAACTGTCCGTTTCTAACCATAAAAAAGGACATTTTAAACTTGCAATTCTTTTTGTAGCTTAGTTGTGTTACACACACACACACACACACACGAGCTCACACACATACACGCATTATTATTATGTTAGGAGAGTTAGTAATATTTTTTATGTATCAATGTAAGTTTTATTGTAGAATATAAATTTGTTTTTGTTCGTCGCCTTGTTTTAAATGTTCATTTTGTCCGCACCGTTTTACAACCATTATTTGTTTCATATCTTTTACTCATTTGTTGCATATCTTCACTCATTTATTTCACTGGCCTTATTCATTCATTTGTTTATCCATGTGCTTACTAAACCTTATTATAAATATACAAAAAAATAAACATTAAATAGCCTGGGTCCATAAAAACACAGGTCCATTCTCCTACAAAATAAAAACAAGACAGAGAAGGACACAGTCAGCAGAAGGGAGCAGCAGAGACCAATCGACGGAACAGGTCAGTCAAGAGATGAGAGTCGGGCAAAAAGGAGACCAGTCAACAGAAGTCAGAAAAGTGGCTGCTAGGACCTGTTGACTTACAGATGCCGGGTTGACCCACGCAAGAAGATGAGTTAGCATTGCTAGTGGCTCTGTGAGAGTTTTCGCTCGAGTTCAAGCTCCCGTTAGCTCACAGAATGCACAATGCTCTTGGAGCTCACCTAAATCCGTGTTTGTTTGTTTGTTCTTTTCTTCCACTCTCTCGGTTGTGCTTTGTGTATCTGTGAAGAAATGTGAAAACCCTTGGCTAGAGATGAGAAAAACCACGAGACGAATCACTGGCCATAAATGGTTTAAAGAAGCTGAGATAGTGGGGTCGGTCGGCGGGTATTGTCACACTTATACCAAAAATTCAATTCATCAGTTGAGCCCCATAGTACTTTTGATTTTTTTGAAATCTGTACACATTCGTGTAAAAATCAATCTCGTGTATAGGTCGACCTCGTGTATACGTTGTCTCTTAATTTTTTATCCCAAATCATAAACAAATTAAATTTTGAAGACAAATGTTGCACTTCCAACTCCTTCCTATTAGTTTTGAATACCATAAACACTCGTTTATAAATCGATCTCTTGTATAAGTCAACCCTTAATTTATGGTGGCAAAATCATTTATTTATGGAATTTATTTTCAAAGCCTAGAGTTTCGCCTCCTGTGGTACAGTTGTCGTGATAGTTAATTATTTTATTACCCGGTCTGGTTAGGCCACGAGTTTTTCAATTAGCTTTTAAGTTAGGTACAATCTTTGAGCTGAAATGTAAGTCAAATTTGAAAGTTTAAGCGAGTACATAACGATCAATACAGGAAGGCCAAAATGTAAACAAAATGGTTTCATATTTTGTCTGTGACGGCACTGGTACCCTTTGGAAGAGCATGAATCCAACCATTCTTCCTCCAACTATGAGTAAATAGTAGGGCAGGCTGGCTCTTTAACCTTGGTATAGCAACCAATCTAAGAGAAGAAAAATTCTGAATTCCAGCCAGTTGTGGATCTGGAGAGAGATGGAGTCTGTTCAACTATTCCAGCTCAAGACACGCTACATAAGTGGCACCCTCTATTATCAAAAACAGATTTGTGGACCAATGAATACTTTGATGCATTCAAAACAATTTCTCATTCTTTTTTAAAACCATTTCTTCCTTTTAATTAGGTTATTCTCTTTCTTTCTTTCTTTCTTTCTTTCTTTCTTATTTGTTTCCAATCTTTCTTTCTTTCTTTCCTTTCAATCTTTCTTTCTTTCTTTCTTTCTTTCTTTCTTTCTTTTTTGTTTCCAATCTTTCTTTCATTCCAATCTTTCTTTCTTTCTTTCTTTCTTTCTTATTTGTTTCCAATCTTTCTTTCTTTCTTTCTTTCTTTCTTTCTTTCTTTCTTTCTTATTTGTTTCCAATCTTTCTTTCTTTCTTTCCTTTCAATATTTCTTTCTTTCTTTCTTTCTTTCTTATTTGTTTCCCATCTTTCTTTCATTCCAATCTTTCTTTCTTTCTTTCTTTCTTTCTTTCCTTTTTTCTTTCTTATTTGTTTCCAATCTTTCTTTCTTTCTTTCCTTTCAATCTTTCTTTCTTTCTTTCTTTCTTTCTTTCTTTCTTTCTTTCTTATTAGTTTCCAATCTTTCTTTCTTTCTTTCTTTCTTTCCTTTCAATCTTTCTTTCTTTCTTTCTTTCTTTCTTTCTTTCTTTCTTATTTGTTTCCAATCTTTCTTTCATTCCAATCTTTCTTTCTTTCTTTCTTATTTGTTTCCAATTTTTCTTTCTTTCTTTCCTTTCTTTCTTTCTTTCTTTCTTTCTTTCTTTCTTTCTTTCTTTCTTATTTGTTTCCAATCTTTCTTTCTTTCTTTCCTTTCAATCTTTCTTTCTTTCTTTCTTTTTTATTTGTTTCCAATATTTCTTTCTTTCTTTCTTTCCTTTCAATCGTTCTTTCTTTCTTTCTTTCTTTCTTTCTTTCTTATTTGTTTCCCATCTTTCTTTCATTCCAATCTTTCTTTCTTTCTTTCTTTCTTTCTTTCTTATTTGTTTCCAATCTTTCTTTCTTTCTTTCCTTTCTTTCTTTCTTTCTTTCTTTCTTTCTTTCTTATTTGTTTCCCATCTTTCTTTCATTCCAATCTTTCTTTCTTTCTTTCCTTTCAATCTTTCTTTCTTTCTTTCTTTCTTATTTGTTTCCAATCTTTCTTTCTTTCTTTCCTTTCTTTCTTTCTTTCTTTCTTTCTTATTTGTTTCCCATCTTTCTTTCATTCCAATCTTTCTTTCTTTCTTTCCTTTCTTTCTTTCTTTCTTTCTTTCTTTCTTTCTTATTTGTTTCCCATCTTTCTTTCATTCCAATCTTTCTTTCTTTCTTTCTTTCTTTCTTTCTTTCTTATTTGTTTCCCATCTTTCTTTCATTCCAATCTTTCTTTCTTTCTTTCCTTTCTTTCTTTCTTTCTTTCTTATTTGTTTCCCATCTTTCTTTCATTCCAATCTTTCTTTCTTTCTTTCCTTTCAATCTTTCTTTCTTTCTTTTATTCTTTCTTTCTTTCTTTCTTATTTGTTTCCCAACTTTCTTTCATTCCAATCTTTCTTTCTTTCTTTCTTTCTTTCTTTCTTTCTTTCTTTCTTTCTTTCTTTCCTTTCAATCTTTCTTTCTTTCTTATTTGTTTCCCATCTTTTTTTCATTCCAATCTTTCTTTCTTTCTTTCTTTCTTTCTTTCTTATTTGTTTCCAATCTTTCTTTCTTTCTTTCTTTCCTTTCAATCTTTCTTTCTTTCCTTTCTTTCTTTCTTTCTTTCTTTCTTTCTTATTTGTTTCCAATCTTTCTTTCTGTTTTTCCTTTCAATCTTTCTTTCTTTCTTTCTTTCTTTCTTTCTTTCTTTCTTTCTTTCTTTCTTATTTGTTTCCCATCTTTCCTTCATTCCAATCTTTCTTTCTTTCTTTTTTATTTGTTTCCAATCTTTCTTTCTGTTTTTCCTTTCAATCTTTCTTTCTTTCTTTCTTTCTTTCTTTCTTTCTTTCTTTCTTTCTTATTTGTTTCCAATCTTTCTTTCCTTTCTTTCCTTTCTTCCTTTCTTTCTTTCTTTCTTTCTTTCTTTCTTTCTTTCTTTCTTATTTGTTTCCCATCTTTCTTTCATTCCAATCTTTCTTTCTTTCTTTCTTTCTTTCTTTCCTTTTTTCTTTCTTATTTGTTTCCAATCTTTCTTTCTTTCTTTCCTTTCAATCTTTCTTTCTTTCTTTCTTTCTTTCTTTCTTTCTTTCTTTCTTATTTGTTTCCAATCTTTCTTTCTGTCTTTCCTTTCAATCTTTCTTTCTTTCTTTCTTTTTTTCTTTCTTTCTTTCTTTCTTTCTTATTTGTTTCCCATCTTTCCTTCATTCCAATCTTTCTTTCTTTCTTTTTTATTTGTTTCCAATCTTTCTTTCTTTCTTTCCTTTCAATCTTTCTTTCTTTCTTTCTTTCTTTCTTTCTTATTTGTTTCCAATCTTTCTTTCCTTTCTTTCCTTTCAATCTTTCTTTCTTTCTTTCTTTTTTATTTGTTTCCAATATTTCTTTCTTTCTTTCTTTCCTTTCAATCGTTCTTTCTTTCTTTCTTTCTTTCTTTCTTTCTTTCTTTCTTTCTTTTTTATTTGTTTCCCATCTTTCTTTCATTCCAATCTTTCTTTCTTTCTTTCTTTCTTTCTTTCTTTCTTTCTTTCTTATTTGTTTCCAATCTTTCTTTCTTTCTTTCCTTTCTTTCTTTCTTTCTTTCTTTCTTTCTTATTTGTTTCCCATCTTTCTTTCATTCCAATCTTTCTTTCTTTCTTTCCTTTCAATCTTTCTTTCTTTCTTTCTTATTTGTTTCCAATCTTTCTTTCTTTCTTTCCTTTCAATCTTTCTTTCTTTCTTTTATTCTTTCTTTCTTTCTTTCTTTCTTTCTTTCTTTCTTATTTGTTTCCCAACTTTCTTTCTTTCTTTCGTTCTTTCTTTCTTATTTTTTTCCCATCTTTCTTTCATTCCAATCTTTCTTTCTTTCTTTCTTTCTTTCTTTCTTTCTTTCTTATTTGTTTCCAATCTTTCTTTCATTCCAATCTTTCTTTCTTTCTTTCCTTTCAATCTTTCTTTCTTTCTTTTATTCTTTCTTTCTTTCTTTCTTATTTGTTTCCCAACTTTCTTTCTTTCTTTCGTTCTTTCTTTCTTATTTTTTTCCCATCTTTCTTTCATTCCAATCTTTCTTTCTTTCTTTCTTTCTTTCTTTCTTTCTTATTTGTTTCCAATCTTTCTTTCTTTCTTTCCTTTCAATCTTTCTTTCTTTCCTTTCTTTCTTTCTTTCTTATTTGTTTCCAATCTTTCTTTCTGTCTTTCCTTTCAATCTTTCTTTCTTTCTTTCTTTCTTTCTTTCTTTCTTTCTTTCTTTCTTTCTTATTTGTTTCCCATCTTTCCTTCATTCCAATCTTTCTTTCTTTCTTTTTTATTTGTTTCCAATCTTTCTTTCTTTCTTTCCTTTCAATCTTTCTTTCTTTCTTTCTTTCTTTCTTTCTTTCTTTCTTATTTGTTTCCAATCTTTCTTTCCTTTCTTTCCTTTCTTTCTTTCTTTCTTTCTTTCTTTCTTTCTTTATTTATTTCTTATTTGTTTCCCATCTTTCTTTCATTCCAATCTTTCTTTCTTTCTTTCTTTCTTTCTTTCTTATTTGTTTCCCATCTTTCTTTCATTCCAATCTTTCTTTCTTTCTTTCCTTTCAATCTTTCTTTCTTTCTTTCTTTCTTTCTTATTTGTTTCCCATCTTTCTTTCATTCCAATCTTTCTTTCTTTCTTTCTTTCTTTCTTTCTTTCCTTTTTTCTTTCTTATTTGTTTCCAATCTTTCTTTCCTTTCAATCTTTCTTTCTTTCTTTCTTTCTTTCTTTCTTTCTTTCTTTCTTTCTTTCTTATTTGTTTCCAATCTTTCTTTCTGTCTTTCTTTCCTTTCAACCTTTCTTTCTTTCTTTCTTTCTTTCTTTCTTTCTTTCTTTCTTTCTTATTTGTTTCCAATCTTTCTTTCATTCCAATCTTTCTTTCTTTCTTTCTTATTTGTTTCCAATTTTTCTTTCTTTCTTTCCTTTCTTTCTTTCTTTCTTTCTTATTTGTTTCCAATCTTTCTTTCTTTCTTTCCTTTCAATCTTTCTTTCTTTCTTTCTTTTTTATTTGTTTCCAATATTTCTTTCTTTCTTTCTTTCCTTTCAATCTTTCTTTCTTTCTTTCTTTTTTATTTGTTTCCAATATTTCTTTCTTTCTTTCTTTCCTTTCAATCGTTCTTTCTTTCTTTCTTTCTTTCTTTCTTTCTTTCTTTCTTTCTTTCTTATTTGTTTCCCATCTTTCTTTCATTCCAATCTTTCTTTCTTTCTTTCCTTTCTATCTTTCTTTCTTTCTTTTATTCTTTCTTTCTTTCTTTCTTATTTGTTTCCAATCTTTCTTTCTGTCTTTCCTTTCAATCTTTCTTTCTTTCTTTTTTTCTTTCTTTCTTTCTTTCTTTCTTATTTGTTTCCCATCTTTCCTTCATTCCAATCTTTCTTTCTTTCTTTTTTATTTGTTTCCAATCTTTCTTTCTTTCTTTCCTTTCAATCTTTCTTTCTTTCTTTCTTTCTTTCTTATTTGTTTCCAATCTTTCTTTCCTTTCTTTCCTTTCTTTCTTTCTTTCTTTCTTTCTTTCTTTCTTTCTTTCTTTCTTTCTTTCTTTCTTATTTGTTTCCAATCTTTCTTTCCTTCTTTCCTTTCAATCTTTCTTTCTTTCTTTCTTTTTTATTTGTTTCCAATATTTCTTTCTTTCTTTCTTTCCTTTCAATCGTTCTTTCTTTCTTTCTTTCTTTCTTTCTTTCTTTCTTTCTTTCTTTCTTTTTTATTTGTTTCCCATCTTTCTTTCATTCCAATCTTTCTTTCTTTCTTTCTTTCTTTCTTTCTTTCTTTCTTTCTTTCTTTCTTTCTTTCTTATTTGTTTCCAATCTTTCTTTCTTTCTTTCCTTTCTTTCTTTCTTTCTTTCTTTCTTTCTTTCTTTCTTTCTTATTTGTTTCCCATCTTTCTTTCATTCCAATCTTTCTTTCTTTCTTTCTTTCTTTCTTTCCTTTTTTCTTTCTTATTTGTTTCCAATCTTTCTTTCTTTCTTTCCTTTCAATCTTTCTTTCTTTCTTTCTTTCTTTCTTTCTTTCTTTCTTTCTTTCTTATTTGTTTCCAATCTTTCTTTCTGTCTTTCTTTCCTTTCAACCTTTCTTTCTTTCTTTCTTTCTTTCTTTCTTTCTTTCTTTCTTTCTTTCTTTCTTTCTTATTTGTTTCCAATCTTTCTTTCATTCCAATCTTTCTTTCTTTCTTTCTTATTTGTTTCCAATTTTTCTTTCTTTCTTTCCTTTCTTTCTTTCTTTCTTTCTTTCTTTCTTTCTTTCTTTCTTATTTGTTTCCAATCTTTCTTTCTTTCTTTCCTTTCAATCTTTCTTTCTTTCTTTCTTTCTTTCTTTCTTTCTTTCTTTCTTATTTGTTTCCCATCTTTCTTTCATTCCAATCTTTCTTTCTTTCTTTCTTTCTTTCTTTCTTTCTTATTTGTTTCCAATCTTTCTTTCTTTCTTTCCTTTCTTTCTTTCTTTCTTTCTTTCTTTCTTTCTTTCTTATTTGTTTCCCATCTTTCTTTCATTCCAATCTTTCTTTCTTTCTTTCTTTCTTTCTTTCTTTCTTATTTGTTTCCAATCTTTCTTTCTTTCTTTCCTTTCTTTCTTTCTTTCTTTCTTTCTTTCTTTCTTTCTTATTTGTTTCCCATCTTTCTTTCATTCCAATCTTTCTTTCTTTCTTTCTTTCTTTCTTTCTTATTTGTTTCCCAACTTTCTTTCTTTCTTTCGTTCTTTCTTTCTTATTTTTTTCCCATCTTTCTTTCATTCCAATCTTTCTTTCTTTCTTTCTTTCTTTCTTTCTTTCTTTCTTTCTTTCTTATTTGTTTCCAATCTTTCTTTCATTCCAATCTTTCTTTCTTTCTTTCCTTTCAATCTTTCTTTCTTTCTTATTTGTTTCCCATCTTTTTTTCATTCCAATCTTTCTTTCTTTCTTTCTTTCTTTCTTTCTTATTTGTTTCCAATCTTTCTTTCTTTCTGTCTTTCCTTTCTTTCTTTCTTTCTTTCTTTCTTTCTTTCTTTCTTTCTTTTTTATTTGTTTCCCATCTTTCCTTCATTCCAATCTTTCTTTCTTTCTTTTTTATTTGTTTCCAATCTTTCTTTCTTTCTTTCCTTTCAATCTTTCTTTCTTTCTTTCTTTCTTTCTTTCTTATTTGTTTCCAATCTTTCTTTCCTTTCTTTCCTTTCTTTCTTTCTTTCTTTCTTTCTTTCTTTCTTTCTTTCTTATTTGTTTCCCATCTTTCTTTCATTTCAATCTTTCTTTCTTTCTTTCTTTCTTTCTTTCTTTCTTATTTGTTTCCAATCTTTCTTTCTTTCTTTCCTTTCAATCTTTCTTTCTTTCTTTCTTTCTTTCTTTCTTTCTTTCTTTCTTTCTTTCTTTCTTTCTTTCTTTCTTTCTTCCAATCTTTCTTTCTTTCTTTCTTTCTTTCTTTTTTTTTGTTTCCCATCTTTCTTTCATTCCAATCTTTCTTTCTTTCTTTCTTTCTTTCTTTCTTTCCCATCTTTCTTTCATTCCAATCTTTCTTTCTTTCTTTCCTTTCAATCTTTCTTTCTTTCTTTTATTCTTTCTTTCTTTCTTTCTTATTATTTCCCAACTTTCTTTCTTTCTTTCGTTCTTTCTTTCTTATTTTTTTCCCATCTTTCTTTCATTCCAATCTTTCTTTCTTTCTTTCTTTCTTTCTTTCTTTCTTTCTTTCTTTCTTATTTGTTTCCCATCTTTCTTTCATTCCAATCTTTCTTTCTTTCTTTCCTTTCAATCTTTCTTTCTTTCTTTTATTCTTTCTTTCTTTCTTTCTTATTATTTCCCAACTTTCTTTCTTTCTTTCATTCTTTCTTTCTTATTTTTTTCCCATCTTTCTTTCATTCCAATCTTTCTTTCTTTCTTTCTTTCTTTCTTTCTTTCTTTCTTATTTGTTTCCCATCTTTTTTTCATTCCAATCTTTCTTTCTTTCTTTCTTTCTTTCTTATTTGTTTCCAATCTTTCTTTCTTTCTTATTTGTTTCCAATCTTTCTTTCTTTCTTTCTTTCTTTCCTTTCAATCTTTCTTTCTTTCTTTCTTTTTTATTTGTTTCCAATATTTCTTTCTTTCTTTCTTTCCTTTCAATCGTTCTTTCTTTCTTTCTTTCTTTCTTTCTTTCTTTCTTTCTTTCTTATTTGTTTCCCATCTTTCTTTCATTCCAATCTTTCTTTCTTTCTTTCTTTCTTTCTTTCTTATTTGTTTCCAATCTTTCTTTCTTTCTTTCCTTTCTTTCTTTCTTTCTTTCTTTCTTTCTTTCTTTCTTTCTTATTTGTTTCCCATCTTTCTTTCATTCCAATCTTTCTTTCTTTCTTTCTTTCTTTCTTTCTTTCTTATTTGTTTCCCAACTTTCTTTCTTTCTTTCGTTCTTTCTTTCTTATTTTTTTCCCATCTTTCTTTCATTCTAATCTTTCTTTCTTTCTTTCTTTCTTTCTTTCTTTCTTATTTGTTTCCAATCTTTCTTTCATTCCAATCTTTCTTTCTTTCTTTCCTTTCAATCTTTCTTTCTTTCTTATTTGTTTCCCATCTTTTTTTCATTCCAATCTTTCTTTCTTTCTTTCTTTCTTTCTTTCTTATTTGTTTCCAATCTTTCTTTCATTCCAATCTTTCTTTCTTTCTTTCCTTTCAATCTTTCTTTCTTTCTTATTTGTTTCCCATCTTTTTTTCATTCCAATCTTTCTTTCTTTCTTTCTTTCTTTCTTTCTTTCTTATTTGTTTCCAATCTTTCTTTCTTTCTTTCTTTCCTTTCAATCTTTCTTTCTTTCCTTTCTTTCTTTCTTTCTTTCTTTCTTTCTTTCTTATTTGTTTCCCATCTTTCTTTCATTCCAATCTTTCTTTCTTTCTTTCTTTCTTTCTTTCTTTCTTATTTGTTTCCCAAGTTTCTTTCTTTCTTTCGTTCTTTCTTTCTTATTTTTTCCCCATCTTTCTTTCATTCCAATCTTTCTTTCTTTCTTTCTTTCTTTCTTTCTTTCTTTCTTTCTTTCTTATTTGTTTCCAATCTTTCTTTCATTCCAATCTTTCTTTCTTTCTTTCCTTTCAATCTTTCTTTCTTTCTTATTTGTTTCCCATCTTTTTTTCATTCCAATCTTTCTTTCTTTCTTTCTTTCTTTCTTTCTTTCTTTCTTTCTTATTTGTTTCCAATCTTTCTTTCTTTCTGTCTTTCCTTTCTTTCTTTCTTTCTTTCTTTCTTTCTTTCTTTCTTTCTTTCTTTCTTTCTTATTTGTTTCCCATCTTTCCTTCATTCCAATCTTTCTTTCTTTCTTTTTTATTTGTTTCCAATCTTTCTTTCTTTCTTTCCTTTCAATCTTTCTTTCTTTCTTTCTTTCTTTCTTTCTTATTTGTTTCAAATCTTTCTTTCCTTTCTTTCCTTTCTTTCTTTCTTTCTTTCTTTCTTTCTTTCTTTCTTATTTGTTTCCAATCTTTCTTTCCTTTCTTTCCTTTCTTTCTTTCTTTCTTTCTTTCTTTCTTATTTGTTTCCAATCTTTCTTTCTTTCTTTCCTTTCAATCTTTCTTTCTTTCTTTCTTTCTTTCTTTCTTTCTTTCTTTCTTATTTTCTTCCAATCTTTCTTTCTTTCTTTCTTTCTTTTTTTTTTGTTTCCCATCTTTTTTTCATTCCAATCTTTCTTTCTTTCTTTCTTTCTTTCTTTCTTTCTTTCTTTCTTTCTTTCTTTCCCATCTTTCTTTCATTCCAATCTTTCTTTCTTTCTTTCCTTTCAATCTTTCTTTCTTTCTTTTATTCTTTCTTTCTTTCTTTCTTATTATTTCCCAACTTTCTTTCTTTCTTTCGTTCTTTCTTTCTTATTTTTTTCCCATCTTTCTTTCATTCCAATCTTTCTTTCTTTCTTTCTTTCTTTCTTTCTTTCTTTCTTTCTTATTTGTTTCCCATCTTTCTTTCATTCCAATCTTTCTTTCTTTCTTTCTTTCTTTCTTATTTGTTTCCAATCTTTCTTTCTTTCTTTCCTTTCAATCTTTTTTTCTTTCTTTCTTTCTTTCTTTCTTTCTTTCTTTCTTTCTTTCTTTCTTTCTTTCTTTCTCATTTGTTTCCAATCTTTCTTTCTTTCTTATTTGTTTCCAATCTTTCTTTCTTTCTTTCTTTCCTTTCAATCTTTCTTTCTTTCTTTCTTTCTTTCTTTCTTTCTTATTTGTTTCCAATCTTTCTTTCTTTCTTTCTTTCTTTATTTCTTTCCTTTCAATCTTTCTTTCTTTCTTTCTTTCTTTCTTTCTTATTTGTTTCCAATCTTTCTTTCTTTCTTTCTTTCTTTCTTTTCAATCTTTCTTTCTTTCTTTCTTTCTTCCTTTCTTATTTGTTTCCAATCTTTCTTTCTTTCTTTCCTTTCTTTCTTTCTTTCTTTCTTTCTTTCTTTCTTTCAGACAACCGATTTAAATTTCTGTCTACTTCAAACTTGTTGATAAATGCATGAAAACACTTCACCCAGGGCTGTTTTCTTATTGCCTGATAAAGGTTTTATCACAGTCATGTCACAATGATATAAGAAGAGGAGTGCACCCTAATCATGATCTTTTCTTCTTATAGTACCTCCTCATGCTACAATACCCCAACGATCTATTAGATCAGGGGGATCAATCTCCTAATATATTTTAGTTTGCGAAATAAAACATTTTCTTCCTTTTTTTAGAGATAGGTTTTCTGTTTTTTTTTTTTATTCTGAAATATTTTTTTTCTTTTCTATCCATTATGTTTATAATTTTTCATTCAGAAATCATTGATTGATTCAGTTATCGATTTATCGTTTTGGTGTTTTTCCTCTTTTAAGAATGTTTCTCTCTCTTTGTTGGCGCCATTTCTTTTGGTTTTGTTTTTTCAGAAAAATATCATCTTTTTAAGAATCTTTGCGTCTTTTTTTTGCGTTTGCCATCTCTTTTCCCCTTCGGTCACATTTTTTGTTCCTTTTTACAACGTCTTATCTTCTGCATTCACTTCTTTCTTTCTTTCTTTCTTTTTATTAAATTCCTTACTTTCTTTCTTCCTTTCTTCATACCAGTTTATGTTGCTAATTCTTTCGTATTTGCTTCCTTTTTATTTAATTCTTTTTTCTCTTTGTCGCGTTTTTTTTTCTTTCTTTCTTTCTTTCTTTCTTTCTTTCTTTCTTTCTTTCTACTCGTGTTTCTTCTTCCTTATTTTTTTTATATTTGCTTCTCTTTTTCATATTTCTGTCTCTTTCACTCGTATTCTTTGTTTGTTTGTTTGTTTGTTTGTTTCTTTCTTTCTTTCTTTCTTTCTATTAAATTCCATACTTTCTTTCTTCCTTCCTTCATTCCAGTTTGTGTTGCTAATTCTTTCGCATTTGCTTCCTTTTTCTTTCTTTCTTCTTTCTCTTTGTCGCGATTTGTTTGTTTGTTTGTTTGTTTGTTTCTACTTGTGCTTCTTCTTCCTTATTTTTTATATTTGCTTCTCTTTTTCATATTTCTGTCTCTTTCACTCGTATTCTTTCTTTCTTTCTTTCTTTCTTTCTATTAAATTCCTTACTTTCTTTCTTCCTTCCTTCGTTCCAGTTTGTGTTGCGAATTCTTTCGAATTTACTTCCTTTTTCTTTCTTTCTTCTTTCTTTTAGTCGCGTTTTCTTTTTTTCTTTCTTTCTTTCTTTCTTTCTTTCTTTCTTTCTTTTCGTATTGTTTCTTCTTAATTCTTTCATATTTGCTTCAATTTCTTCTTTCTCTTTGTCTTCCAAATCCGTTTATTTGTTTATTTCTTCTCCTCCCAAGTCAGTCTTTCTTTCTTTCATTCTGCCTTTCTTTCTTTCTTTCTTTCTTCATATTAGCTTCTTCTTCTTCTTCTTCTTCTTCTTCTTCTTCTTCTTCTTCTTCTTCTTCTTCTTCTTCTTCTCCAAAGCATACTCTCTACTTCTTTGTTTATACTTCCTCGGTTATTTCTTATCTCTCCTTTTCTCTCCACCATCCGCTTTTTCTTTTTGACATTTCTCTATTTTATTGGTAAAGACGATTTCAGTTCGGCTTGAGAGTTCGTCAAATCGGATGTCATCTGTTGCAGAGGATTGAATAGAACATCATTCACGATTTGTTTCGTCCACTTGAAGACGTTTTCTTTGCATTTTGAAATATCGCAGCTATTGTAAACAGACATTTTTTTCCCGATTAGCAAACCGCCCTTTCATTTAGCGCGCTTCAGCTGCCATATGGCCAGAAAGAATGCCGGGCTGGCGAGCTTCGTACCAATAATAAATCTTATGGATAATTACTGTAGATGAAAAATGAACTTGACTCTGCAAACATTTTACTGATGTTTATCGCTTATATTTTCAATTCTTTTGGGTCTAATTCTGGTTTTCACTTAAACGGTTGTTATGGGCCACTACCGATTCATTGGCCTAGGGGTAGAGTGTTCGCCAATGGTCTGGGAGACCTGGGTTCAATCCCAGGTCACGTCACACCAAAAACTTTAAAATGGTACTTGATACCGCCTTACTTAACACTCACCAATATAAGATACGTACCAAGGGTAAAGTGGCGAAATCCAGGGAAAGGAGTAGCGCCCTCCCCTACACCTCAGTGTTGTAGCTATTAAAAAGAGAGCCTTCTGGTCTCCCTCGACTAAAGGGAGACAACTTTACTTTATTAACAGCGATTCAATCCTATCTTCATTATTATTATTATTCCTTTAGAGTTTTTCACATCAGCGTTAGCTGATGGTTTTTCACTGGAGTTTGAGTGACCGCAAGTCTCTTCAAGTCTCCTGGACTCTTCTCCGTATTCTGGTTGTTCTCAGTAATGCTGTCGTTTGGATAGTCTCTACTCGTCCGCCAAATTCCAAGTCCTCCAGTCCTTTTAATAATCATTTAGTTACTGTACCAAAAGCACCAATTACAATTGGTATAATTGTCACCTGCATGTTCCATAGTTTTTTCGATTCCCTAGCAAGGTCGAAGTACTAATCTTTCTTTTCACATCCTTTCAATTTTATTCTGGGGTCAGCGGGAACAGCAAAGTCGACAATTTTGCAAGTTTTTTTGTTGTTGTTATTATGATAATAATAATAATTATAATTATCATCATTTTCTTTTCTTTTTTTTTACTCCTTGAGTTTTTTTTTTGTTTTTTGCACATGATCAACATGGAGTTAAAGTGACAGCAATATTATGTGATTATTATTATTTACTCATTAGAGTTTTTCACGTCAGCGTTAGCTAATGGTCTTTCACTGAAGTTTGAGTGACAGCAAATCTCCTCAAGTCTCCAGGACTCTTCTCAGTATTCTGGCCGATCCCATTAATGCTGTAGTTTGGATGGTCTCTACCTGTCCTCTTATTCCCCCCAGTCCTCGTATCAATCCTTCGGTGACTGTACCAAAAGCACCAATTACAATTGGTATAAACGTCACTTTCATGTTCCTCAGTTTTTTCAATTCCCTAGTAAGGTCGAGGTACTTATCCTTCTTTTCACTTTCTTTTAATTTTACTCAGGGGTCAGCAGGGACAGCAAAGACCACAATTTTGCAAGTTATTATGATTTACTCATTAGAGTTTTTCACACCTGCATTAGCTGATGGTCTTTTACTGGAGTTTGAGTGATAGCAAGTCTCCTCAAGTCTCCTGGACTCTTCTCAGTATTCTGGCTGATCTTAACAGTGCTGTCGTTTTATTATTATTATTATTATAATTATTATTATTATTATTATTATTATGTTTCTTTGTGATTGGGTAAAAGTGTTACTGCTTTTTCACTTCTCTGTCATGTTTACCTGAAAAAAAAAAAAAAAAAAAAAAAAAAAAAAGAGACGAACACACAAAATCCCTGTATTGGTTCGCTAATACATACGTTTATTCGCTGTTTCACCTTTTAGTGGTCGTCGAGAAACAGAGTATGAACTGAGTCGACCTCTTTAGCTTAACAAAGAAAAATATCGTTAGGAGAGAGAAGGCAGACGCAAACCTTGATATTAACTTTCTCGCTTTCTGTTGTCGTTCTAACACGTTTTTGTTCATTGGTTCCGTCTTCACAAATTCGCAGTGGGTCGCAGGAGATTACCCCCAAAGGGTGTCGTTATTTTTTGCCCGTCTTCACATCGTCACGTCCGGTGTCCAACTGTTGTCTTTACAGTATCACGTTTCGTTTCAATTAACTCTTTTCCTGTTTTCTATCTCGCATTCAATGTCCAAACAGCTTTTTCGTTTGAGTTCTTTCCAGCCAATCAGAACTCGTTGTCGATTTACTGCTGAGAAGTTTCTATTTTTGACCCAAGCGACTAACGCTATGACGACCTGGATTTCGGCAAGCAACCTTTCTTTTTCCTATTCGTTTCTACTTTTTCATATATGTTCCTTTCTTTCCCACTGTCCCGTGGTAGACCAGTAAATCTCGCTTGGAAACAATTCGCAATCAACCAGAGTCTCTAATTATTTTATAAAGGAAGTTAAAACACGTTCCGATAATACACTAGCCGTTTCATAATTTACTCTCCGTATGTAGGTGGGGTCGTGGGGAAGTTTGCTATACAGATTTGGACCATATAAACAGCTTACGAAGATCTGACCAGTTAATCACACCCTGTCTAACCGTGAGCTTCTCTCTGGACCTAAGATTAAAGGCTCTGAGGTGCACTCCATTATCTCCAAAGCTCCAGGACCGGATACTCACTATCAGATATAGTTTAGAATACTCGTTAGGGTTGGAGCAGGTCTTACCCCTCTGCCGAGGTGCCGTCAACGTATTCCACAGGTCCAGGAGAGTTAGAAGTGGTAGTACCCGTTTGGGTTTCATCTATAGGTCAAATAGAACTAACTAATCATCTACTAAAGTTGAAACTATTTAACTGTATTATTAGTACTAGATAGCAGTAGTTGCGACCATTTGACTGTGTGCAAACAAATCATTAGTATTTGATTAGATAGGAATACTTGATAAATAGATTTATTTAAGTTAAATAGTAATACTTGAAATCATTTAACTGTCTACAAATAGAATTATTAGTGTTACATAGCAATACTTGAAAATATTTTACTATGTACGAATATATGAGTTCTAGTTTGTTTAGAAATAAAGTTACCAACAAAGTATTCCCTTAAACACACTCACACACACACACACACACACACACATATATATATATAAAGGATTTGGCATTAAATAACCATTATTAAACCTGTCACGTGGTCTCCCACTGAGAAGAAAGAAATAAGGAATTTCTACTATCCTCCGTGTTTGGATTAGCAGGCCATCAAAGATTGACCGTTAAAAGAGAAACAAAGAATGTAGGTCAACTTCGGTCGGCCGTGGAAGGAAGAAAAAATGTGGGTCAGACTATCTGTACCCGGTAACCTCACTCGGGTGATAGAGATAGTAATCCTAAAGAATCACCAGGGAAAGGAAGAAAAAGCCAAATGATTGGCTAGGACCCCAAAGCGGAAATAGCCCCCTTCTTCCGTCAGCGCAAATAGGAAATAAGAAAAATGAGTTTTTGGACAGAGGTCGCGGTGAATGGATCTAATGCCAAACTCCGGGTGAAGCACCAGAACCAGGATTTGCGGAACAGTAGTTGGAGTAATAAGATATCTTGAAACTACCGCCGAAATCACCGGGGGAAGACGAAAAGTATCTTGGACAAGAAGAAGCCATACCTTCAAGCCAGAACTAAAAATAACATAAAGTCCGTTAGCCCGTAAAAGAGGAAATATTCTCCACAGGAATCCATCGGAAAAAGATAAGTAAACTATAAGACTGTTTTTCCCTATACCCAATTATATCCTCTCTCTCTCTCTCTCTCAATTTGAAAAAAGACTAAAGAAGAAAGAAAAGAAAAGAAGAAAGACCTTTATGTTTATGTACTATCCGTTAATAATATAGCCGACACGTTGAATATATGTATCCGCGTGTATAGTAAAAAGATTGATATATTTTAATGTTCCCACGTGTTGAAGTTGTTAATTTGTATCGTCTGCTATCAAAAGTTGCTATTTCATGTTTCTTTTTCAGCTTCTATTCGCCTTATGTTATTCTCGCTTAAATTGTCCTATATGAATTCCTTTAAAAATATTACACGGGAAACCGGAGTTGTCGACTACTATAATTAATATTATTACATCTAAACCTAGAGGTCCATATCTTCCATTGTTCTAGGGAAGGAAGAACTAGTGGCCTTGGTGGGTGTGTGTGTAGTGTGAAATTTGGAAACCCCGTGCCAACAGCGGTCAGTCTAGCCATAAATTAACCCCCACATAATATGCCAGTTCCTACATGCCCGAGAAAGGACTCTGAACAAGGACTTATTCCACGAGGGATCAAGTGCCAGGCCGTCCCGTCTTCACACGTGCAAACAAATAAACTCCCCGTTTGGTGATAACAATATTTAAATGCACCAGTTCCCATACGCTTTTAAATGGTTGCTCATCCGGGGATCTTTTTATTTTAATTTGCCTCACAAACCAAATAACTTAACCTAACTTTGCCGTGCTCTTCTTGTTGATAAATATTCCCTTGATAATAGAGCTGTGACTTCCGGGGAAAAAAAACTGCTCCTTCATCTTGGAACTAATGTATTTAAAAAATGATATTTTTGTTTACTGACCTCGAACTGTTCAATCCGAGGTCAGTAAATAAGAATATCATTTAACACTAAAGGCTTCTGTTTATGACGGACCACGGCCAACGAGTAAATTGGACCCCGCATGTTATATTAACAGGCTGATTTCCAACTGGCCAATGTAATGTAAACAAAAACAAAAACAAAAACAAAACAAAAAAAACAACAACAAATAACCCCTTCATGGCCGCATATGAAATTAACCTAAAAAGAGAATTAACTTTAAAAAGTGAACAGAGAAAACAATATAATCATATTGGTAGAATTTATCCAACGTTATTTTAATTCGTTTCAACATTAAAATTTATATTTATTCTCTGTGTTTTACTAATCCACCAATTATAAACGGTTGTTAGTTACCTTGCTTTTATGCTTTTCAATCGTCTATACGGTCTGTTTTGTTTATAGATACAAACCGGTTATTTTTTTCTTTTTCTTCAAAAATGTAAAATGTAAACGAACAAAAAAATTACATTTTCTTGTTTACATTATATTGGCTTGTTAGAAATCAGCCTGTTAATGTAACATGCGGGTCGTATTTACTAGTTGGTAGTAGACGGACATTAAAAAACTAACCCTTTCTCCCCCATTGAGAAATCCTTCTCTTTCTATTTTCCCATCTATCAAAATCTACAGATCCCGCTCACTCGTTTAGCTATCCTATTGATACTACTATACACACACAGGTATACGCTGTCTATGCTCACATATACTCGTATGGATACACTCACCACCACATGCATCTACGTACATATCCTCTACGTCTATACGCGTATATACTTATATAAACGTATTGTACCTACATGCATATACATTGTTGCATATGTGCACACAGTGACAGACGGCTTGATATTGTCACAGGTCATTGCTTATTACCGCCTCTCAAATTCCAATATATCATTATTAGAGGTAAGTGGTTTGTGTAATTGTAACTAAAGGCGATGTCTCCTATTACAAAGGATTTAATTAGCATCAAGGTAAATATATATGTCTTAATCAATTCTTAAGGCGTGTCTCGCTGTGGAGCAATGGTTAGTAAATTTGTTAGATAAAACGGCTAAATTTGTCAAACAGGAACACAATGATATTCGGCCGGATTGCATGTTTCTTTTGTAGCCCGGCAAAAATTATTACAAAAATTGTTAACTATGGGCTCATTTCTGAGAAGCAAATGATTGCTTCGAACAAGTACTGCTCCGAATTGCACAAATTGCAACAGTCGACGAAAAGTATTCAGAATTCGTTAATAGAAGTTTTCATCGTATTTTTCAGATGATGCATCTTCGGATGACCATTTTGTAGGTCTTTATAGAATTCACTTAAAAAAAGTTATTTTCCGTGAAAGACTACAAAAGGTACCTTAATCAGGTGGATATAAAAAGTGAAGCGGATCTACATTTGTAGTCTTGCTTCCGGTTAACCTAGGGAGTAATCAATAGTCAGATAAGACCCCTAGTGTTGGGAGTTCGATCCTCGCTTTAAGCTCCCCCACTGTGTCGTGTTTACTAGATATTTTACCAGTGATTACTATTTATTCTGGTCTTTACAGAATTCTTTTTCAAATTTCAATGGGAGAGAATCTCCGGGACGTATTGGCTAACATTCTGTACAGTGACATCGTAGGAAGTGAGTTCGAATTCTAGTTGGATTATTTCCTTCACTTTTGGTCTAATACTCTAAGTAAAGTTATGAATCCCCTTATCCACCCGGCTATCGGTTAAATAGTACCACTACAGTTCTTCTACAAGAATAGCTTTGGCATTAAATAACACGTGAAGGTTGATATGCCAGTAAACAAAGAAACCAAACCAAATTTCCATATGCTGGTTGTTTAAAAAATATTGATATCAGCTCGTATTCTAATCATTTAACTAATTCTCGTTTAAATGACGTCAAATTTTAACAGCATGTATAGAAATAATTTAAAATTCTATGTTTTATGTATTTTTTATTTTTTTATTTTCGGGTACAGAGATGCCATTGACTTGAAAAAAAGGTGTTTAAGCATTAAATAGAATTCTGAGATCTGAAACACCCTGTAAACAAATCCACTTTTTATATCCAGCAATCTAAGTATGTGCATTGACCCAACCCCTTCACACAAACTGGATGTGACACAAGGTCAATTTTTAAGAGGAGTACAGCTGGTTTGAATTTAGTGATTTCTTTCTCCTCGAATGGTCACCGTATCAAGAGCCTTGTATAAGTAAAGTTGGCGACCGTAGTCGAGGGCGACCCGAAGGCTCTCTTTTCAATAGCTACTACACCAAGGTGTAGGGGAGTGCGCTACTCCTTTCCCTGGATTGCTCCACTTTACCCTTGATACGTACCTTATATTGCCGAGTGTTAAACAAGGAGGTATCAAGTACCATTTTTAAAGTCTTTGGTATGACGTGACCTGGGATTGAACCCAGGTCTCCCGGACACTCTACCCCCTAGACCAATGAGCCGGTTCTTAAGAGCCTAGTATACACTACAATTTATCAATACCCAGAGATAAAAAAATGGTTTCCCAAGGGAAATAGCATGAAGTGCAACAAAAACAGCCTCGTTTTAACTGTATTTCAGAAGACGATAACCGTTACACCAAAAGCACTTTTGCTATTGTTATCTCTATATGCAGTTTCAGTGGAAATAAATGGGAGCATCTCTCATCTATATTCCACCCACTTAAGATGGTTGTTTGGGTTTTATGGCATATCAACCTTTCTTAGTTATTTAACGCCAAATCCATTTTTATGTAAATAATCAATTCTATTTCAAACTATTCAGTTTATTCAAACAATTCAGTTTAGCATAAGTATGCCGTTAGTTCTATTTAACACATAGATAGGGTCCTATCAGGTGCTACCACGTCGAACCAGAGTGGACCTAGGAGCAATGGTAATGAAGGGGTACTCCACATTTCCCAAAGCTCCAGTATTCCTAGAACCTCACCATCAGATTGTTTAGTGTTATATCTAGAACACTCGTTTTAGGAGGTCTTACACCTCTGCAGAGGTGCAGTCAGTGTATTCTACTGCCCCAGCCGACTAGGCAAACCCACTTCAGAGAATGTAATACTGTTTATATATATATATATATATAAAGGCAAGTTTTATTAAAGACGATGGAACAATGTTTATAATTTTCAATTGTAATTTTTCAATTCTTTTTGTTATTTTTCTTGTGTCGGGATCCAGTTATTAAAGAAATTGTCCCGTATCTTCTGCTCAAGCGCTTTCGATTATACTCTTGGTCCCAATCAGAGGTCATGGAGTTTAAGTTGACAAGAACAAAAAGAAAAAATATGTACATTGGTTATATAACTACAACACTATCTCGTCGTCTCATTTATCACCTTTCTGAAAATAGCACCATAAAACAACATTTAAATATAAAACACAACAATAGCACTGACCTACTTACATTTTTTAATGTAAGGAAGATCCTCACAGATAATACTATAATTATACACAAAAATAACAATTAAAAAAAAACGATTACAAATGCTAAAAGCAATATACGTAAAAGTGAAAAAAAAAACGAACATAAATAAAATAGCATCGAATATAGGTACCAACATATTGAACATTTTTAATTACTAAAATCACCAACCCTATTACATTACTCATCCAACAGGATATATATTCATTAAAATGTTTCTAGCAGAACGTTTAAAAAAGAACGCTGAAAACGTTCCAACTAATCACTTTAAAATAAAAAAACGCTACAAATAATCATAACAATAAAACTCCAAATAAACCGTCAACTCAAAACTCCGCAACCCTCGACGAAAACCAAAAATATGGTCGAAAGCCCTTGGGCTGAAGATATGGGACAATTTCTTTACTATCTGGATCTCGACACAAGAAGACTTGAAAAATTACAATTAAAAATAATAAACAGTGTTCCATCGTCTTTCATAAAACTTGCCTTAATAACAACTTGCTGCCTAAATGTACACGCTTCAATTTATATAACTTTTTTGTTTTTAAAGCAATTTAGAACCTATTTCTATATTGCTTCTCTATAAATCACAATCGGGGAGCGTATGAGTCGTCTTTCTCATTGTTATTGTCACATCTTCTAACAAAGTTACAGTCGTCTGTTATGCCTGTTGATGCAAAGATATCTATGTCATTTATTTGATAATATTTATTTGATAACATAATATTGCCGAAAGAAAGTTTTCAATCAATAATTAGTTTATGATAACAAAAGAAAAACTCTTTTGATGTATCAATGAAAATTGTTCTGTCTTTCATAACATGGCTGTCGAATTGGAGGTTTGAGTACTTATTCTGGTATTTAACAATGAGATCATTTCAGAGAAGAAAACGATTGATTCGAACAAGTTGTGTTCTCATTTTAACCAACTTGTAACCTAATTTGGTCGTGGGGAGCTACTCGTGTAGCATATCTTGGAGTCCATTCCTCTCCAAATCAAAAACTGATTTGAATTCAGAATTTTTCTTCTCCTTGATTGGTTGCCTAACCAAAGCTACAGAATCCAGTTTGCCCTACTATTTACTCATAGCTGGAGATGTTGTATCACCACATAATACATATACAACTATACACATATACATATGGAAACACAATCAACAATAATGACGAACGAACACACTTCTTCAGAAAAATATACCTCTCACACTTTATTCGAAAGGGTTGCGAAAGGGTTGTGAAAGGGTCGTGTGTGAGAGGTGAGTTGGAGACTGAATAGACTGCAACATATTGACCTTCAGTTCCTCTGACTATAGCAGCACTTCTTTTTCATTCTGCTGGGCTGCTCAACCGGGGGTCCTGAGGACCCAAGCCCTCTGCTGGGAGCTGGTTCTCACTGCCTTGAACTGCAACTCGAACTTCAACTGCAACAGACTCCTACTAACTCGAACTGTCTGTGGCACCGGGTTATATAATTGTTTGACGTCCACCTGCTTCTTGTGGGTGGGCGTCGCATCTGCACCGAATTCAACCCGTCCACATGTCAAGGAGATATCTTCGACCGGATGCACCCGTTTCTCGATTGACGGCTGGGTCGAAGGTCAATATGTTACATAGAGAGAATAAATGGATTTATACCTGTTGTCGATTCTATTTCCTACGACGATAATAATTACACTTTGTACGCCTCCTTGCAATACGAGTATATCATCGGATTAATTTTATAACCTTATTTTCCTTTATGGAATCAGCAACAGGTACGAATGCAATTATTTTCTCTCCGGCCATGGGGAAATTGTACAGCAAACTGGGCAACCTGCCAAGGAGAAGGAAAACTCTGAATTCAAACAGGCACAATGCAGAGAGAGATAACCATATTTACCAACCCCTCCGCTCGGGCAGGATATGATACAAGGTCAATTTTTAAGCGAAGTTTAACAGGTTTGAATTCAGAGTTTTTCTTCTCCTAGACTAGTTGCTTCACCAAAGCTGAAGAACCTAGTCTGCCCTACTATTTGCCCATAGCTGGAGGGAGAATTATTGGATTCATACCTTTCCCAAGGGTATTAGTGCTATGTGAAATGCAATCAGTCTCGTCCAGGATTTGAACTCGTGTCGCCGTGTCCACTTCCTACGACGATAGCCATTACACCACGGGCACCCCCAGAGAGAGATAACGACTAGCCGGCGAAACTAAACTTCGAACGGGTACTGCTCTAAATTGTTTGTATGTTTGGCAGTGGGATAGAACGTTGGGAGAGATAGATTTGTGCCCCTTTCAAGTGCATAATTATGAAAGGGAAATTAAAAAAAAAAAAAAATCAGCCCAAATCCATAACGAAAAGAGTTTCAAATTATTTCAAAGTAAGTACATAAATATCTCCCATCAGAGTAATTCTATACTCCATGTTTCTTTTGTGACCAGCTTAGTTGGGAAATGTTTACACGCCCGCCATGTTTTCCAGATATTTCACCTGTGGATCATTGCTTATTCTGGTCTTTACACTCTTCTCTTTCAAATTCCAATATATTGTTATTAGATATAAGTGGTGTGTGTAATCGTAACTAAAGGCGATGTTGTCCTATTACAAAGAATTTACTTAGCATCAAGGTAAATAGATATGTCTTAATCAATTCTTACGGCGTGTCTCACGGTCAGCAAATTTGTCTCTTGGATAAAATGGCTAAATTTGTGAAGCAGAAACACAAGACACTATTATTTGTCAAAATTTCTGAGATAGTGATTAATAATTCTTATCCGAATACTCTAAATGATAAAAACTAGACACTATGATATTCTACCAAGATAATGTTCGACTGTATGTTTCTTTTATGACCAGACAAAAATTATTTTGGTTTGGCTTGAGTTAGTTTTATGGCATATCAACCATTGTAGGTGAAATCCTTTTTATATATACATTAAATATACGATTTCTAAGCACATTTTAAAGATAACATTTTTTAAACAAGCCTGAGATCATTTTTTGAATTCAGTTTGATGGTTTCATTTAATTCCAAACTATTCAGTTTAGCATAAATACAGTATTTTGTTCATACACAGTTAGTCATTGGTTTAAATACAGGGTGGAATGATAAAATTGTAGTCTTAAAGAAAACAACACTACAGCTTTATTTTAAAACTTTTATTGAAAAAATCAATTCAGGTAACTTGATTATGTTGTAGAGCTGACATCTACAGGGTGGAACGATAAAATTGTCGTCGTAAAGAAAACAACACTACAGCTTTATTTTAAAACTTTTATTGAAAAGTAACTTGATTATGTAGTAGAGCTGACATCTATTCAATGTAGCCGCCTTCAGCCTCAATCACCACCTCGATACGGATCCGGAACTGGGAGCATGCCTTTTCCACAAGCGCAGGCGGGAGCTCGGCGAATACTCGGCGGATGGCGGCAATCAGGCTGGCTTTGGTGTTATGGGAGATCATGTTGGTGATATTCTCGACGTATGACCAAAACGAAGTAGTCCAGCGGGTTCAGGTCGGGGGAGGGTACAAAGTCGTAGCACTCCTTCTGAAGCCAAGTCTGGGTCTCTTTGGACTTGTGGGCTGGCGCCGAGTCCTACTGCCACACCCAGGGTCTGCCACCGGCCACCTGATTGCACCAGGGGATCACCACACTCTTCAGCACATCCAAGTACACTTTGATGTTGACTTTAAAGCCGACTTCGAAGATGTGAGGTGGCATGATGTAGACCTCAATTGAAACCACACCAAAGACCATAACCGTAGCCAGAAACTTTGTTTTCATCACCCTGGGCACGTCCCTGTTATTCGTGGCAATCCAGATTTGCATTTTGATGGTGCTGGCAATGGTCCTGTTGTCATAACTTGGATCGGTAGAGGGCATGAGTTGTACAGCGGCATATCTCCGATCTCGTTCGTTGAACATTGTGTCATTTTCAGAAATGATAGAAGGCTCTTATCGCTCTTGGGATTTGTACACAACTGGCCAACAAGTAGATGGTCTGCAACAAAACAAAAAAAAAAAAAAAAAGAAAAAAAGAAAACCGATTTTCATTAATCGGAAATGGAATCATGTCGGCTTTTCTTAGGCGACAATTTTATCATTCCACCCTGTACAGTTTTTTGCTTACACACAGTTAAGCGATCAAACAGATCTATTTCAAACAAGTCAGTTTAGCATAAGTACACATTTTTTGTTTACACACAAATGATCAAACAGTTCTATTTCAAACAATTCAGTTTAGTATAAGTACATAGTTTAGTTCTATTTGACCCATAGACCGGACCCTATCAGGTGCCACCAGTCCGGACCAGAGTGGACCAGGGAGCGATAGTAATGAAGGGGTACTCTGCATTCCCCAAAGCTCCAGCATTACTGAAGCCTTACCGTCATATTGTTTAATGTCATATCTAGGACACTAGTGTCCTATCCAGGACACTAGTGTCATATCCAGGACACCCCTCTGCAGAGATGCAGTCGGTGTATTTTTGCTGGCCAAGCCGACTGGACCGGCAAAAATTATTACAATATTTGTTAGCTATGAGTTCATTTCAGTGAATCAAACTATTGCTGCGAACAAGTACTGTTCCTTATTAGAACAACAAATTGCAACTGTCGACGAAAAGGATCCGGAATTCGTAAATAGAAGTTTTCACCGTATTATCCTGATATTGCATATTCGGATAACCATTTTGCAGGTCTTTACAAAATTCTTATTACAGAAAAAATAATTTTCCCTGAAAGACTGCAAAAAGCTCTTAAAGAAAATCTTTACTGAGAAAGAAGAAAACATTTTTGGAAAGATATAATTACAATGTCGTCTGCAAGATGTCTGAAAACAGTGGAACAAAAATGGTAAATAGGTTACTGTTTATGATTTTGAAAAGGAACATTGACATTTAAAGAAATTATTCTGAAAATGGAACCTCTTGTGCTTTTAGTCATTTATATTCAAATATTTTTACATATTTCGACAACAGCAAAACTGTTGATATTTTAACCAATCGTTTTTTTTTAACCGAAGGCAGTAAAAAAGATGACATTCTGATTTATTGGTATAAAAAATATGGTTTTAGAATTTTTGTCAATCTTAACTGGTCTCTCTTTAATGTAATGAAAACACTGAAAAGATTGATTAAAAGAAATTTGAAGGATGCAATTTCATGAAAATGAAATGAAGTGAATATTAATATGAAGAGAATGAAATTCAATATAATGGAATTTAGAGTGAAACTTAATTTGTAGGAATTTTAGAGAGAGAGAGAGAGAGAGAGAGAGAGAGAGAGAGAGAGAGAGAGAGAGAGAGAATGAAATTGATATGAAGGTAATGACACTAAAGCAAACTTTAGTATTTAACTGGGTAATGTTTTAAGGGGACTTTAGTGCGTAATTTTAAACGGTAAGTTCAAACAGTAAGTTCCGCAGCTTTCTAGTTCGGATACTGATTCGAAAAGAAAACACAGACCAGAAAATTTTTAAAAAGGAATTTTATACAAAAGAAGCAAGAAAGAAAGGAAGAGAAAAGATAAAGTGTTGCAAATTTTAGTGCAATTTGCGGGAACTTATCTGAGAGAGTATCCGGGAAACAAAGTTCTTTGAAATTGAGTATTTTCTTTTCTTTTTAGTTTTGTCGAAATGTTTCAGTTTTCTTATAATTTCGAGTCTTCTTTAAAGTCCTTTTCAGCAGAATTCTCAGCTGAATTTTCTTTCAGTTTTCTTTATAGAATTTCAGTAATCGACTTTCGTTTAATTTTACTTTTATTTCTTGGGAAGCTTTTTGCCTTTACAGTTTGAAATATTTATCGGCTATTCAAGAAACGTGTGACGAAACACTTCTGCTGGCTTAAGTTTACGTGCCTTTACAGTTGGTCCCCGAATTCGTACTTTCGTTTGATTTTGGTTTTATTTCTTGGGAAGCTTCTTATCTGTTTACAATATCCATCGGCTATTCAAGAAGCGAGTTTGGTCCCCGAATTCGTACTGAGTGTTCCAACATATGAATAGACGGAGAAAGGTGGACGGATAGATACGTATATAGCGAAAAGATTATATATATATATATATATATATATAGATTGATAGATCGATATGAATAGATTGAGATAGATATAAAGGGTGCGTTCGATAGCTTGCTAGCTAGATAATAAAAACATTGAACAGATGGATAGATGTGAAAAGAGTGAGATTGATATGACTTGACTGAGATAGATAGATAGATACATAGATAGATAGTGAAAAGACTGAAAAGATAGCTAGAAATAAATTCTGTTTTCAAATGTGTCACATTCGTATATATCTCTTCTTTGTTGAAAAGAATACGCCGTTCGTTTACGTTAGAATTAGCTTCTGACCACTGATCGAACCATATTGACAGAAAGTGCGGTCGGCACGAGAACATTTCAACATCCTGACGTAATAAAACGAACTAAAATTTCTTTTTTAGTCTCTTAATATTTATCAAATAAATATTTGAACGTGAGAGAGCAAAACACAATTGATATTCTAATCTTGCTGTTTTTCTTTATTGTAGACAGTAAAAAAATTTAAAAGATGAAAAGATGTTCTTAGTCATTAATATTAAAAAAAGGTTTTTACATTTCTAGCAAATTTCACTTGACTCCTGCCTTATTAGCTGGAGCAGCAAAATACACTGACGGCAGCTCTATGTCCTGGGTATAATACTAAATGCATCTGCAGGTGAGGCTCCAATACCAGAACTTTGGAGAATGTGGAATACTCCTCCATTACCATTACTCCCAGGTCCACTGTAACCCGGCGTGGTAGTACTCATTAGAGTCCCATCTATGGGTCAAATAGAATGTTCAATCATTTACTAAGGATTAATATCTTACTCCTCGCTAGTTTTTCATACCAGCGTTAACTGGAGACCTTTCACTGGAGTCTGAGAGACAGCAAGTTTCACAATGTCTCCAGGACTCTTCTCAGTATTCTCAACAATGCTATAGTCTCGATGGTCTCGATTTTTCCTCTAATTTCCAATTCTTCCATTCTTCTTTCCAAGCCTTTGGGGACCGTTCCAAGTGCAATAATAACAACTGGTATCACCGTCACCTTCATGTTCTAAATTTTTTTTTTTAGTTTTCTGGTAAGGTCTAAGTACTTGTCTCTCTTTTTGCTTTCTTTTATTCTTACTTTATAGTCCGCCAGAGCGTTTTCTTTTCTGTTAAGACTATGTCAAGTCGTCTGGCCGAGATTAGGTGATCCGTTTTTTATCTCAAAATCCCAGAGAATTTTGTGTATCTCATTTTTTAGGACAGTTTTTGGTTTGTGCATATACCACTCGGGAGGGTGGTCAAATTTCAATTCCTTGCACAATTCCCAGTAGATCACCTTTCTCACCCAGTTGAGTCTAGTTTTGTATTCTTTTTGCGCTAGTTTGGTGTATTCGCTTACAATGTGAATAATCGTTTTGTTCGGAGACTAAATGGAGTGGTCTTCCTTGTCACAGTGTTTGAGGAACTCTCCCACGTCACGAGTCTTTTTTGATCACGTGACAAAATGAACCGGGGAATCTGCCTTTTTGACGAACAGGACTTGAGAAGGGCAGAAGTAGCTGTTAGCCCCTCAACAGCAAGCACATAGTGCCTCCCTCTGTTATCTTCCAGACCCGAGAAGAGTAAGTGATTTCCACCTTTTTGCTGTATGGACTTGTATTCATGTTCCTTGAATACATTGTAACTTTTTTATGGCGTGGGACAGGAACTTAGTTCCCTCCTTGTATTGTGTACAATTAAATGTCATATATTAATTGATTTGTCTGTTTTCTACCGAATATTCCGTGATAGGTTACTCTCTTTGGGATAACCTAATGCGTTATAAGAAACGGGGTGTTATGTAAGAATTAATACCTCGTTAAATCTTATAGTTTCATCTCTTTCTCTGCATAACTTACTCTTGCTTTTTTGTTGCGTTTTATCAATTTTTGCTTTAACATAACTGGTTCTTATAGCGTAGTTTGTTGTTTTTTGAAGAGATTTGGTTTATCTTTTGGGATTTCACTTTCGTAGCCATGTCTATGTCTTCTTATTTGCAACCTAGCTTTGAATATCCATACAGTTGTTTTTTTTTCCAATTTTTGTTGCCTAGTTTTTATTGTTTTTCTATCTGTACTCATTTTGTCAATGCCCATTTGTCTAAGTTTCCCTCGTCCATTTTGAGAATGGTCCCGAGTATCTTATAAGGAAAACTCCCCACGTGTTTATCCGTCTGATGAGATTTCTGCAGCTGAGTTTGGTTTCAAGAAACCTTCTAATTCCTTTGAGGTACTCTTTTCTTATTTTTTTCCTTCATCTCCATTTGTTTGATGACGTCTGCTTCCAATATTCCAAAGTACTTGTAATTTTCTTTCTCTTCAAGCGTTTTAATTCTTTCTTTTATAATTTTTATCATTTTACTCTTTTGAAAGTTTTTCACACCAGGGTTAGCTGGTAGCTTCTCGCTGGAGTTTGAGTGGCATCAGGTCTCCTAAATTTTCTAGGACTCTTCTCAGTATTCTGTCCGATCTTAATAATGCTGTAGTTTGGATGGTCTTGACTTGTCCTCTTATTTCCAAGTCATCCTGTACCATTGCCGATTCTTAGGGGATTATACCAGGTGCACCAACAACGATTGGTATCACCGTCACTTTCATGTTCCATAGTTTTTTGTTCTCTAGCAAGGTCTAGGTACTTATCTCTCTTTTCACTTTCTTTTATTTTCACTTTGTGGCCCGCCGGAACAGTAAAGTTCCCTATTCGGCAGCTTTTCTTTTTTTTGTTGACAATTACTTGATCTGGTTGTCTGGCTGAGATTAGGGGATCTGTTTGTATTTCAAAATCCCTGAGAAGTTGTGCATGGACGGATACTAGTTTATGCATATACCACTTGTTTGATCAAATTAAAAATTTTCGCACAACTCCCTGTGGATTACCTTCCCCATCCAGTCTTGTCTTGTCTTATACTCTTTTTGTGATAATTTACTGCAATCTCTTATTATGTGATTGATAGTTTCTTCTTTATCACCACATAACCCACACTTGCTATTTTGTTGCGTATTATCTATTTTTGCTTTAACGTTGTTTATGGCACTGTTTTGTGTTGCTATCAGAAGAGATTCTGTTTCTCTCTTAAGGTTTCCCTTAGTCATGAAGAAGTCTTCTCAAATGAGATTTCGCTTGTTTGTTGCTTGAAATGTTCGTACAGTTGTTTTTCTTCCCATTCTTGCTTTCTAGTTATTGTTGTTCTGTTGATCCTTGTGTTGTCTATATTGCTTCTGGTTGTTGTGATCAATCTTTGCTCTTTTTATGTTGTCTTCGAGATGTCTCATCGAGGTATTGACGCCATTTTCAATGCTGGCGCCATATTTCCCCTTCTTTTCTTGACACATATAGACTATGTGTATCATCTCTGCGATGTAAGGCCTTATACATCTTCTTGAGTTTTCTTGTCCTCGGATCCTTTGTTGAAGTTCTTCTCTGATCCACTTTAAGAAAGGTCCCGATTATCTTACGAGATACAACCCAGGTATTTATCCCTTTGATAAGATTTCTACTATATAGTTTGGTTTCGAGTAGTTTTCTTCTTCTTCTTCTTCTTCTTCTTCTTCTTCTTCTTCTTCTTCTTCTTCTTCTTCTTCTTCTTCTTCTTCTTCTTCTTCTTCTATACTCCTTTAGAGTTTTTCACATCAGTGGTAGCTGATGGTTTTTCACTGGAGTTTGAGTGACAGCAAGTCTCCTCAAGTCTCCAGGACTCGTCTAAGTATTCTGGCCGTCCTCAGCAATGCTGTTGTTTGGATAGTCTCGACCCGTCCGCCAATTTCCAAGTCCTCCAGGCCCTTTAATAATCCTTTAGTTACTGTGTCTAACGCACCAATCACAATTGGCACAATCGTTACTTTCATGTTCCACAGCTTTTTTTATTTTTCTAGCAAGGTCGTTTTCAATAATGCTGTTGTTTGGATGGTCTCCACTCGGCTGCCAACTTCCAAATCCTCCAGGCCCTTTAATAATCCGTTAGTTACCGTGCCAAATTATTATTATTATTAGAAAATATTCACCTGTGTGCAAATTATTCATATTACATAGAAATACTTGATAAAAATAGAATTATTAGTGTTAGATACAAATACTTGGAATCATTTAACTATATGCAAACAAATGAGCCATAAAAACTCGTTTGAATATAAAGTTACCTACAAACTATTCGTTTGCAATTCATGTCGATATAAAAACAAAATTTGGCATTAAATAACCCACAAGGGTTGATATGCCGTAAAACACCAACCAATCAACCAACTTAATTCAGTCTCTGTTTAAAAAATCAGCATCTTCCATGATGACCACAAGTGAAAATTTGCTCCTGCACAAAAGGAAAAACTTATCGATAAACAAATCAATGGAAAAAGAAAGAAAGAAAGAAAGAAAGAAAGAAAGAAAGAAAGAAACGGAAAAAAGTCTATTTAAGCAATTAGAGTCACAATTATGCAGCAAGCAGATCGTGTTCCCATTTAGGCACTGCAGAAGAACAGTCTGCCGACTGCATTATTTTGCATGTCGATATATTGATCTGAGGCTTTTTACCGAAAATCCTACTGTCACGAAGCTGATAAAGAGAAAAAAAAATGCCGGGCAAATGGATACGAATTAATAGACATGATTAAGAGCCCCAGAAAATAAACATTCACTAAAATTTGTGGAGCGAATATATGGGAATATCGGTGAATAGAATTTATGCTTTTTAGATTTATTAACAGATTTTAACGGTATGCCACTCCGTCTGGGGTTATTTTATACATAGAGGTTAGGGAATTGCGTACATTGTATGTTTATGTATACATTTTTTGGCGTCGTTCTTTCTTAAGGGATTTTTGGAACACATATGATATCAAATATTATAATCCAATACTAATAATTTTCACTGTCATATAATATCAAGTATTCCTATCCAATACTAATAATTTTCACTGTCATATAATATCAAGTATTCCTATCCAATACTAATAATTTTCACTGTCATATAATATCAAATATTCCTATCCAATACTAATAATTTTCACTGTCATATAATATCAAGTATTCCTATCCAATACTAATAATTTTCATACTGTTATATAATATCAGGTATTCCAATTCAACACTAATAATTTTCACTCTCTTATATGATATCAAGTATTTTAATCTAATTTTCACACAGTTATATGATATCAAGTATTTCTATCAAATACAAAAAAAATTAGCCTTGTCGGTTGGGGCTGTAGAATACACTGACTGCATCTCTGCAGAAGGGTAAGACCCCCCCCCATCCAACGAGTGTCCTGGAAATGTCATTAAAAAATCTAATGGTGAGGTTTCAGTAGTGCTGGAGTTTGGGGAATGCAGAGTACCACTTCATTGCCATCGATCCCAAGTCCACTCTGGCCCGGAGAGGTAGCACCTGATAGAGTCCTATCAATGTGTCAAATAGAACTAAATCGTGTATTTATGCTAAACTGAATTGCTTAAAAAAGAACTGTTTTAACATGTCCTGGATAAGTCAACTAAACCATTTGATGCTGATGTTCCAGTTCCGGAGCTTTGGAGAATGTGGAGTAACCCTTCATTGCCATTGCTCACTGGTTCACTCTGACCCGGATTGGTAGTACCTAATAGGGTCCTATTTATGGGTCAAATAATAATGTTTGACATTTAAATTTTGTGCTAACAAATGACTTATGTTAAATTGAATTGTTAGAAATAGAACCAAACCAAATCCTATATATTTAATATATATGTATAAAAAGATTTGGTATCAAATAACCTTTAATGGTTGATATGCCATAAAACCCAACCAAACCAAATCCTATATATTTAATAAATATGTATAAAAAGATTTGGTATTAAATAACCTTCAATGGTTGATATACCATAAAACCCAACCAAACCAAATCTTATATATTTAATATACATGTATAAACAGAACTTGATATTAAATAACCTACAATGGTTGATATGCCATAAAACCCAACCAAACCAAATCTTATATATTTAATATACATGTATAAACAGAACTTGATATTAAATAACCTACAATGGTTGATATGCCATAAAACCCAACCAAACCAAATCTTATATATTTAATATACATGTATAAACAGAACTTGATATTAAATAACCTACAATGGTTGATATGCCATAAAACCCAACCAAGCCAAATCTTATATATTTAATTTATATGTATAAAAGATTTGGCATTAAATAACCTTCAATGGTTGATATGCTATAAAAACCAACCAACCAACGAACCAACCAAAAAAATCACTCTCTCGTATGGTTTCAAGTATTCCTATCTAATATTAATTTTTATACAATTATATGGTTAAATGATAACACTGCCCTGCGTTAAATATTTCTTCTAAAGGTCAAATGCCTATCAAGTGATAGATGATCACTATTTTATGATGAATTAAAAATATATCATTAACTGTGTTTGTTCAGATATTGTTTTTAAGATGTGCTTGAATACTTCACAACAAGTTGTACACAATAATAATCGTGGGTGCCTAATGTTTAGTATAGTATATAATGTTGTATGTGTACCTAACTACAGTGTACCACTCTATTCGCTAACACCCACAAACCTAGATGGGGGCGGGGCTTATCCCTCAGTTTAAAATGATTTTAATGTATTGAGTCGAGTGTCATCGACGAGTTGAGTACTGATTTTTTTTTTCTCTTTTCAGTTTGACATTTGTATTCCTGTAAGAATGGATCACAAGAGTAAGAAAATACTAATAGGTTCTGCTATATCTGTTCTAATGTGGTTTTTCCTAACCATCAAACAAAAATCACTGACTTTGTGAAGAAGGCATATCGCGATTACTTTGGAGTCAAATTAGGAAATTAGGATAAACTATTCGCTCCCCACGTTTGCTGTAAAACATGTGTGGAGAACTTGAGGGATTAGAGGAATGGTAAAATGAAGAGTATGTCATTTGCCATTCCAATGGTTTGGAGGAAAGGAAAATATCACATTACGGACTGCTATTTATTTCATGATAAATCTGAAAGGAATAAATCGCAAGAACAAGCACCATTTCTAATACCCCGATGTTCTTTTTGCCATAAAACCAATCTCTCATGACCCAGACTTTCCTGTTCCTGAGCCAAATGGCAGCATGGATATAACTGATTTTGAACATAGTGACATGACTGTTGCAGCTGGGGGATGATGCATACAAACCAGAAAAGGACCACCAGCCACTACCCTTGATATAAGCAGAACTTAACGACCCGATACGAGATCTGAACTTTTCAAAGGCGTCTACTCAGCTGTTGGGTCCACATCTCAAAGAGAAACATCTGTTGGTACTTGGAACAAGGTTCTGATGGTATCGAGACCGTGAAAGAGAATTAAGACAGTTTTTCATATTCCAGGATTAGTCATAATTGGTTTATTGCAGCAACATTGCTGGATTGATCAAATGAATGGGCTTAGAGTATGATGCTAAGGAATAGAGACTTTTTATTGACTTACCCAGCAGAAGTCTAAATGCAGTTCTTTTACAAAATGGGAATAGTTTTTCATCTATCCCTATTAGGTATTCTGTACAAATGAAAGAAATACAACAGCAAGGATCATTTGCTGTCTGCTGTTAACTACCAGGAGCACAAGATCCGTGAAAATCTTAAAGTATTAGGACTGGTGCTAAGGCTTCAAGGTAGGTACAAAAAGTGTTCTTGTTTTTTGTATGTCTCCGGGAAAGTCGGCTGATGACCAACATTATGTCAGACAAGAGTGGTCGTTGATGTAATATACTAGCTTAGCTGGCGACGGAATGCCGGGAAGAACTTCACAGATTCAATGCGGTCGCAAGATAACATCAACAAAGTGGTTTCACAGGAAAGAGAAAAAGGTAATTTATTGCCTGTGGATAGAATGACAGATATTTCCATTGGCAGATAAGATCAACAAATTACCGGAACCCCCCTCTCCGAAGTATGTAAGTTCCGATAACCAGTCATAAACAGAAAATACGTGGGACTTGAAAGACAATATAAAGTCTGAAATTTTAGACTGAAGGAGAGATCCGCTGGTCGCTCAAGCGAAGGGGGAGACCCGCTGGTCTATCGAGCGAAGGGAGAGACCCGCTGGTCACTCAAGCAAACCTGTCAGCTCCCCCGTGTGTGTTCTCCGACCGTCGCACTACTTCACAAAAAGGGTCCCCGCTTCAGAAGAAAGATATGCGCGAACTCTCTCTGACTGTATTCCTGCTTCACAAAAACGTCGCCGTCGAAGAATAAAAATATAAATTATATCTTTATATATCTACGAGTTTTTCGTTGTTTGTCAAGCTGTGCAATATGCAACATTAAGACAAGGGTTAAAACCTGTTCGCATAACGTTCAGTCTCACCCCCTCGTTGAACCTAACAACATATTGCTTTCACCCTGACATATCAAGTTCGAATTAATTAAGAACTTTGTGAAGGCAATAGATAGGGAAGGCAGCAATTTTGCTTTTCTTCTGGGGAAGTTCTCACGGATAAGCATGAAGAAACTCTAGTGTTATATAATAGCCGAGGGATTTCGGTTCATACCTTTGAGTTTAGTTAGGCTGAGAACCTTTCGGCTCAGCGCATGGGTTAGTTGGGTGCAACCTTGATGCAGGTGGTAACACGTGAGCGCGCACAGAGCGGACATGTCACTCAGATGTCACAATAGTCATAGACGAAACGGGGTGACAGGGTGCGGGTGACGTCACGCAGCGGAAGCGCGCGGAGGTTTGTGTGAGAATCTGAAGGAAGTTAAGAGTTGAGATTAGACACAGGACGAAGACGGTCGACTTTTGGAGCTCGCAGACGCGAGGCGAACGTGCGCCCTATGGGGGCCGCATGAGATTGGGAGCCAAATGAATAAGACAGCATAGAAGATTGTGTCTCTCCTCCTTACGTCGAAACCTTTAACTCAAAGTTAATAAAAAGGTTTCGTACCTGAACAAGAAGTCGTTACGTGTTTTCGAATTCCGAGATTCCTATGTTCTATCGATATGAACATTCGATGTCCATTTCACCTATTTCGCACATGGCCATATTCGTGTATATGGCTATGTAACACTAGGCTGGAATATTTGACGGCGCTCAATTAAGAGAGCTCACGAAGGACCCAATGTTTGACGAAGCTCGGAGCTGTCCGCCTGGCAGTCACTGAATTCAGTAGTTACAAAATTCCTGGGAAACCACCGGAGTGCAGAATACGAGAAGGAAATTGAATAGCTACTGAAGAGTTTCCGCCAACTCGGGACACGAATGTCAGTCAAACTGCACTTTCTGCAGTCACACTTGGACTATTTTCCAAAGAACTGTGAGATTTGAGCGTAGAGTAAAGTGAGCGCTTTCACCATAATATTCGATTTATGGAAAAGCGCTACTAAGGCCGATGAGATGTAAACTTTCTCGTTGGTTACTGCCGGTACTTGAAACAGGATGCGTTGGCTGCCGAATCCCTGAAAAGACCTTTCATCCATGAATAGCTTCTTTTGTATATTTTTCAGTTTACTATGACACAATGTGAGCATTTTGCGAATATATCATCCCTAAATTTAGCACTACTTATTTGAATCAACAAGAAAATAAATAGAATTATAATACTGTTCAATAAATTTCAAGTAAGAGCTTGTATCTTAAAAATTTGATCTGATTAGAAAAAGTGAGTACGATTTTTGGATTCAGCGTAAAAAACTGGAAATCAGCTATTATATATTCGACCTTGAAAGCATCACAAACCAGTGTAATAATCCTTAGTAAAGAATTATAGCTTCAAGTATTCTTAATAGAAATAATTTACAGCTATATGGTACCAAGTATTCCTATCAAATACTAATAATTTTTAAAACCGATCTTTCTAACCCATAAAGTGGATTTGGAGCTATTAAAGGATACTTCACAATTCTCTGAGCTCCGAAACTTCAGCCTCACCATCTGTTGCAGCTAAGTGTCATACACGGGGCACTTTTTTTGGGGGGGGAGTCTTACCCCTAACCTGGGGGTGCAGTCGGTCTATTCTAAGCTTCACCAACTAGGTTTCCTATATAATACTAATAATTTGTATACACCAAAGTGAAAGTTCACCGGATGGAGACACAGAATACTTCGACATTGTTGCAGGAGTACTACAAGGGGACACGCTAGCCTCATATCTCTTTATCATCTGTCTAGACTACGTGCTTAGAGCATCGATTGATAAAATCAAAGAAAATGTCTTCGAGCTGACAAAGAAAAGAAGAAGAAGGTACCCCGCAAAAACAATTACCGACGCCGACTACGCCGATGACTTAGTGACACTGGCAAATACACCCAACCAAGCCGAAACACTGTTTGGAACGAGCCACTGCAGGCATTGGTCACCATGTCAATGCACACAAAACTGAATATATGTGCTTTAATCAAACAGGCGACATTTCCACACTAGACGGAACCTCTCTGAAACTGGTAGACAAGTTCACCTACCTAGGAAGCAGTGTCTCATCAACCGAAAAAGACATCGGCACGCGGCTAACGAAGGCATGGACAGCTATCGATAAGCTATCGATTATATGGAAGTCAGACTTGACCGATAAAATGAAACGCAGTTTCTTCCAGGCAGCGGTCGTATCGATACTGCTGTATGGATGCACTACTTGGACGCTAACAAAACGGCTGGAGAAGAAGCTAGACGGCAATTACACAAGGATGCTGCGAGCAATATTGAATAAGTCCTGGAGGCAACGCCCCACAAAGCACCAACTATACGGCCACCTACCTCCCGTCATGAAAACTATCCAAGTTAGACGAACCAGACATGCAGGACACTGCTGGAGAAGTAGAGACGAGCTCATAAGTGATGTACTCCAATGGACACCCACATATGGCCGAACAAAAGCAGGACGACCAGCACGAACATACATTCAGCAACTATGTGAGGATACGGGATGTAGTCCAGAAGACCTGCCGGAGGCGATGAACGATAGGGAAAAGTGGCGAGAGAGGGTCAGGGATATCCGTGCTACCAGCACGACCTGATGATGATGATGAAGTATTCTTATCTAATACTAATAATTTTCAAACAGAATGAATACGCTAGATAGACAGATAGATAATGAAAAACTGAAAACGATTGGTAAATAGATTGATAGGCAAAGAAAATATTGAAAAAAGACAATTACTGATGGATAGAAAATGAAAAAAGACAGACTGACAGACAGACAGATAGATAGATAGATAGATATTAAAAGACTTGACCGAGATAGATAAATAGATAGATAGATATGACCAGACTGAAACACACACACACACACACACACACACACATACATATATATACATATATATATGAATAGACTTAGATAATAAAAAACTGAAAAAATGGATAGTAATATTGATAATTAAGACCGAAAAGTTAGAGAGATAGGACCAGACTGAAATAGATAGATAGATAGATAGATAGATAATAAAGACTGAGGTTGATACATATGAATAGACTGACATAGATTGATAGATAGATAAAAAAAACTGAGAGGAGGTGCCCGTGGTGTAATTGTTATCGTCCTAGGAAATGAACACGGCGACTCGAGTTCAAATCCTGGACGAGACTGATTGCATTTTCACATTGCACTAATACCCTTGGGAAAGGTATGAATCCAATTATTCTCCCTTCAGCTATGGGTAAATAGTAGGACAGACTAGGTTCTTCAGCCTTGGTAAAGCAACTAGTCTAGGAGAAGGAAAACTCTGAATTCAAACCTGTTAAATTCCGCTTAAAAATTGACCTTGTGTCATATCCTGCCCGAGCGGAGGGGTTGGTAAATAGGATAAAGAAAACTGAACATTTGGATAAATAGATTATGAAAACTGAAAAACTTGCCGGCTAGTTTGATAGCTAGATAATGAAAACACTGAAAAGATAGACTGACAAATTGATAATAAAAACCCGAAGAAAGCTGAGATAGATAGATAGATAGATAGATAGATAGATAGATAATGAAGACTGAAGTTGATTGATATGAATAGATTTACATAGATAGATAGATAGATAGATAGATAAGGAAAACTAAAAAAAATCTTTCTGGTTAGTTTGATTGCTAGATAATGAAAACACTGAAAAGATGAATAGACTGATAAATAGATAATAAAAACCTGAAGAAAGGTAAGTAGATAGATAGATATGACCAGACTGAAACAGAGAGATATATATATATGAAAAGATTTAGATATATAATAAAAAAAAACGAAACGATAGATAGATATATTGATAATGAAGACTAAAAGATAGATATGACCAGATAGATAGATAGATAGATAAGACCAGACTGAAATAGAGATAGATATTAATAGATTGATGCAGTACAGTATATAACTCTTTGGCAACTTTTGGACGGCCATTTTTTTGAGGGTGCTGGTCTCGCAAATTTCCTTCACATTCAGAGCCCCCCAACGACAAATTAGGTATGGAAATGACCCCAACAGGGCCGATGTTTTATCTGTAAAAAATGCAATGCGAAACATTAACTTGAAAATTGGTAATAAGAAGAAATTTACAATAATCTAAAATCACTGAAGATTTTAGTACAGCTCGATAGATAGATGGATAGATAGATAATGAAGACTGAAAAGATAGACTGATCAATAGATAGTAAAAATAAAGAGAGAGAGAGAGAGAGAGAGAGAGAGAGAGAGAGAGAGAGAGAGAGAGAGAGAGATGAATAGATAGATAGATAGATAATGAAGACTGAAAAGATAGACTGATCAATAGATAGTAAAAATAAAGAGAGAGAGAGAGAGAGAGATATGAATAGATAGATAGATAGATAATGAAGACTGAAAAGATAGACTGATCAATAGATAGTAAAAATAAAGAGAGAGAGAGAGAGAGAGAGAGAGAGAGAGAGAGAGAGAGAGAGAGAGATGAATTGATAGATAGATAATGAAGACTGAAAAGATAGACTGATCAATAGATAGTAAAAATAAGGAGAGAGAGAGAGAGAGAGAGAGAGAGAGAGATGAATAGATAGATAGATAGATAATGAAGACTGAAAAGATAGACTGATCAATAGATAGTAAAAATAAGGAGAGAAAGAGAGAGAGAGAGAGAGAGAGAGAGAGATAATGAAGACTGAAAAGATAGACTGATCGATTGATAGTAAAAATAAAGAGAGAGAGAGAGAGAGAGAGAGAGAGAGAGAGAGAGAGAGAGAGATATGAATAGATTGAGATAGATAGATAGATAATGAAGACTGAAAAGATTGACGGATCGATTGATAGATAGTAAAAATAAAAGAGATATACATAGATTGAGATAGATAGATAAACATGAACAGAATGAGATAGATAGATAGATAGATATCGAAAAGATTAAAAGGTAGACAGATAAAAAAAAATAACATTTCTATCTTGTAGAAAAGAAGACGCCGTTCGTTTGCAATTGCCACATTTAAGCTAATATTTTGCTGAGTACCATTATACATTGATTTTTTAATTAGTTTTTTTAAAAAATGAAAATGAAGAGTATCTTTAAATTGACACCTTACGTCTTTGTGAGAGGATATAAGTTGATGACATAACAAAACCAGAAAATATCAAAAGAAAATTGACCAAACACCAGCAGTCAAATTGAAGTAAATGATACAAGAAACGCTTTTTATGCAATTACTCTTTCTTCGTCACTACATATATTAAAATCGCGTTCGGCCATTTTGAATTTTATCAGCGCATTTCTTCAGCTTTGAGATACGGGTCTGTTAGTGGTGATTGGGCGTGGCATTTTTGTTACAAGTCAATGCTGTCATGAGATTTTGGAGAATGACGGATTCAAAGCTGAGAGGAATGCATGTCTGATGGGAAAAGACTTCAAAAGCAACAACAAAAAACCTTTTGAAAATTAAATTGATTATTTGAGAACTATTCAAGATGATATTTTGAACGTGATAATTAAAGATCAGTATTTTGGAATTGATTCAGATTTTTCTGTCTGCTAATTTTTGTTTTTCCTTTCAGAGTTTTTCTTTTAACATCAACTTCTCGATGTTCAAACAACAACCCAAATCAACTTGTCTAAATTGACAATATATATATATATATATATATATATATCATTATCCCTCTGCAGCGATGCATTTAACAGCTGGACCCCCCCCAGTTATGGGTTAGGGTTTGGGTTAATGGCATATCAACCTTTGTAGGTTATTTAATGCCAAAGTCATTCTCCTAGAAGAACAGTGGTGGTACTATTTAACCCACAGCTGGGCGGATAAGGGGGTTCTATACCTTTCCCAAAGGTATTTGTCCAAATAATAGTACGACAGGAGTTCGAACTCGCCTACTACGATTCCGTAGTCCAGTGTTTAACTATTACACCACGAGGAACCCTATAGTTATGGGTTAAATAGAACCACTACTATTCTAAGAATATAAATTTTTGCTTTTCTTTTTAAAAACTAAATTTTTACTTCGATTGTAAGGAAAAGATTTTTTACAAATATATATGTATATACAAAAATCGAAAAAAGAAGAAATAAACAAGAAAAAAACCTCTAAAAAACAAAACAAAAAAACAAAACACCGCCCCCTCCAAAAAACCCCAAACAAACAATGTACAGACATAAACTCAGAAAGTTTTTGCTCTTCTTACCTAGTATATTCTGGATTTTTACTGAACTTATATCATCTTAAAAAGCTGTGCTCCTTTACGTTGGGCTGGTGATATCTTAAATAACGGTTTCTTCATTTATGTATTTCTAACAACGCAGTTTAACTATTTGGTTACAAGAAACAGAGAGAGGGGATGGTACAAAACACACACACACACACACACACACACACACACACACACACACACACACACACACACACATATATTTGTTGTCTAAATTTCTGAGACGAAGCTTGATGATTTTTATCATTAAGGGTTTTCGGACTATTGTCTTCTTCAGGTGTTTGTCGATGTCGGGAACCTACACGGAACTTCGAACTACGTCCTTTATTGAATCCACGGGGGACACCTGTTCTGATTCCGTTCGCCATAACCGGGTACAAGTGTTAAGCATTCCTGTATTGTTACTCGCCTGCAGTCAGGATTGAACCTGCCTAACAGTTATAAGCGTTGGTTCATTGAGCTTCTAAGGAGACAATTATCTGGAGGTTGCAGGTTCAATCCTGAATGCAAGCGGTAACAATACAGGAATACTTAACACTTGTACCTGGTTATAGCTAATGGAATCAGAACAGGCGACCCCCGTGGATTCAATAAAGGACGTGGTTCGAAGTTTTGTGTCGGTTCCCGAGTTCGACAAACACCTGAAGGAGGCCGGAGGACATATCGGCCGAAACGTTGTAGAAATAACAATGAAGATGAAGACAATAGTCCGAAAACCCTTAATGATAAAAAACAACAACAGATATATTTATTTAAAAATCTATTCTAAAAACTTTCAAAAAATGTTTTATTTTAACAGAAACCTTTCTCCTAATGATAACCTATGGTCGAGACTGGCTGAGAACAAGGAAAAAAGAAATAACTCCCGGAAAAAATTTTTTCTGTTTGTCTTATCATATTTGTTCAACTCTCTCTCTCACACTCTCTCTCTCCAATAAATTCTTGACGTAGTATATGGATTCCTTGATTGAAAATTATTTTCTGGGGATCCAAATGTCTTCGACTGGCCTTTATATAATATCTTTTATCGAAGTAATCTGACACTGAGCTCTTCACTAGGAAGATAAATGTTAAGCATGGGGAAAGTGTGATTCAAATTGAGCCTGACTTCTTTGTTCAGATACTTAAAGCCATTTGGGGTTAGTGTTTGGAAACACTTTATCCATTTATCTTTAAGTGTTTTTATTATTGCCATGATATATATATATATATATATATATATATATATATATATATATATATATATATATATATATTGCCATGATATACATATATGTATATATTGCTATGATAATATATATATATATATATATATATATATATATATATATATATATATTGTCATCCACTGACAGAACTGTTTCGTTCTATCAGAACTTATCAGTGTGGCTAGACGGGCTAGAGGCCCGAAGCTGGGATCGAAACCCGGTTGATTCAAACGCCAATCGAAGATTCTACCACTCAGCCACGAGGAAGCCAGCGCCAGCGAAGTAAATTTAAACGGTTATGAATCACAATTGTTATTGTTTTACATATATCCGCTTAACGGCTACCGAGAGCTCGATTCATACGAAGAGCCTTGCATATACGCTAATGACAACACAATTACTTCATTCGCTAGAGAGCTCAACCCTACAGGGGTAGGGGAGCATATATATGTTGCCTGGAAACACGTCTCATCATCCCTCACAGACCCCGTGCCTTCCTTGAATCTCTTATGCCACTCAAAAACTGATGCTCGATTCAAGCAAGATGGTCCAAAAGTAGTCTGAAGCATTCCATACGTTTCTGTGGCATTTTTTTCAAGTTTAAAACAGAATTTTATTGCATATCATTCTTCTAAAGTGTCCTCGCATCCAGATTACATTTTTGAAATTCACTAGCTGTGACAATCAGGCTTTAGTAGGGTGTATTCCAATTGCTGCTGTAGTTGTTCATTTGAACCTTAAATCATAAAAAATTGGTCAGTCATCTCATAAGATGTATAGAAATAACATACTGAATTTTCAAGTGTCTACAATTTTAAATGCCTGTACAAAAAAGTCTGGAAACTTATTGAAGGCCTCACGTATATATATTGCCATGATCTATCTATCTATTTATATAAATATATATATATATATATTTATATATATATATATAAATTATTTATATATATATATATATATATATACATTTTCATCCACAGACAGACTGTTTCCTTGTATCACAACTCAGCAGAGTTGCTAGACACGCAAGATTCTCGAAGCTGGGATTGAAACCTGGCTGACTTTACGCCAGCCGAATATTCTACTGTACACCCACCAACAAACTCAACGTAAGCGAAGGGATTTTAACGCATATGTACGGCCACTTACTTCCCATCTCACAAATCTTCCAAATAAGACGAGCAAGACTTGTTGGACACTGCAGGAGAAGTAAGGAAAAACTCATAAGTGATGTTTCCAATGGACTCCTACGTATGGACACACCAGTGTTGGTTGACCTGCACAAGTTTGCATTCATCAGTTCTGTGCTAAAACTAGATACCGACAAGAGGACTAGTTAAGATCGATGACTGCTCTGAACGGATATATATATATAGGGTGTCTCAAAAAATGTATACACATTAAAAATAATTGTAAACGTAGTGTTTAATTAGAATTTTATTATTTTAAATGTGTAAACATATTTTACAGGTATTTTAATTGTTTTTTCACTGCCTGTTCTCAAACTGAAGCCCATTTTGATCCAGACACTGCTGACAACACCAAGCAATGGAATCGCACACATCATGAAACAATTCCCTTGGTATTTGGGCGCATTCATGTTCAATGTCCTCTTTTAATTCAGCGACGGTTGCAGGTTTTGTAGCGTAGAGAAGACTTTGAAGATGAAGAGTTTTATTTTCAGCAAGATGGGGCACCACCACATTACCATAGCGATGTTAGGTCCTTCCTTGATGAGGTCTTGCCAAACAAGTGGATTGGACGAAGAGGTTTTGTTGAATATCCTCCCCGTTCATCAGACCTCACACCACTAGATTTTTTCTTATGGGGATACCTGAAAGACAAAGTCTACGCTACAAAACCTGCAACAGTCGCTGTTTTTACACTTTCGAAATAATAAAATTCTTATTAAACACTACGTTTACAATCATTTTTAATGTGCATACATTTTTTGGGACACCCTGTATATATATATATATATATATATCCATAAAGTCATCCACAGACAGATCTGTTTCGTTCTATTAGAACTCATCAGAGTGGCTAGACATACTAGCTTCCTGTAGCTGGGATCGAGACCCAGTTGACTCAAACGCCAATCCAAGCTTCTACCCCTCAGCCACAAGGAAACAGTGGCAAGGAAGTAAATTTTAAACGGTTATGAATCACAATTACTATTGTTTACATGCATCTGCTTAACGGCTACCGAGAGCTCAATTCATATTTGAAGAGCCTTGCAACAAACGCTAATGGCAACGTGATTACTTCATTCGCTTAGAGAACTCAACCCTACGGGGGTAGGGGAGTATATATCCATAAAGTCATCCACAGACAGATCTGTTTCGTTCTATCAGAATTCATCAGTGTGGCTAGACATACTATATATATATATAAAGAGAGAGAGAGAGAAAGAGAGGATTCACGCTGTAGTCACACCTTGATGATATAATTTCAAGTATTTGAAGCAGTTAAATGATTTAAAATAACTAATAATAGTAATAATTTGAAAAAATTATGTCTTCCGTGAACTATTCTTAATATAAATAATACACAAACAGTTATATGGTATCAAGTATACTTATTGCGTAATAATGATTTCCGAAAAGGTATATTTTACCTTTGCCTCTGTTGCCCAAGGAAACCTTAGAACGGTTGTCTCCCCTGAAAACTTTCTGGTTCCAATCCTCATTATGAATCTGTGAACAATGTTATATCTTGTCTGTTACAATCACGCCACCGCTTAACTAATTACGTCACAAAAACGTCATAACTGCGATGTCCAAAATGGAGGAGGCAAAACCGTCCGTTGTACTACGTGTCTAATTTTTGTCATTTCAATTTATTTGTTTTTGGTTTATCGCAGGTTTTTTTTTGCAAGGAAAATTCCCCATGGCGACCACAGAGTGCATCTATTAGTTTTTAATTAAAAATAAGACACTGATTAGTCAAGGGAATTAATTAAGACGGAAAAAGCCCCTAACGTCATTAAAAATATCAATAACTTGGAATATGATTCATTTTTCTTTGCCTTCGGTAAAGAAAAACAGAAATAATCAAATATTAAATGGCTTATGCTACTGTTGTTCATATATCTATATTATAAATATAGAATGATCAAAGAAAGTTATTTAGTTTTCTGAGAAAATAAATTAAAGAAAGTTCTTTTTAGTTTTATCAACTTTACTGAACATCAAATGATATCCATTCTCTTCGATTATCTTCTTTTAACTTTCAATCAACTTCATACATAATTATTTGTGTATCAGATGCACAATTTTCCCAAATATTTCGTATCTGTGATCCGAACTAAGAAATTTGTAACAAACCCTTCTGTTTATACAAAGAAATAGCTACAAGAATACATGTTTGTTTATGTATAATAGTGGGAGAATATTATTCGGGGACGTTTCTATGAATTAACACCGCTTGCTTATGAATATGCATATTTGCACGCACACACACTCGTGCTATGCAAATATGGCCATACAGCACACATATAGAAGATACATAAGTGGCGTCCAATTGCAGTAGTACCTGTAATGTCCAGAGTCCACTCGACAAGTAGACGTCACCACCAACCCAGCAGTTTATAATTTGCTTCTTTTATTTTGAACTTATGACAGGTTATTTTCTTCTCGCTAATGGACAATAGGCCGAGATTGAGTGATCTGTTTGTATCTCAAAGTCCAAGAGAATTGTATGCGTTTCATTTTTGTGCGTATGGTGAAATTTCAGTTTCTTGCACAATTCCCAGTAGATCACCTTTACCCACTCAATCATGTCTATTCTTGTATTCCCTTTGTGTCAGCTTGCTGCATTCATTTATGTTGTGGACCAGTAAAGGGTCCGGAAGAAAGACACGAATTCGGGTTTACATGGAACAAAGCATATTAACGAAAGTATAATACAACATAGATAAAAAGGTGTTGAACGTCAGTCTGACTGCCTGCCAAAGTGTTAGGCTGGTTTGGTTTAGTTTGGTTTGGTTGGTTTTATGGCATATCAATCTTTGTAGGTTATTTAACGCCAAATCCATTTTTATGTAAATAATCTGTTCTATTTAAAACAATTCAGTTTAGCATAAGTGCACAGTTTAATTGTCAAAAATGTTTCTATTTCAAACTATTCAAGCAGTTATATGTAACAATTCAGTTAAGTGTAAATACAGTTTTAATGTCGAAAAACAGTTCTATTTCAAATAATTCAGTTAAGCATAAGCACGCAGTTAAAATGTAAGTACGGTTTAATTGTCAAAAACATTTCTATTTCAAGCTATTCAGTTTACTCAAACAATTCAGTTTAGCATAAGTATGCTGTTACTTCTATTTAACCCATAGATAGGGCCCTATCAGGTGCTACCAGTCCGGGCCAGAGTGGACCTGGGAGCGATGACAATGAAGGGGTACTCCGCATTCCTCAAAGCTCCAGCACTGCTGGAAACTCACCATCAGATTGTTTAGTGCCATATCCAGGACACTCGTTGGGGGGGGGGTCTTAACCCTCTGCAGAGGTGCAGTCAGTGTATTCTACAGCCCCAGCTGACTGGGCAAGTGTTAGGCTGGAATAAACTTCTCTGCCGAGATGAATATTCTTCCGGTATTAATAGCAACTGGAAGAGTTCATTACAGTCCGCAGGTTGGGTACCATAACAATTTATATGATTAACTGTTTTATTTACAAATAGCCTACACTTTGCTATTCTTATGCGTATTATCAACATTTACTTTGGTTCTTTAGCGCAAGAGCAATCCAAGCGTGACTGAGTGAGACTTTCAAGCGTGGTTGAGTGGGCCTCCCAAGGAGCATTTCAAATATGGCTGAGTGATACTTTCAAGCGTGGTTAAGTGGGACTTTCCAGAAGAATTTCAAGCGTGGTTGACTGGGAATTTTAAGGAGCATTTCAAGCGTGGTTGAGTGGAACTTTTAAGGAGAATTTCCAGCGTGGTTGAGTGGGACTTTTAAGGAACATTTCAAGCGTGGTTGAGTGGAATTTTAAGGAGCATTTCAAGCGTGGTTGAGTGGGACTTTTAAGGAGCATTTCAAGCGTGGTTGAGTGGAATTTTAAGGATACTTTCAAGCGTGGTTGAGTGGGACTTTTAAAGCGCATTTTTAGCGTCTTTGGGTGTGACTTTTAAGGAGCATTTCAAGCGTTGTTGAATAGAACTTTTAAGGAGTATTTCAAGCGTGGTTGAGTGGGACTTTTAAATAGCATTTCAAGCGTAGTTGAGTGGGACTTTTAAGGAGCATTTCAAGCATGGTTGAGTGGAACTTTTTAGGTGTATTTCAAGCGTGGTCGAGTGGGACTTTTAAGGAGGATTTCAAGCGTGGTTGAGTGGGACTTTTAAGGAGCATTTCCACTCGGGAAGGATATGACACGAGGTCAATTTTTAAGCGGAGTTTAACAGGTTTGAATTCAGTGTTTTCCTTCTCCTAGACTAGTTGCCTCACCAAGGCTGAAGAACCCAGTCTGTCCTACTATTTACCCATAGCTGGAGGGTGAATAATTGGATTCATACCTTTCCCAAGGGTATTAGTGCCATGTGAAATGCAATCAGCCTCGTCCAGGATTTGAACTCATGTCGCCGTGTCCATTTCATACGACGATAACCATTACACCACGGGCATCTCCAATAATAATCTATGATGTATCTTATCTGTTAAGTTTTACTTGATATTGATATATTTGCTCTACATGTGAGTTTTTTAAGATATATTTTTATATTATAATAGCCATGCATTGAGTATTCTATTTGAATAGGTTAATACTATATATTCTCGATGGATTGTTTCTTTTAAGTCTATTGACAGACTTAATTTATTGGTTGGTCGGTTGGGTTTTATGGCATATCAACCTTTGCAGCTTATTTAACGCCAAATACATTTTTTATGCAAATAGTTCTATTTCAAACAATTCAGTTTAGCATGAGTGCACAGTTAAATTGTCAAAAACATTTTTATTTCAAGCTATTCAGTTTATTCAAACAATTCTGATTCAGCTAATTCCGTTTAGTATAATTACAGATTTTGTTTACACACAGTTAAATGTAAAAAAAATTATGTATTAAACAATTCAGTTTAGTGTCAGTCGAGTTTCAATGTCAAAAACAGTTCCATTTCAAACAATTCGGTTTAGCATAAGCTTGCAATTTAAATGTAAGTACACAGTTTGTCAAAAAAAATCTATTTCAAGCAATTAGGTTTAGTCAAACAATTCTATTTCAAATAATTCAGTTAAGCATAAGTATGCAGTTAGTTCTATCTAACCCATAGATAAAGCCCTCTCTACCATTCAGGGCCAGAGTGGACCTGGAAGTAAGGGCAATGAAGGGGTGCTCTGCATTCCCCAAAGCTCAAGCATCATATCAGGACACTCATTGGGAGGAGAGTCTTACCCATCTGCAGAGGTGCAATCGGTGTATTCTACAGCCCCAGCCGCCTGGGCAAGACTTAATTTATATCATAATATATATATATATATATATATATATATATATATATATATATATATATATATACGAGGATCATTAAATAAGTTTCCTGACTTTTTTCGTATGGGCACTTTTATTGATAGAACACACATGAAACTCTAGTCCCCTTCGAAGTAATCTCCTCCAGCAGCAATGCACTTGTTGTACCGTTCCAACAACTTCTGGAAGGCCCCATGGAAGTTCTTTTGTGTGAGCGTGTTAATGACCTTCGTCACAGCCTCTTTCATCTCCTCAATTGTCTCATAACGACAGCCTCTGAGCTTAGGGAATAACCAAAAGTCACAGGGAGCAAGGTCTGGACTATGGGAAGGCAGAGGAACTGTCTTGATGCCCATCTTGCTCAAATAGTCTGTAACAAGGATGGAGTTGTGGACTGGTGTATTGTCCTGGTGGAAATGCCACTGATCCGATTTGAAGAGTGCTGGCATCTTCCGACGGAATTTCTCCCTGAACTCCCTTAAAACCTCAGCATAGTAACTCTAACCCTAACCCTTTGGCCAATCAACTGTGATGTATTGACTTCCTTACTCCTCCCCCACCTCTCATCATCCCTCACAGACTCCGTGTCTTCCTTGAATCTCTTATGCTGCTTAAAAACTGATGCTCGATTCATGCAAGATGGTCGAAAAGCAATCTGAAGCAGTTCATACGTTTCTGTGGCATTTTTTCCCAAGTTTAAAACAGAATTTTATTGCATATCGTTCTTCTTCACGTCCAGATTGCATTTTTGAAATTCACCAGCTGTGATAATCAGGCTTTAGTAGGGTGTATTCGAATTCTTACTGTAGCTGTTCATTTGAAACTGAAATCATAAATATTGGTCAGTCAACTTATAAGATGTATAGCAATAACATACTGAATTTTCAAAAGTCTACAACAATTTTAAATGCCTGTACAAAAAATTCTAGAAACCTATTGAATGCACCACGTATATACACACCTTCAGAGAGTCCGAAGAATTCTACCTAGGTTTCTCCTAACCGGATCATCTGGATAATTCTGACCAAAGAAGAGTTGGACCAAACTACATTTGAGCACTCTTACAGTTTAGCTTAAGGAATTCTGTCACTGTTTCTTTCTTTTGACGAGGCATACATGATTTTCAGACAGTATGAATGTTTTTAGTCTTTCATTTTTTCAATGGAATTTTTTCCCCAAGATATCAGTTTGCGTAATATTTTTTATTTTCAAATTGTATCATCTGTTTTTTTTCACAACATCAGAATTCGAGAATTGGTCTAAAAATTAAATAAAATATAACTCCATTAATATGAAAACTACACAGCATGACATAAGGTGACTTAATCAAATTTCTCTAGTCTCAAACCTTGTTATGACACTTTTCCTCAACGAATTTGCTAACATCTCTATAGAAGTTCGACAGGATACAAACTATTTCTCAAACAATAAGAATTGTATAAAGATATTTAATAAGGGAAATGAATCAATGATTTTATCAATTTGTTTCAGTTTCAGATGTTTATCACCAATGTAAATTATTCTATTGGTTGTGACACCTTTTGTAGTGTTAGGGAAATCTTAGAAGTGTCTTTGAATTGTAATCAACTCCTTATTACTTCTACAATCAGTTCTTTATTTACAAAAAAACTTTAGAAAAAAAAAAAAAATCAGAAATCGCAAAATGTGCTCCACCAGTACTTATGACAACCAGAATCGGTCAAATTGTATCTGGTTTCATTAAAGATTTTTGTTTTGAAAGTGAAGATAGATTTTAGGGAGTTGATAAGAAAGAAATAGGGAAAGGGTTTTGTGAGAGGGCTTTTTGGCATGACTTGTTTCATGGAAAAGATATTGACTATAATGTGATGTGGTGTTTATGTAGTCCGAGGGACAGTTGGTTGGCATTGTGAAATAGTGCTATCTATCTATCTATCTATCTATCTATCTATCTATCTTGTTAATATCTAGTTATCTATCTACTCCATACTGTTATTATGTCTGTCTTTCTTTCTTTTTTCTATCTATCTATCTATCTATCTATCTATCTATCTATCTATCTATCTATCTATTTCAGTCTGGTCATATCTCTCCAACTTTTCTGTCTTAATTATCAATATTTCTATCTATCTTTTCAGTTTTTTATTATCTAAGTCTATTCGTATATATCTCTTTGTTTCAATCTGGTCATATCTATCTATCTATCTATCTATCCTAACAATATATACTTATCTATCTACTCTATACTGTTATTATTTTTCTTTCTTTCTTTCTTTCTTTCTTTCTTTCTTTCTTTCTTTCTTTCTTTCTTTCTTTCTTCATATCTATCTATCTATCTATCTATCTATCTATCTATCAGACAATAGTATTCCATTCAGAAGATATTCTATTCTCACCCCGTTATCATAATAATTGATCGATTCTCAAAAAAGGTTTTCAGAATATTTCTTTTTTTCTATCCCGGGGAAAAATATATATTCAATTCAATAGTGGTGACTCTGTGCTTTGTTGCTAAAAACTTACTTCATCGAATGGGGTTATTGTTGTAGTTTCTATAGAAATAAAGAGATATTATTTCCGAGTACCTTTCGTAAATCCTAAAATTGAATAAGATATTCTTGTCTTTTTCCTACTCGCTAGTTTTTTTCTCCCTCCCCTTCTTCTTCTTATTTCTTCCCAACTCTTTTTGTTCTTCTGACCCCACCCCGCATCTGCTTGTTCTTATCTTCTCAATTCTCTTTTTATTCTTCTTTATCCTCCCTTTCCTTGTTATTTTACCCTATACACTTTTTGTTCTTCTTTCTCCCCACCCTGCTTGTTCTTATCTTTTCCCTTTTCTTTTTGTCCATCTTTCTCCCCACTCTGTTTGTTCTTATCTCCTCTTTTCTCTTTTTCTCCATTTTCATCCCTCTCTTCTTGTTCCTATCTCCTCCTTTCTCTCTTTGTTCTTCTTTCTCCTCCCTCTTCTTGTTCCTATCGCCTCCCTTCTCTTTTTGTCCTTCTTTCTTCCCCTTTGTTCATGTCTCCTCCCTTCTCTTTTTTTCCATTTTCTCCCCCTCTTCTTGTTCTTATCTCCTCCCTTCTCTTTTAGTTCATCTTTCTCCCCCTCTTCTTGTTCTCATCTCCCCCCTTCTCTTTTAGTTCATCTTTCTCCTCCTCTTCTTGTTCTAATCCCCCTTTTTCTTTTTCTCAATTTTCTCCCCCTCTTCTTGTTCTTATCTCCTCCCGTCACTTTTTCTCCATTTTTGCCCCCTCTTCTTGTTCTTATCTCCTCCCTTCTCTTTTAGTTCATCTTACTCCTCCTCTTCTTGTTCTTATCTCCTCCCTTCTCTTTTAGTTCATCTTTCTCCTCCTCTTCTTGTTCTAATCCCCCTTTCTCTTTTTCTCAATTTTCTCCCCCTCTTCTTGTTCTTATCTCCTCCCTTCTCTTTTTCTCCATTTTTGCCCCCTCTTCTTGTTCTTATCTCCTCCCTTCTCTTTTAGTTCATCTTACTCCTCCTCTTGTTCTTATCTCCTCCCTTCTCTTTTAGTTCATCTTTCTCCCCCTCTTCTTGTTCTTATCTCCTCCCTTTTCTTTTAGTTCATCTTACTCCTCCTCTTCTTGTTCTTATCTCCTCACTTCTCTTTTAGTTCATCTTACTCCTCCTCTTCTTGTTCTTATCCCCTCCCTTCTCTTTTAGTTCATCTTTCTCCTCCTCTTCTTGTTCTAATCCCCCTTTCTCTTTTTCTCAATTTTCTCCCCCTCTTCTTGTTCTTATCTCCTCCCGTCTCTTTTTCTCCATTTTTGCCCCCTCTTCTTGTTCTTATCTCCTCCCTTCTCTTTTAGTTCATCTTTCTCCTCCTCTTCTTGTTCTTATCTCCTCACTTCTCTTTTAGTTCATCTTACTCCTCCTCTTCTTGTTCTTATCTCCTCCCTTCTCTTTTAGTTCATCTTTCTCCTCCTCTTCTTGTTCTAATCCCCCTTTCTCTTTTTCTCAATTTTCTCCCCCTCTTCTTGTTCTAATCCCCCTTTCTCTTTTTCTCAATTTTCTCCCCCTCTTCTTGTTCTTATCTCCTCCCTTTTCTTTTAGTTCATCTTACTCCTCCTCTTCTTGTTCTTATCTCCTCCCTTCTCTTTTAGTTCATCTTTCTCCTCCTCTTCTTGTTCTTATCTCCTCCCTTCTCTTTTAGTTCATCTTTCTCCTCCTCTTCTTGTTCTAATCCCCCTTTCTCTTTTTCTCAATTTTCTCCCCCTCTTCTTGTTCTTATCTCCTCCCGTCTCTTTTTCTCCATTTTTGCCCCCTCTTCTTGTTCTTATCTCCTCCCTTTTCTTTTAGTTCATCTTACTCCTCTTCTTCTTGTTCTTATCTCCTCCCTTCTCTTTTAGTTCATCTTTCTCCCCCTCTTCTTGTTCTTATCTCCTCCCTTTTCTTTTAGTTCATCTTACTCCTCCTCTTCTTGTTCTTATCTCCTCCCTTTTCTTTTAGTTCATCTTTCTCCTCCTCTTCTTGTTCTTATCTCCTCCCTTCTCTTTTAGTTCATCTTTCTCCTCCTCTTCTTGTTCTAATCCCCCTTTCTTTTTTTCTCAATTTTCTCCCCCTCTTCTTGTTCTTATCTCCTCCCTTCTCTTTTTCTCCATTTTTGTCCCCTCTTCTTGTTCTTATCTCCTCCGTTTTCTTTTAGTTCATCTTACTCCTCCTCTTCTTGTTCTTATCTCCTCCCTTCTCCTTTTCTCCATTTTCTCCCCCTCTTCTTGTTCTTATCTCCCCCTTCTCTTTTTCTCCATTTTCTCCCCGTCTTGTTCTTATCTCCTCCCTTCTCTTTTTGTTTATTTTCGCCATCCTCTTTTTGTTTTTTCTCTCCCTTTTCTTTTTCTTTTTCTTTTCCCACTCTCTGCTTATGCTTATCTCCTCTCTTCTCTTTTCGTTCCACTTTTCCCCTTCTCTTCTAGAGAAAATATAAGTGAAGCAGAAGTCGACGAGATACGTTATAAGTAGGTGTTTTCGTAAATTAAGAGCCTCGTTATCCTAGAGAATTTAAAACTCGTTCAAGAAAGTTGGCAGCAGTGATAATAGTCGAACGTTTAATTGTCCGATGCGTCAACTTTCCCTTAAGACGAAAGTACGTACGCGCATATAAGCTCTCAGTAAACAGCGCATGCGCAGATAGTAAATAAATAGAAGCCAAAGCCTTCTTATCGGATATATATATATATATATATATATATATATATATATATATATATATATATATATCCCATTTGTATAAAAATAAAAAAATCGCTTTCTTGGTGTCATTATAAATTTATTTCAGGTTTAAACCTTCATCAGATGTATATACGAAATTTTTATTTGGGTGTTCTGATGTTGCTTCCGGCGAGGATGGGATCGGAAAAGAAAATTCTTATTTTTATTTTTTTGAATCTAAAATAATTTTTAATTAAAATAATTTTCTAATATATTTTATCATATCTTTTAATCAAGAAAAAATTTTAACGGTGAAGATTTTGTAGCTATTTTTATTTTTCATTTATACAATGTTTATACAAACCAATAAAAAAGACCTCTGAAATGAAAAAAACAACAACCTAATCTCGGATAAAGTAAATAGTAGTACACGATTTATTTAAATTTATAAATAAATTTGCATTCTACTTTCATTGAGACTATTATGTTTTATCAATATTGAATAATATAATTCGTGCTATCAAGGAATAATAATTAAATGCTGATCTCAATTTACAAAAACTAATTCTAACTATCAAAATTATCGTAAAAGTTAATGTTATTTATATTAAGGAGAAATGAATATATCGAATGTTAAGTCAATCGTTATAAACAAAGAATTAATATGTAATTCACATATCGAACGTTAAGTAATCCTAATAATTAAAGAATTAATATATAATAGATATTTTATTAATGTAACTAATAATTTATAATATAAAAGAATTAAATATTCAACTCTTAAACTTGTGTTTACTCATGGCAAAAAAACGGTGTAATAAAAAAACGGCGTAGTATTGGGATAATTCATGATCGTTATAAGTCTATTAGTCTTATTCTTTATTTATTATAAATTTTAATTCTTAATTTTATTATTTTATTATAAAAACATATGTTTATATCTTATCTATTAAATCTAATTGTATTTTTATTAGAAAAATATCAAATTAATTGATTAGTCTATTTTGTAAAAATTATAGATCAATATATTGATATATATATAATTAAGAATATATAAATCGCTTAATTAATGGTAGCTAAATATATTTAATATTAATAATATATCAAATTAAATCTTACTAAGAATTTTGTTCTATGTCTACATGCCGAAATCATTTCTGTTCTTGAATAAAGCAAATTTCCTTTTAGATATTTTACTATACATATATTCTCTTCTAAAGCATAAATTACACTTACCATATAAACTGTTTGTCGAGGAAGATCTTTTAATTATTTCTCAATTCATAACAGGTGTTAGTCCTAGTTCTATTAGATCCCAATAATATCTAGATTGGGCAGTTTGATTTTTTAATGTTGGATTTTTAAATGATTGTAGATGGTTGTAATATCTAAATTTCCAGTTGAAGCTTGTCATATCTATATATGCCTTATCATTATTATCATTTTCTTTAGTTTAAATGTTGGCTTGATAAGTAATATTATTAAAGTTACAATTGTTCCCGTGCGGGCATTCATTTTTTTTATTTTAAAATTACATGAATGTTTTAAGTTGTCATTGTTATTCTATTCTAGTTTATTTATTAATTTCTTGTTGTGATTGTCAATTATTTTAGATATATTGTTAGAACAAGAATTACTAATTCTTAAATTATTCTTATTAATTATTTTTCCAAGTGGGGATTATCATCTTTAAAATGTTTGTTTATTAAACCTAGAAAATAATTCCCTATATTATTTCCCCATTTTATGTGATGTCTATTGGCATGTAAATATTTAAGTTCATTTTTATAACCGCTATTATATAAAGCTTCATTTTAAAATTCCTTATGATTATTAAATATGTTTTTAGAAGATGATTATCTGTTAATTCTAATGATAATCGCGTTAGTAATTGGTTAAACTATATATATATATATATTGTCATCCACAGACAGACTGTTTCGTTGTATCACAACTCTTCAGTGTGGCTAGACACGTAGGAGGCTTGAAGCTGGGATCGAAACCCGCCCAACTTTACGTGAGACTTAGTATCAGATCGCTTGGCCATGAAGCGTACCACGTCAGCTAGGGAATTATCAGGTATTAGTTGCACAGCAACTAGTTTGTTTACATTTTATACCTTACCGATTACCAGAGTGCTGAATTCGTTAGAGGAGCATTATGTGAGAGGCAGATATAATCAAAAAGTAAAGTTGGTGACCTTAGTCAAGGACGACCAGAAGGCTCCCTTTTCAATAGCTACTACACTGAGGTGTGAGGAAGGGCACAACTCATTTCTCTGGATTGCTCTACTTTACCCTTGATCCGTACCTTATAATGCTTCGTGTTAAGCAAGACGGTACCAAGTAGCATTTTTTGAGTCTTTGGTATGACTCGATCCGGGATTGAACCCCGGTCTCCCGGACCCTTGGCAAACACACACACACACACACGTACTCTCTCCTTCCTCTCTTTCTCTCTCTTTCTCTCTCTCTCTCTAAATATATATATATATATAACACAAGAGAAACAGGGCACTTCTATTACGAAGTCGGCTAAAACGTTACTGAAGAAGAAATAGATTGACAGATAAATGAATACATAAATAAAACGAGGCGTAGAGGCCAAACTGTTGGACTACGATATCGTAGTAAGTGAGTTTGAATTCTTATCGAGCTTGTACTTTCACTTTAGGACTAATAACATCGGAAAAAGCAAGAACCTCCTTATCTCGCCAGCAATGGGTTTAATAGTATCATTGCTATTTTTCTACAAGGATAGCTTTGGTATTAAATGACCCGTGAAGATTGGTATGCCATTCATCATCATCATATCGCGCTGGTAGCACGGATATCCCTGACCCTCTCTCGCCACTCCTCCCTATCGTTCATCGCCCTAGGTAGGTCTTCAGGACAACATCCTGTATCCTCACATAGCTGCTGAATGTACGTTCGAGCTGGTTGCCCTGCTTTTGCGCGGCCATGTGTGGGGATCCATAAGAGTACATCTCTTATGAGTTCATCTCTGCTTCTCCAGCAGTGTCCTGCATGTCTGGTTCGTCTAATGGAAATCAGACCTAACCGATAAAATGAAACGCAGTTTCTTCCAGGCAGCGGTCACATCGATACTGCTATATGGATGCACTACATGGACGCTAACAAAACGGCTGGAGAAGAAACTAGATGGCAATTACACAAGAATGCTGCGTGCAATCCTGAACAAGTCCTGGCAGCAACACCCCACAAGACACCAACTGTACGGCCACCTGCCCCCTATCACGAAAACTATTCAAGTTAGATGCCATTAAAAAAAGAAATAAAAGTCAGCTATGAATAAAACGAAGGCAAGGATTTCTTAAATATCGTTTGAATACACGTTTTATAGACAAAAGTAAAAAATTGTAGAAAACGAGATCTTATATAAGGAAATCAATTATAAAATTTGTGTTTAAATTATTTGTGCTTATCTATCTGCGAAGGATGCCCCCAAAATAAGGTGTACAAATTTACTACTCCAGCATATTTATTACAATACAAATGAAACTTTGTAAATATATCACCAGTCCTACTATGCTACTTTCTATGTAATTACTAGTGATATTGTTGTTGTATACAGGGAAGAACAACAAAAACGCTGATGTATAAAAATATAATCTGTTTCTTTTCTTGTTATTCTTTATTACCCGAAATGCACGTATAAGTAGAGTAAAGAGATGGCTAAATGTACACACACACACACACACACACACACACAGAAGGGTGACAGTACGGTTTTCTGTGAAACTTCTCTGCTTTATTGCTTCATTCTGCCTCCACGGCTTAAACATTTAAGCCTCTTCGTTACTTATTCGTGCTTCTTTCACGGAAGACTGATATTAGGCCAACCCAAAACATTTAATCATCACTCTTCTTTCGGGAGACTAGTACAATTCCGCTTGGCTCTCCAGTTTTTTTTTCTGGGATCATACACGCTTTCGACAATACTCTCCTCGAAGAACATGGTGTCAAGCAGCTGGAGCCATCTCTCTTTCCGGATAAATGTCGTTTGAAAAGCCCAATAAGATAGTTAACATAACAAATATTTAGGCGAGAGACTTATGGAATATAGCCATTTTCAATTCAATCTATAACTGAATCATTATTTTGTGGATGTCTTCGTTTGACCTGAACGTAATTGTGAATTACCTCAATTTTCAGCATGAAGAGAAAATTGTTGAATTGCTTCTGAATCCCTCATTTCAAAATAGAAGCATCAATATAATCATGGACAACTATTAACTATGAAATGCTAATAACAATCCTTTACTCTTCCCTAAATAGAAGCATCAATATAATCATGGACAACTACTAACTATTAAATGCTAATAACAATCCTTTACTCTTCCCTAAATAGAAGCATCAATATAATCATGGACAACTATTAACTATTAAATGCTAATCCCAATCCTTCACTCTTCCCTAAATAGAAGCATCAATATAATCATGGACTGGTGTTACAATGAGATTCCAGTAAATTCACTGTTTGTGTATTATTACGCGTAATTGAATTTGTATTTTTTCCCGTCTCACAATATATATATATATATATATATATATATATATATATATATATATTCTATTAAATAAATGCAACACATATATTGTAGAAATAATCAAGAAAAATCATTAATTGAATTGATACCCATTGGCAAAACAAAGCACCCCCCCCGCAAAAAGAAGTCAGTAAAGAAAACGTAAATAATAAAAAAAAAACAGCAAAAAAAAAAAAAGAAAATCCCCAAAAAACAAAAAGAAAGAAAACAAATTATTCTATTTCATTTAACGATTGAATTATAAAGTCTACATCATTAAAACAATGAAGAAATGGGGAAAAATCTAATATAATTTTAAAAAAACTTTTATCTAATATAAAAACAGGATTATTTGTTTTTCACGTTTGTAGTAACATTTAAAGGAAAAAAAAAAGAAACGAAAAAAGACATAATAACATTATAAATTTTTAGCACAAAATATATCCTTTGGCATCTTTGTCTTTTTTGCACTATTTTACCATTTCTTAACATTAAAATAATGAATGAGTATCCTATAATTGCAATATCTCAGTTTACAATAACATTGAAGCAGAAAAATACGCGGAGTTGTTGAAGTGTCAAATCGAATATCCGTGTTATATACAAGTAGACAATTTTACGAGATATGTTCAAAAAGTATCGACGCTGAAATTGTGAAGTATTGAGACAAAAGCAATCATTGAAACGTTCATTGTCTTCAACATCGTTCCCTTGACATTCAACACGTTCTTGGCTCAGTCGGCTGGGGCTGCAGAATACACTGACTACATCTCCGCTGAGTGGTAAGACTCCCCAAAAGAGTGTCCTGGATATGACACTAAATAATCTGATGGTGAAGCTCCAGTAATGCTGGATATTTGGGGAATGCTGAGTGCCTCTTCATTACCATCGCTCCCAGATCCACCCTGGCTCGGAGTGGTAGCACCTGATATGGTCCTATGTATGGGTCAAATAGACCTAAACTGTTTATTTATGCTTAATTGAATTGTTTGAAATAGAACTGTTTTAACATTCAACTATGAGTCAATTAATGACAGATGTTCATTTGAATTGTTAGTGATACATACTTGGAAAAATTTAACTTTTTTGACTAAACTGAATAGCTTGAAATAGAACTGTTTTTGACATTTAAACTGTTTAATTAAGCTAAACTGAATTGTTTGAAATAGAACTGTTTTTATATTTAGCTGTGTGTAAACAAAAAGCTGTACTTACGCTAAATTGAATTCTTTGAAATAGAACTGTTTATATTTATAAAACTGGATTTGGCATAAAATAACCTATAATGGTTGATATGAATAAAACCAAATCAAACCAAACCAAACCAAACCAAACTAAAACAAAGTTTCTATCAAAATGGTTTGGTTCGGCATTAAATGACCCGAAAAGGGTTAATATGCCGTGAAATAAAACAACCAGAACAAACCTTCAATACGTTCCAGCAAGTTTTTTATTGATTGAAGCACCTCCAAAATTTCTCTGGATCAAGAGTAAAACTGCGATGTCTGATTTCTTTAACTATCTTCCAAGTTCTAAATTCTTCCTAATTCTTTTAGTCTGTCCACTGAAAAAGAAATCAAAAACTATTGACAGCAATAATCAAGAGTACACAATTGATTATTGAGGCAAAAGAGTCAATAATTTTGTGAAATGTTTGATTTTCTTTTATGCCATTGTTTGAGACGAAATAATTTTGTCTTATGGGTATAGCTACACATACACATCTATCATTTCATCATTTGCGAAAAAGGACATGAAATTTCCATGAAAATTTGAGGTATTACAGCTTTACTCTTGATTATATATATATATATATATATATATATATATATATATATATATATATATATGTATATATATATATATATATATATATATATATATATTACAGTTGATGAAGGCATATGAAAGCTCCGAAAGCGCTCGGGACTATTTTGGTAAATTCATCTACCAATTCCAATCTAAAACCAAGAAACTATCTGGAAACTTGATAGGATTTTAATAAGATCATATTGACAAAATGTGTCATTATAATTTAATCAAACATGCTTAAATGAAAGACTGCTTCCCAGCCACACACACACACACACACACACACACTCTCTCTCTCTCTCTCTCTCTCTCTCTCTCTCTCTCCTCTCTTTGTCATACGCACACACATACACAAACTCACACATATATAAAGATACACACACAAACACATACACATACACACACTCTCTTTATCCTCTCATTCTCTCTCCCAAACACTTCCCCCCACATATATATATGTAGACACACACACACACACACACACACACACACACACACACACACACACACACACACACACACACACACACACACACACATATATATATATATATATATATATATATATATATATATATATACATTCAATTATAAAACACAACACTAGCACTAACCAACTTACAGCTTCCGATGTAGGGAAGATTCTCACAGATAATACTATGATTATATATAAAAACAATAATAAAAAACGATTACAAATCGTAGGAGCAATATGCATAAAAAAACATAAATAGAATAGTATTTAACACCGGCACCAACATATTAAATATTTTTAATAACTGAAATTAGCAAAATATTAACTCTTAGCAAACTATTAGCAAAATTAGCAAACTATTAACTATTAGCAAACCTTTTTCCAACCGAACGTTTTAAAACAAAACGCTGACAACGTTCCAACCGACAACTTCAACACAAAACGCAACAAATTATTAAAACTGTCAACTGAAAACTACACTCCTTCTGATGATAACCAAAATTATGCTCGAAAGCGCCTGGGCAGAAGATATGGGACAATTCCTTTCCCAACGAGATCCCCACACTAGAAAAATTACAAGGAATCTTGAAAAAATTAGATTCAAAATGATAAAGTGTTCCATCATCTTTAACAAAACTTGCTTGAATAATATATATATATATATATATATATATATATATATATATATATATATATATATTGTAATCCACAGACAGACTGTTTCGTTCCATCAGAACTCTTCAGTGTGGCTAGACACGTAAGTAATCAGTTATATCAACGAGTATCCTTCGCAGTGTGAACAATTCTCATGATATCAATGTCCTGATGAAGGTTATTAAAACCAAAACGTTTAACGTTGGATTTACATCAAAATGAATTAATCTAATTTGGATTATTCTGTTTTTCTACTTTCTATATATATATATATATATATATATATATATATATATATATAACAGGACAGTAGAATCAATAGCCTTTGTTTTCTTGCCTTGGGATCATTGTCCACAGCGCTATTGACTCTATATTTAAACTATCCTAACTATATATATATATATATATATATATATATATATATATATATATATATATATATATATATATATATTCCGTTTCAACCAATTACATAATAAAGCTGAGAAAAATAAAGAAGAGAAGAAAAGGAAAAAAACATATATATATATATATATATATATATATATAAAGAAAGTATGTTTAAAATAATGTTTAAAAACTAATTACCTCTGTATGAAACAACGCCATTAACTGAAATAGAATGTTAAAAACCTTCTCAGTTTTTCGTGTCATTTAAAAATTTGAATTAGATGATTCAGAACATACCACAGCACATATCAACATCGCTTTGATGATGGTTTAATGTAAAGACAGAAACGTTTAACGTTGGCAAAGAATTCGAGTATGAATAAAATCATCCTCTAAATATCTTGCTTTTTCATTTATGTGCATTTACATGTAATCGGAATTTTTTCCATTTTCTCAAATATACTAGTATATATATATATATATATATATATATATATATATATATATTTGTGTGTGTGTGCATAAAACCACGATGTACGACGAAAGAGAGGGAAAGATTGATAGATTGATATATATATACATATATATATATAGAGAGAAGTCACAAACCAGAATTAGAAAGGAAAATAGATTTATCGGTTCGACTACACGTTACCCAAATCCATTTAAAATCATAAAACGCCGTCTGCTCAGTTTTACAAGGTTAGTTTGCATAATAAAACCCTTTGCGTATCAGATAAAAGTACGCCTCAGTCCACATGATACAATTCAATATATATATATATATATATATATATATATATATATATATATATATATATTGACAGAAAATTAAATGGGTAACACCGTGAATATGTTCCAGTTTACCCGAGCGTACTGCTAAATAACATAATATATAGTCCTATATAAAAATCAATATCGGCAATAGGAGCCATATTAATACGTTGTATTACACAGACCTGTATAGACGTTGCACCATTATAACTATTACTACGCCACAAGGTAGCCAAAGAATTTGAAAATTTCATCAGAATATCTACAAGCCCTAAGTAAAGACATGCTGTAACCAGGTCAAAATCAACATCGTTCTTTCGGATGTTGCACTCTGTATATATATATAATTTCAAAATGAATAAGTCCACAAAGATTCATATTCTGTTAAAAATTATCCATTTAGTTCTTACCCAGCGTTTGGAGCCTATGGCTTTCTTCAGAGAACTTTTATTTAAAACTTTTTAGATTAAAAGTTCTCCGAAATGCCACGTAAGAACTAAATCAGTACTTTTTAAAAGAATATAAATCTCTTTTTGGACCTATTCATTTTGAAAAAAAGTATTTTTCTCTCTTTGGACGAAGTAAAAAAGAAATTTTTTACACACACACACACACACACACACACACACACACACACACACACACACACACACACACACACTCTCTCTCTCTCTCTCTCTTTCTCTCACTATCTCTCTATCCTCTCTTTGTCATACGCACACACATACACAAACTCACACATATATAAAGATACAGACACAAACACATACACTTACACACACTTTCTTTATTCTTCTCTCTTTCTCTCACCCAAACACACCGATACACACACACATATGTAGACACATACACACGCACACACACACACACACACACACGCACACACACACATATATATATACATTTAATTATAAAACACAACAATAGCACTAACCAACTTACAGCTTCCGATGTATATATGTATGTAATGTATGTATACATGTTTATCGATCCCTCTTCTTCGAACAGGGTGTGACACGAGGTCAATTCTTAAAATGAAGTGAAACAGGTTTGAATTCAGAGTTTCCTTTCTCCTAGATCGGTTGCCATACCAAAATTAAAGAGCCCAGCCCGACCAACTATTCACCCTTAGCTGGAAGGAGAATAGCTGGATACATAACTTCTACAAAGCTATTAATACCATGCTGTCATATAGGAATAAAGTGAGACACTAGTGTTTGAACACCGACCGCCAGTCAACGAAAATGGCAAACCTCCAGATAGTATAAATAGAGGTACCGTGCTGTTAGTGGATAATTAGTCGGTGGACTTGTTAGAGTCGAGAACATTGGTCAGTTGTGCTATCTGTCTATCTTGGGTTATATCTATCTATCTATCTATCTATCTATCTATCTATCTATCTTATTAAAGATAAATTTGCTATATTTATAAATAAAGAGAATTCAATATCAAAAATTGAGTATATAGGTCTTAGTAAGGATAGCGTCGACACTAGGTCGACAGCCCTGGGTAACTGTCAGTTTCTCATGTATGTGATCATCAGGTCATGTTGGTTGGTTAATTGTGTTTTATGGTCTGTGACGGCAAATTAAAATAAAAGGATCCCCGGATGAGCAACCATTTAAAAGCGTATGGGAACTGGTGCATTTAAATATTGTTATCACTGGCACTTGATCTCTTGCAGAATAAGTCTTTGTTTGGAGTCCTTTCTCGGGTATATAGGAACTTGCATATTATGTGGGGGTTAATTTAGGGCGAGACTGACCGCCGTTGGCAAGGGGTTTCCAAATTTCACACTACACACACACCCACCAAGGCCACTAGTTCTTCCAGCCCTAGATTTATGGAAGATATGGACAATATATATATATATATATATATATACGAGGTGCATACGATAAGTTTCCAGATTTTTTTCGTATGGGCACTTTTATTGAGAGTACACACATGAAACTCTAGTCCTCTTCGAAGTAATCTCCTTCCTTTGCACTTGTACCGTTTTAACAACTTCTGGAAGACCCCATGGAGGTCCTCTTGTGTGAGCGTGTCAATGACTTTCGTCACAGCCTCTTTCATCTCCTTAATTGTCTCATAATGACAGCCTCTGAGCTTAGGGAATAACCAAAAGTCACAGGAAGCAAGCTCTGGACTATAGGGAGGGTGAGGAACTGTCTTGATGCCCATATTGGTCAAATAGTTTGTGACAACGGTAGAGTTGGGGACTGGTGCATTTTCGTATGGGCACGTTTATTGATAGTACACATATGAAACTCTAGTCCCCTTCGAAGTAATCTCCTCCGACTGCAATGCACTTGTTGTGCCGTTCCAACAACTTCTGGAAGGCCCCATAGAAATCATCTTATGTGAGTGTGTCTATGACCTTCGTCACAGCCTCTTTTATCTCCTCAATTGTCTCATAACGACAGCCTCCAAGCTTTTCCTTGAGCTTAGGGAATTAGCAAAAGCCACAGGGAGCAAGGTCTGGACTATAGGGAGGCTGAGGAACTGTCTTGATGTCCATCTAGGTCAAATAGTCTGTGACAAGGATGGAGTTGTGGACTGGTGCATTGTCCTGGTGGAAATGCCACTGATCAGATTTGAAGAGTGCTGGCCTATTCCTAAGGAATCTCTTCCTAAACTCCCTTCAAACCTCAGCATAGTAACCCTAACCCTAACCCTTTGGCCAATCAACTCTAGTGTATTGACTTCCATACTCCTCCCACACCTATCATCATCACTCACAGAGTCCGTGCCTTCCTTGAATCTCTTATGCCTCTCAAAAACTGATGCTCGATTCATGCAAGATGGTCGAAAAGCAGTCAAAAGCCTTCTATACGTTTCTGTGGCTTTTTTTCCAAGTTTAAAACAGAGGTATATTTTTCTAAAGAACTGTGTCCGCTCGTCTTTATTGTGTCATCGTTATGTTTCTGCATGCATATGTGTATGTATTGTTGTTCATGGCTATACAACATTTTCATGGTTAGCCACCTTTTTTTCTGTGCTGTAATTGCTCATTCTTGGAAAAAGATCAATTTACGATTTTGACTGATCGCCAAATTTAGTTATTAAAGGTCGTAGAAACCCATCAATTTTCGGGTTGGCCAAGCAATTGATGTCAGCCACCTGATATAAACTATTTTATGAGAAAAGGAGCTTTCGATTTAAATAAAATAAAATTAAATATCTAATTAATAGAAGTACCAATTTTTCGCCCAAAATTAATCAGTAATACGCTTTAGTAAACCACCGATAAAATGAAACGCAGTTTCCTCCAAGCAGCGGTCGTATCGATACTGCTGTATGGATGCACTACTTGGACGCAAACTAAACGGCTGGAGAAGAAACAATTACACAAGAATGTTGCGAGCAATATTGAACAAGTCCTGGCGGCAACACCCCACAAGGCACCAACTATACGACCACCTGCCTCCCATCACGAAAACTATCCAAGTTAGACGAACCAGACATGCAGGACACTGCTGGAGAAGCAGGGACGAGCTCATAAGTGATGTACTCCTATGGACCCCCACATATGGCCGAGCAAAAGCAGAACGACCAGCTCGAACATACATTCAGCAGCTTTGTGAGGATACGGGATGTAGCCCTGAAGACCTGCCAGAGGCGATGAACGATCGGGAGATGTGGCGAGAGAGGGTCAGGGATATCCGTGTCTGTGGCACGACACGATGATGATTATGATGAAACCTGATAATTAAAGTGACATAAAAAAATGAAACCCTAAAATCTTCTGTCTGATATTCATAAATTTATTCCATCAGTTGTTGATGTACATTTTCTTTTTTAAGTAGAGGAATAATAATAATGCAAATTTAATTACTACGACCTGAAAATCTGGCGAACACCTACGCGTGACATACAGAAATACTGGACAGCTGTTTCCAGTGGTAGAGATTACAGTATACACTGCTGATGAGACCTAATAAGGTCGAAACAGCTGTCCAGTGTTTCCCTATGTCACGCGCAAGGGTTCGCCGGATTCTCTGGTCATGGTAATTCAATTTATCCCATCACTTTTGTCCCTTTATTACGGAAGGATAGTAAGCACATTAAAAGCTTTTGTTTTCACAGTTGGAATTTCTTTCCAACCTAAGGTATCTCAATTGAATGCACCAATGCATCGCATTATGTTGTATAGTCACAACCATGGCCAACTATACAAACACATAATACATCTACATCTACATATGCATGCAGAACACAACGACACAATGAAGACGAGCGACACAGTTCTTAGAAAAATATACCTCTCAGTTTATTTGAAAGGGTTGTGTGTGAGAGGGTGTTGGAGACTGAACAGAACTGCAACATATTGACCCTCACTCTATTGGCCATAACTGCGTTTCTTTCCCGTTTTCCTGGGCTGTTCAACCGGAGGCCAGGGGACCCACTCTGCTGGGTGCTGGCTTTCTCAACCGCATCTTGTCACCAACAGGTCTGGTCTCCAAACTAACTGACTTCCTGTCTTCACCGAGTTATGTAATAGTTCAACGGCCACCTTGTGGGCGTCACAAATTGCACTCATTCAACCCATCCACGGTCAAGGTTATAATATCCTGATCGACCGGACGCACCTGTTATTTACAAAGGTGCATTTCCTATTTTGACAGCCCGGCCGGGTCGTAAGTCAATATACAACAATTGTACATGATAGACATCATGAAAATGGTTTCACCATAACATCAGAAAAGTCATTAAGGATGATGAATTTGTTAATTCAATGAATAACTTGGAATTTCGCGCTTGGACATCGTTTGTTGACCTGGTGAAAAACTTTTTAGGCAATTGCTGGGACGAAAACTAGAAGGAGTTCGTGAAAAAGTTGTTGAAATGTTTACGGGCCATAGGCGCTAATATGGGTATCAAGGTTCTTTTTTTTGCTTAGCCATCTAGATAAATTTCAGGATAATTGCGGCAATGTGAGTGATGAACAAAGAGAACGATTCGATCAAGATATCAAAACAATAGAAGAGTGCTATCAGAGACGATGGGACAAACGAATGATGGCTGACTGCTGTTGGAGTATCAAAAAGGATTTAAAAAACATTAAACATGACAGACAATCAAAAAGGAGAAAATCTTTACCATAGTTCTCATGTTCACGAAGATTTTATTTCTGCTGTTAGTTTATTAAATAATTTAATGATAATACTTATTGGTCTTGATATTTCTAATCGTGCTATTTTTAAAGACTTAGGCTCTGGTTGTTATGGCATAAATAGTATTTCTCAATAAGCAGACCAATACTTGTTGGTTTAAATACGAATTTAGAGGTTTTTGCGATTTTATTTTGAGAAATATTGCCATCGGTCAATATCATATAGACAGAAAACAATTGAAAAATGTTCTTTTGACAAAAATGAGGCATTTCTGTACAGAAATAACGATAGGTAACCAAGTAAAAGTAAAACCATTTTCAGATTCAGCGCCCACAAATTAGCTAAAAAAGATGTTTGATGCCTCAATACCATTTTAAATGTTTTATTGACGAGTGTTCTATAAAATAACTGTATTAGATTCTTAAAAAAAAACTTGAGAATTTATTTAAAAAATATTATTATCATCACCTACTCAATATAAAAATTCTTTGAGCGTCTGTCTATATTTTTTGAAAACATTAATGGATCCATGGGTAGAAAGATTTGGGGACCTCTGAATTCAAAAGTCTGTAGTATAATTTGTTATTGTAAATCATGTCTCGAATTCTTATTCTATCTGCTAGTTGTTACATATCTTGTCGCCCAAGTTACAAAAAGTTTATCGTTACTTAAACTATAAATCCGAAACGATTACAAGTCTTTTACTTCTGCGACAATACACCTCGCCCCCTCCGGATACATCAACTTCTTCACCATTTCACTTCTTGGTCGGTGATCATCTAGTGGTTCCGATAGGGGTATCGCACATTTCTTTACGGCACAAGAAATACAATCAAGGGAGTGAGAGGAAAGAACAAACGAACGATATGCTTAGGTTAACTCAAGTGCAAGAGGTTAAGTTGTGACACTCTGCATTCCTTTGCATATGTAGACTAACGCTGACGTGCATCCTTCGCGAAATTTCTACAAAGCTCGAGGAGTGCTGACTCATCTTGACTGGTCTTCCCTCACTGCTGCTGGACTCTCTCTCATGCCGACTGGTCACTTCTGCTGTCCGGTGTCGACAGGACACTCACGTCACCCTTCGCCAACTGCCTTCTCTGAGTTCCTTTGTCCAACTCCCTCAATGGCGTTCTCTTCCTACTTCCGGTCGCGTCGAGATCTCGAGTCCAAACCCTTCGTCTGGTTTCGCGCCAAAACAGACAAAGGAATCGTCTGCTTGGTGGACCACCTACATAGTGTCACACTTCTTAATTCAACGACTTCAACCTTATGCTTGCATAACGATCTTATATATCATCGTTTGTGAAACTCGGATACATGGACAGTGTTTTAAATTAGGATCATTTTTACTATCTATCTATTTATCTGGTTGCTCATATCTATCTATCTATCTATTTGATTGCTCATATCTATCTATCTGGTTGCTCATATCTATCAATCTATCTATCTATCTGATTGCTCATATCTATCTATCTATCTATCAAAGCAAAATAAAGTAATCCAAATTTGATGAATTTATTTTGATGGAAAGTCAACGTAAAACATTTCGGTTTTAATAAACTTCAGCTGGACTTTAAGATAATGAAAAAGGTTGTTTATAAAGTGATGGTTGTTCGTTGAAATAACAGGAGATATTATTTAAACAAACATCCATCGCTGTATAAACAACACTTTTGTTTAATTTAGATTTAATGCCAAATCCAGTTCACACACACACACACACACACACATGTTGTATACCAATGAAGAAACATACCGCTTTTCTTTATAAAAAATATATCTCTTTTCTTTATTGTCACGAAAGAGTTGAAATGGCTGTAAGTGAGCGAGAGTGAGAGTGGAAGAAATGAAGAAATCGGACTACTATCATTGACACCGCGTTGGGGACAGACATTTGGAGCTTTATTTTGCTTCTTTGATGTAAGGTTTGATTCAAAACAGTTTCTCAGCAGCCCCAACCTCCACCGGCGGGCGTCTACTCACTGGTTGCTCTCCGAATCTGATCGAACCTCTCTGCTGACTGCGAATCTCTTGTCAATATAAGATATTCTTAACGCCCACACATTTCCTTCCGATTCCGATTGCCAATTCACGTATTTCATTTCTGTTGTTCCCTTGTTTACACAGGGGACATATCCTGTTTAGAAATTCATAACTAACATTCAGTCAAATGTCAATATGCAACACACACACACACACACACACACACACACACACACACACACACACATATATATATATATATATATATATATATATATTCACCAATCCCTCTGCTCGGGCAGGATATAACACAAGGTCAATTTTTAAGCGGAGTTTAACAGGTTTGAATTCAGAGTTTTCCTTCTCCTAGACTAGTTGCCTTACCAAGGCTGAAGAACCCAGTCTACCCTACTATTTACCCATAGCTGGTGGGAGATTAATTGGAATCATACCTTTCCCAAGGGTATTAGTGCCATGTGAAATGCAATCAGTCTCGTCCAGGATTTGAACTCGTGTTGCCGTGTCCATTTCCATCAACGATAACCATTGCTCCTCGGGCACCTCCATATATATATATATATATATATATATATTATTTGTAAGTGGTAGTCTGGAAGACCTGTCGGAAGCAATGGACTATAGGGACAGATAGATAGATAGAGAGAGAGAGAGAGAGAGAGAGAGACAGCCAGGGAAATCCGCGTTGGGAGCGTGACTTGTTGATGATGATAATGATTTGTAAGTTAATAGTTTGTCTTTGTCAGTAACTCATTTTTAAAGGAGTCTGTGTGCATTTGTTTGCACATAGTCAAATATTTCTATTTAATACTTACAATTCTTTTTGATATTAATTATAATCCTTTGTAAAACATTGAACAGATCTACTTGACTTATAGATCGGACCCTAACAGTTTTTACCTCTCTGGGTCAGAGTGGACTTGAAAGTAATGGTATCGAAGGGGTACTCCACATTCCCCACACTTAATACTGGAGCCTCACCATCAGGTGTGTGTGTGTGTGTGTGTGTGTGAGAGAGAGAGAGAGAGAGAGAGAGAGAGAGAGAGAAAACAAAGAATGACGAAACGTGAGAATGTTTATTTATTTATCCGACTTCCCTCTCACTCCAAGTTAAATTGAACATGAAGTCGTTTGATGGTGCGGGCACGCGCTCGAATCGAACGTCATGCACAGCCGTAGCAAAAAATGCTTGATTCCGTCGGCTTTTTCCAATTTGGGGCGCCTCAGGCATCAAGCAATAAACTCAGAACGAAAAGTTGAAAGTCAAATATCAAAGAAATTCCTTCCAAATGGATCACGATAAAAAAACAAAAACAAACAAAAAACAAACAAGCAAACAAACAGCAACAATAAAAAAAAAAAACCGTACAGGAAAAACTTCTCATTTTGTTTAAATATATGTAGACTTTTGAAGGAGGACTATCACGCATGCGCACGTTTTTTATTCATTTGGTATCTTAAATTTTTGTTGGCTTATCCAAAAAAAAAACCCTTAACAATAAAATGAAGTGAGAACTTAATGGAAGTAGAATAAATTCTAGTGAGATCCAAAAATGTATCCTGATCTACACAAAGCTGAGAATATTAGTTTTTTTTAGGGTTTATTTTGGTTCTTCCGTTCGTTTTTACATATTCAAGTCCATTAGTATTTTTTCATCGCTTCGGACCGCGTCAGTGTCTGCTTTAATGCATTTTTAAAGATAAAACGGTTGTTTGTTACGAACAAGAGAGCATGTTTAATTGACCAGATGAAAGCGGAAATGAAACTAAAACGAATAAATTACCCGTATCAAACGAGAAAGAAAACAAGCATAAAGAAAACCCAGAACAGATGCAAAAATTATAGCCAGATACAAGATTGTTAACAATTACAGAATCGCTTTAGTGTTGTAACTGCGTGATGCCAAGTAACAGAACTGATTTACAAGGAACACACAATAAGTTTCCAGACTTTTTTCGTAAAGGCACTTTTATTGATAATACATACATGAAACTCTAGTCCCCTTCGATGTAACCTCCTCTGGTTGCAATGCATTTGTTGTACCGTTCCAACAACTTCTGGAAGGCTCCATGGAAGTCCTCTTGTGTGAGCGTGTCAATGACCTTCGTCACAGCCTCTTTCATCTCCTCAATTGTATCATAACGACAGCCTCTGAGCTTAGGGAATAAGTAAAAGTCACAGGGAGAAAGGTCTAGACTATAGGGAGGGTGACGAACTGTCTTGATGCCCATCTTAGTCAAATAGTCTGTGACAAGGATGGAGTTGGGAACTGGTGCATTGTCCTGGTGGAAATGCCACTGACCCGATTTGAAGAGTGCTGGCCTCTTCCGACCGAATCTCTTCCTGAACTCACTTAAAATCTCAACATAGTATTCTTTGTTGACTGTCAGTCCAGTGGAACCCAGTGCAAGTTGATCATGCCAATGCTGTCAAAAAAGGGATCATCAAAGGTTTGTGGGTGGATTTGCTCTGTCTGGCCTTTTTGGGTCTAGGAGAGCCAGCATGCTTCCACTGGGAACTCTGTCTCTGGGTCTCTGGGTCATAGCAGTAGATCCAGCTTTCATTGCATGGCATTTTTTCCAATGAAAATTCAGTATGTTATCGCTATACATTTTATGAGATGACTGACCAATTTTTATGATTTCAGCTTCAAATGTACAGCAAATAGCAGCAATTGGAATACACCCAACTAAAGCCTGATTGTCACAGCTGGTGAATTTCAAAAATACAATCTGGACGTGAGGACACTTTAGAAGAACGATATGCAATAAAATTGTGTTTTAAGAGTCTGTCGTTATGAGACAATTGAGGAGATGAAAGAGGCTGTGACGAAGGTCATTGACATGCTCACACAAGAGGACTTTCATGGGGCCTTCCAGAAGTTGTTGGAACGGTACAACAAATGCATTGCAGCTGGAGGAGATTACTTCGAAGGACACTAGTTTCATGTATGTACTATCAATAAAAGTGCCCATACGAAAAAAGTCTGGAAACTTATTTAATGATCCTCGTATGTTCAGAGCTGTGCTAATTCATACGATAAGTTCTTTACTAAGATATGTTCTTAGTTGCGTATTAAGTTGTTCTTAAGTTTAGATGTTTAGTTATGTACTTTGTTATTTACTGAGTTTTAAATTAAGTAATGTACTAATTTTGTTGTTGGTGACGTAAAAAAATCTGTGCTAAGTTTTGTTCTAAGTTATTTACAAAGTTATGAGTTAAGATGGGAACTAAGTTATATCATCATCATCATCATGTCGTGCCGCCTGCACAGATATCCCTAACCCTCTCTCTCCACTTCTCCCCATCGTTCATAGCCCCCGGCAGGTCTTCAGGGCTACATCCCGTATCCTCACAGAGCTGCTGTATGTATGTTCGAGCTGGTCGTTCTGCTTTTGGTCGGCCATATGTGGGGGTCCATATGAGTACATCACTTATGAGCTCGTCCCTGTTTCTCCAGCAGTGTCCTGCATGTCTGGTTCGTCTAACTTGGATAGTTTTCGTGATGGGAGGCAGGTGGCCGTATAGTTGTTGCCTTGTGAGGTGTTGCCGCCAGGACTTGTTCAATATTGCTCGCAGCATTCTTGTGTAATTGCCGTCTAGCTTCTTCTCCAGCCGTTTTGTTAGCGTCCAAGTTGTGCATCCATACAGCAGTATCGATTCGACCGCTGCCTGGAAGAAACTGCGTTTCATTTTATCGGTCAGGTCTGACTTCCATATGATCGATAGCCTATCGATAGCTGTCCATGCCTTTGTTAGCCGCGTGTCGATGTCTTTTTCGGTTGATGAGACATTGCTTCCAAGGTAAGTTATGTACTCAACTATATTCTAAGTTATGTACTAATTTATGCTAAATTATTTACTAATTTGTATTAAGTTATTAACTAAGTTTCATGCTAAGATATTTACTTAGATAAGTTATACACCGACTTATTTTCTAAATTATGTACTAACTCATATGAAAAGTTATCTATTCACCAAGTTATGTATGCGTTTGGAGAATGTGGAGTATCCATTCATTTCCACTTTGGCTCGGAGTGGTAGCTGCTGATAGGGTCCTACCGATGAGTCAAATAGAACTGTTTGACATTTTAACTGTGTACTTATGTTAAACTGAATTGTTTGAAATAGAGCTGTTTTTACATTTAGCTGTGTAAACAAATGACTGTATACTTATGCTGAAGTGAATTGTTTAAAATAGAACTGTTTTTACATTTAGCTGTGTAAACAAATGACTGTATACTTATGCTGAAGTGAATTGTTTGAAATAGAACTGTTTTTACATTTAGCTGTGTAAACAAATGACTGTATACTTATGCTGAAGTGAATTGTTTAAAATAGAACTGTTTTTACATTTAGCTGTGTAAACAAATGACTGTATACTTATGCTGAAGTGAATTGTTTAAAATAGAACTGTTTTTACATTTAGCTGTGTAAACAAATGACTGTATACTTATGCTGAAGTGAATTGTTTGAAATAGAACTGTTTTTACATTTAGCTGTGTAAACAAATGACTGTATACTTATGCTGAAGTGAATTGTTTAAAATAGAACTGTTTTTACATTTAGCTGTGTAAACAAATGACTGTATACTTATGCTGAAGTGAATTGTTTAAAATAGAACTGTTTTTACATTTAGCTGTGTAAACAAATGACTGTATACTTATGCTGAAGTGAATTGTTTAAAATAGAACTGTTTTTACATTTAGCTGTGTAAACAAATGACTGTATACTTATGCTGAAGTGAATTGTTTAAAATAGAACTGTTTTTACATTTAGCTGTGTAAACAAATGACTGTATACTTATGCTGAACTGAATTGTTTAAAATAGAACTGTTTTTACATTTAGCTGTGTAAACAAATGACTGTATACTTATGCTGAAGTGAATTGTTTAAAATAGAACTGTTTTTACATTTAGCTGTGTAAACAAATGACTGTATACTTATGCTGAAGTGAATTGTTTGAAATAGAACTGTTTTTACATTTAGCTGTGTAAACAAATGACTGTATACTTATGCTGAAGTGAATTGTTTAAAATAGAACTGTTTTTACATTTAGCTGTGTAAACAAATAACTGTATACTTATGCTGAAGTGAATTGTTTGAAATAGAACTGTTTTTACATTTAGCTGTGTAAACAAATGACTGTATACTTATGCTGAAGTGAATTGTTTAAAATAGAACTGTTTTTACATTTAGCTGTGTAAACAAATGACTGTATACTTATGCTGAACTGAATTGTTTAAAATAGAACTGTTTTTACATTTAGCTGTGTAAACAAATGACTGTATACTTATGCTGAACTGAATTGTTTAAAATAGAACTGTTTTTACATTTAGCTGTGTAAACAAATGACTGTATACTTATGCTGAAGTGAATTGTTTAAAATAGAACTGTTTTTACATTTAGCTGTGTAAACAAATGACTGTATACTTATGCTGAACTGAATTGTTTAAAATAGAACTGTTTTTACATTTAGCTGTGTAAACAAATGACTGTATACTTATGCTGAAGTGAATTGTTTAAAATAGAACTGTTTTTACATTTAGCTGTGTAAACAAATGACTGTATACTTATGCTGAAGTGAATTGTTTAAAATAGAACTGTTTTTACATTTAGCTGTGTAAACAAATGACTGTATACTTATGCTGAACTGAATTGTTTAAAATAGAACTGTTTTTACATTTAGCTGTGTAAACAAATGACTGTATACTTATGCTGAAGTGAATTGTTTAAAATAGAACTGTTTTTACATTTAGCTGTGTAAACAAATGACTGTATACTTATGCTGAACTGAATTGTTTAAAATAGAACTGTTTTTACATTTAGCTGTGTAAACAAATGACTGTATACTTATGCTGAAGTGAATTGTTTAAAATAGAACTGTTTTTACATTTAGCTGTGTAAACAAATGACTGTATACTTATGCTGAACTGAATTGTTTAAAATAGAACTGTTTTTACATTTAGCTGTGTAAACAAATGACTGTATACTTATGCTGAAGTGAATTGTTTAAAATAGAACTGTTTTTACATTTAGCTGTGTAAACAAATGACTGTATACTTATGCTGAAGTGAATTGTTTAAAATAGAACTGTTTTTACATTTAGCTGTGTAAACAAATGACTGTATACTTATGCTGAAGTGAATTGTTTAAAATAGAACTGTTTTTACATTTAGCTGTGTAAACAAATGACTGTATACTTATGCTGAAGTGAATTGTTTAAAATAGAACTGTTTTTACATTTAGCTGTGTAAACAAATGACTGTATACTTATGCTGAACTGAATTGTTTAAAATAGAACTGTTTTTACATTTAGCTGTGTAAACAAATGACTGTATACTTATGCTGAAGTGAATTGTTTAAAATAGAACTGTTTTTACATTTAGCTGTGTAAACAAATGACTGTATACTTATGCTGAACTGAATTGTTTAAAATAGAACTGTTTTTACATTTAGCTGTGTAAACAAATGACTGTATACTTATGCTGAAGTGAATTGTTTAAAATAGAACTGTTTTTACATTTAGCTGTGTAAACAAATGACTGTATACTTATGCTGAAGTGAATTGTTTAAAATAGAACTGTTTTTACATTTAGCTGTGTAAACAAATGACTGTATACTTATGCTGAAGTGAATTGTTTAAAATAGAACTGTTTTTACATTTAGCTGTGTAAACAAATGACTGTATACTTATGCTGAAGTGAATTGTTTAAAATAGAACTGTTTTTACATTTAGCTGTGTAAACAAATGACTGTATACTTATGCTGAACTGAATTGTTTAAAATAGAACTGTTTTTACATTTAGCTGTGTAAACAAATGACTGTATACTTATGCTGAACTGAATTGTTTAAAATAGAACTGTTTTTACATTTAGCTGTGTAAACAAATGACTGTATACTTATGCTGAAGTGAATTGTTTAAAATAGAACTGTTTTTACATTTAGCTGTGTAAACAAATGACTGTATACTTATGCTGAAGTGAATTGTTTAAAATAGAACTGTTTTTACATTTAGCTGTGTAAACAAATGACTGTATACTTATGCTGAACTGAATTGTTTAAAATAGAACTGTTTTTACATTTAGCTGTGTAAACAAATGACTGTATACTTATGCTGAAGTGAATTGTTTAAAATAGAACTGTTTTTACATTTAGCTGTGTAAACAAATGACTGTATACTTATGCTGAACTGAATTGTTTAAAATAGAACTGTTTTTACATTTAGCTGTGTAAACAAATGACTGTATACTTATGCTGAAGTGAATTGTTTAAAATAGAACTGTTTTTACATTTAGCTGTGTAAACAAATGACTGTATACTTATGCTGAAGTGAATTGTTTAAAATAGAACTGTTTTTACATTTAGCTGTGTAAACAAATGACTGTATACTTATGCTGAAGTGAATTGTTTAAAATAGAACTGTTTTTACATTTAGCTGTGTAAACAAATGACTGTATACTTATGCTGAAGTGAATTGTTTAAAATAGAACTGTTTTTACATTTAGCTGTGTAAACAAATGACTGTATACTTATGCTGAACTGAATTGTTTAAAATAGAACTGTTTTTACATTTAGCTGTGTAAACAAATGACTGTATACTTATGCTGAACTGAATTGTTTAAAATAGAACTGTTTTTACATTTAGCTGTGTAAACAAATGACTGTGTGCTTATGATGAACTGAATTGTTTAAAATAGAACTGTTTTTACATTTAGCTGTGTAAACAAATGACTGTGTGCTTATGATGAACTGAATTGTTTAAAATAGAACTGTTTTTACATTTAGCTGTGTAAACAAATGACTGTATACTTATGCTGAAGTGAATTGTTTAAAATAGAACTGTTTTTACATTTAGCTGTGTAAACAAATGACTGTATACTTATGCTGAACTGAATTGTTTAAAATAGAACTGTTTTTACATTTAGCTGTGTAAACAAATGACTGTATACTTATGCTGAAGTGAATTGTTTAAAATAGAACTGTTTTTACATTTAGCTGTGTAAACAAATGACTGTATACTTATGCTGAAGTGAATTGTTTAAAATAGAACTGTTTTTACATTTAGCTGTGTAAACAAATGACTGTATACTTATGCTGAACTGAATTGTTTAAAATAGAATTGTTTTTACATTTAGCTGTGTAAACAAATGACTGTATACTTATGCTGAACTGAATTGTTTAAAATAGAACTGTTTTTACATTTAGCTGTGTAAACAAATGACTGTGTGCTTATGATGAACTGAATTGTTTAAAATAGAACTGTTTTTACATTTAGCTGTGTAAACAAATGACTGTGTGCTTATGATGAACTGAATTGTTTAAAATAGAACTGTTTTTACATTTAGCTGTGTAAACAAATGACTGTATACTTATGCTGAAGTGAATTGTTTAAAATAGAACTGTTTTTACATTTAGCTGTGTAAACAAATGACTGTATACTTATGCTGAACTGAATTGTTTAAAATCGAACTGTTTTTACATTTAGCTGTGTAAACAAATGACTGTATACTTATGCTGAACTGAATTGTTTAAAATAGAACTGTTTTTACATTTAGCTGTGTAAACAAATGACTGTGTGCTTATGATGAACTGAATTGTTTAAAATAGAACTGTTTTTACATTTAGCTGTGTAAACAAATGACTGTGTGCTTATGATGAACTGAATTGTTTAAAATAGAACTGTTTTTACATTTAGCTGTGTAAACAAATGACTGTGTGCTTATGATGAACTGAATTGTTTAAAATAGAACTGTTTTTACATTTAGCTGTGTAAACAAATGACTGTATACTTATGCTGAACTGAATTGTTTAAAATAGAACTGTTTTTACATTTAGCTGTGTAAACAAATGACTGTGTGCTTATGATGAACTGAATTGTTTAAAATAGAACTGTTTTTACATTTAGCTGTGTAAACAAATGACTGTGTGCTTATGATGAACTGAATTGTTTAAAATAGAACTGTTTTTACATTTAGCTGTGTAAACAAATGACTGTGTGCTTATGATGAACTGAATTGTTTAAAATAGAACTGTTTTTACATTTAGCTGTGTAAACAAATGACTGTGTGCTTATGATGAACTGAATTGTTTAAAATAGAACTGTTTTTACATTTAGCTGTGTAAACAAATGACTGTATACTTATGCTGAACTGAATTGTTTAAAATAGAACTGTTTTTACATTTAGCTGTGTAAACAAATGACTGTATACTTATGCTGAACTGAATTGTTTAAAATAGAACTGTTTTTACATTTAGCTGTGTAAACAAATGACTGTGTGCTTATGATGAACTGAATTGTTTAAAATAGAACTGTTTTTACATTTAGCTGTGTAAACAAATGACTGTGTGCTTATGCTGAAGTGAATTGTTTAAAATAGAACTGTTTTTACATTTAGCTGTGTAAACAAATGACTGTATACTTATGCTGAAGTGAATTGTTTAAAATAGAACTGTTTTTACATTTAGCTGTGTAAACAAATGACTGTATACTTATGCTGAACTGAATTGTTTAAAATAGAACTGTTTTTACATTTAGCTGTGTAAACAAATGACTGTATACTTATGCTGAAGTGAATTGTTTAAAATAGAACTGTTTTTACATTTAGCTGTGTAAACAAATGACTGTATACTTATGCTGAACTGAATTGTTTAAAATAGAACTGTTTTTACATTTAGCTGTGTAAACAAATGACTGTATACTTATGCTGAACTGAATTGTTTAAAATAGAACTGTTTTTACATTTAGCTGTGTAAACAAATGACTGTGTGCTTATGATGAACTGAATTGTTTAAAATAGAACTGTTTTTACATTTAACTGTGTGTAAAAATTGACTGTTGTTTGATTGAATTGCGAGTGATACATAGCAATACTTAGCACTATTTAATTTTGTTGACATGCTAAACTGAAATGCTTGAAATAGAATTGTTTTTACACTTAGATTTGTGTTAACAAAAAAACCTGTGTACTAACGATAAACTGAATTGTTTGAAATTGAACTATTTGATCTTTTAACTGTATGTAAACGAGAGACTGAAGTTTAATTGAATTGTTAGTAATACATAGCAATACTTAAAACCATTAAACTGTGTACAAACAAATGATTAATTGTAAATAGAATTATTCGTATTAGATAGAAATAAATGAAACCATTTAACTGTGTGAAAAAAATATATTAGCTCAATCTCGTTTTAAAATGTTATCTACAAAATGTGTTTAGAAATCAGGTATCTTGTAGATACGTATAAAAAGGATTTGGCATTAAATAACACACAATGGTTGACGTGCCATAAAACCAACAATCCTACAATCGACTGTGCTCTCTATGTCGAAGACTTACTTATCTTCCATAGATACACTTACTTTACATAGTCGAACGACAATTACAATTAAGCCTCAACAAAAGAAATAAATGGGTAACGGATAACGGCTTCAAATTCGCGAAGTCCTAATCCTGTGTATGAATTTTTTGCTCTCTTAGGAAAATGCACACTGACCCCGTCATCAAATTTGAGGAAACCGAAAATCTATCGTTAACCAGTATAAGTTTCTTGGAATCATATTCGGCGAAAAACAAAAAGTTTTGTACTAAGCGTTGAGCATAGTTACGCATCATGTTATGTTCTATGTAATGGACTACGAGGTGAATTCAATAAGTTTCCAGACTTTTTTGTACAGGCATTTAAAATTGTCTTAGACTCTTGAAAATTCACTATGTTATTGCTATACATCTTATGAGATGACTGACCAATTTGTATGATTTCAGGTTCAAATTAACAGCTACAGCAGCAATTGGAATACACCCTACTAAATCTTGATTGTCACAGCTGGTGGATTTCAAAAATGCAATCTGGACGTGAGGACACTTTTGAAGAATGATATGCAATAAAATTCTGTGTTAAACTTGGAAAAAATTCCATTACATAAATATCTGAAAACCAAATGCACAAGAGCCCAGCAATTCTTTCAAGTGGTTACCCATAGAATATGGCGAATTGATCGGCAAACATTCATAAAGCTATACAGAGCCCTTATTCACTCACAACTTGACTATAGTATTGATCAACCAGGAGACAGACCCTAATAACTAATTCTTAAGACTCGTCTTAAGAGCCTTTACAACTTTCCCAGTTGACAGCCTTTATGTCGAGGCTCATGAAACACCCCTACAACTCAAATATGAAGAACTGGGTCTCTAATACTACATAAAACTCAAATCTTGCTCATCCAACCCAGCTTATGATTGCGTTTTCAATCCAAGGTAAAAGCAGTGTAGTGAGAAAAAAAGAAAAAAAAGAAAAAAGAAAAGATAAATCAATAAAAAATTTTGGCCTACGAATGGAACCCGCCCTCAAAGAATGTAAAATTTCTCTCACCAATATACATAAACGCATCACACCTTAAACATCATACTGCATTATTTAAAAACCTTAAGTGATCCTCGAACTAAGTGAGCTCCCCAAAATAAAAACCAATCCCAGTACTTACAAAGATAAACTCAGCAATATCCGAGAAAACCATCCCACCACCTCTACGTCTAAATTTTCTTTTACAGTAAATTAATAGTGAACTGAAAAAACAAACTATGTTTTTTGCCCTTGTCAAAAGTTAAGGAACGCATCGTAAATCCTTGTTGGATCAATATATAAACTAAAGAAAAATCCAATATTTAATGAATTTTCCTTTGCATTGGATTACCTCATTGCATCTTCGACCATGTGAGCCAATTAATTTCTTACAAAAGGTGGCAGTGATACTTTCCCATTCTTCTTTCAGAAAACCCCATAAATCATCAATATTTTAAGGATTTCTGTTCTGAGCTTTCTCTCCAATGATTTTCCATAGATTCTCTATAGAATTTTTATCTGGGCTTTAAGGTGGCCACTTCATTACAGCAATTCCTTCCTCTTTAAGAAAATTTAACACAGTTTTAGCTTTATGGTAAGGCACGTTGTCTTGCATAAATATTCGATTTTCAACTTGTGTAAATGAGGAAAAGCATGTTGGCGAAGAAGTTCTTTATAAACACTGGCATTCATATTACCGTGGAAATGAACAATGGATCCTACTCCCGCTGAAGAAATCCTTCCCCACAAGATTATGCTCCCCCTCCAAATTTTACCGTTTTCTTAACGCATTAAGGAGATAAGCGTTCGCTATTTTTACGTTTTACAAACCTATTACCATCAGATCCAAAAAGTTGAATTCAGATTCATCACTAAAGTGAACCATAATCGATTGTTCCTCTGTCCACACGATATGCTTCGTGGCGAAATCAAGGCGAATCTGATTTTTTGTTGAAATCAAAGGTTTTCAACATAAAATCCGAGCCACTAATTTTTCCTTATTTAACCTACGAGAAACAGTTTTTCTAGTGATTGGCTTTCCTATTTGCTCATAAAATGCTCGAGAAATAGACGTTGCTGTATCGAGACGGTCTTTTAAAGACATTTTAACACTCATCCGATCTTCCCGTTTGGTAGTCATAAGAGGCCTGCCAGTTCACGGTTTTGGTTCAAGTGTCTTGTCAGCCTTAAATCTACTGATTACACAATAAACAACGTACGAGGTCAGCAATTTCAGAATACAATTTGCCTTTTTCATGATTTTCTAAAATGAACTTTTTCCCTCTCGAGTTAAACAATTACATGCTTTTTACTCCATCTTGCTTAAAAATATTTCCAACGATGTATGTCAGTTGACAATAAATAAAAAATTAGCAATCAAGTTGTTTAAAAATTACCTAAATTACTATATTTCAACAGTGTTCCTAAATGTTTGACCATGGCAAAATGTATATTTTTATTTTTTCTTTTGTTCCCTATTAATTTACTGTAATTTTTTAAAATGAAAACTTTATATGTAATAAATACATATATGTTCCAAGTAAATTTTGGGAAAATTTCATAAACGGACGTGAAAATTTTTTCAAGTTAAAATCAGATATATGAAAGATAAGTTTAAGAAACATTCAAATTTAAAATTAGAAGAAATTTCAATTCAGTTTTTACATGTAGTGGTGCCTTTAATAAGTTTCCAGACTTTTTTGTACAGGCATTTGAAATTGTCGTAGACTCTTGGAAATTCATTATGTTTTTGCTATACATCTTATGAGATGATTGGCCAATTTTTATGATTTCAGGTTCAAATGAACAGCTACAGCAGCAATTGAAATACACCCAACTAAAGCCTGATTGTCACAGCTGGCGAATTTCAAAAATGCAATCTGGACGTGAGGACTCTTTAAAAGAACGATATGCAATAAGATTCTGTTTTAAACTCGTCAAAAATGCCACAAAAACGTATGGAATGCTTCAGACTGCTTTTCGACCATCTTGCATGAATCGAGCATCAGTTTCTGAGTGGCATAAGAGATTCAAGGAAAGCAGGGAGTCTGTGAGGGATGATGAGAGGTGTGGGAGGAGTAAAGAAGTCAATACAACAGAGTTGATTGGCCAAAGGATTAGGGTTAGGGTTACTATGTTGAGGCTTTAAGGGAGTCCAGGAAGAGATTCCTTGGGAAGAGGCCAGCACTCTTCAAATCGGCTCAGTGGTATTTCCATCAGGACAATGCACCAATCCATAACTCCATCATTGTCACAGAATATTTGAGCAAGATGGGCATCAAGACAGTTCCTTACCCTTCCGATAGTACAGATCTTGCTCCCTGTGACTTTTACTTATTCCCTAAGCTCAGAGGCTGTCGTTATGATACAATTGAGGAGATGAAAGAGGCTGTGACGAAGGTCATTGACATACTCACACAAGAGGACTTTCATGGAGCCTTCCAAAAGTTGCTGGAACGGTACAACAAGTGCATAGCAGTTTCATGTGTGTACTATCAATAAAAGTGCCCATACGAAAAAAGTATGGAAACCTATTTAATGATCCTCGTATATTAGCATTTATGCTAAATTTTAAAATTTATTTTTTGCATAAATATAAGACCACCAGCAAAAATTAAGCAAAAAGGACTTAATGTAACTGAAGAATTTATTATATATAGTCGACGTAATATAAAAGCTACTAAAACTGTAATACTTAAAATACTAAAAGCATAAAAGGCTAAAGGAACTAAATTTTCTGAATTTGAGAAAGGCGAGATTACAGTTCTGAAAAGAGTCGGAAAATCTCAGAGAAATTTCGAAGGCCTTAGTACGCAGTAAAATCGTTATCTGCAATTACTTGAAAAGTCCAAATAAGTATGGAACAAGAAAACTTACTGGCAGACTAGAAAAATTATCACCACAATTCAAGATAAGAATTGTTCGCGACATAAAAAGAAAACTTCGTCAACGTCAAAAATATTGAAATCTCTAGTGGATGCTCCTTGCAGTACTAGAACAATTAGAAGGCATTTAAACAACGAAAAAATTAAGCATAAGAAAATAATTCATCGTCTAAAGTTAACTATGAAGCACAAAGAAAAACGGCTGGAATATGCTTGTCAATATCAAACCATGAGTGCTAAAGAATGTTGAAAAGTTGTTTTCTCGGAGGAAAAGAAATTTGATTTGGACGGTCCAGTTGACTTTCAGAAGTACTGGCTCGCAAAATATTTTCCGGGAGAGAATTACTCAACAAGGCATAGGATCTCTTATGATCTAGGGGGCCTTCTCATCTTCAGGAAAACTTAAACTACAATTTGTCAGTGGTCGACAAAAATCGGCAGATTATGTGAAGATGCTAAAGAAGGGCGTCGTCTATGTGGAGAAGAATAGATTTTTCAGTAGATGCTGCTGCTATCCACAATGCATCAATGACAAAGAAGTACTTGTTTGAACAAAAATAAGACTTCTTGACAACCCAGCGTGCTCTCCAGACCCCAATCCTGTAGAAAATTTGTGGGGATTGATTGTTGCAAAAGTTTATGAAGGAGGTCGACAGCACTCAGCAATTTCTGAACTCAAAATCGCAATCTTAGACGTATGGGAAAAAATACCTTCGGTTCAACTTCAGAAAGTAGTTGATAATATGCCTCGCCGAATTTTTGAGGTTATCAAAGCTAACGGTGAATTAGATAAAAAAATACGCCTTTATATTCTATAGTTCAATTCATTGTTCTTATATTCATGTCAAAACAAAATTTTAAGATTAAGCATAAATGCTAATATGCATATAAAAATGAATTGAAATTTCTTCATATTTTAAATTTAATTATCTTTATGCCTTATTTTTCAGATATCTGATTTTCATAATTTAAAAATTGTAAATAATATCTTTTCCTTCATTTTTGAAGGTGGTCATATACATGTACATGCATATATATATATATATATATATATATATACACACACTTATTTTGCATATATATAGATATATATACTGACTCACATACACACAAACACACACACACACACACATATATATATATATATATATATATATATATATATGTATATACGAGGTGCCTTCAATAATTTTCCATACTTTTTTCGTATGGGCACTTTTATTGATAGTACATACATGAAGCTCTAGTCCCCTTCGAAGTAATCTCCTCCGGCTGCAATGCACTTGTTGTACCGTTCCAACAACTACTGGAAGGCTCCATGGAAGTCCTCTTGTGTGAGCGTGTCAATGACCTTCGTCACAGCCTCTTTCATCTCCTCAATTGTATCATAACGACAGCCTCTGAGCTTAGGGAATAAGTAAAAGTCACAGGGAGAAAGGTCTAGACTATAGGGAGGGTGACGAACTGTCTTGATGCCCATCTTGCTCAAATAGTCTGTGACAAGGATGGAGTTGTGAACTGGTGCATTGTCCTCGTGGAAATACCACTGGTCCGATTTGAAGATTGCTGGCCTCTTCCGACGGAATCTCTTCCTGAACTCCCTTAAGATTCTACAATTTTAAATGTCTGTACAAAAAGGGTCTGCAAACTTATTGAAGGCACCTCGTATATAAACATTTGTATATATCCATATACGTACAGCCCAATTGTCTGGAGCTGTTAAACATACCGACTGCATCTCTGCAGAGGGGTAAGACCCCCACCAACGAGTATCACCAATATGACATTAAACAATCTGAGGCCTCAGTAATGCTGGAGCTTTTAGAAATGCGGAGTATCCCTTCATTGCCATCACTCCCAGATCCACTCAGACCAGGAAATAGAATGTTTTAAACTTTCTCTTTTTTTCGTTTCATTTAATAACTCAAACAAAGGTCGAAAAACTGAAATGTTAGCAAATATTTCTATGAATGAAATCATCCTTTGTAGACCTTGTCCTTTTTTTCTCTTTACCCTTTCATATATGTATATATATATATATATATACATGCCGCGTGTCGATGTCTTTTTCGGTTGCTGAGACACTGCTTCCTAGGTAGGTGAACTTGTCTACCAGTTTCAGAGAGCTTCCGATAGCTATCGATAAGCTATCGATCATATGGAAGTCAGACCTGACCGATAAAATGAAACGCAGTTTCTTCCAGGCAGCGGTCGTATCGATACTGCTGTATGGATGCACTACTTGAACGCTAACAAAACAGCTGGAGAAGAAGCTAGACGGCAATTACACAAGGATGCTGCGAGCAATATTGAACAAGTCCTGGCGGCAACACCCCACAAGGCACCAACTATACGGCCACCTACCTCTCATCACGAAAACTATCCAAGTTAGACGAACCAGACATGCAGGATACTACTGGAGAAACAGGGACGAGCTCATAAGTGATGTACTCCTATGGACCTCCACATATGGCCAAGCAAAAGCAGGACGACCAGCTCGAATATACATACAGCAGCTCTGTGAGGATACGGGATGTAGCCCTGAGGACCTACCAGAAACGATGAACGATAAGGAAGAGTGGCCAGAGAGGGTCAGGGATATCCGTGCTGGCGGCACGACATCATGATGATGATGATATATATATGCATACATATGCTAGTAGTATAATGGTTATCGTCGTAGGAAATGGACACAGTGACTCAAGTTTGCATTTTACATTAATCTAATAACCTAAGGAAAGGTGTGAATCTAAGTTATCTTCCTCCAGCTATGAGTTAATAGAAGGACAGACTTAGCTCTTTGACCTTAGTATGGCAACCAATCTTTTAGAAGGAAAACTCTGAACTCGAACCTGTTCAACTCCACTTAAAAAGTGATCTTGTGTCACATCCAGCCCGTGCGGGGTAGTTTGTAAACACTTTTGGGGACTATTTCATGTTTTGTGACTTTCTTTCTTTCTTTCTTTCTCTGACGATCACAAACAAATCTCTAAAATAATGTGGTTGTGTTCCATCTTATCCTTGGAGCGGGATCGTTTGTTTGTTTATATGGGTTTTATGGCATATCAACTTTGTAGGTTATTTTTATGCCAAATCCATTTTTATACAAATAAACAGCTCCATTTCAAACAATTCAATCTAGCATTAGTACACAGTTTAATTGTCAAAAACATTTCTATTTTAAGCTATTCAGTTTTGTCAAACAGTTCTAATTCAAACAATTCAGTTTAGCGTAAGTACAGTTTCAATGTCAAAAACAGTTCCATTTCAAATAATTTCAATTTAGCATAAGTACGTAGTTTAAATGTCAAAACTTCTATTTCGAGCAATTCCGTTTAGTATAATTACGCAGTTTAGTTCTATTTGGCCCATTGATGGCACCCTGTCAAGTGCTACAACTCCGGTCCAGAGTGGAGCTGAGAGCGATGAAGGGGTATTCCGCATTCCCTAAAGCTCCAGCATTACTGGAACCTCAATATCAGATTGTTTCGTGTGATATCTAGAACACTCGTTGGTGGGGAGTCTTACCCCTCTGCAGAGAAGCAGTCGGTGTATTCTACAGCCCCAGTCCACTGGGCAAGTAGAGGATTGGTATATATATATATGATGTGCGTGCCCTCTTTTTGATATACATGTGTGGGAGCGTTAAAGAAGGAAGTCATTGGTATTCCCTAAAAATTATGAAACAATTTTTAGATTCTTTATGCAGGATTCTTAAAATTGATCAAATAAATAAAAATATCGATACTTAGGAACCCCCTGGAAGAAAAGGAATAGAAAGAGGAGATTTATGGGGTGATGGTTTGAACATGGAAATGTGAGGGTTAATTATTTTTTGCCGGGAATATTTGCTATCATCTGAAGACTGACCGATATTAAAAAAATTGATTCATTTTAAAACCAGAATTGCTTGCGAGTGTTATAAAATCGAAAAAAATATTCAGCTATTGATATTTAATGGTTTTTACATCTAATCAAACGGGTGACATCTCCACTCTAGACGGAACCCCTCTTAAACTAGTAGACAAATTCACCTACCTAGGAAGCAGCGTCGAATCAACCGAAAAGGACATCGAAACGAGGTTAACGAAGGCAGGGACAGCTATCAATAGGCTATCGATTATATGGAAATCAGACCAAACAGATAAAATGAAACGCAGTTTCTTCCAGGCAGCGGTCACATCGATACTGCTATATGGATGCACTACTTGGACTCTAACAAAACGGCTGGAGAAGAAGCTAGACGCCAATTACACAAGAATGCTGCGTGCAATCCTGAACAAGTCCTGGCGACAGCACTCCACAAAACGCCAACTGTACGGCCACCTGCCTCCTATCACGAAAACTATCCAAGTTAGACGAACCAGACATGCGGGACACTGCTGGAGAAGCAGGGACGAACTCATAAGTGATATACTCTTATGGACCCCCACACGTGGCCGTGCAAAAGCAGGACGACCAGCACGAACATACATTCAGCAACTATGTGAGGATACGGGATGCTGTCCGGAAGACCTGCCTGAGGCGATGAACGATAGGGAAAAGTGGCGAGAGAGGGTCAGGGATATCTGTGCTACCAGCACGACATGATGATGATGATGATGACATCTATCTATCTATCTATCTATCTATCTATCTAAATTTGATTTAATGAATTGTATTTAGAAAAAATTGTGGTTGGATATTAGAATTATTCTTATATTCTAAATTGGTAGATTTTGGTAAATCTGACCAATTGATATGTATCAGTATAAATGTGGATAAACTAACGCTGACAACCGATTCAGAAATATTTCGTTGAAGTTCTCTTTCCAATAACGAACGAAATATAATTGAATCCGTTGTCAGTGTTGGTTTATCCACTTTTCGGCTCATTTTTATCATATTCTAAATTATACATATAGTAAATTATCATCATCATATCGCGCTGGTAGCACGGATATCCCTGACCCTCTCTCGCCTCTCCTCCCTATCGTTCATCGCCCTAGCTAGGTCTTCCGGACAACATCCCGTATCCTCACATAGCTGCTGAATGTATGTTCGTGCTGGTCGTCCTGCTTTTGCACGGCCATGTGTGGGGGTCCATAAGAGTACATCTCTTATGAGTTCGTCCCTGCTTCTCCAGCAGTAAAAGGACATCGAAACGAGGTTAACGAAAGCATGGACAGCTATCAATGTGGGGTGATGTCGCCAGGACCTGTTCAAGATTGCTCGCAGCATTCTTATGGATGCACTACATGGACTCTAACAAAACGGCTCGAGAAGAAGCTAGACGGCAATTACACAAGAATGCTACGTGCAATCTTGAACAAGTCCTGGCGGCAACACCCCACAAGACACCAACTGTACGGCCACCTGCCCCCTATCACTAAAACTATTCAAGTTAGACGAACCAGACATAGTAAATTATACTTGTCTTTAATTGGAATCATTTTGAGATGAGGCTTCTTAATCTGAGAATTAATTCTTTATTTATTGCGGACTTTTTGTCCTCATCTTGGTAGTTTTTTTTTTTCTTTTTTTTTTTTTTGTGCTGTTTCTTCTTTCACTACGTTTCGGCCAAATTTCACCAAGACTCAGCATTCCTATCCGAGGTCGCGGTAAATCACCTGAAGAAGGCCAGAGGTGAAATTTGGCCGAAACGTAGTGAAAGAAGAAACAACACAAAAAAAAACAAAAAACTACCAAGAGGAGGACAAAAAGTCCGCAATAAATAAAAAATTAATTCTCATAGTAAATTATGTTAAAAAAGTCCGCCTGTGTAACAATGATTATATAGTAATTTACAAAGCTCTTTGCGTCAATGTGGCACAAGGCCGAATGAATGGGGCACCCAATGAGACTTGAACTCGCTCGTGTTGGTTTGCTAGTCTAGCTTGCTAACCATTACACCACCAAAGGTTCCCACACTGATGCTACATATATATATATATATATATCATCATCATCATCATGTCGTGCTGGTAGCACGGATATCCCCGACCCTCTCTCGCCACTTTTCCATATCGTTCATCGCCTCAGGCAGGTCTTCTGGACTACATCCCGTATCCTCACATAGTTGCTGAATGTATGTTCGTGTTGGTCGTCCTGCTTTTGCTCGGCCATATGTGGGGGTCCATAAGAGTACATCACTTATGAGTTCGTCCCTGCTTCTCCAGCAGTGTCCTGCATGTCTGGTTCGTCTAGCGTGAATAGTTTTCGTGATAGGAGGCAGGTGGCCGTACAGTTGGCGTCTTGTGGGGTGTTGCCGCCAGGACTTGTTCAAGATTGCTCGCAGCATTCTTGTGTAATTGCTGTCTAGC